>CM053749.1:37356731-37436503 GCA_028658305.1 Pachyuromys duprasi
ACCCTCCCACTCCCTCCCTCATCTCCTTCTTCCCCGCCCCCTCCAAGTCCACCAACAGGGGAGGACCTCCTTCCCTTCCATCCAACCCCAGTTTATCCTGTCTCCTCAGGGCTGGCTGCAAAGTCCTCCCCTGGGATCTAGCCAGTCTGTCACTCCCCGGCTTGTATGGGGGAGGGTCAAAGAGTCAGC
Organism: Pachyuromys duprasi; assembly: GCA_028658305.1. Classification (NCBI taxonomy): domain Eukaryota; kingdom Metazoa; phylum Chordata; class Mammalia; order Rodentia; family Muridae; genus Pachyuromys; species Pachyuromys duprasi. Next base: position 37,356,921 of record CM053749.1, read on the forward strand.
CATCAAGATCATGACTGAAACAGTCCCTGTTTCCCTGAATAGGGTCTTCAGCCCTACACCGCTAATCAGTCATTTTTTAAAAAGATTTATTTATTATTTATACAGTATTCTGTCTTCATGTATACCTACACACCAGAAGAGGGCATCAGATCTCATTATAGATAGTTATGAGTCACCATGTGGTTGCTGGGAATTGAACTCAGAACCTTTGGAAGAACAGCCAGTGCTCTTAAACTTTGAGCCAACTCTCCAGCCCCGCCTGATCAGTCTGGTATCCCAGAGACTTTTGTCCCTTTTATCCAGGACAAAAGACATGTTAGCAGTGTCCTTCCCCACCAAAAGCCAAAACTTCTACCAGAGACTGCCTCAAGACGTTCTTGATGATGTACCCTTGTCCAGTAGGAAAGAGTTGTGAGAACAATGACTGTGTCTCTTTCTCCAGTTATCTACTAGAATCAAAAGTCGGGAGTGTGAACCAGGGCTATACAGTTCTGCGAGCCTTCTCCATTTTGGTTGAACCATGACATCATTAATAATTCTTATAATAAATCTCTTCCCCCAAGGAAGAATCTGCCTCATTTTCCCTCCTGAACTTCAAACCAGAAATCTTTTGATCATGTTACATTTGGGATTTACTTCAAACAATGCAATTTAACTTAAGAAAATTTCCCAGCTCCAACATGGTGGTGTTCACCTTTGATCTTAGCACCTGGGGAAACAAAGACAGGCAGAGCTTAAGTGTCATGCCAGCCTGGTCTACATAGCAAGTAGTAGGCCGACCAGAATGACAGGGTGAGACCCTACTTTTTAAAAAAAGGGGGAAAAGTTAATTTTTCATTTGATACCATATTTTCATTATATTTAATTAAAGGCCTTTTTAGACTATACGGTGACTTTGAAGCCAGCCTGGGATACGTGAGAGGAGAGTGAGAGTGAGAGTGAGAGAGAGAGAGAGAGAGAGAGAAAAGAAGGAAAAAAGGATGGGGAAAATCTATACTCTCTACAATGCAACAAAATTATCAGAAAAATCAAGATCTACTTAAGTTAATGTTGAATATAAATTGAATTGAATTTAAAATTGCATTTAATAAATAAAAATGAATTTATTCTGAAAGTCTAAACCATAGGGGCTGGAAGTTAAGAACACATACGGATCTTGCAGAGGACTCAGGTTTAGTTTCCAGGACCCACGTGGCAGCTCACAACCATTTCAACTCCAGTTCCAGGGAGCCTGATGCCTCTATCTGCCTTTCTTATTCACTGTCCACATGTGATACACAGACATATATTCAGGCGAAACATTCATGCCTATGAAATAAAAGTAAAGAAATCTTTTTAATAAACTAAATCACCAATAAATAGTTGCTAATAAAATCAAATAGTTTGATAAAATAAAAGAATATCATCAGTCTACTCTTTTACCACTTTTGTTTTTAACTCAAGATTCCCTTTCTCATGACACATTGAATCTTTGAGGACTTTAACTGACCTATGCTTTCATATATGTAAATATTCTACTCATACTTTGATTTAGTCTTACACTGATACTTTCCTACTGACTTGAAACTATGAGATAGAATGGTTAGCCCCCATTTTTTTTTAAGTAGCCTCCCTTTACTGTGTAGTAGAGAATAATCTCAAGCTTCTCATACTGCTGCTTCTACTGCTGGAGTGCTGGAATTCTAGGCATGCAACAGCATACCAGGGCCTTGTTATGTACAAGATAAGCACTCTACCAATTAAACTGTATGCCTAACCACAGAGAATCATGGGTTTGTGGGTGATGAATTCCAAAGCCAGCTTTGGTTACAGTATAAGTTGCTACAACTATGTGATGGGGGGGACTGGAGGGAAGAAATGAATGGTGGATTTCATTATATATGTGTGTGTGTGTGTGTGTGTGTGTGTGTATAATACACATATATATATATAATGCATAGAATTATCAAACAATAAGATTTTTAAAGACCCTATGACTGAAACGAAACAAAATGGAAAAAAGTTTAAAAAAAGTGTTAGGGGGAGTTATTACATAGCACTAGAAAACACACAGTCCTTAGATGGCTGAAAATATTTTTTATGCACATACTTGTTTGAAGGTTTGCCCAGGTTCAATTCTGAGATAAATTAACTTACTCATTTTGGAAGCATTTCAGTTGAACAGTCATCAGTCATCTTGATTCTTGATGTTTATATATTTGCTCCCTGTTCTGGGTAGGTTTTTTGTTTGTTTGTTTTCGTAAACTTGGCACAAGCTAGAATTCCTCTGGGAAGAGGAACGGCAATTGAGAAAAATGTCCCTTGTAGGGGATTTAAATTCAGAACATAGCTGCTGTGGTAAGAGATCATATCCAAAGACCTCCTAAGTCTATGTGATTCAGCTGGAATATAGACGCATCTTTAATACCAGGGCACAAAGGCAATCAGATCTCTGAGTTCAAGGCCTGCCTGGTATAAAGCAAATTTCAGATGAAAAAAAAAAAAAAAGCTTAGGTCTAGGCCTGGTGGTACATGCCTTTAATCCCAGCACTTAGGAGACAGAGGCATGCAGATCTCTGAGGTCTAGGGCTGTTCAGGAAGTTCAGTTGAGTCAGTGAACTAAGAGGCAATGCAGTGAAGTTTAGTTTGTGGCAGTTCAGTTCATGGAATTCAGAAGCAGTTTAACTGGGTTTTACAGAGACAGGCTAAAGAGACCAGAAACCAGATACAGGTAAAGACAGAATGAGCCAGAAGATTGGAACAGATTGCTAGAGTTAGTTTGAGGCCAAGCAGAGCAATTAAGTCAGAAGCTGAGAAAAACCAGTTTGAATTAGTTAGCTAGGAGAGGAGTTTTGGGCCAGAACAGCTGAGTTCAACCAGAACTCAGAAAGAGCTAAAAGGGTAAGCTTATTTAACAGTGAGTCTCAGATGCTGAAAACGTTCTAGGCCTTGATTAGATTGTATGGAGGCTAAAAGCTTTCAGGTGTAGGTTAGCAGGCAGAGGCAGACAATTACATCAAGACAACAGTTACATCAGGCAAGTGAAAGTTACATTTACAGTCTCTGTCAGGGTAGCTTGTAGGTTTCTTGATTAATGGTTGATGTGGAAGGACCCAGCTCTGTGGGGCAGTGCCACCTGTGGGAAGGTGGGCTTGGGTGGTATAAGAAACCAGGCCAAACCAGCCATGAGCATGTGAGTAAGCAGCATCCCTCCATGGGATCAGTTGTTATACCCAGTTCATGAACACCAAAGGACCGGGAATAAATAGACTCTGCTGTAAATACATGAGGTTTTTTAATTGTATACACGTTTGAACATGGGACGCAAAACTCCTGTGGAAACAGGAGAGGAATGTGGCCCAAGGTCTAGGGGTACGGAGTTTTTAAGGGGAAAAAAAAACGTAAGCAGTGCCTTACATGCTTTGGCATTACATGATTGGGTAAGGGAAACTGACTTTTGAAATGATTGGTCCACTTTAGGCTCCAAGACTATAAACAGTTTTGGCCTGGTCATATGGGCCCGTTTCCTCGAAACTGTATAATTAGAGGGCAGCAAAGAATGCAGCAAGGCCAGTTCTTCCCCTCAGGGCATTACTGGACATGTCTCCACCTAGCTAGCCTTCCTTCAGGCTTTAAACTTTAAAACAATACCCACTGATTTTTAAGTGTTTGGTCTCTCACAGTTCTTGCCTCTAAGTCTGTGCTGTGTTGGAGTTCCTGCCTTGGCTTCACTCAACGGACTCAGAATATGTAAGCCAAATAAACCCTTTCATCACATGTTTCTTTGGTCAGAGTTTTTTCACAGTAATAGAAACAAAATTAAGATATCCTCCTCCTTTTGGTTTTGTTGAGGCAGTCTCAGTAAGCCCAGGTAGTCTTGAATTCCCAAACCCACTGCCTTCACTTTTTATGCACTGGAAAGATATAGGTTACCAAGTTATGCTTTCAATCCACAACGGCTTTGAACCTTCCTTTCCTCACAGTCAGAAATTTTGTGATGATGTATTTTAGTATGAATGTTGCTTCTTTTATTATCCTAGACCTATGACAGCTTCTTGGATAGTTTATTTATTTATTTATTTATTGTGGTGGTTTAAATAAGAATGCTGTCCACCCCCTTATAGGCTAATATTTGAATGCTTAGCACCAGAGATTGGAAATTTTAGGATTAGAATAATTAAGAGGTGTAGCCTTGTTGGAGAAAGTGTGTCACTGAGGTTGGCTTTGAGGTTTCTGTTTGTTTGTTTGTTTGTTTGTTTGTTTGTTTGTTTTGAGACAGTTTCCCTGAATAGCTCTGGCTGTCCTGGTACTCTCTTTGTAGATAAGGGTGGCCTTGAACTCATAGAGAGCTACTTGCCTCTGCCTCCCAAGTGCTGGGATTAAAGGTGTACTCCGCCCTGCTGGTTTTGAGGTTTCTGAAGCCATTGCCAGATCCAGACTCTCTCCCTCTATCTCTTGCTTGTATATCAAGATGTAGCTCTCAACTGAGAGAACCCGGCCTGATACCTCCAAAAGTCACCAGGAACTAGTGACTCCCCAACCCCCAAGTTACCAGGAACTGGGCCATAGGTCGCCAAATTCAGGAACAAGGTTATAAAACTCCCTACCCAAGGAACAGCCTGAGCATAACCACAGGAATGGGAGGGTGTCTTATCTCAGGGTAGAGCAACTGTGCTGTGCAGCCCACCAACCTTGTAGTAGAACATTTCATGGCACAGAAAACACCTAATGTTCCTGAGGTCTATAGATAACTGACTCAGTGTTATGTTAGTTAGAGCCAATCACTTTGTAACAAGTTTGTCCTTGCTGAATGTCATCCAATCCTGTAACTGCTAAGCTAGGAGTAACTGGTTCTTGTTCAGACCCCAATAAAAACCCTGCCATGCAGCTGCTTGGGGCTCTCCTCTCTGATCCACTGCATGGGTGATGGTGGAGAGACTGACCATAAGCCCAAATAAAGCTCTTTGCTCTTGTATTGGCTCCTAGTGGTCTTTGGGGACTTGAAGATCTGGGAATACTACAGCTACTTCTCCAGCCCTGCAGTGCGAGGCCACCGTACTCCCTCACAGCACTCACCCTTTGTTGGTATAACACCCTTATGGAATGATGGAATGCATACAATTTACCCTTGTTCATTCAAATGCTGATTTCTCCACCCCACTATCTGGTTTCAATCCGGACATTGCATTAGGATGTTTATTCTAAGCATTACCTGTCTCAAGTTTATGTAAACACGCCACCATTTGTTCTCTGTATTGTCAATAAAACAACCAGCCAATGAGCAATAGAGAGAATAGGGTAGGATATCCTGGTCCAGAGGCAATGAGAAAGAAATGACTGGGAAGAGGGATTGGGGAGGAGAGGACTTGGAACCACCAGGAGAGATGAACCAGACCTAAGATTTGACTAAAAGCAAGTATAATGTGTAAAATCTGAATAGGAAGAAACTATGAGGGCTTAGAGGTTTAAGATGGAGTAACTATTGCCCAGCATTGTGCTTTAGGTTACTTAAATCCTAGTCTTTGTGTAGTGATTTGGGTATACAGTGGGTTTAGGAATAACTGCTTCTTGATTAAAAGATAAATCAATAATAAATATTAATAATCAGTGACAACCGTGCCATGATGATAATGGACTATGCCTCTAAAACTATAAGCAAGCACTCAATTAAATGTTAACTTTTCTAAAAGTTGTCTTGGTCATGGTGTCTTTTCACCGCAGAAGAACTAAGTGACTAAGATTATGCTTTCCTTGAGAATCTGTCTCCTTTGTCTCTAGAACAATTTCTACTAACTGAATTTTCTATACTGATCCTTTAACTTTGTGGCTCTTTTCTTCCATATTCATTTTTTTGTTTTTCCTTCCATGCTATGGATAATTTTGTCTATCCTTCCAGTTCTTCTATTGAACTTTAAAGTTTAGTATAGTAATATTGTTCTTTGCCTATGGGCAAGATATTATAGCTGTTTAATTCCTCTCTCTCTCTCTCTCTATCTCTCTCTCTCTTTTTGCTTTGTGTTTTTGAGATCCACCTGCCTCTGCTTTCTGAGTGCTGGGATTACAGGTGTGTGCCACCGTGCCTGGCCTTCATTTTCTTTTTAAAGACAGTAAGTACATCACTCTCTAGTCCTTGCTAGCCTGAAACTCCCTTGGTAGATCATATCAGCCTTGGGCTCAGGGCAAGCTGCTGGCCTCAGCTTCAGTGTTAGGATTGTAGGCATGGATCCTTATGCATGGCTTGGCTTCAAGTCTTTACCCAGTGAGCCATCTCACTGGCCCTAAAAATAATTTTTTGACTTTTACAATTTTGATTTTGATAGCATACATGTTTATGGCTAAAAAAAATTCAAAATGAAAGGTTTTCTTCTAATCTTTTGCCTGGGTTCCTAAATTCTCCCCTCAGGCAATCACTGCTATCAGTTCTCATGTGACTTTCTAGAGGTCACCGAGGGAACAAAGCAATGTACTGTGCTCACCTTTAAGCAGCACACTGGACTAGGTTCTGTACCTTCTGTTTAACAAGGCTTATCTTAAAAGAGTACACAGAACTAATCCCTCCCCCTCTCCCTCCCTCTTGTCCTTCCTCTAAGACATTCATTTAGCTACTCTGTTCGAGATGTTCTGCTATCCATGGGGTTGGATCTTCCCATTTTCCAACTGCCTCACCTCACATTGTATGAATGCTTCATAGTTTATTAACCACTCTTACTGGGAGGCAATTGGGTTATTTTCAAAAGGCAGGTATGGTGATGTTCACCTGTAATCCCAGCAAGCAGAAGCTAGGGGCAGAAGGGTTAGGAGTTGAAGGTCATCCTCCACTAGAGTTTGAGGCCAGCCTGAGGTACATCAATATCTCTTGATATTACAGAGCTACTACTGGGATTAATCTTGGGTAGCTGTTATTTAGAAAAGTAGTAAATCTTAGTGAAAGATAAATCTGTTAGAAGTTTCGCACCACAACTGGTTCCACGTGGGAGGTTTATTAGCGGAAAGGTGGGGGGGTCACAGAGACCTTCTCTAGGCAAGATGGGGGGGGGGTGGAGAGGAGAGGGCCAGAGGGGCCGAGTCCTCTTACAAGGAGACCCAGCACCTGTGCAGGTAGTCTGCAGGTAGCCTCACAGATGCCTGTTTGCCCTGGGGCTGGCTGTAGAGATGCCTGCTTAAGACTCCCAAGAAATTCCACCAGTCAACTTGCTGGAACATTCACCCTAGTTGCCGAGTTGCCTTCCTCAGAGGTTGTATCAAACTGCATCCCAGAAGTGATGTGTCCTTTATCAGTTTTCTGCTTTTGCCAACTGATAGGTAAAAACTTAGCTCAGAGTTGTTTTGCACGAGCTTTGAGCATGAGGGTGGCAGAGAAGTTTTCTGGTAACCCTCTGTACTTACTTTACTGAATGGCTGTATGCCCAAGCCCCCGTCCCTTAGGCCCTCAGTTCCTTGTGTAATTTTTCTGCAAGGAGTCCTATAAAAAGCCTCTGGGCTGAACTTGCTGCTACTCCATTTTGAGAGCCTGTTTCTCCCTTATAGGGGCTCTGCCTGCATTTTTGTTTTTCTTTTGGTATGATTTCCTTCTTGCTGAACAAGACTTAAGTTCGATTAGAGAGCTACTAGTTACCATCATGGTATGCATGCCTCTACTGTACTAGGGTTATCCTGCCATGCTGGATGTCGTGTGGTTGTGGTTTACAGGTGTCATACCTGGGTAGGACTATTGCTTGCTTCCCTCCTTTGGAAGCTTGCATGGCACCTTCTGGGAGGGGAGGCTTTGAGGTCAGTTCTAGCTCAGGGGACACTGAAGTACAATTGGGATTATCAAGAGCTAATAATATTTATTAAACATTTATATGTCAGGCATTAATATTTTAACTTATTTAATTATTAGAGCAGTTCTCTGTATGAAGTTGCTAATGTAGTTTCTTTTTATTTTTATATATATTTATTTTGATTTTTCAAGACAGGGTTTTGTTTGTTTTTTGCATAACAGCCCGGGCTGTCCTGGAATTCACTCTGTAGACCAGGCTGGCCTCGAACTCACAGAGATCCACTAGCCTCTGCATCCGGAGTGTTGGGATTAAAGGCATGTGCCACTATGCCCGGCTCTTTATTTTTATTTTTAAAGAGTCATTTATTCATTTTGAGACAGAGACTCACTATGCAGCCCTGGATAGCCTGGAACTTGCATTGTAATCCAGGCTGTCCTTGAAGCTGAGGAGTTCCTCTGCCTTTGGAAGGCTGGGATTAAATACAAGCTTCATCACCTTGACTACTGAACATTCAAAAAACATATGAAATGAGAAATGGCTTTAACAATGAGTTTTAAAGATAAGACCACAGGGACTAAGGCTGTGAATATTTGTCATAAACCCCCTCAATACCAGCCCTAGTCAGTACTTCATCTGCCTTTGACCACTTGGTGTCAGGGTTGTCCTGTTTGAATACCTTAATTTAGCAAATCTTGTAGGGTTTTCTGTGACTTTTAAGGATTTTGTTTTGCTTTTAAACGGTTTTGAGAGCCTGATTGTGTTCTTTGTGAAATCAGTGAGAAGAAATGTTTCCCTTTTCTCTGCTATGCTTAGTTTAACTGCATTTACCACCAGCCTGGAAGGTGAATCACTTAGCTCTTTGGTACTGTGACCAAACACCTGCCAGAACTATCAAAGGAGGAAGGATCCACTTTGTTTCTGGCCTCAGAAAATCCTGTCAGTGGTTGCTTGGTCCCAGGTGCTTGGGCAGAACAATGAACTGAGAGCCTCCAGCAGAGGAAAGCAGTTTACTCTGGGGCCAGCCAGCAGGTGGGAAGCAGGAGAGGAAGTGGCAAGGGGCAATTCTATTCCAAAGACCTGCCCCAATGGCCTACCTCCTTCAGCAGAAGTTTCCACACGCTGTAGGCACAGGGTTAAGAGCACTTGCTGCTCTTGCAGAAGAGGTTTAAATTTCTCAGTGGCTGGCTCTTTGATCACTTTCCCCCCTTCCCCCAGAGGGGAGCAGCCTTACAAGGCCACAGAGAAGACAATGCAGACAGTCCTGATGAGACCTGATAGGCTAGGGTCAGAGGGAAGGGGAGGAGGTCCTCCCCTATCAGTGGACTTGGGGAGGGGCATGGGAGGAGTAGAGGGATAGAGGGAGGACGGGAAGGAATGAGGGAGGAGGATACAAAGTGAATAAACTGTAATAAAATAAAAAGAAAACAAATTTAAAGCACCACACAGGGTTCAGTTCCAGGTGATCCAATGCCCCCTTCATATCTCCTTGTGTACCCAGCATACACACACACATACAGTGCACTTATATACATGTAGGCAAGACACTTATATACTTAAAATAAATCTTTTAAAGAAAAGTTTCTACAATGTTCTCTAATACCACCACCACCATCTGAGGACCAAACATCCAAAACATAGTCGTATGGGGAGTACCACAGAGCCAAACCGTAACAGAAGAGAAAAAGGAAGAGGTAGAGACTCAGGCAGATACAATGCAAGGAAATTTATCATCTTGGTGCCTATAAAACCAAAGATGTTCTTTTAAAAATCTGTGGCAAAGGGCTGGAGGGGTGGTTCCACAGTAAAAGCCCACAAGTGGGCTTGTTTCCTAGCACCCACGCGGTGGTTCACAACCATCTAAAACTCCAGTTCCAGTGGGTCCAATCCCTTCTGATCTCCACAGGCACTAGACACATGTGATATATACATATGTGCAGGCAGAACACTCATGTATGCATAAATATATGTAAGGTAAAAATTACCATTTTGAACATCAAGATAGCTTTAGGAATCTATATAAGTTTGTGTGTGTGTGTGTGAAATCTTAATGAAATTCATGTTACAACAAATATGGTGATTTGGGTCCTGGAGAGATGGCTCATCAGGTAAGAGAACTGGTTGCTTTGGCAGAGGCCCTGAGTTCAATTCTCAGCACCCATGCACATGGTGGTTCAGAGCCTGAAACTTCAGTCCCAGGGTATTGATGTCCTCTTCTGGCAGCCTCTGGCACTGCATGCAGAAGGCACACAGTTACATAGACAGACAAAATACCCATACACAAAAATAAATAATTTAAACAATTAAAAAATGATGATTTTTGTCTTATTATAAGTTGTCTGTGAAGACGTAGGAAGTAGATAGGACAACCAATGCTGAAAAGAAAAAAGAGATTTCCATGACTACTGGGAAATGGTGTACTCAGTCTTTATAGCACATTTTCTTTAAAAAAATTTTTTTTTTTTTTTGTGGGGCTGAAGAGATGGCTTAGCTATTAAGAGCATGTGCTGGCTAGCGTGATACTTGACATTTTTTAGGGTCATTGGAGAGGAGGGAATCTAAGAAAATGCCATGTAATTTATGTGAACTTGACACAAGTGATCTACCTCCTTCATGTGAAAGAAGGGAACCTCAATTAAGAAAATGTTTTTGTAAGATAGGGCTATGGACAAGACTGTAAGCATTTTCTTAATTAGTGATTGATCTCAGAAGCCCCACTCATTGTGGGTGGGAGTATCCCTGGGCAGGTGGTCTGGGGTTATATAAGAAAGCAGGCTGAGCAAGACAGTAAGCAGCACTCTCCCATGACCTCTGTATGAGCCTTGAGATTCCTGCCCTCTTTGAGTTCCTGTTCTGACTTCCTTCAGGGATGTACTGTTACCTGGAAGTATAAGTTGTAATAAACTCTTTCTTTCCAAGTTGCTTGTCATGGTGGTTCATTACATTAATAATTACCCAGAGACAGATGTGCACTGTTCTTGCAGAGGACTTGAGCTCTGATTCCTAACACCCATGTAAGGCAGTTCAGAGCTTATAGGGGTAGAGGGACATGCTTTTTGCAGACTTCCCAGCAGTATAGATAAGATTCAAAGACTTTTGTATGGTTAAAGCTTGGGCCTTTAACTGATCAGGTTACCAGCTACTGACTAGACTTAACCCGACTAGTCTACCTGCGACTTGCTCTGTGGCTAGCCTGTTTACCTCTCTGCTCTGTTCCCTCTCTGGTCTGCCTCTGAAACTCCTGCCTTTGCTTTCTTCTCCCAGAATCAATCTCTCTCTCTCTCTCTCCTCGAATTTCCACTTTCCACTTCCTGCCCCAGATATTGACCAGCAGCTCTTTATTATAACCAATCGGCAAGAAGCTGCCTGACCTTCAAGTATCTGAGCAGGTGTGGAAAAACAAATATTTATAAATATGAAGTTGGTGATAGGCCATAGGAAGACAATACCAATATCCTGCCCGCACTTAGCTCTGTGCCTACGAAATTAACATTTGAAGATATGTAAAAGCGCATGCCATGTAGGGCTTAAGAATTTTGTTACACTCTTATAAAGGACAGTAGTATAAAAGGCAGCCAGTTCTGAGTGTTTATTCTAGGATGTGAAATTGCATATGTGAATTTGAGTCTGATACATCAGTCTGGAAAGAATGCATGCAATGGTTTACAATTTTGACAGATTTTGCTCAGTTTTGATGGGCTTGCCTCCTTAACATGTTGATTGATGCCTTTACCTACAATATGAAGAATTACAGCCAGGCATGTGCCTATAAACCCAAACTTAGAAGGCTGAGGCAAGAAAATCAAAAGTAAGACAGATCTGAGCTGTATTTTGAGTTCAAGGATAGCCTGAGCAAGACCCTATCTATAGCAACTACAGAAAAGAAAGGGCATATAATGTGCTACCTAGCTTGTATAGGATGTGCAAAGCCCTGTGGCCCTACCCTTGGAGCTGAAAAATAAACAAACTCTTTTATCTTCTGTGAAATCTGCCTGAATAACAGGCTTTCCCACATTATCTTTACCTTAGGCTCTCTCAATTTTACCAGAATAATCTTCTGTGCTTTATATTGACTGTGTATGTTCTTACAATGACCAGCATGGAACAAAGCTTGCCTTCTGGGCATGGCAGAACAAAACTGCCACTCATAGATGTCACTTAAAAACCATCAGCTCTCCCAGATGGGCCCTTGAGGCCTAGGCTGGTTTGGGCTCACTGCGTAACAGAGTGTGACCTTGAACTGATCGTCCTTCCAAGTGCTATGACTATAGATATGTGAGTGCCACCGTGCCCAGATTCTAAGTTTTTACAGAACCTTTTTCTATTTATTTTGTAATTTATATTGATTTTATATGTCCTTTTAAAAATAGAAAACCACATTCTTCACTTACTAAAGGGCTAAAGTTCTGTACAGTCATGCTATTTTGTATCTGTTTTAAAATACTCCGTTGTCATTGATCAAATAGCTAGCCAAGCTAGCAACTGCACCAACTGCAGCTTCTGTGCTGCCCTCTCTGCTGTGATTCCATCTTAATCAAGGACCTAAACTTTTTCTGACATCTATTGATTTTTGCCTTCCTAAATTTTTATCCTAAATAAAAGAAAAACAAAATTATGAGGCTCAGAAGATGGCATAGTGGCTAAAGTACTTGCTGAGTAAGCATTAGGACAGGACGTTAAATTCCCAGGACCATGAAAAGCCAGGTACATGGCCTGTCTCTATACTGTCTGTGTTCATATGATGCAATGGGAGATAGAAACACGAGTTTCCCTGGAAGCTTGCAGGCCAGCTAGCTTGGACTTTGCTGTTGCAGAAGAACAAAGAATTCCATGTGCACACTATGGCACTTATGCACCTGCAGTCACATGCATGAATGCCCAAATGCACACACGTTTCACACAGAAAGATGAAACAAATTATTAAGGTCTCTTTGATGCTATACATTACGCTTGAAAATTCTCAGATAAAGTCACAAGGTTTGTCCTTTCGGTCATACTAATTAAAGCCTTCAGAAATAATTAGATTTGGGCACTTGCAGTTTCTGCAGGTGCCTCCCTCCCCATGCCCTCACAGCCCCACACTCCCATACCTCCACACCCCTGCCCAGAGGTTCTGAATCACCAGTGGTAGAAGGCATGCCAAATGCTTCCTAGAGTGCAAACTGTTGAAAATCATGGAATCATGCCTGAAGAGGAGTTGGCATAGAAGCTGCAATTGAAACAGGGTGGAGATATTTGGGCAGCTGAGAACAGGTATGGAGACCGATGGTGTGAGAGAAAGTGTCTCATCATGGTGAATGAGTTCAAGCTAATCTGATGGTGAAGGGCTTCATGCCATTTTTGTGTCGGATGGAGATGAGCACTCGTTAAAATGGCCAGTGATACCTGGTCTCCTCTTGCCTTTGAAGAAGACCAAGAGAGCCAACTTAAGATTTTGAAAATTAAAAGCATCAGGTATTTACAACCAAGGGTACATAGTTATAATCCCAGCACTTGGGAGGTGGGGGCAGAAGGGTTAGGAGTTCAAATATGTCTTCAGCAACATAGCAAGTTCAAGGCCATCCAAGGCTCCATAATTACTAAATAATAAATATGATAAGCATCTGTTAACGTAACCCCACCAGTGGCACAGTCTGATCATTTCTGCCAGGGGTGTAAACTTAACAAACAGCAGCAGTGCCAACACAAGACTAATGGTAACCTAGAAAAGGAGCTTGCTATTTGAAGAATAACAAAAGTTACGGAAGCAAAAGTTATTGAAGAATAAGTAAAAATTATGGAAGCTTGTTAATCTGATATTGGTTTTGGTGTATGTTTTGTCTTCATTATACCAACATAGTATAAATCCAGCAGTTGCCACAGTAACACTTGAACCTATATACTCAGGAAAGAGCCCCCTTTTTGCCTTTTACTAATGACCTCACAAATATAGCATATAGTCACATCAAACGTTCTGTAAGTTTGTTTCCAGTCTTTTCTAATAAGAAAGAGAGCCAGTCGTGGTAGCACACGCCTGTAATCCCAGCACTGGGGGAGGCAGAGACACACTGATCTCTGTGAGCTTGAGGTCAGCCTGGTCTACAAAGTCCAGAACAGCCAAGGAGCCACGGCTACACAGAGAAACCCTGTCTCAAAAAACCAAACCAAACCAAAACAAAACAGATCTCGGCATACCACAAAAAATGGGTTGGTGTATCGCAACTCCCGTTGAGCAGTGCAATTGCCATGTATGAATGGCTCAGAGTTAAAATGGTGCCTTGACCCACTTGTGCCAGAAGAGCTGCCTGCTGTAGAGCACTCCCAGGCCTAAGGGAGTCTAGGAAAGCTTATTTGGTGTGAGTAATACCAAGAGCAGAGTTTCCCTTTGGTTTATGTTTCATTTGTTTGCACTGAGTATGAAAAAAATTGGAATTGGAGTATCTTAGTAAAAATAATAAAATTAATACAATCACTAATTCTCCTTGTATTTATTATTTTTTTTCAGGATAGATGAATAAGATGAATTACAACTTGATTTGATATTTTGTGCCTTTTTTTTTTTATTTTAAATTTTGAGGCAGGGTCTCATTATGCATCTCTGCCTGGCCTGGAACTAAAAAAAAAAGATCCATCTGCATCTGCCTCCTAAATCCTGGGTTTAAAGGAATGCACCATTATGCCCAGCTACACTGTTTTCAAAGGATTTTTTTTTATCTGTAATTACGTGTATGTGTGTGTGTGTGCATGAATGCTGTGCCTGTGGAGGCCAGAAGAGGGTGGTAGATTGCCTACAGCTGGAGGTATAGGCAGTTGGGAGCAACCTGATTACAAGTGCTAGAACCAAACCGTGGTCCTTTTGCAAGAGCTGTGTGTACCCCTTAACCCTTGAGCCATTTCTCCTGCTCCTGATTCTTCTTCCCTTTAAAGTACTATATATACAACTATTGGATTGTTTACCCTTTATGAGCATGGTAATTACATGAGAGATGTTTTCAACCAGAAGAGGTACTCAGCGTTTTAACCAAAGAGGTCAAGTACCTAGGTGTGTTAGTCAGTTTACTCTGCTCTGACAAAATACTGCAGGTACAGTTTACAAGAGGAAATACTCATTTTGACTCATAGGATCCGGCCACGGTTACTGGTTTCATTTGCATCTGGGTCTGTGTGAGGCAGAACATCATGATGAAAAGGTGTGGAACAGATACTTGCCTGTCCACAGACAGAAAGCAGAGAGTGAGGGAAGTGTCCTGGGATGAGAATCTCCTTTCTTCTCCTGGCAACATAGTTTTGCACATGTTCAGTAAAAACACACTTAAAAAAAAAAAAAGACTAGAATATGATTGAAAATTTAAATAAGAAGCTGATGCAGGAGGATCACCTACTTAGCTAAAAAGCTACTACCAGTTTTGTTTTGGTGTGTATGTGTGTGAGAGAGAGAGGCAGACAGACAGAGACAGACAAACAGGGAGAGATAGAGAGACCCAAATTTACAGATACATTGTGAAAATAATTTCCTGGCTTGGTTCATGGGCTAGCTATGAGATGCTCTTAGAGGTCCAGTCCAACCTTCCTTAGAATGACTTCCAGACAAAAGTTAAATGATCTCCACCCAGGGACCGTGCATGGCTATAACCTAGAACCCCTGATCGGATGTAGCTCATGGCAGCTCAGTATCCAAGTGGCTTCCCTAGTAAGGGAAACAGGGACTGTCTCTGGCATGAGCTCTATGGCTGGCTCTTTGACCTCCCCAGCCCCCTGTGGGAGGAGCAGCCTAGCTAGGCCGCAGAGGTAGACATTGCAGCCAGCCCTCATGAGACCTGATAAGCTAGGGTCAGATGGAAGGGGAGGAGGACCTCCCCTATCAGTGGACTTAGAGAGGGGCAAGGAGGAGATGAGGGAGGGAGGGTGGAATTGGGAGGGAATGAGGGAGGAGGCTACAGCTGGGAACAAAGTAAATAAACTGTAATAAAAATAAAAATGTATTAAAAAAAGAAAAAAGAAGTTGAATGATAGTTGCATGTGGTGGCACAGGCCTTTAATCCCAGCACTCAGGGAGGCAGAGGCAGGTAGTGTGTGTGTGTGTGTGTGTGTGTGTGTGTGTGTATTTGTGTGTGCAAGCATGTGTAACCAGTAGGATCAAACTAGGGTCTTGTAATAGTAATCAAAAATTCTGCCATTGAGGTACTCCTTCAACTCATTATTTTCTGTAACTGAACTACTTCTCAACTATGAAATGACAGAGAATATAATAATTCTAATGAGCTCTCTCAATAGAAGCCGGCTTTGCATCTATTGGTAAATTAGTTCAGCAATCTTGATTGCTTGTGCGTCTGTGCTTTTCCTTTTCTTCTAAACTGGTTATCATAATTCTCTTTTTTTAATTTTTGTGCCAGTGTGTCCCAATAAATCAAAACATTTTATTTGTTTGTTTTTGTATTGAGTAATGTTTTTATTAGGGAAACCTTACTTGGGAGTTGTGTGTTCTGCTGGTAAACATTTGCCTCAAGGAATGACTTCAGTAGGAATTACTTGGCAATGCTGCCAGAGATGAATGTTTTCTATGTCTGCAAAGAGACTTGTGTCCATAATGACTTTTGAGGCATAAGATACAATTACACTGGCACTGAATTGGTGCATTTTGATGTGTTTTTTAAAAATATATTTTGTTGTTTCGTTTTTGTTCTTCTGAGACAAGTTTTCACTGTGTGTAGCAACAAGGCTGCTCTGAAAGGGATCACATCCAAAACCCTTCTAGGTCTGTATGATCCAGGAGGAATACAAACACACCTTGTATTACAGTATGATATGGCTAGACTGCAGACATGCCCTTTAGTTCACACTTTCAATCCCTAACCATGTAGGTAAGGTTAGTTGGTAGAAGGAAGCCGCCATGTTTGAAAGTGACATCTAATTGAGGGGCAGACAAAGTAGCAAGTCAGACAAATTTGACAGAATGAGTCAGAGATAGGATATGCTCAAGTCTCATGAGAACATACAGGAAAGAGCGTCTGCCTAAGCGTAGTGCAGGAAGACAGAGGGGTCGGTTAAGGGTTGAATCAGTTCAGTTAGTGCAGTTTGTGCAGTGCAGTTGAGTTCGTGGGTTCTGTTCTGTTTCTGCAGTTTGTAGGGTTCTGTTCAGTTTCTGTAACCAGGAGGCTGTGTGCAGTGGCACACGCCTGTAATCCCAGCACTCAGAGAGACAGAGGCAGATAGATCTCTTGAGTTTGAGGCCAGCAAGGTCTAACAAAGAGAGTCCAGAGAATGCTACACAGAGAAACCCTGTCTCAAAAAATAGAACCAAAAAGAAGAAACCAGAGGACTAGAACAAATTGCTAGAGTTAGATTGAGGCCAAGTAGAGCAATTCAGTGAAGAGACGAAGGAAGCCAAATTGAATCAGTCGGTTTAGAGAGGGGTTTGAGCCAAAATTCAATAGAATTCAGTTAACCCTAATTCAGAAAGAACTAGAAAGGATTAGCTTATGCAGAAGTAAGTCTCAGAAGTGAATACATTCAAGGCCTAGGTTAGATTGTGTGGAGGCTAGAAGCTTCCAGGACTAGGCCTAGGTTAGCAGACGAGTCAGTAAGCCTCCAAGACAATTATTAAGCGAATAAAAGTTACTTTTACAACTGTAGCCCTGGCTGTTCTGGAACTCACTCTGTAGACCAGGATGGCCTTGAATTCACAGCGTTCTACCTGCCTCTTCCCCCTGAGAGCTGGGATTAAAGCTGTGTGCCACCGACACTTGGCTTTTGGATGTTTTTTTAAAGCAGCAGTTCAAGTTTTTTTGTTTGTTTTGTTTTGGTTTGTTTTTTTTGAGACAGGGTTTCTCTGTGTAGCCTTGGCTGTCCTGGAATCACTTTGTAGACCAGCCTGCCCTCCAACTCACAGCAATCTGTCTGCCTCTGCCTCAAGTGCTGGGACTACAAGTGTGGGCCACCTTGCCTGGCTAGTATTTTTGAGGGGACAGTTTGAGTTGATTTAGTACCTGGCCAGGATGATCACATAACTCTACGCATACACACATGCATGTGACGGACTAGCTATGATCCAGAATATATGGATAATATATAAAACACGTAAACAGGAAATGGATGGTTATCTTGTTGTTGCTGTTCAAAAGGAAGACTCATACTTCTTCATGCAATTATTTCCTCACAAGGGAGGTTACCTAAATGGAAACAGTATGAGACTTTGGAGAGATAGGAGTATTCAGCTGAATACTCTGAAGTTAGCTACCGATGAAGCAAAATTCCCATAGTGGCTGAGTGGGAATTGGCTCACCGTAAACAGAATATCCTTCGGCAACAGCAGCTGGGCAGACGTGGCATGAAGGCATCAGCACAGGGGACCAGAGTCTCTGTTTCTGGAACTAAGTGATATTGATTTCGCTTTATAGTCCAGGAGGAGAATGTGATTTAACTGGAAAATCAGAATATTAGATTTCCTAAGTAATTGGCTTAGCAGTGGACACATCATCTTGCACTGATTAGAATCATGCCCTCCATGGAAGGAGAAGGGAGAGGAGGAAAAAGAAAAGAAAAGCTTTCCTATTTGCTGGGAATGAAACAATTAAAAACATAAGGTTGATTATGCTTTTCCTTGGAAAAGATCTTTATGATGGGAAGCAATAGAAAGGCACTGAAAGATGGAAGAACAAGTTGTACTAACACGAACCCAGCCATGATTCATGTACATACACTAGCCAACCTGCTGAACATCCATTTTCTCCTACCCGAAATCCATCTTTCTATTGTCACAACAGAAAATTAAAAAAAAAAAAATAGAACCCAGAATCTCTTTCCAATTGAACAGGACCTTGGACAGTGACTCTTTCCCTCTTTGCAGATGTACAGTTTTGGGACCTGAATTCCTTTGTGAATTATAAAGGAGGCAGGGTCTACTGAGTTGCAAGGTTTATTCTTGTTCACCTGCAGACTTCACTTCACTGCACCCGTAGATCCACATCAGCTGATTGACACTTAGATTTCATATCCTTGTTGCCAGCTTGGCTATAATTTTTGTTGCTTGTTTTGAGATGGGATTGATGTAGCCCAGACTATCCTTGAACTTAACACATAGCCAAGGATAACTTTAGGCTCCTAATCCTCCTGCTTCTACCTTCCAAGTGCCAATATTTAGGCATGACCCATAGCACCAGGCTTATGAAAGAATCTTTTAATGCATAATTCTGTGTTGGCAGATTTTTTTCTCTCAAGAACCATAAAAATAAATTTTGTTTTTTTTACAATATTTATGCATTTATTAATTTTTAACTTTTTATATGTATGTGAGTTTGTAGGGTGGTCATAAATGTATCTCCATGTGTGCAGGAACCTGAAGAGGCTGGAAGAGGGTATCGGATCACCTGGGACTGAAGTTCCAGGGGGTTAGGTGCTGGGAACCAAATAGCTCCTCTACAAAAGCAGTAAGGCCTCTAAAGTGCTGACCCATCTCTCTAAACCATTCTAGAGAGTTCATTAGCTTCTGATGACCATAGTTTCAGATGAGAAATCTGTGTATATTCCAAGGCACATACAATGCATCACTGTTCTTTGGCTGCTTTCAAGAGCTTATTTTTCCCATCTTGTATCCAAGTGTAGCTTCCTTTATCTATATCTTCAAACATCTTCAATTATCTATATATTGCATCCAATTAAATTTTGAAATTTTTTGCTATCATATCTTAAATATTTTTGTCCTAATCTCTCTCTAATTACATGTATCCTACTCTGTTATTATCCTACTAATTTAGTGATGTTTCAAAATCTTAGAAAACCAACTTGTCTACCAGATCAGATAATTTCTACTGACTGTTTCTGTTTATCTTTTCATTTTATTTTGATTGCTATTTAAATTCGTGAGTCCTTTTAAATCATGCTGTTTTGCTAACAAGTCCCAAGTTGTTTTATTTTCAATTTTTCTTTTTCTTTCTTTCTTTTTCTTTTCTTTCTTTCTTTTTTTTTTTTTTTGTAGTTGTCCAGCAGTTTCTTTTTGAACTAAGCATGACAGTTCACATCTGTAGTTTCAGCACTTCGGCAGTTACGGCAAAAGCGCTGTGTGTGGGATGCTAGCCTGGGCTACAGAGGAAGTCCCAAAATACCCTGGTTACAAAAGTGAGACCTGCCTCAAAGGGCACAAAAGCATTCTTCTGATTTTCTTTTCTGATTTCTGTATTTTACTAAGATTCTTTTATGTTTTTATCAATAGAAACATATTTCTTTTATTTTCAATGAACAGACTTTGAAAATTTATGTCTGCTGGGTGTGTGGCTCGATGATAGAGCCTTTGTTTACTATGTGCAAAGCCCTGGATTTGATCCTATGCATGATAGATAGATAGATAGATAGATAGATAGATAGATAGATAGATTATAGATTCATGCCTACTAATTTCTTCATTTGGATTATTTGGGGGTTGATCTTGTTTACTGGCTCTGTCTCTTGAAAATTGTAACATTTTCTGGGGTTTAGTAGATTGAGCAATTGTGGTCACTTTCTGGGTGCTGTTGAAGTTATACAGCTAAGAGACGAGATTCTATTTCTCCAAAGATTTTTTTTTTTAAGAAAAAAATTGTTAAGAGAAATTAACATGTGAAGGTAGACTCTCTATGACTACCACTCACATGTCCATTCTTTCTTTTGGTCCCTAGCCCAGATACTCTAGTTGGCTTTTGTTTGTTTTGTTTTACAGGACAGGGTTTCTCTGTGTAGCTGTGGCTGTCCTGGAATTCACTCTGTAGACAGGCTGGCCTCGAATTCACAGAGATCTGCCTGCCTCTGACTCCCGAAGTGCTGGGATTAAAGGAGTGCACCACCACCACTGCCTGACTTGGCTTTCTTCCTGTACAGCACAGTGACTCGGGTAGATATATAAACACAGTTGAGGCGTCTCCCTTCTTGGATTCCTCTTTGACCCCTTTGGCATTTTCCAGCGTCTGTATCTGTTCTAAATGTCACTCCCTATTTGTTCAGGTAGAAAAACTGTGTTTTATTCATTTCAGTCAAATGGTGTGGGGCAGGTAGCTGCCTTCAGACTAAAGCCTGGGGCTGTGAGAAACTCACCTTCTCCCGATCTTTAGGCTCAGGTTCTCTAGAGTATTCTATGTCCACTTTGTAGTGACTTCAGGTCTTAGCTTTCACTTGCTTGCATTTTTTTTATTGTTGTGTTTTAGAGCTTGTAAGAAATATGACTTCTTATTTGAGAAACAGTTAGGCCTAGCAAGCTCTTACTTAAGTCATCAGAGGCTTTTCCCAGAAGATATCTTAGTGCAGTTGAGCCTGTTTTCTCCAATTGGAACCTGATTGTCCCACTGGCTTTTCTTATTCTGTCTCACTACCCCACCCAGGCTTCCTTAAGACATCTTTTATATATGTATAAAGTATGTATCTGTGAGTTGGTATGAGTACCTGTAATTGCAGGTATCTGCTGGCTAGAAAAGGGCCTCAGATGCTCTGTAGCTGGAGGTACAGGCAGTTGTGAACTGCCTGACATGGGTGTTGAATACTGAATTCAGGTCCTCGGGAAGAGCAGTGGGTATTCTTTACAGTTGAGCCATCTTGCCAGCCAGCCCTCAAGCATGCTTTCCAAACTACTTCTATGTGAGACTTTATCTCAGGGTTCACTTCAGGGCTCCTCCTCTTCTCCTTCCCCCTCTAGCACTGAAGAACAGGTCTAGGACCTTGCACATGCTATGCACATGCTCTGCTACTGAGCCACATTCTTGGCCCTTCTGTGGTTTTCTTCCAGCAGAGTCTGCAGGAACTAGGAAACTCTGGGAATCTTGGGACGTGTCTAACACTGTTTAGAAGTGATACATTGTGAATATTCCATGAGCAAAGTACAGTATCAAAACCAAAGTCAATGGGGATTTGTAAATATATTTGCCAAAGGGAAGGAATGATTAATTGCAAACAGTAAAACAATCTACAACAGCTTGTACTCATAATTTTTGTTCCTATGATACAATGGTCGCTATCTCTAACAACTGGAAGAAATGTATCAAAAAGACATAGCCAATTGAACTGTATTTTTGTCTTTTAGCACTTAAGGGTTGAACCAGGGGCATGGACAAATTAGGTCAGCACTCTACTACTGACTCCACCCTCAGCCCTGAGGCTCGAAATGTCAGAAGCAGAAAAGAGTATATATTAAGTGTGTGAAGAAGAGTACAGACAAGAGTTGCTGAGGGAGTTCAGAGATTGTGAACACTAAGTGCAGGGGAGCATTTACAGGTGAGAGACCGTGTGCATTGTGCACCCATCACTTTCTGTTGCTGTGAGTAAACACCATGACCAAACACAATTTATGGGAGCAACAGTTTATTTTGGCTTTTCCCGAGGGAGACTCCATTAAGGTAGGGGAGGCATGGCCAAAGCAGCAGGCAGAGAGATCACATGTTTTTAAAATCAAGAATAAATATTTTTTATAATTTTTATTTTTTATATTAATTACAGGTTATTTACTTTGTATCCCAGCTGTAGCCTCCTCCCTCATTCCTTCCCAATCTTACCCTCCCTCCCTCATCTCCTCTCTGCCCCTCTCCAAGTCCCCTGATAGGGGAGGTCCTCCTCCCCTTCCATCTGACCCTAGTTTATCAGGTCTCTTCAGGACTGGCTGCAATGTCCTCCTCTGTGGCCTAGCAAGGCTGCTCCTCCCTTGGGAGTGGGAGGAGGTCAAAGAGCCTGCCACTGGGTTCATGTCAGAGACAGTCCCTGTTCCCCTTATAGGGAAACCCACTTGGATGCTGAGCTGTCATGGGCTACCTCTGAGCACATGGTGTATATTCACTCATAAGTGGATACTAGACGTATAAGTTAGAATAACATACTAAAATCTATACACCTAAAGAAGCTAAACAAGAAGGAGGTTCTGGGGTAAGATGATCAATTCTAACTTAGAAAGACAAATGGGATGGACTTTGGAAGTAGGAGAAAACAAGAAACAGGACAGGAGCCTACCATAGAGGGCTTCTGAAAGACTCTACCTAGCAGTGTATCAGAGCAGATGCTGAGATTCATAAACAAACCCTGGGCAGAGTGCAGGGAATCATATGAAAGAAGGGGGAGTTAGTAAGACCTGGAGAGGACAGGAGCTCCACAAGGACCAAATATATCTGGGCACAGGGGTCTTTTCTGGGACTGATTCTCCAACCCAGGACCATGCATGGATATAACCGAGAGATCACATTTTTAACGTCAGACACAAAGCAGAGAGAGTGACCTGAAAGTACAGCAAGGCTGTGAGCTCTCAAATCTCACTCCCAGCGATTACTTCCTCCAGAAAACAGCACCACTAATCAGGGACCAAGTCTTCAAACACCTGAGCCTATGGAAGACATTTCTTACCCAGACCACCATTTGTTTTATGTTAAGAGACAATAAAGATTTAGATAAACTGTAAGCAATGCCAACGGGCACAAATGGTACAGATTGGATTAGTCTGGCACCCGTTACCGGGGTGCTTTGAGAGGAGGAACATTGGGGGCTGGTTGGAGGCCATGAATGTCAAGCAGTCTACAAAGACTTTAAGAAAATTTGAAGTTAGCCAGGTGTGGTGGCGCATGCCTGTAATCCCACAACTCAGGGAGACCAGAAGCAGGTAGTTCTCTGTGAATTCGAGGCTGAATCTCAGCTGGGGTCCTGGAGTTCGGCTTCCAGATGGAGAACGGGGGTTCCATTTCTCTCAGGGGCAGCTAGAGCTAGCCTTAGGGTGAGGCCCGAGTGTGCTGAGCTGGGGTGTGGAAAAGGCTTTCCACAGAGTGTTACAGTTTAGCTCTGGCGTTCCAAAGCCTACGGTGATACCAAAGTGTTACAGCACTTGGTTAAATTAAGCTGCTGTGCTGACGGCAGAGGTGTGAGCCAAAGCCCAAGCCTGGTCGACTTGCGGCCAAAACTCAGGCCTGTTAAGGTCCAGGCCCAGTGAAGCCCAAGCCCAGCATGCTGGAGGGCAGGCCCCGAAGAGAGGCCCTGCCGATAAATGAGGAACCTCAGATGGTCTTGAAGTGAGAAATCGAGTACCTTTATTCCGGTGAAATCAAGGGCAATATAAACCCTGGGCAGAGGGCGGGATTTTGAGGGTGAATGTGTTTGATTCGCTGGGGTCCAGGGGTCAGGGATACTTAGTATCCTATCACAATAAGAAAAAATACAGTATCTAATTATCCTACGGGAGAGGGGCGGGATCTCCAAGTATAACTGAAGGTCACTGCTGGACTAAGATCCTTAGCAGCATGAGGTGTCTCCAGGATTCCTAGATGCTTGCTAGAGCAGTTTCCTTATCAGGGAAGGGTCTGGCTTGTATCTGCCCTGAGGGCTATGTGATGCTCCTTACAAGACCTGGGGTACCCAGATCAGGGGAGACTTTTAAAACCCTTCTGAGAAAAGGGAGTCTCTTATCAGACCAAGGGCAAATAATTGACTATCCAGAGATGACCGACTTCAACCTTTTCCAGCAGAGCCCCAGAGTCTACAAAGTGATTCCAGGATAGCCAAGGTTACACAGAGAAACCCTGTCTCGAAAAGAGTAAAAAAGAAAAGAAAAGAAAATTTGAAATTGGGCAAGGTGGTACACACTTGTATACCTAGTACTTAAGTTCTTATGTTTGAGGCCAATCTGGGCTACATCAAAACATCAAAACACCTTGCCAAAAAATAAAATAGAAGAAAAGAAAGAAAGAAAGAAAGAAAGAAAGAAAGAAAGAAAGAAAGAGAAAGCAACAACAAAATAAACACCAAGCAAGCAGCAAAAAAATTCTGAGCGTAACTCAGAACTGCAAATCTGTGTTTACAAAGACTGTGCGGGCTGGAGGAGGAGAGTCAGGCAGCAGGGGGCGGGGGGCGCACACAGGAACCATTCTTCTCTCTTCCAGGCTGTCCACTGGTGCTCTTAGACAAGGATATGACAAAAATGTGGCAAGCATGGCAAATATTTCCTCAGTGCGTACTCTACTCCCACTCTAGGAAAACAAAAATTGTCTTTCTAGTTTTTTTTTTTTCTTTTCTGAATCTCCTGTCTGACCGTAGAAAGAACATGAGCTGGTGGAAGACAATACTTCCCACACAAATGTATAATTAGAGCGGCATCATGAGATAGGTTAAGTGCATAATGAAACACTGCAAATCAGAGGGAGATATTTGCGCATTTTTTTTTTATTTTGCTTTTGAGCTAACCAAAGAAAGACATTTGAAAAGACATTTTTTTTTTCTGCCTCAGACCTGAAAATAGAGAAGCAACTTTTACAATTTTTCATTTTGAAGTCTTTAGCAAACTACAATGCCCAGGAGCTTCTGGAAGGCAGTGACGGTGGCTGTGGTAAGGGCTTCCACTCATTATTAATATTATGTTATTCCTCCAGTTTGTTGTTGCTGTTGGCTCATTAGCGACCCCTGGTAAATATGTACTGTGTGCATGCAGCTCGATTTCGGGTTTGAAAATTGATAGCAGAGATTTGAATGAGATTATTTGATTTTTTTGCAATTAGATTTATGACTTGGTTAAAGGAAATTGAAGCGCTGTAACATGTACATTTGTCATTCCTCCATCCATTCGCCTCAGAATTGAGATTTCTTTTCAGATCTTCCGGGTCATGATTATGGCATTAAGATTGCATTGCTTCGTACTGAACATGTGGCTAGAGTTAGCGCTAACAAGGCAGAAACAGTTTAAAAATATATCCTCTAACATCTGGAATCCTACTGATGCACTCAGCTGTTCTTCCACGCTAGGCACTGTGTTAAACGCTCTGCTCACTCGCTGCAGCAGCAGCCCTATAAGGCAGTTGCTATTATTCTCCTCATCACACCGTGGGGGAACAGCCCAGGCAAGGAGAAGGAAAGTGATGAGAGCCTCCCAGCTGGGACCCCGTAAAGCTAGTGTTCCGCCCAGGTGCGCTTGAATTTAAGGCCCAATTCCAGAGCCAGGTGTGGTGGTACGTACTTGTAATCCCGGTGCCTGTGATCCGGAGGTAGGAGAATAGGAATTCAAAGTCGGCCTCAGCTCCATCATGAATCCAAGGTCAGCCCTGGCTTTGTGAGAACCTGCCTCATTACCTGTTTTAAGCAGGAACTCCATTTTAACATTTGAAAGCCACCTGAACACCGCCACAAATCAGCCTCTTCTTTCATACATGTTCTCTTTCAGGTTTTGTCCATATGTATTGATAATTTGTGTTTGGTTTTTAGCTCTCTACCCTACCTGACCTGGAACTTGCTTTATAGACTAGGCTGGCCTTGAACTTGTGACGATTCTCTGAGTGACTCTGCCCCCTGAGTACTGAGATTGAAGTTTTGAGCCACTACGCTCAGCTTTGTGTTCTTTACTTAAACATTTTTATAACTATGTGCTATTCCACTAAGCACACCCAGGATAACTATTCCTATAATATTTGAAATTTTCTATACTATAATTTTTTAAAAGTTTTGTGTGATTTTTTTAGGATCTATTTCTAGACCACACTGCATCAAGAGCAGAAAAATGAAAAAAAATACATAATATTGCAGTGAACATTTTAAGTACAATTTTAATTCTGGCAGGAAATACTCTTTTAAGTATTATAATGTTGGAATGCTGTTGTGTCAGGGTTTTGACACTGTTCTTGGGCCAGATGATGCACTCGATTGACAGCAAAGTGGCTCTACGCGTGGTTATGGTTTACAGCAGTGAAAGGATGCAACAGGAGAAGGCGTGGAGCTAAAATCCAGAAGAAGCCTGGCACAAACTTGGTGGCGCCCCATCTGTGAGGCTGGAGACTCGCAGGCTTTCCCCAGCAAAGAGCGGGGCACACGTCCTTCACTGCAGAGCAAAGATGCACTCTCAGGCCTCAGAGCTTTATCAGGATTTGTTTGCCTTCCAGAAGCCAAACGACAGACTGATCCAGACGCTTGGAGCATACAAGCATGAGATGCAGTATTCCCAGGATGTGGTCAGGAGCTAGCCCCCTGCCCCCACCCACATCCCCCCCCTTTTTTTTTTAACTGTGCAGGACTTGGGAAGCCAAGCCCTGCTCCGCTAAGTTACTTGACTTCTGAAAAATGAATTTTTAAAGTTAGCAGACAAAATAATAGGTCTCATTTTGATATGTTCATACATGTACATCACTCTATTTCACTCAAATTCTGAATTACGTCTTTACTCGATACTAATGTAGACTATTTTTAAGAGGCCTGATCTAAGAATCGTGATTTCACCCTGTAATGCGGGCACTGAGGAGGCTAAGGCTGGAGGAAGGTGGGTGTCAGCGCTCGATACATGATAAGCTCCAGAGCAGCCTAGACTACAGAGTGAGATCACGCCACAAAACTAGACCAAACAAAACATCATGATGTCACAGTGCTTGACAAAGCTTTTAACATTAACCTGTTTTACCTTCACCTACAAAAAAAAAAAAAAAAATTGGGCACAGGGTTCTTACTTGTATCCCTGGCTGTCCCGGAACTCATTGTGTAGACCAGGCTGGCCTTGAACTCAAGTTCTAGGATCAAAGGTATGTGCTACCATGCCCCGTCTCAGTTTTTCTTTTTCACAGTGTATGTGACTGTGGCTTTGAGCAAAGTCTTGCAGGATCACACATTGATGGGTAAGCTGCACAGTGATTCAGCATGAAGTTCTCAGTGAAAATATATTGAAGAAGAATTACGGGTTTACTGGTTTTTTTGTTTGTTTTGCTTTTGAGATAGGGTTTCTCCATAGGCTTGGCTTTTGGCTGCCCTGGACTGACTTTGTAGACCAGGCTGGCTTTGAACTCTCAGAGATCCACCTGCCTTTGCCTCCCTGAGGGCTGGGATTATAGGTGTTCGACACCCTGCCTGGTGTGTTTACTGTTAAAGACTATTTAAATTACTATTAAGTCAATATTAAAGTTGAATGTATTTGTTCTTAGTTTCTTATAATGTGGAAACACCACCTGTAATGCATATTACCAAGAAAGACAACTTTAACCCACGGTAAGAGCTTATTTGTTAAGGTTGGGTGGGACCCAGAAATTTGCCTTTTAAACAAAGTAGCCAGGTGATTTCTGACATTGGTGACTAGGGTCATGTTTGAGAATCACCATTGCACACTGATAACTGATAACCCTGTTTCCTTCCAGGTCACATCACAGTAATGTTCAGAAAAGAAAGCCAGTGGCCTTAGCTTCCTGTCTGATGTCACTGTCTGTGGCTAGTCATTTCTCTCACTCCCGTATGGCAGCCCCACGAACCCTGTTTTTTATCACTCCCTACAGCAGTGGCTCTCAACCTTCATGATGCTCCAACCCTTTAATACAGATCCTCATGTTGTAGTGACCCCAACCATCGAATTATTTTCATTGCTACTTCATAACTGTAATTTTGCTACTGTTGTGAATTATAATGCACACATCGGTGTTTTCTGATGGTCTAAGGCGAGTGAGAGGGTCATTTGACCCCCAAAGGGGGTGCAACCCACAATTGAAAACTGCTTCCCTAGAGCCTTACTCAAACTGACCCTTTATACCTCTTTTAGTATTTTTGTGTAAACAATTTTGGAATTCAAAAGCAGGCTAGGTTGCACTGTGAATTCAAGCCCACCCAGAGTTATATGAGACTGTATTAAAAAATTAATAAATGAATGAAACAAATTAGGGGGTTAGGGAGGAATATTCATTCTGGAATATTCTGGAATCGAGGAATTTCCCAGAAATTAGGGCATTGCCTCTCTACACCTGTTACGGTTCTCGTTCAGCTGTAATCATGGCAATGTCAGCTGTCATGGCACCTGGACATCATCACCAAGCATGCAGACACGTAATAATGAAGGCAGAAGTTGGTCACTCTGGCAGCCATCTTAGGTCCAGCAGGTTTCAGCAAGCATACCTGAAAAGTGGGATTTCTGGCTATAGATATCCTGCCATCAGAGGTTAAGAAGATCAGGGCAGGGGAGGAATTCAGCTGGGTCACCTCTGAGTTGGATAGCACTTCCCTTTATAGTTTGTTCCTACTGTAATCTGGTCACCTAATGTTCTTTTCTGTCTATCCTTCCCTTTCTCTCCTTGCAAGGGATCTGCCCTGCCCTCATTCCACGTGGCCTGGAGTGGGCGAGTGGGGACAGCAGCAAGGCTGATAGCTAAGTGCTAGACTTGCGAGCCAGGCTCTGGGGCCTCTAGTGAGCATGACCTGGTCAAATATGGTATCCTCTAGGTTGGGAAGGGTTTCGATGATGTAACTTGCTTAATGGGTAATATTTCATGGGGTTTCCGGCTGAAGACCAAAGAGGAAGTAAGTCTTTTTTTCTGAGGTTGCTGAATGGAAAAATACAGCTCTGGAATTTTCCATGGTCATTTCCATCTTCTATAATTTGGAGGAAACCTTTCTGTAAACACACACACACACACACACACACACACACACACACACACGGAGATCCACATACAATGAGAAATAGGGGCACAATCTGAGGAGAAATGATAATACAACTACTTTGAGTTCTATCTCATTTTTGTCAGGGAGACCTATCTCCTTTTCCACCCTGGTTCTTCTCAGTTATGTGAGTCAATAAATCGTTGACTTCTACTTTTTTTGCTCAGTGGATTTGTTGTTTAAAGTGGTGAAAATGGGGGCCAGTGAGATGACTCAGTGGGTAAAGGTGCCTGCCATAAAGCCTGAAGACCTGAGATCAATCCCTGGGACCCACTTGGTGGAAGGAGAGAACCAAACCTTTAAAGTTGTCCTTTGACCTCTGCACACACAATATGATGTGTTTGCGCCCCTCCCCACAGAAATAAATGTCAGACAGTTTTTTAAATAACGAAATGACATAAACGTTATTTTATGGTGTTGCAGTCACATGGGCAATATTTGTCTCAATGGTCTAAAACTAAGCATCCACAGGGCATGTGTCTCCCCGGACTGCAAGAAGATGTACTTCCTTGTCCATTTAGGTAGCTGGCAGAATGCAGTTCCTTGCGGTAGAGAATGAAGTCTTTTCCTACTGGCTTCATCGGGTGGCATTCTCAGCCTTGAGAGCATGCTCCTTCCACTTTCATAATGAGCAACCATCCTGCCTGCGTTGCTCAATCCGTTATAGACTGTGTTTTGAAGGCTGCAATGCTGGAGACATTTGCCTAGCATGTGCAAGGCCCTGGATCTCTACCCCTAAACGCCACAAAACACAGTTTCTATTTGAAACTTGTGAAGACTGATATATATATATATATATATATATATATATATATATATATATTCTTACTTAGTCATTAGTCTGTCTCAAGTGACAAGTAATTAGAGAGCTTAGTGAAAGATAATAGTGGATTCTGTTGATTAGCCACTTAACCTCTCAGAATTATTATTATTATTATTTTTTTAATCTAGAAAATGAGAGTGCTGTGTTAGAGGACTTCAGTGCCCTTACACCGTAGCCCTTGATGGCATCAAACTTGCCTACTTCTTCTTGCTCCTCAGTGCTGCTTTCTTGCTTGGCTCTCTGCTTTTAACATTTTTAAAATGCAGTTCCCAACTTGAAATTTTAATTACCACGGCAAAGATACATGCCTGTCATTTAATAGTCACACTTTTGTGTGTGCTTTGGTTTTTCATCTATACAATCTTTCCACTGAATAACACTCTTGGCAAATAAATGTACCTTTGTTCTTTGAAGAGATTATTATTATTTTAAAATTATATGTGCATGTACATGTCTCTATGTGGGTTTGTATACCTGAGTGTGGTACCTGCACAGGCGAGGAGCGCTGGATCCCTAGAGCTGGAGATAGGCAGTTGTGAGGCACCTGCTAAGGCTGCTCAGGCTCCAGCTCTGGAATAGCATCAAATGTTCCCAGCTACTGAGCCATCTCTCCAGCCGGTGCTATCGTTGCTTAGCATGATATTTTACAAACTTTTATATCTACAGACGCTTGAAAGATGGGTACAAAGAACTCCTATCTATCTCCATACTGCACTAATCCTACATCAATTCTTTTACAGCAGGAATGACAATGTCAAACCACAGGGCAAACATATTGACCAAGGAGAACACACACTAAAAAGCTTTAACAAAGAAAACACGTGGCAAGTCAGACAAAGACCCAACCAATGACCTCTCAGAGAGGGAAGGATGACCTCTCGAAGAGGGTCTGGGAGTCTTACAATAATTAACACCAGGTTCTTGGTCTTATCCCATGTGCCTGCTTGTGTGGAGTTCGTAGCTCGAATGTAACTGGGCTCTCAGTGTCTCAGGAAGTAGTACGTTTTATGGTAGCAGTTGTCTTTCTCGGGAACAATCATTTGGGGCAAAATGCCATAGGTCACTGGAAGTTTGGTGCTGGATGTTTGCAAAAGACACCACAGGTCAGCAGGGTCAGATGATAGGCAGACATTTCTATGTTTGTTTTTTTTAAAGCTTTTTTGTTCTGAAAATATGTATAAATAAAATATATATGTTAGATAGCTGATGAGATCCTTGTGCTTGGTCTTCTTCCTCACAATCAAAGCTTTTAAAGAAAAACCAGGAATAGAAACTCCACAACTCAACTCTTGTTACCTAGGATGCTGCGTATGTGACTTTGTCTTATGTTTGCCTTCCGATTAGATTTAGGTAACATTGTTGCAAGGCTGATTTGTAGTGAAGGGAGTCCATCGCACTTCCCCAGGAAGCTGGGGAAGGCAGTTTGTAGTAACTGGTGATACACTGTGCTCCTCTAGGAAAGGTCATGCAGCAGGAGGCTCTCTTTTGGAAAGAGTTTTAGTTTCTCTTTCTGCTATATTTTCCCTCTTTGGGTTGGTAAGTACTTCAAGGGGGTCTTTCTTTCTTTTTTTTTAAGGTTGTGGTTTTATTTTATTTATTTATTTTAAATTTAATTTAATTTTATGTGCAAGGGTATCAGATCCCTTGGAACTGGAGTTTCAGACAGTTGTGACCTGTCACATGGACGCTGGGAATTGAACCCAGGGCCTTTGGAAGGGCAGCCAATGCTCTTAACCACTGAGCCATCTCTCCAGCCCATGGGGGTCTTTCTTTAAGACTGTGAACACAGTGTTATCCATTTCTCACCCCCCCCCCCCGCTTGCTTCTTTTTCTGATGGTAATTGTACCCAGGACTTTGCACATGCCAGGTGAAGTGCTCTACCACTGAGTTATAACCTAGTCTCAACCTGTAGCTCAGGCTGGACATGAACTGTGTGGTCTAAGTGTGTTTCAAAATCACCAGTATCCCACCTTGGCTTCCCAAGTGCTATGACACCAGGCAGGAGACACCAGGCCTAACCATATGTTTGTATCTATTACTAATTACTTTTTTAAAAAATCAATTATTATATTAGAGGCAATTTTCTTCTTGAGGCAAGACCTCATGTAACCCAGGCTGATCTCACACTTGTTATACAGTAGAGGGTGACCTTGAACTTCTGAATTTCCTGCTTTTACTTTCCAAGTACTAGGACTAAGATAGGAGCCAACAGGCCTGGCTAAACACGGTCATATATTTATTTACTTAAATAATTACGTTTCTGTGCTCTCTCCCCCCTGCCCTCTCTCTGTGCACGTGTGTGTGTTTGTATAGTTACATGTATGAGAACATCTGCTGTACCTGTGGAGGTCAGAAGAAAATCCCAGGGGTTAATTCACTTTATTTTTTAAATGTTAATGACTTTATTTATATTTTATGTGTAAGAGTATGTATACCTGCATGTATGTAAGTGGACTACACATGTGTCTGGTGCCTCCAGAGGCAAACAAGGGCACCAGGTTCTCTGGAACTGTAGTTAAGGACAGTTGTGATCCATCATATAGGTGCTGGGTACTGGTCTTGGGTTCTCTGCAAGAGCAGCAAAGGGCCCTGGTGATGCATCTCAGTTCTTGCATTTTCTCCAGCCAGAGAGCCAGCACCTGCCATGACTGCATCCTGGCAAGTCTGCATGCTGTTGCCAGGCCAACGTGTGCACATACCGCTCTGCGTTGATGATGTGAATCTTGCACTCTAGCTCAGGGATAAGGGCTCCCGTGTACCCAGGCACAGGATCTGCCGGGCCACTGTGGAGGTGGTCACTGCAGGAGAACACATGCAGCCCTTGCCGTTCTGTCAGACAAAGGCAGTCAAACAGGTTTCCTTGTGGATGGATTTTGCTCTTTTCCAGGAGAGTGATAATGGTCCCAGTGGAGGGACCATTGCGGTCGGTGAAATTCAGTGAAAAAGTTGGGCTTGTCTGCCTGGCTGAGGGCTCCAATAGAGGAGTTGGTGCCAGTCAGACCTAGCATGTACCACGTGCCTTTGTCCACAACGCTGAAAGGCCTGTTGTTGATGAGGAACAGCTGTTTTCATGGCCACCACATCTTGCTCAATCCACTGGTACATGAGGTTCTCCCCACCCCCTACCCCGCCATGTCCACGCACATCCCTCATGGCGTTCAGTCACATCCTTGTAGAGGCGCACTTGGTTGAACTCCGAGCTGTGGCCCAGAAAGTACCCTACCACACAGGACGGCAGTGCCATCTCTGGTGGTGAGATGTCCATGAACTGCTTGATAAAAGGGCCTTTGCTACAGAAGCTGCTCATCTGATGTCAGCGGGTATGTGCTGGGTGCCACCATGTGGGTCACTCACCTTATCATCTGGCACTGCTGGAATTTTTTTTCTTGAGACATGTCTCTCGCTGTATGGGGCAGCCTCAAACTCATGCAGCCAACGTATCCCTGAACTTCCAATCCTTAGAATCCTGAGTGCTGGGATAACTTATGAGTGCCACCATGCCCCATTTTATATATTGCTGGGTATTGAAACCCAGGGTTTACTCATGGAAGGCAAGCATTCTACCAGCGGAGCTACAGCCACAATTTTGGAATTTTTTTTAACTGTTTTCCTTCCAGTTTTTGTATTATCCAAGAGTACTTGAGCAGAGCATATGCATATTTTAAAGCATGTACTCATTTTAAGGCGTGTGGTCACGTTGTGCGGTTTGGGAGTCTATAGCCGATAAGCAGGTGGTTTTGACACACCCACGTCATGGCTGATGAGCCCCACGCTGAAGAAAGCAAAAGAGCCACCAGATGGCTCTCAAACACCGTTCACTGAAGCACGAGCAGCAAATGCAGTCAGGTTAGTGCACTAGTGTACACTGCTGTAAAAATCCGCTTTGTTGAAAAAGTCCTTGGTTGATCTCTAGCGTGGAAACAATCAATTCTTAAAATTCACGTAACTCAAAATACGATTTTTGTCAGTTGTCTGCCATGCTTTGTTCCTTCTGGCATACAGAAAATAAAAAAGAAAGAGAGGTGTGGAGGTTTGAATAGGTATGGCCCCCACTGACTGCTGTTCTGAATGCGTGGTTAGTAGGGAGCTGCTCCTTAGGAGGTGTGGCCTTGCTGGAGGAAGTGCATCATTGTGGGGGCAAGCTTTGAGGTCTCCTATGGTTAAGCTCCAGCCAGCGTGAAACATAGTTTCCTTCTTAAGCCTTTGGATCAAAATGTAGAACTCTCAGCTCCATGTCTGCCTGCACACTGCCATGCTTCCTGCCATGATAATGGACTAAGCCTCTGAAACTGTAAGCCAGTAGAAATTAAATGTTCTTGTCCTCTCCACCCCCCTTCTGGATTAGATTCAAGCATCCTCCTTTGGGCCCTCCCTGTTGCTTAGCTTCTTTGTGACTGTGGATTGTAGTGTTGTTATCCTGTACTTTATGGCTCATATCTACTTATAAAGTGAGTACATACCATGCGTGTCTTTCTGGGCCTGGATTACCTCACTGAGAATGATATTTTTTAGTTCTATTCATTTGCCTGCAAATTTCATGATGTCCTTGTTTTTAATAGCTGAGTGGTATTCCACTGTGTAAATGTATCAGGTTTTCTGTGTCCATTCTTCAGTTGAGAGACATCTAGGTTGTTTCCAGTGTCTGGCTATCATAAATAAAACTGTTATGAATATAGCTAGTAAGTATCCTTGTGGTATGGTGGAGCATCTTTTGAGTATATGTCCAGGTACAGTATTGCTGAATCTTGAGGTAGTACTATTCCCAATTTTCTGAGAAACCGCCAAATTGATTCCCAAAGTGGTTGTACAAATTTGCATTCCCAGCAGCAATGGAGGAATGTTCACCTTTCTCCACAACCTCACCAGCATGTGCTGTCACTTGATCATAGTCATCCTGATGGGTGTAAGATGGAATCTCAAGAGTAGTTTTGATTTGATTTCCCTGACAACTAAGGATGTGTGTTTCTCAACCATTAGAGATTCCTCTGTTGAAAATTCTCTGTTTAGCTCTGTACCTCATTTTTAAATTGGGTTATTTGGTTTGTTGGTGTCTCATTTCTTGAGTTATTTATTTACTTTGGATATTAGACCTTTGGCAGAGGTAGGATTGGTGCAGATTTTTTCCCCAGTCTATAGGCGGCTTTTTTGTCCTATTGACAGTATTCTTTGTCTTACAGAAGCTTCTGAGTGTCACGAGGTCCCGTTTATTAATTTTTGATCTTAGAGCCTGAGCTGTTGGTGTTCTGTCCAGGAAGTTGTCTCCTGTGCCAGTGAGTTCAAGGCTCTTTCCCGCTTTCTCTTCTATTAGACTTAATGTATCTGGTTTTACATTAAGGACTTTGATCCACTTGGACTTGAGTTTTGTGAAGGGCAATAAATAACTCTGAGCGGCCTCACACAGCAGCTGATGGAAACAGATGTAGAGACCCACAGCCAAATGTTAGACAGAGATCAAGGAGTTCTACGGAAGAGTTGGGGGAATGACTAAGGGAGCAGAAGGGCTCAAGGACTTCATAAGAATACCTACAGAGTCAACTAACCTAGGCCCATGGTCATTCACAGACACTGAACCACCAACCCCAGAGCATGCATGGACTGGTCCTATGCCCCTTGCACATATGTTAAAGTAGACGTGAAGATTGGTCTTCATTACCCTAAACCTGAGTCTTTTCTCCTTTTGAGCCTAAAAAAAGTTCTGCTGAACAAAAAGTGTGATCAGAGATGTTTTATTTAGTGCAATGTATCTAGGCTAATGTAGGTCAGTTTCGTCTAAGTTCCCAAGAAACTGTCAGCATTCTCACTGATAGACAATTGTCTCCATAGAAAATAGAAAACTACTTTTGGTAGAAAGTCTACTTGTTTTGGAGGGTGTAGAAACTTCTGAGGTAGTAACTAGTACTGTTTCTCATTCTGACACTCAGCCGTGTCAAGTTAATTAACCTCAGAAATTAAATCTGTCCATTCATAGTAGTAGCTGGTATTATCCATAATGGTGGCTATATTGAGACTTGACTTAGGCTGAGATGGTAAACATAAAGTATGTGAAGAAAATTAAGGTTTGTATTTTTCCAGGGACTGCCTTTGATGCCCAGATCTGATGGCAACCAGATCATTGGGGATTTTGGAGCATGGTAAGGAAAGCACCATAGCTCCTTTCTGTTGTGATAAATTACCCCGCCAAAAAACAACTTAGGAGAGAAAAGGCTTATTTTGGCTTACAGTTCAAGAGGGATAGAGTCTATCCTGGCAACAGGCAGAGAAGGCATGAAGGCGAGAGTCAGAATCTTGCTCACCACCGTGCAGCTTCTGAACACAGGAGTTGGAGAGAAGCTGAGCGAGTGGGCTGGGCTGCAGAGCCTTAAAGGCCGCCTTCAGTGACGTACTTCCTCCAGCAAGGCTCCTCCTCTTAAAGCTCCCACGACTTCCCCAAATTACACTGCCAGCCGGAACCAAGTTTTCAAACACGTGAGCAATGACGGGATACTACACCTTACCTTCTGTGGTAAGTTAGAGCAGACAAACAACAGCAACAACCACCACCAAACAGAGAACAAAACAAAAACACCCAACTGAATAAAATCACCTTCAGGTTAAGGCATACAAAGATGTATGTGAAAAATAAATGAATTTCATATGTTGGTTTGTATGCTGTTCCTCAAGTATCTCATTATATACATATGAATACTCAAAAAAAAAACCAAACAAAACCCTAAAATCTTTTGGTCATAAGCAGTTCAGAGAAGGGATACTCAATCTGTATTTAAAGAGAAAGACATGGGGGCGGGGGGCTGGAGCGATGGCTCAGTTAAGAGCACTGGCTGTTCTTCTAAACATCCTGAGTTCAATTCCCAGCAAGCACATGGTGGCCCATAACTACCTATCGTGAGATCTGGTGACCTCTTCTAGTGTGTGGGCACACATGTAGGCAGAATGCTGTATAAATAAATAATAAATACGTCTTTAAAAACAGAAAAAAAAGGCATGGTTACTAAAGATACCTATTCCTTCATAACATGTTTCCTCTTCCCACTTAGTCATTGGAAGGCTAAGATGCTGTAACTGACCCCCTGTATGCAGTAGTGAAAGAATAAAAGGTCTGGATACAATAGTCTAGATTAGCAAAGCAGGTCTACTCCACACAGTGATTCAGGGTCCTGGGTTCCTTCTACCTTATGCTTCATGATCTACCAGGACAATGCTTCTGTGTTACCGGGAAAAATACAATGTCCCATATTTAAGATTTAGTCTCGTCTCTGGGAAGAAGAAAAGAACAGGGAGGAAGGTGTTCTTGTTATCTTAGGCCTAGATCTCAAGTCACACATAAGGCTTCCCTTCAGACGGACAGACTTTAGTCACAAAGCTATGCATAATTACAATGAGTTTGGGATATATTAGCTAGCTAGGTACCTGAGTGCTTAACAAAACTGAACTGGGTTTTGGTGGATGACCATCACTCTGCATCACATCTTGGTACATCTATTTTAGGCTTGATTCCGGTTCTTACAAATCTTACCTCAGAAGGCGGCACAGGGCAAAACTGTCACCTTTCCTGGTATCTTCCTACTCAAACCAAGTCCCAGAGCTCATTTTTATACTAGTGGACATTCTAAAATTTTCGTCATCTTTCATCCTCACCCGGCCACATTCTTGCCATGAAACGCAACTCCTCCACTCATATTTTTTGTATATTTGCATATTTTAAGGTTTTGGTTTGTTGTAATAGGTATTCAGATTGAGGCTTGCCTAATTTCCGCCTCCTCTATCTTCTACTGAGTAACTTCTATTGTTTCATTGAAGAGAAAAGAAAAAAGAGGTGATGTGAGAGTGAACAACAGCAGGAGATCCTGTGCTTCCACACACAATAACTTTATAAGAACGGTGTCTGACCTGGCAGGTGACCTGAGGAGGATCAGGAGTCAGAAGCCAGCATGGTGCATTCCAGGACAGCCTTGGTTGTATCAGGAGACCTTTCTTCAAAACACAAAAAACAACACAAAAAGGGCAATGTTGGAAGGTCGTCAATACATGCATATAGTCTATATTGTAGAGATATAAACCATAATATACTACCTATAAATATATTTTAATCAAATACTGCTTTCTCCTCTGCCCCATAGTTAAGCTAAACAGATGTTAAATAAGGATCTCTAAGAGTCTGGGTCTTCAGTAAAATGTTCTAGGTGTGATGGGGTCTTATGTTTGTCTGGAGATGACAAGTCATCTGAACTGTATAGGCTGAAGTATATTCAGATATCTGGAAAACATTATTTATCAGTGTAGACACACCGATAAATAATGAAGCTGTTTCTGGAAAAGATTAGCATTTGAGTCAGTTAAATGTGTAAAGGAGGTCTTCCTCAACCAATGAGGGTGAGCACCAGCTAATAGAATGAGGTCCCTGTAGAGACAAAGCTCAGAGGAAGGCCCCTCCCCCGCCACTAGAGCTTCCATCTTTTCCTTCCAGAAAATACTCTAGCTCTCAGAATTTGGACTTGGGCCAGGCTTACAGTATTTATTTTCCACCCTTTAGCTCTTAGAACTGGAACTGAACTACACCACTACATTTCCCAGTTCCCCACCTCAACAGATCAAAGCTGTCTCTGCTTCTATAATCACATGAGCTAATTTCCATAATGTCTTCATTCCTTTCTTTCTGTCTATGACTATCTATCTACCTGCCTACCTATCATTTCTCTACATCTATCTATCTATCTATCTATCTATCTATCTATCTATCTACCTACCATTTAATTTATCATGTTTCATCTATGGAATTCATTTTATTTTTCTGTAGAATTTTGCTTCAGGATTGTCAGCTTTTGTCAGCTGTAGAATACTAGTGGTGAACTCAGAGGCTACAGACATAGGGGAATGAATGGTCCACGACTTGCTGTTCTGATGGAGGCCAGACCCTCTTGTCTAGACAACAGCTTATACATGGCACCACCTCATGAGTGCCCAAATGATTTTTAGTCAAGTGACTTATAAGATTTTAATTTGGGTCCTTTGTCTTAGGTTGATACACAATATATAAATGTTGTGGATATTAGAAATCTTAACATATGATACATGTTTGGATATTTTCTGGATGCATTTCTATCACTTATATAATTTCTGTCCTTATAATCATGGAAAATTGAGAAACGGCTAGTTTCAATTTTGTGTATATCATATATTCTTTGTTTTAAAAAAACGAAAAGCCCAACCATTTTATTTTACCAGTAAAGACTCAAGATCCATATGCTGGGGTGAAAACCTGCTAGCTCAGAGAGGCAGAGAAAGCACCCAACTGACTTTCCTTCTCAGCTCAGGTCCAAATGAAAAAACAAAACAAAACAAAAACAAAAACAAAAACAAAAACAAAACAAAAACCCCAAAGGGCTCACTAGCTCAACTGACAGCCCAGGAAGAAAAGGCCAAAAAACTCAAGGCCAAAGGTTTGCTAGCTCAAAGCCCAAAAAGCCAGGGAGGTGAGGAGCAAAAGCTGAAGCTAAAGTCAGAGCTTAAGCAAAAAGCTCTTCTCCACACTGTCTTAAATATCCCTCAACTCAAAGTCCCTTCTACTTTTAATACCTATCAGGTAGTATCTTGCTCCTTGTCTTGAATTTATTAAATCCTGTGTACAGAAAACTCTTGGATTAAAGATGTGTGCTAGGGCTGGGTGAACCATACCATAATCACCTGTTTTCGGCAAAAATTTTTTTGATTAAAGGTGTGTGATAGGGATCAACCACACAAAAAACATGGTTTTACAGTTCACAATTTTGGGGTTCACAATGGGATCAAATATCACGTAACATTTTTCTGCATCTCTGATCTATCCAGACCCTTCCAAGGAAGGATTCTCTTCTTTAAAAGGTCCTGCACTGCAGACAAGTGTTTCTGATTCTTCATCATTATATTATTTTATTTTGTTGTAATTACACTTTGTATAAATCCTGATCATGTTTATTACATCCAACATTATAAGACAACATTATAATTATTTTCATTCCTAAGAACAAGCCTTGTTCATGTTAGTACTCAAGGGCTGTATGATTTACTCTCTTAATAATGGGGCTACTTTTTTGTTGTTGTTGTTGTTTTGTTTTGTCTTTATTTTTCAAGACAGAATTTCTCTGTATAGCCTTGGCTCTCCTGGACTTGCTTTGTAGACCAGGCTGGCCTATAACTCACATAGATCTGCCTGCCCGAGTGCTGGGATTACAGGCATGTACTACCATGCCCGGCGATGGGGCTCTTTTTTAAAGACAAGGTTTCATGTATCTCTGGCTGGCCTTTGTAAAACTCTTTATCTAGGCAAGGATAACTTTGAATTTTTGATCCACCCTATATGGCTTCATATTTTTGGTAACACAAATAAATAGCTGCCCTTCATGAGATAGTCAAAATTGTTTGACTTCAGTTGAAGTTCAGCTTCTATAGTTCTAAAAGTTTCATTCTTAATGTTGCATGGTTCTGTGATTTTTTTTTAGTATCTGAAAGGCCAAAAACTATTATATCTCATATTTCCACTTAGGGCTTTGTTTGCTTTTTGAGTGTCTCAAACAGAACTGTGAGTCTTAATGTTTTAGAGTGGTAGGAAATGCTCTCCAATCGTGAGCAGGGATTTTCAAGCTTGTGGTACTTCACAAGGGCATTTTAATGGGCTCAGCATTGTATTTATTACAATTAATGGTGCCAGAGAGTAGCAACAAAGTGCATAGTGTTACTTCGGCTGCTTTTGAATAAGGCTAACCAGAACTTCTATATAGCATCGCACAGTTTCCAAACAGGAGCAACCAAGTGTACAAATGCAGAGAGCTCGGGCTGTGCAGATACCAAGAAGCCGGGTGATGTTTCCCTGGAAAGGTTTTATCTCACTTTTATGATTTATAAACTGAAGCCAAATGTCAGAAGCTTCTCTGAAATGTTAATAATGAACTGTTGGAGACAACTGCCTTTCAAAGACTGGCAAACATCTATAAGCAGAATCTCATCAGAGATGGAGGTAGAGCAGATCTCATCATCCCTGTCTACACATAATCACATGGTATTCAGGAAGGAATAAAAAGCCGGGTTCAACAAGCTACAAAAATTTCTGTTCACTCATTAAGCTATTCCCTCCGAGCATGAGTCCCAGGGTTTCTGAGATAACTTCTTGGGAATTTGTGTTGCACAATTTCATGTTCCCAGAAATACAGCTTCTATTACACATCCAGATTCGATGGGACTTCACAAAAGGAAATGGGAACATGGGAGTAGAGCTAGTTCTATAAAACATCTCTAGCTACTTCATCTTAATGAAAACAAGATTACAAGGCCACAAAAGGGCAGGGGACATGACTCAGTGGTTGAGAGCACTTACTGCTTTTGCAGAGAAGCCAAGTTTGGTTGCCAGCACTCATGTTGGAAGTTCAGAACCACCTACAGCTCCAGCTCCAGGAGGAACTCAAAGTTTTTGGCATCTGGAGCTCACAAGCTCCAGCTCACAAGCACGCATAATTTAAAAACTATAGAAATAAACAGTTCTGTTTTTAAAAGACACCATATACGTGCTAGGCATGGTGCAATACCTATAATCTCAACACTTGGGACTGCTGTGATTTTTGAGGTTATCCCAAAATAAAAGTTCCAAGCCAGCCTGGGCTACAGAGTAAGACACTATCTCAAAATAAACAAATAACAGAAAGACTCTTCATGAATCTCAGTTTTGAATGCCATTTTACTGTTGACAGAACATGAGTAAAGATGGATGGCATTGGACATGTTAGCAGAGATCTTATTCTGCAAGTATTTAAACATCCTTTTAATTTCTACCTCCTCCCTTAAATTACTTCTCATGCTCAGACTCCTTGTAAGCTGGCCTTCAGTTTTCAGCAATCCTCCTGCCTTGAGTGATAGGAGTACAGGCCTGAGCATCATATTCCATAACAGACTTCTACACTGAATCCTGAAGATTATGTAGGGCCAAGAGTGGGAAGGAAGACCATGGGTCTCTTTAGCAGAGCAAAACGAGGTTGAAAGCCCAGCTTAAGGGATTTGGAGAGTTGTTTGTACTTCTTTAGACACTGATTCTTCTTTCTTAAAGGAAAAGTCTGGAGAATTTGCTTGCAGTTCCCTTATAGAGAAGACGGGAAACACTCTTTCTCCTCTGGCTTATAGATATTGTCCTCTCTGGGCCTGGGCCTGACCAACAAGAGGTGTGTGAAACTGCTGTGCAGAAAGCTGTTCTGATTTTGTATGAGAAAAATTAATGCCTTTT
Organism: Pachyuromys duprasi; assembly: GCA_028658305.1. Classification (NCBI taxonomy): domain Eukaryota; kingdom Metazoa; phylum Chordata; class Mammalia; order Rodentia; family Muridae; genus Pachyuromys; species Pachyuromys duprasi. The sequence goes on from CM053749.1 coordinate 37,399,082, forward strand.
GGGTGACCCCCCAAAACTTAGGCCTCATCCATAACAAAGTGAACTTGACCATACAGTGTGACCATGAGGCATTCTCAAGGATGAACTTTCTTTGTTGGACCTTTCCTTATCCCTGCATCTTAAATAGGACCCAGGCGCTCTGGAGGGAAAACTTGCAAGCTAGTCATTGATAATTGAGATCAGCGGGCCTGCCCTCTGTTCCCAGTAGAGAGTGTTCTGGCTTGCCCTGTTACTCTGCTGTATAATAACAAACTTATTCTGTGCAAGGTTTTGACTTCAGGATTCAAGGGGAAAAATGGAGGTGGATTGTCTCTTGGGATAAGATATTTATCAGAAGAGTATGCGGTAGAATGTATGTGTGAGTCCGTTTTTATAAATGTCAGAGGGAGGGGTCACATTTCTTGCCATGTGATTGATGAGTCAGTGTGTGTCTGTGTCAGCTATGAGTCTGGGAAGGGCAAGAGTGTAGACAAACCAGCCACTGTAGTTATGCAAACCAACTTAATGTAGTTTTGGGAGTTGCCACAAGTCAACCAAAATGGAGAAACTTTACAAAACACAGAGGGGTGTGGGCCAGATAAAAGCTAAGACTCTGTTGTGCGTACTGGGCTTAAGCTTTCAAAACTTCGTCATGCTATGGGCCTCCGTTGCCTTCTTCATGTTTCTTGAAGGTCCTGTGCTCTCCCACTGTGCAGCCAATGCACAGATTACTGCCTCTGCTGGAATTCTTCCATCCACCTGCAATTTGCACAGCCTTCTTTTCTTGTCTCTGCAGAATGACAAAAGTTCATGGAGACCTTTTGTGGATGTCCCTAACATCCTCAGGTACCTTAGAGAGCAGGGGTTGTGAACCAAGATAGTGATGGTTATTCATTATTAACTGATACCTGGAAAATATAATCTCAGAACAGAGAGACCAGAGAAACCAAGCAAATGCAGAAGGATGGAGGGTGGGAGCCCTGTTGTGTGTTGAAGGACCATCCGTGAAGGGATACGACTCTTACCTGGGTCTGAACATCCAAGTGAATATTTTCATCTGACTGGTTGTGACGACCGCAGGAGCATCCCAGTTCAAGGTCAACTGGAGGGGGACAAAGAAAGGCTTTCTCAAAAACAAATAGACAGACAAAAATTCAGTATTGTAGAGGGGAAAGGTGAGGTTACATGGGGACACTGGATGGGGAAATGGAGGTGGATAGATCATGTTTCACTTGTATGAAAAATAAAATAATTTTTTTTTCAAAAGGAAAACGAAACCTAACAGTTCCTTTTAACTCTACCAGGTGTCTGGGCCACTGATCAATAGGGTGCTCCCTAGTGTGACATCTTGCACTGGGAAGTCTTGCTGAAACCTGGCTTAAGCTAAGGAATTTTCAGTGTTACCCCTCAACTGTAAAGAGCCAGAGCAAGATGGGTAGGCTTCCTTTTTAGTTTCTTGCCTTTGTCATTTTAATTCTGTAAGGGCCTGAGAATCGCTGACTCAAATAGTATCAAAGGCAAAGTGCGCTTATTTTGCATAAACAATCAATGTGCCAGGTTCATACAAAATGGCAACCAGAAGTGAATTTAAAGGCTCTTTTTAAGCTGTTTAGGGGAATGTCAACTGTGGCTATGTGACTTCAGTTGAGATTGCCCAGTGCCCATTGAGGGGTGTATTTGTACAATTTTGATTGGTCTTCACTTTGGGGAGAGAGAGGATTACCTTTCAGGGACTTTTCTTTGACTGACTTAGTTTCCGGCTAGATATTGGACAGGCACTGATTGGTTGCCTGTCTCCTGTGGTCTCCAGGAAAGCATCAAGCAGGAAAGGGGGAAGAAAGGGTGTCAAGAACATTGGCGTGGCTTTGGGCCCAGCCTCAGAAAGCGGTTAGTCAGGTCCTCTCAGTTCTTCTTTTAGTTCAAAGATCCCAATGTTATCCAGAGATTTTAGCTTGAGATTCTAATTGTGTGTGTGAGAGAGACTATGTGCTGCTAGAATGGAACTCAAGGCTTCATTTGCCGGCCTTTGTTTCCCACAGAATCCAGGACCATTGTGGAATGGAGTAAATGTTTCTGCACTTATTTACTTTATTTATATTAAAAAGAACCACAGGCACCATTAGCTCCTCTGGCCAGTACTGCTTCTTTGTTCCAGTACATGGGGCAGAAGCAGTAGGATCACGGAAAGTCTGAGGGCAGCTGGGACTCCATAGTGAGTTCCAGGCCATCCTGGGATAAACACGGAACTCCATCTCAAAAAGCCAACCAACTGTGCCCAGTGTGGTTGGTGCCCGACTTTCATCCCAGCTCTGGGGAGGCAGAGAAAGACAGAACCTTGAGTTGAAGACCGTTTGGTCTATATAGTAAGTTCCAGGCCAGGCAAAGCTAGATTGGGACAGCCTATCGCAAACAAACAAAAACAAACCCACCATTGAAACCACCACCACCACCACCACCAAAAACTCCCAATACCCTTCCCCACTGACACCTAAGCTTACTTAAAAAAAAAAAAAAAACCTACTTGGATGGATATTAAGATTTTTTTCTTAAAAATTCCTTGACTTCAAAGTTAAAATAATTTTAAAAAAGAACAGTTTTATTTTGGAGGTGAGGGGGTTTGAGACAGGGTTTCTCTGTGTAGCCTGGCTGTCCAGGACTCACTTTGTAGACCTGGTTCACCTTGAACTCACAGAGCTCCACCTGCCTCTGCCTTCCTGAGTGCTGGGATTAAAGGTTTGTGCCACCATGCTTGGCCTAAAAGTAATTTTAAATCTCTATATGGCTTAACTTTTCTCCTCTTTGGTAAGGTCAAACCTCATTTCTCATCTGTGCCAGGTAAGACCTCTAGCATCAGCCCTAGCCACAACCCCATATTTTGTATTTCTTGAGGTTCTTTGTGTTTTGCCTGACTTTTATGCCTCTGTCTCATTATTGCTGTGAGACTCTAAGCTCTTGGGTTATTTGTCCTGATTATTGCCAGTACTTTAGTCCTCTAGTGCCAAGTTCATCAACCTCAGCACTCCTGATATTTGGGGCAATATAATTCCTCTCTGTGGGCAGTCCTGGTACTGGATGCCAGCCCAACCCTCCATGTGAAACTGAAAAATGCTTCTGGACACTGCCAAATGTCTGCTGGAGGGTGAGGTTTCTCTCAACTAAGAAGCCCTGCATTTGAGAGCTCTGCTTTCAGTTGGTGTTCGTATCTATCATGACAGAATTTCTAAGGCAGATATTGATTGAATCCCACGCAAAGACAATGTGGGATTTACGTTGTTTGGAGGAAACTGGTCCAGTGTTGGGACAGTCCTGCCGGCAGATCTGACAGAGATGAGCTGTGTCTCTGTGGCCGCTCATTTGCAGTTTGAAAACATGGAGGTCTACAGTGTTGCTGTGCAGAAAAAGTCCCCTTGCTTCCATAATGTGTAGGTTTATTCTCTGAAAAAGGTCGTGGGTCAGTTTGTCCTTGATTGCACCTGTGTTACAGGTGACTGAATTTCCAAGCATGCAGAGACACTAAAGACTGAAACAGTATTTTTGGGGTGGGGGAGTTTGGGTGGGGTGGATAAACAAGAAAAATTTGGCCCTGAAACCGTAACATTTTTTTCTCCCTTAGCAAAGCTACAGATAATTAAATCAACAATTTTTTTAAAGAAACATTTGTGCTTTCTTATGTTCGTGTATTTGACAGTGTTTTCAACAGTTCAGAATTATGTATAAGAACCTAAGCAATGAAGTATGTTTTGCAAAGAAAGATGTTTATGTTGAAACAAAGCTTATAACAAGTAACACATTTTAGGTAATGAAAATTGGCTGGATCAAGCCTGCAGCTCGCTGCCCCTGTGGTCCCCTCATGCTGCTTTCTCAAACTCAGGGCGCTGGTACCCACGAGAACACAACGAGGAACAGAGGAACAGAGGTGGTGGCGGAGGAGATAGAGCTGTCTAGGTAAAACTCCATCATACTCCTTGACAGCTGGGGAAATATCGCCCCATTAGTCGAGTCAGTGGGGAAGATGATCTCTTCCCCAGGCCGTTTGTCACCATGTGACATATTCAGATAGCGCTGTCATGTTCTAGTTCTTGGTAAGAAAAGGAAAGAGAAATTCTCTATCCTCCTAAGCCCAACTGCAGCAGAACGACTATACTCTTTCCTTAGGTAAATCCCTGAAAGGAAGCTTTTTCCTCCCTGCACCATGATGATTTCTTTGTAGATCCCAAACCCAGCCTGTGGCCTAGAAGGAAATGTCACAGGAGGAGCCAACAGCAGAAATACCTAGGGCTGTGATGTGAGAATTAAGGTGTTACGGAGATAAAAGAACAGAGAGCCCAAACTCTGGCATGGCCATCAAAGGAAGGTTATTTGTTAAAAAACAAAACAAAAACAGAAACTGCAAGGCAGCCTTTTTCTTTTTTCTGTGAGCAAATAGCAGAGGGAATAAACCTGACTCCTCAGTGCAAGCTAATGATCCCTGCACTTGAGAGGCAGAGGACAGACAACGATACATAGTGAGATTATATCAGAAAACAAAAGTAACAAATGAGAGGGATTAAGTTAGCAAACTTGAATCCATACCTACGTCAGAAAAAAAAATCAGTATTCATTTGCTTAATTACATTATTCTGAGGTGAACTCACTGAAATCCCAAGTAGTAACCAGAAGGGTAAGCTCTGCTACGTGAGTCCTTGTTTTTGGAGGCAGGCTGTCATGTGGTTCGTGTTGGCCTGGAGCAAGCATCCTTGTGTTTTAGCCTCCTGAGTGGGGATCACACACAAGAACCATGCCTGGCCCAAGTATGAACCTTTATGTAAAATACTGAAAATTAGCCCAGTGAGAAATGAGTGGTCTTTCCCATCAGCATGAGGTATGGTGAATGAATGAAGTTTAGAAGGTCAGAGAGCACTGAAAAAGATAACCATCTTATGTTCTTATTATAGCACATGTACTTCAGATACACCCCACCCCAACCTGTTCATGTACTTCTCCAGAAACAATGCACACGCACGTTTGTAGTTACATCTAACTCCAGAGAGGGGATCATAATAACCCATTTGTGTTTGCTTACCTGCCATTTCACCCATCTTTCTTTCTTTTTTTTTTTTTCCAGAGCTGAGGACCGAACCCAGGGCCTTGCGCTTGCTAGGCAAGCGCTCTACCACTGAGCTAAATCCCCAACCCCTTCACCCATCTTTCAAGTGTAGCTCCGTCCAATTCATTGAAAAACCTAATACTCTGTATTGTTATTTTAATTTTTAAAGTTTTGCATTGCTTATTTCTGTCTGTGCGTGTGACATTTATTCGCATGTACACATGTGTGCATGCCATGGCACGTGTGTGGGATTCACAGTACAACTTGCAGGGATCGATTGCTTTCTTCAACCATGTGTCTTCTTGGGGATCAAGCTCAGGGCTTCATGATTTCAGGGCAAACATTTTACAGACTGAGCTATCTCCCCAGCCCTAAAAGTTTTATTTTTGAGATGGGGTCTTATATATCCCAGGCTGGCTGCAAACTCACTATTTAACCTAGGATGGTCTTGCTCTTCAAATATCCTTGCCTGTACCTTCCTAAGTAATGGCTTCAAGGGCAGGCACCATCCCTGATTTATATGGTGTTGGAGACCCAACCCAGAGCTTTGTTCCGTCTAAGCAAGCACTTTACCAACGAGCTACATCCTCAGACCTGTATTGTTATTTTTAAGGAAACATCAGGGAACTTGTGATTATAAGAGACCGTCTTTTTTTTCAGATACTTACACATTTGTAGTTTTTATTTACTTTCTTACTGTCTCACTCTACTGAGTGATTCTAACTTCTATGCGTCTGTTTGTATTATACTTAGTTAACCCAAGACTTCAAGAGAATGTTCGCCGTCACTTCTATATGTTGCTGACTTGCCTCCTGGTCCTCGGGATGAGTTACTGAGAGGAAAAACCAGAGCCAGAAAGCGTTCAGATTATTTAGAAGCACGTTGCTTTGTTGCTGTTCTGATTATTTGTTTCATTTCCCTTAGAAGGGGACTTACTACCCTGTTTTCAGAAAAAATGGAAATAAGATAAATGCGAATATGATGCTCTGAAGGCTTGCTCAGCTGTAAGATGAACGGCAGCGTCATACTTTCGGAAGATGTCTCCAGCGTCAGCTGAGTGTCTGTCGATGTGCTAGCAGTTCTGATACGGTGGTAGGGCTGCAGCGGCTCTAGCTCCCCTGGCTGCCTAACTTCCGTGACGTTTCACTCTGTAGTTTCAATCAGGCGAACCATTTGCTTATGAGCTTTGTAAACAACAGGAAGGGCATCTTTTCCAGTGGTTTGTAAACCAACCGTCTCAGGCAGGCCTTTCTAATTCAACCTCAATTACTAGTAGTGTATTAATACTATACATCTAATTCTCTTTTAGTATTCTCAAGACACCAGTGAAATTTCACGTGCTTTCCATGGAATAATTTAGTTAGACTCAAAGAGTTCAGCTCATAATGTCTTTAATCTATCTATCTATCTATCTATCTATCTATCTATCTATCTATCTATCTATCTATCTGCCACTATTTTGAGATTAACTGGCTTCAAACTCGATTGCCTTGAATGACCCGCTGATCTTCCTATTGTTAGCTCCTGAGCATGGGGGATTAAAGGTGTGCACCACCACACCTATCTCTGATGTTCATAACAATACTACAGTTAAGTAACATTTATGCCAACAGTCATCAGTGTTTAAATGCATTTTATTAGCTAGAACTTAAAGTCTCTGTGAAAGTCCACATTTCAGTACCTTAGTTAGCTGCTGCCTGCTTTCAACATCTGTGGCCGTTTCGTTTCCTCTTCCAAACTAGAGCGCTTAGGAGCAAATCTCAGACAAAGTCTTGTTTCATCTGTGAGTTTTTCACAAGGCAAGTACCCTCAGGTATTATATCTTTCACGTCTTCGTTTGTCACTGAATTAAATAAAGCCTATAAACAGAAAAACACTTGAATCAAAGCTGATTAATCTTAATGGTTGCTTTTGCAGGTGTAATGTGTAAGAAGTGTATTAGCTGTGCCGCCGGAGCCTTTCTCCTGGCCAGTTCCAGTGCTGTCCTATGTCCCAACAGCCCCGTGCGTCCTTGTTCCCGTACCTCAGACTTCCCTGCTCTGGCTGCGAGCTTCATGTGTGTACAGCCACACAGTTCACCTTTTGAGTCTGCCTTCTTTCACAACATCTTGTTTGAGAGATTTTATCTATGTGGCCATTGCAATGGTACAGATATTCTCAAAGCTGCTGACTTTGCTGTACCTTTGTGTGCCCTTTGTGTGCCCTAACTCAGCTCTTTCTGATAGTATCCTAGCACACGGCCTTCCTTCAATTCCTTTATTCATCTAACAGAATATGCAAATGAAGCTTAGGAGAAAATAATTTTCTAAATCCATGCAGCTCATAAGTGGTGGTGTTTGAGCATGTAAGCTAGCTTTGCCTGACTCCAGAATCAGAAATATTGATGGCTCTACCTTCACCCAAGCTAAAACTGGTTTTATTTATTTGTTTGGATTTATCTAGTTATCTATACAGCATTCTGACTATAAACCTCTATGCTTTGTGGAGGAAAAAATATGACCACTTTGTGGAGTTGAGTACCCAATTCTCAGGTTTTTGTTTTTGTTGTGTCTTAGAGAGTCCCACTGTCTTTCAAAAAATATTGAACAAGTTGTAGTGGTATGCACCTGCAGTCCTAGCACTCAGGAGAGAGAGGCAGGACTCCTGAGGCCTGCTGGAGATACACAGTGAGATCTTGCCTCAGTAAATCAGAAGCAACAGGAACCCCATCAGCTAAAAGTCATCCGTTACAGTGAAGAGTTAGTGTTGCGTAAGAGGGGCATGGTGGTGAGGTAAGGAGAGGAAGTGGGAAGTGGAAGTGTATGCTGGAGAACTTTATCTGAGCTGCTTGAAAGTGGGATTGTGCTATCTGTGACTGCAGAATACGGGCCTGTCACAACATTCACGGTTACATTTCCCCTCTTTCTTTCTTGCTCACATGCTCCTTTGTTTCTTTTTTAAAAAATGACTGATGTTTTATTTTATGTATATGAATGTTTGCCTGAATGTGTACAGTGTGCATGTATGGCATATGCTCCAGGGGACAGGAAAGGGCATTAAATACCTTGGAACTGGAGTTAAGGACAGTTGTGAGCCACCATATGGTGCTGGGAACTGAATCTGGGTTCCTTGCAAAAGCAGCTAGTGCTCTTGCCTATTGAGCCGGCTCTCTGCTTTCTTGCTTGCTTGTATTTTTGCCTTCTTCCCCCCGCCCCCCTCCCCGGTTTCATCTGGTCCTCTCTGCCCATTATGTGGGTCTAGAGAATCAAACTCAGGTTGTCAGACTTGATGCCAAGTACCTTTGCCCCCTGAGCTATCTCTCTGACCCGAAAGATCCGTAACCTCTTCTTAAAATGATTTTATTTTTCATGTGTATGAATGCTTTGGCTGCATGTGTATATGTGTACCACATGTGTTCCTGGTGCCCATAGAGGTCAGGAGATACAGATGGTTGTTAGTTGTCATGGAACCTGGGTCCTCTGTACGAGCAGCCAGTGGTCATAACCCCTGAGCCATCACATCACTCCAGCCTCAAGTTCTGTAAAGTCTTAATAGACCTATGACCAGATTAACAGAAAATGGAAAACCTGACTAAACCCAGAAAAAACAGCACCATTCTGTTGCCGAATACCAAATATGAATTTTTTCCCCAATGCTTTTTTGATTTTTTTCTTCTTGTTGTTTGTGTCTTTCTGATGTTTTGGTTAGAGCTCAGTTTTCAATTCTTTTTTTTTTTAAGATTTTTTAAGATTTATTTATTTATTATTTATACAGTGTTCTGCCTTCATGTGTGCCTGTGGGCAAGAGGGCACCAGACTCATTATAGATGGTTATGAGCCACCATGTGGTTGCTAGGAATTGAACTCAGGACCTTTGGAAGAACAGCCAGTCCTCTTAACCTCTGAGCCATCTCTCCAGCCCCTAGTTTTCAATTCTTATCAAACCACAGGCCCAAAGTGTATTTTTAAAAGACAATTATAGAATTTCACTGAGCTGTAAACTAGTTTATGCTTGAGCCATCTTGAATGGCTCTTTTAAGAGAAAGTGTTTAAACATGTACACATTGTATAAAAATAGATTTTTTAATTAAAGCAATTATTTATTTTATTATTTTATTATAAATAAATATTTATCTTTTCAGCCCAGTTTTCTCTTCTTTGATATTCATCAGGACTGCAGTTACAATGAGACTATATTTTTGCTGTGCTCATAATGAAATGATCTTATTTTCTGTCTTCAAAGCTGAATGTGTTTCTTTAGGGCTTAGAATATAGTTCAGGATAGAACACTTACTTAACACTTATGGCCCTGGATTCAAGTACCAAAAAACAAAACAAAACAAAACAAAACTTTTTTTTTTGTCAAAATCATGTATTCAGAGATAGTAAAGTCCATATAGCTTAGCTGTCAGAGATCATGTAAGTAATTACTGTATTTATTGTAATTACTGAATACAGGAGGGAGCTAAGTGGTTCAAACCACACGTTTTCAGAACCATGTTCTCTGACTTAAGTACCGGTTCTACTATTTAATAACCAGTTTGTGAACTTGGCTCCCTTGTTTTGTGTCCACGCACTTAGGTTTCTTTGCCTACCAAATGCAGGTGATCATTCCCATACTGGAAGGCTGCTGTAAGAACCAAGCAAGTCAATACGTGTCAAGTGCTCAGAACTCAGCTTATCACACGTATTCAGTAGATGATATTCTAGTTTTTACAAATAAAACATTCTCTTTTGTTGTTTTTATTTTTATTTATATATGCACACGTGTGTATATGTGAGTGTGTGTGTGTGTGTGTGTGTGTATACACATGCACATGTCTGGGGCTGCCCTTGAAGGTCATGAGATAGAGTTTGATCTTGTGCAGCTAGAGTTCCAGATGGTAGTGAGATGCCTGGCACTGGAAACTGAACTCTGGTCTTTTGAAAAACTAGCAAGTGTTCTTAGCTTTGAAATCATCACTCCAGCCTCAAGACTTAAGAAGGAAATGAATTATATTTATTTCTCTATATGTGCGTGTTTATGCCACAGAGCAGGCATAGAAGCCAGAGGACAACTCACTGAAGTCAGTTCCCTTCTGTGGTTCTCCTTGGTGGGTCATAGGAGTCTAACTCAGATCATCAGTCTTGCGGTAAGTGCCTTTAGCTGCTGCCGCCTCTTCAGCCTAGGGTATATTTTTGTTTCTTTGTTTGAGATAGGGTTTCACTGTGTAGCCCTGGCTATCCTAGATATAACTCCCTGTGTAGACCAATCTGGACTCAAATTCACAGAAAGCTGCCTGCATCTGCTGTTTTCCAAGTGCATGCCCAACTCCAGGATGCTTTTTTTTTATTTTAATTTTTATTACATGGATATTTTTAGAGTTTCACATAAGTACAATTTGCTTTCTGACCACTCTCATTTTCTCCTTCCCCACCACCCCATTCACCCTTCCTTCCTCACAAATTGCTCTCCCTCTCCCAAGCATACATCTATCTTCTGGTTTCTGATCTACTAAGATTAACTGGGACCATACATCTGTGTGACCAGGGTTTTGCATCTCTTTGTTGGAACCTGGTTTGCTCAGCAGAAGTTAGGCAACTAGTGGCTGTGATTGTCCCCTCTCACAGAATTTATAGATAGCCACTCTATGGTTCAGAGGTAAAGGGTAAGGCCCCACACGCCCTTCTCCCTTCTTTAACTGATTGTTAGTGGGATTGGTGTGGGGCCCAGTGTAGGTAGCTACAGTTGATGGGAGTTAATGATTGCAATGGTTGTCTCAAGTCTATAGTGCTTTCTAGCCCTTATGACCTTCACCAGTCTTTCGGCTCTTATGGACTTCTCACTTACCCTATTTGCTGAAATATTTCTTGGGACTTAGAGGGCGTGGTATATGTGAATGTCTTCATTTGCTTTCTATGGCTGCAATAACACCATAAGGAAAGGGCTTTTTTTCTGGTTTTAGCTTATAGTCTATCATGAAGTCAGCACAGGAACTCTTAGAGGCAAGAACTGAAGCTGAGAGCATGGATGAATGGTTTTTTGTTTGTTTGTTCTCTTTTCTTTCTTTTTTCATGCAACCCAGGACCACCCCTACAGGGTAGCACCTTCCTCAGTGGGCTGAATCTTCCCATATCAATCAACATAATCAAGACAGTCCTCCATAGAGGCTGGAGAAATGGCTCAGAGGTTTAAGAGCACTGACTGGTTTTGCAGAGGTCCTGAGTTCAATTTCCAGCAACCACATGGTGGCTTACAACCATTTATCATGAGATCTGGTGCCCTCTTCTGGCAGGCATATATGCAGACAGAACACTGTATACATAATAAATAAATATATCCTTAAAAAATAAAATAAGATAGACTCAGCATTAAAAAAAAAAAAGACAGTCTGCCACAGACATGCATACAGGGCAACTTGATCTAGACAGTCCTTCATAGTGTTTTTCTTTCCAGGTGACTCTAGACTGTGTCATGCTGACAATTACAGATAACCATCAAGGTGACTAAGATGTTCTTGTTTGTATCTTGAAATCTATTGTTTTTACAGGAAATTTAAAATTAAAAAATGTTTAATTCACAATCTGAGAGTTTCTTATCATTTTATTGTTGTTATTATTATTATGTTGTTGTTATTGTTTGATACAAGTCTCAGGTAGCCATGGCTGGCCACGAACTGGGTATATAGCTAAGTCATTCTTATTTTTTAACTATTATTGAATATGGTGTTTGGATATTGAGCAAGGAACAACACAAGATAATTATCTGCTACTCATAGGCTTATCCTCAAATCCTCAGAGCTAAATATCAACAGGGCATCTCTGAATGTAGAGTTATTCTTGATACCTCTCCAGTCCTGAGTGTTGCCCTGTAAACATCTCACCAGTTAGTCACTAATGTGTTGGGAACATAAATTTTCATGTTTGAAAGTCACTACATCATGGTGTGTTTTTAAAAAAAATAAACAAGGGGGAGATTTGGTTTTAGAAATGATTTAGACATGGTGTGTTGACAGCTATTTCATTCACTTGCCTTTTCTCCAAATGATACCAATCTGAGAAAAAAATCTTCTCTATGACTCATCCTTGGAGTTGGGAAATTGAGCTTATACTTCCAGAGGTTCCCAGAGTGCTCACACTACAGACTGTGGGAAAGGATGCAGCTGAACATTCATATATGAACAATATGTGCTGAAAATCAGTTCCTCATTGGCTGTGAACAAATCACACATTTCTAGTAGTCTTTAATGGCAGTGCTTCCTCCGTGGGCTATGTAGGAAATACTTTAGTCAGAATAATTGTTCCTGAGGGAAAAGCCTCCAAAATAAATTCACATTACACACACACACACACACACACACACACACACACACACACACACACAGAGAGAGAGAGAGAGAGAGAGAGACTGAGACAGAGGCAGAGACAGACTATGAGCATGAGCTATATGTAGAATACTAATCAGTTATGTTTGTGTGCCTAGTATAATTAAGAACAGTTTAGGTAGCCAGGCGTGGTGGTGCATTCCTGTAATCCCAGAACATCTCTGTGGCAGATATCTGTGAGTTCGAGGCCAGCCTGGTCTACAGAGTGAGTTCCAGGACAGCCAAGGCTACACAGAGAAACTCTGTCTCAAAACAAACCAAAACAACAGCAGGAGGACACATACATGCCATATTCACATTCTGCTATGAAAAGTGGTAAGCATTCCTACATGGACGGCAGGGTTACGGAGCAAAGGAGGCATGTACTGTACACATGCAACTATTGAAATATACTGCTGCTGTCTTTCCATGTCTTCTTGGTCCGCCTTTAGGTGTCATGTAAAAAAAAATCTTTATTTTTAATTTTTATTTTATGTTGTGTGCAAAAGGGTCTTAGGTGTATCTCAGGCTACCTTGAACTCACTGTGTATCAAAGGAAGACCTTAAACTGCTGATCCTCCTGCCTCCACCGCTAGTTATCTTTGTTTTTATTTTGTTTTATTCTGTTGAAACAGATTTTTGCTATACTGTAGCCCAGGCTGTCTCAAACTCTAGATCTTCCAACTTTAGCTCCCAGATCATAGGCATGCCTACCTGAACCCACGTTAAAAGGAAGATTATCGTTAAAATGATGAATTGATATTGGGAATAGGGTCAACATTTAAAGGGATAGTGTTGAGTTTTGCCAGGGCAATATTCTAGGAAGGCTCTCTGGCAGCCCCGATCACCATTAATCTCCTCTATGTGCTTAGTAATTCCGAGCACTAAACACACATTTTTATGAGTCTTAAAGCCTGGCAGATTTCATATCATAGGATACAGAATGAAGTAGGGGGGGGGGGAATCTTGAGACTTGAAATTTAAGGTGGAGGTGTTTCCTTTCCTCACAGATTTTGGAGCATTGAGGGTTAATGATGACTCAAACTTGTCAGCCTCTAGCTAAGTCTCAAGTCCTGGCGTTTCTGGGGTGTTTGCCATGTGCTGCTGTGAATGAATGGCTTGAGTGGGAATAGTAAGAGTTTCCTTCCTGCCTTTGCTTCTTTCGGAATCCTAGTGCTGTCGACATTCCTTTATGGTAGCCTTATTTAAAAAACACTCACTCACAGCAGGACACACCTTTTAAGCGTGATTAAGTGATCAAGCTCTAAATGTAAGTCTCCGATGATGATAGCTGCTTGGAAATGATCTCTCACTGTGAATTTTCTCAACCGTCGGAGCGCACTATCAAATGCATTTTTTTAAAAAAAAAAGCCCAACACATATCTAAGGGTCCTAATTGAGAAGAATATTGCTTTGCTCTGCCCGAGACAACTGACGCTCTGTCTCCTTTCGGATTAAAAAACCCCAGTCCCGCTCCTCAGTGTGCAAACAGCGATTACCTCTGTGAAACGAGAAGAGACCCTTAAAAGGGTTCTGCCGGCTTCCCAGGGTCTTTCCGGGGGTGAGCGGGGCTGCGGGGCCGATAACCCAGCTGCCTAGGGACTGAGCAGGGCCGGCTGCAAACTCCTCAGCTGTTGACAGGCTGGGCTCGCTGAGAACACTGGTTAAATATAGCACGCGCAGCCCAGAGCCCCAACAAAAGTCACTGCGCTGACAGCGTGCGGGGAGCAGCCGAGGAGAAACCTAATCTCAGAGCCCAACAACACCTAGCAACAGTTGAAAAAACTTTGAAACAAAAGTCGGGGTGGGAGATAGGCGACTTCCAATTCCTGCTGCTCCCGACTGAAGGAGAAGCTGCAGCTACTCACTCTGTTTCCTGTATGACTTCAGCTACTGGCTAGTCCCTGCAGAGTGGGAAAAGCTTTTGCCTCGGTCTTCTTTTGGGCTGGCTAGTTTTCCAGGACCCAGTCTTGGGCTGTGGGGACAAGCCACTGGGTTCTACTTGGGATAAACCAGCCGAGAAAACAGCACACCTTTGGTTGACCGAGCCGCCAGCAGGTAAGACCTACGCTCCCCTCCACATCCTTTCCCCTGAAGTAGCTACTTACTCTGTAATCTGTTTCCACAAGAGGACGGTTTGCTCAAATTCTACTTTGTCTCTTGTTTGGACTCCTCCCCGCACGTGTAGGGATTATTAAAATCTGTGTGAATTATGGAAAGAAAAAACAAACAAACGAACCAGAAACTTCTCTTTCTCACCGTCATACTGGTTCCCTTTTAAAGAGAAGTTTTGTGATATCTCAATAGCCATCAAGCCAGTTATTCATGTTCCCGCAGGTAATAGAAATATGACGAAAGTATAGCTCCTTTCACAACCAGGGTAGCTAAGCCACGGAGGGGACCTTTCCCCGGGGACAAAATAGCTTTTATTTCCTGAAACTAGCTAAGCAGCTTGTGTGGCAACTGAGGAAGGTCCTGTGTGGTGTCTGTATTGCTGTGCCGTTGACCCGCTTCTTCACCGGCTCGGTTTGCTGGATCCTCTGATTGATTGCACCGGGACACCTTGTGCTGACTCTGACCTCATTTGTCTGCAGTTGCCCAAACGCATCTGACTCGCAAAATATGCCTGCTGCTGATTCACTGCTTTTGCAGGAGTTGAACGTTGAGGAGAATGTTGTCTTAATTAAAGTAATTCAATTGAGTGATTGCTTTTGTGCAGACACAATAGATTCCGCTTTAAGAGACTTAGACCAAATTTGGGGGGCGGGGGTGTAAAACCGTGTTTCCAGTCTGTGAAGCAAGTTTTCGCATCGTCTGAGGGTGTAGTGTCTCCTCCAAAAGGTGGCATGCTCTTTAGTCAGAATTGCTTACACGGAACAATTTCGTGTTCAGTCACATAGCTGGTGGATACACATGGCTTATATAGTCAGTATTGATTCCTGGTGGTCTCTAGTTTCGGCCAAATTTGCATAAGGGAATGGATTTAAAAAAAAATAATCCAGAGAGTTTGGATGAATAAATCTAAGGTTAATATCAAAGAAATGCTAAAGAACATTTAAAAAAATCAATTACTTGAACACTGGAACACTGCTTGTAATCTGTCAGTAAAGAGACAGGGGAAGGAAAATTGCTGTGAGTTCAAAGCCAACCTGAGTGACATAGTAGCTACATAGTACATTTTAGTACAGCCTAGGCTATAGAGTAAGACTGCCTTTAAAGACAAGACAAAAACAAAACAAAAAACTTATTTGTGTCTATTTTGTCAATGCAAAAAAAAAAAAGAATTTTCATAAACCAGTTTGGGAAATTTTTTCTTTGACAAATGAAAATATGTAAGCCTTTTTGGCCAATGTTGCTATTCTAAGAACAGTCGATTGATGATTATACAGTGTGTATTTAGGAAGGAGAAATAATGCTGTTATTTCAGTGTATATCATGCTTCCCAGTTCTGATCACATGATTAGTTTGCAAAGTAAATGAAGCTAATCCTATGTAATCAACATATGCAAATAACAGTGTGTATGCTAGCCTCCGAGTTGGAGCGGAAACTCATGGTACTTAGCTGGAGATGAAATATCTTCGTCTTGAAAGGCTTATGAAATGTCAAAAGTAGATGCTCTGCATTTTTCTCTTCTTAGTTCTAGGAAGGGTCACATTGCTGGCTTCCACATGCCTGTGGAAGGCCAGAACCTATCATTGGTTTGAGACATTCAGTTTTCTCTGGAGTCAGTGAAACAGCTTTCAGATAACAGCATGGTGCTTGGCCCCAAGTGAAAGCCATGCCTGCTGAAGTGGAGTTTTGAGAATCGTTGACTGTGCCTGCGCTTGTAAGTTTCCTCTTGAGAATGAAGAGGTGCTAAGGTCAAGCCACGTGGTTTCCTCCACTGTCTGAACAAAATATCACACTCCGTGAGTACACAGGCTATGGTTCATGTTTGTGTGCTGCTTTGGAGTGTCGTGGGACACCATTGCCGGGCTCTTTAGCTCACGTCTGATGAATATGCTGCCCACTGCCAGACTCATTACCACCACAGCCATGCTGCTGGTGACCGGGGGCTAATTCTCCACTTTGCTGTGTTTCTCTATACTTTGGTTAGCCCGTGGGATTCTTTGTTGCTTCAGGTACTTCAGGTTATGGGCCATTCCTCAAACACAGGCACAGTGGAAGTTTGAAGACTTCGCCCTTCGTCCTGCCATTCACGTTGCCTGGGGCTGCTGGCTTACTCTGCCCCTGTAGAGACCTGTTTATCCTTTCAGGCCCAGACCACCACCTCCCACCTTCAGAGTGATTTTGGAAGTTATGCCTTAGTTTGGACAGTCGGATGCTGTTTGAGTTAAGCTTCTTCCCAGCAGACTTGGCCTCATTAAACCTGGGACTGATTTGTGAAATCTTTTGGACAGCTCTGGAGCTTCTTGGCCCCATGGACACTGTGGACAACCTACTAACTTCCTAGGTTATAGGTTTCTAATGATGAGTATGTGAGAAAGCGTAAAAACAAGAGAACCAACTAAGGAGTATGGTTAACAGTGTTTTGCCCAAATATTTTCTCAGTGAAAAATCTTCATAGTTTTGCTAATTTTAACCGTGTTTACACGTCTGACTGGAGCAATGACATTGCATGCTTCACACATGATACTGAAAGGACATCTGCCTACATACTTCCCATGTATGAAACTAGACTTCTAAACCTCCAAATTTGTTACTCATATATACATACATACATACATACATACATATAAATCATCTTTTAAGGTCAAATTTTGTGTATGGTTACCTTTGGTCAATTCATTTAAATCATGACTCTACTTATGAATTGTGGCTTAAAATCTAGCCACAAGCAACAAAACATTTGAATATCATGGTCGTTTTAGATATTTTCTTCCTAAACACAAATGTTTCTTGGTACTGATTTAAATCTTTGCTGAGACAACAAGAACTCACAAGTCTTTTGAGGCTATTTGCTCTGTATTCACTAGAAAAAAAAGCATTCTCTTTATATTCTAAGCTGTTTTCCACTGGAATTTGTGAACTAGTTAATACTTTCATTAAGCAATGGACTCCAAGTTGTTATAGTTTTTAGTTATTCTCTAGGGGTGAAATGGTGGGGGTTATACGTTCTAAGTAGTGTACATTGTGGGTTTTTATATTATTCTTAATTGCATGTGTGTGTGGTAGCGTGTGCACGCGCACGAACATACACGTGCGTGCAGCTGCCAAAAGGCCGGAGGCATAGGATCCTACTGGAGCTTACAGGTCTTTGTGAGCTGACAGACACGTGCTCAGAATTTAACTCAGATCCTCTGCCAGACAAATACATGCCTGATACACGCCAGCCCCAACTAAGACTTATTTTAGTTTATGTTTGTGTGTTTGTATTAGTGTGAGTGTGTGCCATACGCGTGATGATGCCTGAGGAAGCCAGAAGAGGGCACTGGATTCCCTGGAGTGCCGGGCTGCACACCACGGCTGCTGGATGCTGGGAACTGAGCTCAGCAAAAGCAGGGAAAAAAATGCCCTTAACCACAGGGCATTAAAAAAAAAATATATATATATATATATACATAATTAAATAGGTGCTGCAGATTCAGTGTATTATAGATTTAACCTACACTTTACACACATACATAATGTTATGTTTGAAAACAGAAAGCTATGGGTCCAGCAGGCAAACTTAGGTTAACATCTGCCTTAACAAAAATGCTTAACAGAAAAATTATTGGTAACAGCTTAGAAAATGACATAAAAATCTACATTATAAATTAGATTTATGTGTAGTACTTTAGTACACATCAACAAAATAAAAAGATATGCTAGTGAAATAACTGTTTCCTTAAATCTTATTGAAGATCTCGTAGTAAGACGTAGTCACAGAAGAGTTGTCGGGAACAGCAAGTGACAGGGAAGCCTGGTGACCTGGACTCAGATTTCAGCTCACTTTGCCCTTGGGCAGATTTCCTGTGCTTCAGTTTCCTTCCCTCAGGGTTGCAGGGTTTTGTCGTGCTGTATGAAGATTGAACAGCTAATAATATAGGTATGTGTCTTATGGGTTGTCCAATACATTTTGTCTAACCTTTATTGCCACATTTCAAGTGTAGTTGTTTATTTGAATCCTAGTTGCACATAAAGTTCTTGAATAGGTTGTAAACTGAAGTTCACCGTCATTAAGAAAGGCAGGAGAACTCATTCTCTGCATTGGAATCTGGGTTGGGCCATACTCTGCTGCTGGGTGCCCTAAGCAGACACAGTTTGAACAGCAGCCAGTAATTCCAGATGGAATTCACGCTGCACCCCCAACCCTGTTATCACTCAGCAGTCCTGTGTCTTCTAGAAGCATTACCAAAAAGGTTAAGAAATCACCCACGGGTAGACTGTTCCTGTTTCTATATTTGCACTTGGAGATAAAATGTCTTTATACTTAGGGCTTGGCTGTCTCTTCCACAGCCAGCTACACTAGGTAATGCGGACTCCACAGCACAGAGAGGATATTAAATTTATTATTCTTTATGTCTTCTTTTAGATGTTTTATTTTGTTTCACTAACCTAATAGTAGATAAACTGAAAAGATCAAAACAAAGTCATCTCACACTAACTTCAACCTTACGAAGTAGAAAATGAATTCTTTCTATTCATTGCTCTTAATTCTAGTCAGTCTTAGAAACTACAAGAAAGTCTACCTCAAGACAAACAAAAGTGATGTATGTTACAAAGATGTTTGTGCATATGCTGTACATTGTAGACACCCAACTTAACAAAAATATACAAAGTGTTCTTATCAGGGGCGGGTTTCTAAGTAGAGATAGTAGCAGCAAACTTTGAGTGGATGACTATGGTTCAGACTGGTTGATTCTATCCCATTTCCCTAGTTGACAGCAAGAGTCTATTATGAAGCTGAGGCATTCTCCAGTGAAAACCTAGTTGTGAAAAAGGAAAGAATGGAGGAGGGAAACTATACGTATACATATATATGTGGAGGGGGAAGGGGACATGAAGAAAGCCCTTTTCTTGGTTTTGCAGACTCACTGCAGAGGTTCTAAGACCAAAATATAGGAACTTCAGGAAAGCATACTGAATTATGTTATTATTTTTCACTCTTTCCCTAATGACAAAAGAGAAAGGCAGTTGGCAGAATACAACTTTCTCTGGTAGTAGCTAGGGTAATTTAATTTCAAAGGCCAGGCAGCCTGTTGTAGCAGAACTCAGGAGTGAAGTCAAACCTGAACTGGGCAGTTTCACTGTTAAACAGCCAATCAGCAACTTGAGAAACTCTGGGCAGGGAAATGAAGCGGTCTCACGCCCTGCGTTCCCCACCCCTGCGGGCTTTAAGCCACTGTGACCCTGAGGCATGGAGTAGGTTTGTGTCGCTTTTCCTTTTTGGGAAATGGTGTCAGTGTGTAATACTGGGTGATTTATATGTTTCTGGAGCCTCTGAAAGACAAACCAAAGGATATTTTAAAGCAAGGACAGAATTTATCTTAAGTAACTTGACTTGAATCGAGCACTTAAGGTTTAAGCATTTTTCTGGTTTGAGTTTTTTGGTTTTTTTTTTTTTTTTTTTTTCTTAAACGCTGTTGTTACCTATTGCTTTATCTTAAGCTTGGGGAAAATAATGCTTGTTGCTTTGTGGACCTTATATGTCTATACGTAGGAATAGTTGTTTTTGCTTTTGTCTTCATTGTACCTGCACTCCTCATAGGAACTTCAAAATAAGTGAATTGCTTACTCCTTACTTCTATAAAGAAAATATGTAGGAAAGCCATGAAATGGACATAGAAGGGCTGGTCAAATGCACTCTTAAAAAAAAAAATTCTCTAAAGATCTGAGACCAGGAGATGATCTGATTGAAAACAGTAGATTGCTGACATCACCAAGACAATCAAGTTACTGCCAACTTGTCTTGTTTATCTGTAAGATTTTTGCAAAAATTATTCCCCCCACAGACGTACATGAGTCATAGGCAATGCAGTAATAGGGATAAATTAACTTTCTTTTTCTTTAATAGACTTATGTCTCGGGTAACTCGTTTTAGAGCTTTCTGCATGGGCTACAGAACAACAGGAAAGGAAGAGGCATTGCTGAGTTCATAATGCTATTTCAGTGTGGCAATAGAAGTACATGAGGAAATGACACGCCGGGCCTGTGTCTGGAGCCTGCAGTTACTGTGACGACAACACACACTAAAATGAAAACAAAGATGGTCTGCTCACTGGGGAGAGCCAGCAAGTTCTGCCAGCTCCGAGTTTTCCCAATTATTCTGTAAGTCTTGAGGAGTGACTCTGGAAGTATTCAAGGCTCTCTGTGCCTCATGAACTGTTGAGAGAGGGACACAAGCTTGAAGAACAGCCTGGTATTTGGATCCTTGGTTTTCACACACTGCCTTTTTACACATCATCTGCCGGGTTGGGCAGCAGCAAACCAAATGTTCTACTCACACTCTGTTGCTTGCTCTGCTCTTAAGCAACCTAGCTGTGTTTGTGGGGTTCTCGCCTCAGGGGGTCCCCTAACCTTGGTAAGACATTCCCATCTTCAAAACTCTGCCCATTCAACAGATCATTGCCAAACATACCAGGTGTTTTACCAGTAACTGGAACACTTAGGCCCCAAATGTTTCAGAATGATCTGATACATAACATAATGATAACAGGGGCTATACGTATTACCGTTTACATATAACCCCATGTGATATAAACCCCATGTCTTGCAGAATGATCCGATACATAGCATAGTGATATCACTAGCAGTTTGTATTACATTTACATGTAACCATATGTAATATATGCAAATGATATAACAGCCAGTATACACACAAGAGCACTTTGTGCTAGGCATTATGCCAAGCATATCATGTGACTGATTTTATTTGCTTCTCCTAGCAACTCTATGACTCCATCCTCAGGTTTTTGTTTTTTTTTTCTTAAGTGTTGGAGTTTGAACTCAGGGCCTCAAACATACTTGAAAAATGATCTACCTCTTTCAGCTCTATCGCTTAGATTAGGAAAATGAGGTTTATACGTGTTAAGTAGCTTTCCCAGCAGTAGATGTAAAATTCAAACTCGGGGGATTTGACCATTTTTTGCCTTATTTTCAACTGTCTTTTTGAAATGCAGGAAGTTGCTCAGGGAATAATCCCACCCGCAGTGGCTGAGCCATGTTTTAGGGAGAGTAAGGGATTCAACACCAAAGGGCTTTGCCCCTGTAGATGCAGAAGGTTCACCAAGGTCAGAGGCTAAACAGACTGAAGGGCCCTTTTCCAGGGTTCCTAAAGCAGAACAAGAAGCTTCAATGGCCAATGAAGTTTGCAAACCCAGAAGAGGTAGAAAGCCTGGGGCATAGAGTACAGAAGCAAGTCTTAGTCACTGGTTCTCTCCCAAGACCGTTTGGGTCAAGGATGTCAAGGACAGCAAGCTGTCCCATAAAATCCGAACAAAAGACAAAACAAAGTAGAATGAAGTAGAGAGACTGCTGTGGTTTAAGAATGGTTACCTGACAGTTTTCAAAATGTTTGGTTTTTGAGACACTGTCTCACTATGTAGCCCAGCCTGGTCTTGAGCTGGAGATTCTCCTGCCTCAGCTTCCTGAGTGCTGAATTGAAAGGTGTGACCTCCATACCCAGTTACCTGACACTTTGTAGCAGGTGTTTGGCTACTGTGTGGCACTGCCAAGATATTTTGCTGGATTTTTTTTCAATCTTTTATCTTTTTAAAACAAGAGTCACATGATGTTAAATATCTGATCAGAAATAGTTGGGAAATTTTTAGATTCTGTTCACCTGTTGACATTTAACTTCTGGATTGTCTGAAGTAAAAAAAAATATTAAAAAAGAAAAATAGAAAAAAAGACCAGTTTGATAAAAATGGGGTGGTGGTAGAGTAGTTTTAATATAAAAATATAAGATATTTATTTTTACTCTTTTGGTTCATTTCATATGTAGACGCCTGTGTCTAGGTGTGTTCATATGACTGCAGGTGCCTGCCCATGGAAGCCAAAGGTGCTGGGATCCCTGGAGCTGGAATTACAGGCAGTTGTGAGCAGCTCGATATGCATGCTGGAAGCTGAATTTAGGTCCTCTGCAAGAGCAGCAAGGGCTCTTGACCCCTGATCATCTCTCCATGTTGCTAATGAAAATGTGATGGAGCACATATAGGGCTTTGCTTTTTCTTATGCCAGAGTCTGTAAATACTTCATTTTCCAGTGGATCAAATAATTCTCCCGAAGAGAATGCTTCACATAGAATGAAAATACATAATAGAACTAATTTCTGCCTTCCGAGAAATTCTGTAAGTTGAAAGCAGAGTGTTGGCAACTCTACTCATCCAGCCTGGTGCCTTCTCCTAGCGCACACCCACTCAGCGCTCTTAGCTGATGCACAGGACTCACACTGTGGCTTACAGGCTGAACATCTTCGTGAAGCAAAGCGGCTCTTTCCTTTGTGGCCTAGACTTGTTTAATACAAAGAAATGGAAAAGAAAATGAAGGCAGAGATGTGATTTCTTTTTTCATCAAGGCTTTCTGCTTCAGTTGTAGATCCCCTTACAACAAATTCAGAATTCCCCCCTTTGTCCTCTCCTGCCTTTGAGTTAAAAGACATAACATTGTCAAAGGAGGAAAATACTAAAGTGTTCTATCATTTAGAGATAAAGGGCTTGACTGGTTGGCTTCCGGAAACTTCCCCCCATCTCATTCAATTATCCTAAATTTCTCTTGGCAACAAAACTGACTGATAATTTCCACACTCGTCTTCAGTGAATGCCTCTTAAGTAGAAGATATTAACAATTTATCATTCTCACTTAAGAGTTACTGAGACTTCTGTAAGATTTTCTAATTCTCCCGGCACTTCTGTGCCTGGTCTGATAGCAAGCAGGAATGGGGGCTCTGAGTTATGCTGCCAGAGATTTTGTAGATTGGGTTCTGGAGCCATCTTTCTCAGGATGTGGAAGAGCATGGATACCTGTAGGCTAACTTCAACTGAGAACCATCACACCGTCCAGGTGGGTGCTTCTTAACTCTCTTGTATTAGTTATTTTCTCTCTATGATGAAATCCCTGCAGAAGCAACTTAAGAGAGGAGAGGTGTTCTTTGGCTCAGAGTTTCTGATGGTACAGTCCATCGTGGCCAGGAAAGCATGGCAGCCGTAGAGTCTTGATCTGTGGCAGTGAAAGCTGTTAACGAGGTAGACCAGGCAACTTAGCACCCAGTCTGGAAAACCAAAGCAAATACCACCTCCAGGGTCTGATCCCAGCAACCCACTTCCGCCAGTGAGGCCACAGCCCCAAAGCCCACAGCACTACCACCTGGGGATCTCGTGTTCAAAGACACGAGCCCATGGAGAACACTTTACATCCCAATGGTAACTATATCCTATGAATCTAAGTCTCTTGGGAGTACTTTAAAGATGTAAGTGCCCACCGCCCCAGAGGTTCTGATCTAAGTTGGCCTATGTAGCGCTTTGCATGTGACTTTAATTTGTGTTCGTGGGCTAGAACTAATTATCTAGGACCATTTGAAAGGGACGTCACCTGGCAGAAGTTTCCAAGTCCCCTGAAGGTAGCATTGGGTTGCGAACAGAGCTTGCCTAGTGCCTAGTAGTGGGCACATCCCACACCTTCTAGCAGTTATATTTCTGTCTTAGCGGAACTGACCCCAGAATCATATCTTGACTTAGCTTTTAGAGTCTTGACTCAGAATCACTAACTGATGCCTGGTTCATTTTTGTGATTGCATTTCAGTTTTATAGAAGTGGCATACAGGTGAACCAGGTTCACAGCAAGGACCAGAACTAAAGGTGCCCGAGTCCTAGCATACCCATCTCTATTACACAGGTCTAACAAACATCATAGCAGCCAGCCAGTTACTGTGTCTTCTGGGAGGTAGGTGTATGAGATAGGTACCCTTATGTACTGATTTGACAGAATGTCTGAGAGAATTGTGACTGCCTCCCTCTTCACAGCAAGCAGGTGGCAGGGCTGAAATGAGTCCAGGCACTCCCAGCCTGTGCTCATCTACTCTTAATCACTCTGCTATTTTGGAGCTTGCTCTGAGAGGATAAGGTGTTGAAGAGCAGCTGTTCCTTGCTTCTGCATCAGAGTCTGGTGGCAGCTGGCTTTACTGCTGTTGGTGCTCACTCATGGGTTTGTGCTTGACTAGGGTCTGGGTCTGTGCCTTGCCTTCTCCTTCCCCAGTGAGCAATCTGGTTTGAGGAATCTTGAGGAAACCTTCAAGACTTCCTACAGATGATGTTGCTCCCTAGGTCCAGCCTTTCCTTCTGCGGTCTGCATCATACTTTATGTCTTTCCTTTGGGAATGTGTTCTCTTTACTTTCCCAATCATTCTAACCACAAATTCTGCTTCTGTTTAGACTCCTTGACATTTCTTTGCCCTGTAAGTCTGTCTGGCTTGCCCCTTTTTATTCTGCCTGTGAGTCCTCAGTCTATGCTTTTCTACCACACCCCAGCTTCTCAAACAAGGTCCACAACAACAGGAAGGGATTAATCAGTTCCATTCTACGGCAACAGCTGCATTGGAAGCAAGCTGCTCTGTCATGTGAGATTGACAGGTCAGTGGGTCAATGCAGCCTGAAGATCTTTTAAAACCTACATTTTTAGGTAGTACACATGGAACTAATTTGTGATGGAGTCTGTAAATTTTAAGTTCCACAGGACAGGCTTTTGAATACCTATAAGAAAATTTATAAGCATTACTCGGTTAAGCAAACCTTTCCTAAGATAAAAATCAATGCCATATATTTTACCATAAATTTCTCTAAACAGTAGAATCTAAATAGGAAGTGAGAGGTTACTGTGATTGTTTTATAATAGATAAATGCAAACTAAAATAATGTGATAAAAAAAGGTTCAATTATGGCTTGAGACTGGATGTAGAAACTTCTACAAGTGCTGAACAAGTGTTTCTTAAGTTAAAGTCATTAAATTTCATAAACTTGAGGAAGTAAATATTTCTGATCAGTTTTTATTGTTGAAAGGCTCTGCATCCTTACCCACCCTCAACAGAGGGAAGGAAAAAAAAACACCAAAGACTATGGGTCTGTCTCCTGCTTCCCACCTCAGTGATCATAATACTGCTTTTTTCTAAATAGTAAACTAAAATCAACCCACACCCTTGAGCAGCTGATATTACCAGGTGAGTGAGGATAGACAGTCATTCCAACTATGGAGGTCCAGATTACATTTCCGGTAGCCAGCTAGAATGTTTTTTGGCATACCTGCATACCATAGTCCAAGACTCAACCCATCCACACAGGCTTAACTAGCATCTGTTTGCTCCTTATCTTTTCACATGAGCTTATGAAAAAACAAAAACAAAACAAAAACCTGCAGCCGGGCTTCTCCCGCGGTCATTAGCTGGAAAGGCTCTCCTCCTCGGAAATCTATTTTGGATTTAGGATTGCTCCACTCCCCTGCAAGTGGTAGAGCAACAACAGCTGCCAATGAATGAATGTCCCTGCTGACAGACCCAGCTGATGAAGAGCACTGAGCTTCCCCAACCTCGCGCATGCTCCCTTGTGTCTGTTGCTCCTGGAGGACACGTTGAGTAGACTTGCTTCATTTCGCCTTCCTTGCCACAGCTTTATTCCCCCCCACCTTGCATCACTTCCTCCAGATTTTAGCGATGCTGTAATGCGCATCAGCATTCCCAGCTCCCAGGGAATAAAAATCCCAGTGCTCACATATGTTCCTGGTGATGCACTGGAATGGACTCTTACCAAGACGAGCACGAGGAACTCTGAGCCTGAAGAGAAGAGAGGACAAGGGTGGGGAGCAGCAAGATGAAAGTGGCTTGTGGGTTCTCACAAAGGGAAGAGTTTTGTCCATCCGAGAAATGGATTAGACAAAAGACAAAGCTCTTGTTTCCCACATAATGCTAATGAAAGACTAGGAGCCTGTGATTGGGTGTCTGGCTGGATTACATTTATCATTTCAATTTCTGTTTCTAAACAGTTTCACAAGAGTTGGGTTTCCACAGTGCTATCTCTATGACAGTGTGGAAATTAAAAAGGAGATGGGCTATGTGGAAACAAGTGACTCTAGAGGGAGTTTCTCCATCTGCTCGTGTTGAAGAACATGCTCTGGGGGCCAGCCTGGCTCCTGTAGCCCAAAAGGAGGCTAGACAGATGCCAAGGTGGGTCCATGACAGATAGAACACTGGGCTGCAAATGGTGGCCTCACGTAGCAGCTGGCCTCCCTGGTGACATGTGCTTATGGGTAGAGCACAGCTGAGTCCCTATGCCGAGTGAGAAAGCTCATCAGTATCGGGCAGGAGGTTTGGGAGGAGGGATCCAGGTGGGGGAGAGGCAATCCTGGAAACTTCAGGGAGAAAGGGTTTATTTTGGCCTATATTTTTAGGAGATCAAGTCCACCATGGCAGGGAAAATATGCCAACAGAATGAGAGGCATGGTGGCAGGAGCAAGAGCCTGGGTGTTCACTCACACCTGCATTCAGGAAGCTGAATGGAAATGGGAACCGGGGCTAAAGGTCTTCCCCCCTTCCCGTGACCATTAGGTGAAGAGCCACCACCTGAATGTTCTACAACCTTCCCAAACAGCACTACCAGAGGACAAGTACTCATTCAAACACATAAGTCATATTCATATTCAGAACACAGCAGGGACCAAGGCTGGGATGCTATGTTAATATTGCGTTGCCTGTACTCTCTCACAGGGACACAGGTGAAAACAACACAACTTCAATAGCGCATGATTAGTGAGCACTTGGTGTTGTGACATCCCAGGAGGAACACTTACACGTTTGGGGGTGTCAGTGATGTACGTGGTAAACTGATACTTGCTGTGCTAACTCAGGAATGCTGAAGCAGAAAAGGAAATAGAGCCTGATAAACAAGATCTAACAAGGGGACACAGCAGGAATGAACATAACTGAAACGTGGCACTATTGGAGATGTCGGGACAAGTCCACATAGCTCAATAAATGGGGGGAAGTCACACTCTCTCCACTACATGATAATCTAATGTCTTAAAAATATCGCGAAGAGAATCTTCTATACACACACACATTTCATCACACTTTAGACTGGAGTGGATTTAATGAGCCCAGAAAATATGCATTTGTGGGACCGGAAAATTCCCGATCCATACAACTCACACTGCTCATGTTCTTTCGGAACAGTGAACACTCTCACTGTGTTTGAGAAGGGATCCT
Source organism: Pachyuromys duprasi (assembly GCA_028658305.1). NCBI lineage: Eukaryota > Metazoa > Chordata > Mammalia > Rodentia > Muridae > Pachyuromys > Pachyuromys duprasi. Next base: position 37,426,641 of record CM053749.1, read on the forward strand.
ACAAAAGTGTTTGCTTTTGGCCTTTTATAAGTTTGTGCACTCTAACAAAATACTTACATATATCGAATTCTCCAAGTGCCCAGCTGCTGTTGAGGCGATAAACCCCAGCAGCAGCCAGGAAAGTGTTGAAGCACAAGTTGAAAGCGTTGCCTTCCCACACATTAAAATAAAACTCGGGGAGCTGGAGAGACTCAGGGAGGAAGCCTCATGCTCTTGCAGAGGACCCTAGCTCAGTTTCCAGTACCCTCTTTTTCATGTGGCTTACAACTACCAGTAACCCCAGCCCTAGGGGACATGACACCCTCTTTGGGATTCTGCCAACCCCTGCTTGCCTGTGCATACACAGATCTATACATAATTAAATAATAAAATAAACCTTAAAACGAATTGAAACCACACAAGTTAAAGCACTTTCATAGTCGTAGCGAAATCAGTTTGCATCAGGGGAGGCTATTAAGGGGGAAAAATGATAGAAAGTAAAAATCAAAACAAAATGGCCAAAACCTTGACATATAGAAATTTAGCGCTGGAGGGCTGAGACATATCGAATCTCAAGCGGTACTGTCGTTTAACCAACAGGGTTGAGATGACTCTGGAGAAGTGAAATTAAAGTTCTATGTCGTACTCAAATATATATCAGAGAGACAAGAAAGTTAAATTTAAAAAAATGGAACAATTTAAAATCCCCCAAATATGTACATAGAAGGTGGGTGTAGGAGACCTTCCCAAGAAGACAAAGAAACAAACAAACACTCCAGGAAGCTGGGCCAGTGACATGGTCCAACGGGCAAAGGAGATCGCTGCAATCCTGACGAATTGAACTGGATCCACTCTCGGTGGAAGGGAAGAGCCAACCCCTGCATGCTGTCCCCTAACTTCCAATAAACTGTGTGGCGCGAATGCACACCTGGGCACTCCCCACATAAGTAAGTGTAAAACAAAAAGGTCTGAAAACCCAAGTGAACCAAAATTGTCACATAAATTTGACTCTGTAAAAACGGGAGAACACACACACACACACACACACACACACACACACACACACACAAATACTAACAACAGAGCAGGGCATGGACGCAGAAGCCTTGGGAGAGAGTAACAGGAGGCCAGTCCCAGCTACTTAGTGAGTTCATGGCCAGCTTAGGCTACTGCAGCCCTATTTCATCCAAAACAAACAAACAAAACAAAAATACCCACAACCTTCATGAACAAAGTTAAAGTTTAAATAGCGATTTGTGATTTAGTAAATTGAAGGTCAATGCCTTTAAAATAAGGAGCTCCTTTAAATAAATAAAGCAAACACCGTGATAGAGAAATGGATAAAAAAATGGACATAAAATAATTTTAATAAGCCTGTGGAAGCCTGTTTAACCTTTTTGGAAATTAAAACTTTAAACTAAAAATTTTTGATCTGATTTCAGCCAGCACATTAACAAAGGACTGAAAAATTCTGACATTAGCATTGTGAGGGCAATAGGAAATGGACACTATACATTGCGGGTGGGAAATTCAACTGGAACAGGCTTCCTGAAAAGTGATTCAACACTATGCGACAATCAGAAGAAAAATAAGTGCATTTCCATTTTGAAAAATAGGAGAGTCCGCACACATGTGATGCTTTTGAGAACACATTGTTTTCTTTTCCTCCTATTGTTCTCAAATCTTCGGTCAACTCCTAAAAATTTGGCAGACCCAAAGACTCTTTTTTAAAAAAAAAAAAAGCCAGTATACTTCTCTCTCAGTTGTTGGGCAGATTTGCTAGGAGGGAGCTTGCTGGACTGGAGTTTTGAAGCAGGCTGAACAGCCCATTCTACGCAATCACTGAAGTGGCGAGTATCTCTTGGTGGCCTCTTGCTTTCTGAAAGATGCTGCGGTCCAGACATAAGCAGAGAGCCCACATTATAGAGCCTCTTGTGGGGTAGATGTGCTCCCTAAAGGGAATCCTTCCCACAAGGGAGGCGCATTGGTTCCCTGATGCTTGACATTAGTGGAGTGGTCCGGAGCAGGGAGAATCCCTCTTGACACCTACCCGTGTGCTCACAGTCTGCTTTCCTCTGGGGAAGTCCTGCTTTGAGAGATGCCTCCTCTGCAGCCAGGCTTCATGAAGACACGCCTGCCATTTGCTCTTTGATGCTTTGGCTGAGATGAGTGGCGAAGTGTGCTTGCTTTGTCTTTTCAAATGTGCCTTTTCACATACTTCCTGAATCGATGAGATTATACTTATATATTATGCACGCATACCTGAGGTGTATGTGTGTGTGTATGTGTGTGTGTTTGTTTGTGTCTGTGCATATTTGTATGAGCACCACGTGTGGCATTTCAGAGGAAAACTTTGTGGGGTTGGTTCTCTCCTTCCACCTTTACGTATGAAGAATAAATTGCCAACCAATGTGAGGGTCAGACCAGAAGCCTAGGACCAGGGGATGATCCCTGGCTTTCTTGTGTTTTAAGTCTTGTTTCTTCATCCTAGAATAGTATCTACTATCCAAAGAAAGAGAGTCAGCGTGCTATATGTATGATGACTACAAAAGTTTTTAATATTACTAAAAAGTCAGAATCTTGGTTACATGAGGCTGTCACCTAAGTTCTAGGGAATCTGTAAGCATGTTGTAAGGAGCTCGCACTCACCGAGCCTGCACGAGGCTCTGCATTCATCCTCCAGCACAGCAGAGGACATGATTGAACAACAGGTTAGAGCAATGGCTTGCCTTTGAGAGGAGATTAATGAATAGATATGTAGAATGTATTCATTCTGGGGACACAGCTCAGCTGTGGCGCACACCTCTGGGGTGAAAGCTGCCTGGAAGAAAGGGCCAGCTCTCTCAGCAGGACCCACGAGAAACAGAGAAGTTTTATTTTGTTTTTTCACTTCTGTCTGAGTTCACTGATTGTAATAATAATAATCGTTTTAAGCTAATGTACAAAAGACCAGGTTTCATGTTGATGTTTATATACACATATATCATTATACTTTGCTTATATAAGATTACATATTTGCTCCTCACTATGCTCCTCCATTCTCTTGCTGATTCCTTTCCTCCACCCAAATATTTCTCCTTCTCCTTTCATGTCATATATGTGTGTATGTGTATATGTGTGTGCATTGTCACTAATCTAGATTCTACGTATGAGAGAAAGATGCAAGGTCTTGTCATTCTTCCTTTCCATTACCCTCTATTATTCTGTTTTTCGCTTTAGAGGCCTTCCTACTCCTCACATTGCCTTCCCCACTTTACTCTCATGTTCTATAATGTAAATATTGTGTTTAGTTTCTGCATGGAACATTCGATATCTGTCTTTGTGAGCCTTAATAATTACATTCATCATGGTCTCCACTTCCCATTTGCTTTTCTGTAATGACATAATTTCATCACTGTCTGTGGTGGAACAAAATGTATATATAAATATATTTATTCTTCTTTTGGTGGGCAGCTAGGCTGACTCTGTGTCTTGGTTTTCATGAATAGTGCCTGATGTTAAACACTGGTGTTCGAGTATTTCTGTGCTATGCTGACTTATATTCCTTCAGCTGTATTCCCAGGAGCAGTGTGGATGAATTCTGTGATAGCTCTGCATTTAGTTTTCTGAAAGATCTTCCTATGGATCTTCATAGTAGCTGCAGCAGTGTAAACTGCAATCAGCAGCGAATAAGGGATCCTCTTTCCCCACATCCTCACCAGCATTTTTGTCGCTTGTTTTCTTGATGACAGCCATTCTGACTGGAGTGAGACATTCTCTCGGTGTAGTTTCACTGTGCCTTTCCCAGCTGGCTGAGAAAGCTAAAAACTTTTTCAAATATTTATTGAACTTTTTTTTTCACTTGAGATCTAGCTGTTCAGTTCATTTGCTCATTTACTGATAGAATATTTTCTGATGTTTAGATTTTTTTTGGTAGATTATAGATTTTGTAGATTGTAACTCCCCATCAAATGTATAATGGCAAGAATTCTGTCCCATTCTGGAAGCTGTCTCTTCATGCTGTTGATATATAGATAGATATATAGATAGATAGATAGATAGATAGACACACATATACATATACATATATCAGAAGTCTTTGCATTTCATTTGTTGATTGTTGGAATTATCTCCTAATATATTGGAGTTTCTTTTTACATATGCTTACATGTTAAAATGTTTTCCCCCTGGTACTTTCAGAGTTTCTGGTCTTTCATTAAGGTCTTTGACATATTTTGAGTTGATTTGGGTACAGGGTAAGAGGTATGAGTCTAGTTTCATCTTTTGATTTGTGAAAACTGGTTTTCTCGGCATCATTTCTTGAAGGAGCTGTATTTTCCCGGTGTTATTTCCCTCAGGTGAAATTGTGTGATTTGTCCCTGGCCCTCTAATCTATTGCGGTATCTATGGTTTACCAGTTATTATAAAAAGCATAAAGCTGTTATGTCCGACATATGGTTACTTACCTCCTCATTCACTTGGCCCTTTTTTCTTACAGTAAGAAAAGTATAGACAAAAAAAGTATAGATTTTAATAACAGGAAACTGTTGACTGAACAAAGATGCAATTTGTGTTGCTTTCAGTAATCCATACAATTTTCATCTTCACAGACAAATTTGAGAGAAGAAATAAAAATTTAATAAGACAATGTTAGATAAATAAGTACTCTATAGAAAAGGTTCCTCAAGTTAAAAAAATTGTTATTATTATTGTGTGTGTGATGGGCGTGATGGGTGTGGTTACATGTGGAGGTCACATTAATATGGGTTCCAGGCATCATTGCTTTCACAAGAATGTGTTTATTTTATTTTTTAAAAAATTTAAAAAACCCAAATTCATGAGAAAGTTACAAGCATGCTTTTTCCTGAGTGCTAGTATGAACAAGCTTCTGTCCAGATGTCTCATCAGCTCTTCAGGGTGGATGAGCACTAGTGCGGCAACATTTCCTTAGTCCTTTCTTAATGTTTCTGAAGATTACAGGCCACTTGTCTTGTAGAATGACCTCCATTTTAGGGTCTTTTCTAATGATTCTTCGTGATTAGACTTAGTCTTTTTTATCTTTGGCAAAGCATTTGTTTTCTTTGTGCTACTAGAAATACGATTTTATTGGTACAAGGACGCCATGTACCCGGTTTTGATTTCTGTGAGACTCCATCCTTCATACTGTTAACACTGTTTTTAGACCTTGACTCAGCATGTCATGAAGCATAAACTGTGGTAGAAGTCATAATGCTCTGATGGTGTCATACACGGCTTCACAATCTCAACATGATTGACTTTTGGGCTACATGACGGTACACTGTAGGGACCAGTCCTAAGATGTTTATCAACATCTGTGACTTACAATCACTAGGAACAAGTACATTGACAACATCCTCCCCCCTCCCCCAACCTACTAGTAACAATCAAAAATGTCTTTAGAAGCTGCCCGATGTCCCCTGAGGGATAAGGTTACCCATGGCTAAGAATTACTGCATAGCTCACTTGGTGCTCTGGCTTGAACTCTGTTGGTTTTAAGTCTTTTATGAAACCGAAAGAGAATAGTTGAGGCAAATATTTTTCTACTCCAGTTCTATCCATGTTTAACTGTAAACAGAAGAGTTGACCACATTTACCAACAGCATCTTCAAATACTAAATATTGCTCTCATTCTGTGTAAGAAATTTGCCTGACTTAAATTTTAGTGTCCATTTCCCAGCAAGTATCACCACAGGCAGAAAATTTTTTGATGTTGTTAATTGCTCGGAATTTATTAGAAAATATTCTCCCTCCCCTAAGAGATAGCTTTTACTTTCCTCTATAATATAGACATTTCTAATTCCATCATTTTTTAAATGTCTTTAAGAAAATTGTTTGGTTTATACACTTTGGCAAGTGATTATTCTGCCTGAAACTTGATTTTACATCTTTTTGTACATTTGTTCACTTTCACCCCACTGTTCTGAATTCCTATTGCGTTGGACAGTCTTCGACAAAGAGAGATGCATGCACCTCTTCTCTAGTCCCTACAAGCATGAAAGATGGGTAAGGTACCAGAAGTGAACATTCAGTAAGCATGGGGTGGGGTTCAAATCAGCTGCTGTGCTGGCAGTGAGAACTAAAGAAATATTTTACCATAGGACAGACAGATTGCTACCAAGCCTGCCTCTAAGCTAGCAGGTGGGAATGACACTTATGGGGGCTAATGAGGAAGGTCAAGGAGGTCGGAGAGGTTCTGGGAGATATTCTGGGGTTCTGCCCTGCCCTGCCGTCTCAGAACTCCTATGATTCTTAGATTTTTTGTTTTTTAATTCCAAAAGTGAGTGGAAGTCTTTAGACCTTTTCTTGTGCTTCCTGAGATCTCGCCAGTGTAACCACTTTCACATTTAAGGACTCTTGGAGTGATAGATTTTTGTGTGTGTGAAAACTGATATAAAGTCAGGGAAAACACCCCACATCCCATTCCTACACCTGTCGTGACTTTTTTTCCTCTTAAATAAAAAGTGGCTTTAAGAAAGCCTGTTCTGTTTCATTCTGTATACCATCATGAATTCAGTTCTTCCATTTAAAATTTAAAAAAAAATCAGTTTTTTATTTATTAGTTTTTCATTACTGATGACAGTTTTTTTTTCTTAAAAGTCTGTGGAATCCTTAGTAAGTAGTAAGTTTGTTTGACATACGTTGTAAGGGCTCACAGCATCCTCACGTTGTAAGTATGCACTTTGGGGATGTCAAAGCCATGATCCCATCTCCTAGCTCATCTAGGAAGTCAGAAAGCAGCGCAAGGCCTTCTCCAGTATAGTGAGTTTGAAACTAGCGAGACTTGACTTCATATCCAGACCTGATTGCCTGAGAAAGTATGTGCTCACCACACCCCAGGCTTCCTTCCAGAGTATAGAGACCTTAATTAGGAACACAGAAAAGTATTGAAATAAGCAATGAGAAAAGAAAGCTAAAATGTGGCCAAAATACTCTGAAATATAGATATGTGTGTTTCTTTTACTCCCCATGGGCTCCAGATGGAGTTCTGGGAGGATGTAGAATTTGTTGCACACTGTATGCCATGTCTTTGTGGCCAATGAACGTGAATATAAGCTGATGCTTTCAGGGCTTTAAATATTTCTTCTTAAATAAATCTATTCAGTCCATTAACCATAGCTAATGTTTTCCCACTGGTCTGAACATGTCACAGCTAATGACCAATGAGCAATGAGAAAGAAAAATGAGTCCATTCATGAATTATTCTCTGTTTTCACTTTAGACAAGTTAATTTTCCTTAAATTATCAGGTTCTATCTTAACCATAACCCATTTGTGGTTATCAAGAATAAATGTTTGTATGTTTGGCCTTCAGTCTTACATTTCACAGCAAGAGCCAAATTCAATTAGCCTGGTAACACAAAACACTGAATGTGCAAATTAAAAAGTTTGAAAAAGGGGTAATTCCTAAATTGTAAGTTTGTTCTGCCAATGACTATGGTACTGAGACTTAAGCAAGACTTTTCTTTTGATTAACATGTTAATATACTTAAACTAAGAAGATATATTCTCTTTCCAGAGTAGTCATCAGAAATTAAAGAACATATATCATGGCAGGCTGTGTGGATAATTCAAACATTACCTGAAAAGCAGACACTAAAGTAGGACACTCAAGACATCTAACGTCCTTAAGATCCAACTGAGGTTTGGGCAGAGCGCAGGGAATTTTATGGAAGAAGGGGAGACAGAAAGACCTGGAGGGGACAGGAGCTCCACAAGGAGAGCAACAGAACCAAAATATCTGGACCTAGGGGTCTTTTCTGAGACTGATACTCCAGTCCAGGACCATGCATGGAGATAACCTAGAACCCCTGCACAGATGTCATTCATGGCAGCTCAGTCTCCAAGTGGGTTCCCTAGTAAGGGGAACAGGGACTGTCTCTGACATGAACCCAGTGGCTGTCTCTTTGATCACCTGCCCCTGATTGGGTAGCAGCCTTACCAGGCCACAGAAGAAGAAAATGCAGCCAGTCCTGATGAGACATGATAGGCTAGGGTCAGAGGGAAGGGGAGGAGGACCTCCCTATCAGTGAACTTGTGGAGGGGCATGACAGAAGATGAAGGAGGGAGGGCAGGATTAGTGGCGAGGGAAGGGGCTACAGCTGGAATACAAAGTGAATAAACTGTAATTAATTTTAAAATGAAAAAAGATCCAACTGAACACAAAAGATGATAGGGCCAGTATGTGACTGTAATTTGGATGCCCCAGAACTATGAATGGAAGAAAGAACAGCTTAGATTTTACAAAGACTGTTGTTTCATTTACTTTAAGAGTTTAAAACTGCTTTTCTTATCTAATGTGATACTTAACCTTCACTGTCAATTGACTAGATTAAGAAGCACCTAGGGAAGTGGAAATACATACTTCCAAGTGTGTATGTGGACAGTGTTTCCAGACACAACTAAATCATGATGACTCTGACCTAATCAGTGCATTGATCTCTTGATGGATTCATAATACCATGGCATGGTAATGTGGTGTTCTGCCCAAGCACCATCTCAAGTTGAGAACTGGAATGTATCTTTTCTCCTTTTAGTTATTCTTGTAAGGTACTTGTTCACAGCAATAGGGAAAGTAAAACTTCATTTTTCTTTTGTTTCACATTGATGGCATAAAATTACTTGTTCGTTAAATTTAAATTACCACTGTAATCGCCTCTCTATATTAAAATTTGTAACTTTACAGAATATAGTGGATACCCTTTGTCTGTCTCTCCATCTAATGCTCTCTTTCTTAGTCATCTCCCTAGAACTATTTACCATTATCAATGTAGTGTATATCCTACTAGACTTTTCCATAGTTACTCACAAGAAAGAAGGTGTGTGTGTGTGTGTGTGTGTGTGTGTGTGTGTGTGTATGTGTGGGTTTTAAAATGAATAATGCAAGAGCTGGCAGTGTAGCTCAGTTGGTAGAACGTCTGCTTAGCAGGCAGGAAGCCCTAGATTTGGATCCCAGAACCACATAAAAACAGATATGGCTATACATGCTGTAATCCCAGTACTTGGGAGGTATACACAGGAGGATCAGAAGTTCAAGGACATCCTAAATTACATAAAGAGTTTGAAGCAAGACTGGGATATGTGAGAACCTGTCTCACAACAACAATGAAACTGAAGTCAGTAAAACAAAGTAATGTATGCATCACTGCACTGAACAATATGATTTCCACAGTTCTTCCTGTCAGCAGGAGTGGGTTTGCTGAGCTTAGACATTTGCAACCTGGTCTTCCATAGAAGGAATGCACAATCATTTATTTAGCCATTCCTGTTTTTATAAATACGTAGGTTGTGTTTAATTTTTCACAGTAACAGATACCATCGAAATGACGATTCTTGCATTTCCTTCTCTGGGCACACGGCAAAGTGGCTGGGGTGGATGCGAACAGAATTTCAAGGTGATCTGGGCTGCAGCTCAACCTCCTAGTGGTTTTTCTTGCACCTCTGTTCTCTCCAGTTGTGTGTGAAGGTGCTTACTGAATCTGAACTGCCCCCATCAAGATGAGGTTGAGTACCAGTTTACTTAAATCTTGACTATTTTTAAAGTTCTCCTGTGTGCTACTGGATTATATTCTTGCCTCTTCATTTCTTTTTATTTTTTTCAGTTGATTTTTTTCTCTCCTTAAATTACCTGATTCTAATCTTTCATTGTTACTGAGGCTAGAATGCCTTATCCTATCCCTTGGGTTAGTTTCCTTTCCCTTGCCCTGACAAAAGCAACTTAGGGGAGAAAGCCTAGTTTGGTTTACAGATGGGGGAGGGGCGTATACTGTACCATGAGCAGGAAGGCACGGAGGCAGGAGCCTGGGGCTGGTTGTCAGGCCTCTTTGGCAGTGCTTAAGCACGGTGAGAACAGGCAGTAGGGCCAGGCTGTAAAAGCTCAACACCTGC
>CM053749.1:37436603-37469492 GCA_028658305.1 Pachyuromys duprasi
ACAGCTTTCCCAACTCCAAAGTCATTCGTATTTACCTGAATTTTCATTTAATAATTTCTTATCATTGGGGAAAGTTAAGTCTTTTAAGAGATTACCTTATTTATTTACACATTTATTTTGTGTGTTATTATCTGTATGTGTGTGGTATGAGAGTGTGAGCATATGGCAGAAGACAGCTTTGGGGGAGCTGGTTCTCTCCTTCTGCATGGATTCTGAGGATCTATGCAGAAGACTTAACAGCTACAGCCTTTGCTAGTTCATCTAATTTACTGATATGAAAAATTAAGTCTTGATTAGTGATTGGTGCAGATCGGCCAACCCAGCCCATTGCAGGTGGTGCCACACCTGGGCTGATGGTCCTGCACTCTTTAACGAAGTAGGAGCAAGGCAGCAAGCAGCACTCTTGCTCCCGTCCCATGGCTTCTGCATCAGTTCCTGCCTCCAGCTTCCTGCCCTGACCCCCTTCAATGGTGGACTATAAGGTGGAAGTGTGAGCCAAATAGAACCTTCTCTCACCAACTTCCTTTTGATTACGGTGTATCACGGCAATAGAAACCCTAAAACATTAGCTTCAGGCCATTATAAGAATTTTATCTTTTCCTTGAGGATGATTTGGAGCAGATAAAGAACAAAATCGGACAACATTTAGGTATTATGTATTTCAGAGGCATCAGTATAGCTTCTGAATTAACATGAAAGTGCAAGCTAGCTATGGAGGCCTGTAATTCTAGCACTTGAGATAAGAGGACGAACAGAAACCTGAGACAGGTCAGCCTGGTTTACAAAACGAGATCCAGGCTCAACATGACAACATAAACCAACAACCAATTAAAACCAACAAAACAAATAAGCCCGAAAGACACTCTCATTGGGTATGTGGGTTCATGCCTATGATCCCAGAACCCAGGCAGCCCCTAGTCAGTTTGAGGTCAACATGGGCTACACAGTGCCATCTTGTCTCTAAGAAGATAAACCAAGAGGAGGGGCTGACAATGTTGTAGTGGAACAGGACATAAACAAAAGCAGCAGTTAGTTGGGGATGTTGTGTTGCAATATCCAGGCAGAAGATGGAGCTGGGTCCAGAGTGAAAGGAAAGCGGCCAGTGTATAAATGCAGTTCTGAGATTTGGGGATCTGAGTGTGAGACAAAGGAGGAAATCCGAGTGTCACACAACAACCCAAAGGAGCCAGTGGCAGGAGTAAGACCAGAGATTGCATTTGCACGCATTGAGCTTGGAATGTCTATTTAAACACAGAAGGGAAGATGTCGGGTATTCAAGTACAGCTTGGTGAGAACCATCTATGATGGAAACAGTGTTACTGACAGGTGAGCAAATATGTTCTCTGTTCATGAACTGCAAGTCTTTGTGCGTCAAGGAAGGTGCGACTTGGCTAGCTGTGAGGTGGGATAAAAATACCAATTTGTTCTTAGCAGGAACGAGGAGAACTGTTCATAAATTTAGCTTCACAAATTGTCACAAAATAGTCAGGTGTTAATTTTGACATTAAGGGAAAGCAGTACTTCCTAAAGGCATGGATGCTTACTGTGCAGGATTTTCCAATTTTCATAGTAAGCGCTTTGGTCTCTTTTGTTAATATCAGTGTTGCATGGAAAGAAATTTCGTCTGAAAGAATAACTCATAAACCGTAAGCACTGGAGCATCAGGCCCATGTCTCATGAAGTAAGTCAAGCAGGTGTGGAACTTTGTAACCCGAAGGATGACATCAAGGATGTCTTGGATTCTTAAGAGCAGACATGGAACAGCCCAACATCTCTGCCAGAGGGACCTTTATGAGGAGTAATACTTCTGTTTAAGTAGTTAGTCATCGTGATAGTTTTCCATGGTTTTAATTCATAAAATATGGTTGTTGTTTTTTCAGAGCCATAGGAGCACAGCAGTTGTTAGCCAGCTCCTCTTTTCTCTGCATTGATTTTTTTTTAACTCCCAGTTAATGCTTAATACGAACAATTCAATTATCACTTTCTTTCAGAAATATAAACATTTACATGTATTTCTGAATAAGAAAATAAGGTGAAATCAAAACACTAGTCCAGCTCAGGAGTAAGGGCTATGAATATGAAGAAATTATATAGGTAAACTAAGATAAGGCAGATCCATGTTTATAATTCATTCACGTATTTCCTCCGGTTAAGACAGGGTGCTCTCTGGGACGAATGTATCACAGTGAGTGACCTTATGGTTCCCAGAAAACGGCTTTGGAGAGATCACGTGGGTTAACACCGGAAACTCACTTGCTCTGCCTATTTTCAGCTGTTCGAAGTCTTAATTGAGCAATCCTAAACTATGTGTTTCTGTGAAGAAAAGATGTTTTGCTGTGTTTTCCCTTGGGAAGGATTAGGTGCTTTCCATTCTCTGTTATCTCTCTGCAGTCACTGTAGCTAATTTAGTTATGATAGATCAGCATAGTCCAAGAAGTCAGTGACTTATTAAAATGTTTTAGTGTGCCAAATAGCAAGCATATGTGTGTGACTCTACATATCAGATATATACAATGTTCTCCCTTCCACCCTCTACTTATGCCATAGTTACCCTTCTATTTTTATAGCGCACATATACACACACGTGCATGCGTGCTTGTGCACACACTTACAGTAAGTGTAAATTCAACATATGAGAAAAACATGTAATATTTGTCTTATTTAATGTGACTGTCCCTGGTTCTACCTGTTTTCTAACAAAAACTGTAACATTTCCTTGTTCTTTAGAAAACTCCAGTGTTTCTATACACATTCATTTGTTGGTGAGCATGTAGGGGATTCTGTACCTTGCCTACTGTGAATAGTACTGCAGTAAGCACAGAAATGCAAGCATCTTCTTGCTAGGCTGACTTAGATTTCTTTGAATGTATGCTCAGGAGTAGTGTACATGGGTCATATAGTAATTCTGTTTTTAGTTTTTTGAGGAACCTCAGAAACCTATGGTGCTGTTCCAGTTTATAGGGCTCCGTTTCCCCTGTATCCACGACAGCATTTGTCATTTTTTTCAGTGACAGCCATTCTGACTGGGATGATCTGGAACCTCAAAGCAGTTTTCATTTTTGCATTTCCTCTACGGCTGAGGATGCTGAACAGTTTTGCAAGTATATATTGGCCATCGGTTTTTCTTCTTTTGAGAAATGTCTGTTAATTCATTCATCTATTTGTTGATTGGAGGGGTTGTTTAAATTACTTTATGTGTATGGATGTTTTGCCTGCATGTATGTCTGTGTACCACATGTATGCCTGGTGATTTTTGAGACCAGAAGACAGTATCAATAAAAGAATGCAGTAATTCCTTTCTTCCTGTGATTATAGTAAGCGATGATGTGATGATGTGGGAGACAGTGATGTGCGTGAGAGGTGCACGCAGAGCAGGTGTGTCCTGGATGAGGTGAGGAGCACACGTGCTCCACTCCTGACCTCAAAACTCTCTGTCACAAGTCTTATCTTTTTTCTCATCAATACAATTTGTCTGCTCTGTGCTAAGAGATAAATATTTCAACCTCGCATCTTTCACATACAGTCTTCTAATTTTCTTTCTGTTGTTTTTGTTCTGTCTTTTTTTTTTTTTTTTGGTGTGGTTTTGTTGTTGTTATTTTGAGACAGGGTTTTACCAGGTAGCACTGGCTGGCCTGGAACTCACTATGTAGACCAGGCCAGCCTCAAACTCACAGAGATTCACCTGCTTCTGCCTTTTAAGTGCTAGGTTTTAAGGAATATGCCATCGTGTCTGGTTCCAATATAACTGTAAAGTTCTCAAGAACAAGTGATGTCATTGACAACAAAAACAAAATATCTGAGTATGCACACCTTTTGACCCCTCCCCTTCAACCTTCTTGACATTCCACCTCCATTGTTCTTGGGCTACTGTTGTCCCAGTGGGCACAGAAAAGGATGCTGGAAACGTGGCTTCTCTGTCTGAACAAAGAGGTTGGGGCACTTGAATAGAAGGTTGCATCTGTGTGTGTTCATAGCTATGAGATAACAGTGCAGACTGGGCCAGACGCTTGGTTTGAATTTGAAAGAGAATTATTACTGAGTTTAGAGTCAGGGGAAAGATTTTCTTTGTGCACAACTTGTTCCTTCCCATCTTCTCTGCACACACACATGCAAATTGATGCACCTAAGTGTGACTCAGCCTGTAGTCCTCACCTTTGACAGAGGCAGGGATGGGATGGGGTAGGAGGGAGAGAGAGAGAAGTAGAGGGAGGAAAGGGGAATATTGTGGAAGCAAGCTGCATAAGAAAACTGAAAGGCACGGTCAGGTGCTTTGAAAGGATACAGACACCTCTAGAGTATCCATGTACACGCTAGACCTCTATTCCCACCTGACAGTTCTTGTAGGTGCCTTTGAGGGCCTGCTTCCTGTTGCCCAACCTGAGCACCCACACTGGGCACCTTTGCCACAGGGACACACTTCAACCTTGCACAGTGGTAGTCAAGGGGACGGAAATGACCTCATGTAACACCCCCATTTTGCACACAAGAGAACAAAGAAAGAAGTCTAAAGAAACGGCATCATTGTCATGTCGGTCATATCCCAGGAACTCTTTTATTGAACCCTGGTCCCTAGTTCTGAGTTTCCTATGAGAATTATTATATGATGAGGACAAACTTGGAGTTTGTTTCTGTACTTTGAGCCTAGTGGGTCTAGTTGTTTTTCTCTAAAGACCTAAAAAATATTCATAATGTTATGCTAGGTGAGAAAATATATATGATCCTGCTTTAAAAATATACAAAGGTGAGGCTGGAGAGATGGCTCAGCAGTTAAGAGCACTGTCTGCTCTTCCAGAGGTCCTGAGTTCAGTTCCCAGCAACCACATGGTGGCTCACAACCATCTATACTGGGATCTGATGCCCTCTTCTGGAGTGTAGCTGTACTTGCAGATAGAAGACTCATAAATAGGTAAAATAAATAAATAAAATCTTTTAAAAAATATACAAAGGTGTAATTTTACAGAATGGAAAAAAATCTATATCTAAGCCAATAACTATTCTTCTTTGGTGTCACAAGAAGTAATAAAATAGGTTCTGGAGTCCAACTTGCTTGGGTTCAAATTCCAATATAAAAGTACTTTTTTTTTCCCTTCATACCTCAGATTCCTCATATGTAAGGTCCGATGATGATGCAAGATGATCAGACTAGAACAACGGCAGACACACAACAAGACTGCATGTGTCAGATCTTATGATATGTGTTTTCACAGGGTTAGGATCTCTATGTTATAGATTCAAAGAAAGGCTTTGCTCCTTTTAAATTCTGTTATTACTGGTGTGTGTATGTTTGTACATGTGCGTGTGTGCGCTTGTGTGTGTTCTGAAGACTGAAGTCAGGTTGTCAGGCTTAAGGACATGTACAGAGAGAGAGGCCTTTGGTATTATAGTAAAGTCCACATGAGTTGTGTGCTCAGCATATTTGCCACAGAAAGCTTTGAAACTTAGTTTTTCATAAGTCAGATTGTTTGGGTTAGATCTTTTTTCATGCCTAAGATGTTTTTCCTTTTATCTCTCTTTCAAGCGAATCATGTCCA
The DNA here is from genome assembly GCA_028658305.1 of Pachyuromys duprasi. Classification (NCBI taxonomy): domain Eukaryota; kingdom Metazoa; phylum Chordata; class Mammalia; order Rodentia; family Muridae; genus Pachyuromys; species Pachyuromys duprasi. Next base: position 37,442,135 of record CM053749.1, read on the forward strand.
CTGAAGCTAGGGGCAGGGTTAACAAGTCCTCGATGTAAGTGTATTTTTTCTTTTTCTGTAACACTCAGAAAGGCTCAGTCTGTTCTAGTGTCTTTGGCCATATTCCTCCATCCTCCCAAAGTAAGCCACACATTCAGGATGAAGGCTCATGTCCCAGCATGAGTGTTCAACCTGGGGTCAGGGGAAAAAATGAAAATAATTTTTCAGACAACAATTCTGGCAACTAATGCAAGATAGCTGATATACCAATGTATTTAGTTAGATTTTTTTTTTTTTTTTTGAGACAGGTTCTCATGTTTCCCAGGCTGGCCTCAAACTTGTGTTCCTGAGGGTGACCTTGAACCTATTTCCTCTTCCTCTACTTCCTAAGTTCTGGTACTACAGGCATGTGTTGCCTCGTCAGCTTTGTTTGTTTTGTCAATATTGGGGGATCAAACCGAGGGCTTCAAGCATGGTAGGTCCACATCTATCAAATGAGCTTGATCCCCAGCCTGCAGGAAATTATTCTTGATCCCAATTTCTCACCTACAGAAATAAATCGACACCTTACATTACTTATTCCAAGATAAAGTTAAACTCTTTCAGAACATGGTCAGCTTCCACCAACGCAATACTTAGATTCTGTTAAAAACTGTTAATATGCATAAATGACCCTGCCGTGGGACAGCTGTGACAGCTGAGCGTCCTCGGAGCAGCAGGTAGGTGACTTCCCCCTAAGGATGTCACTGCAGCCCAAGAAGAGTGTCTTCATCCTTCCTTGCCTTTCATACATTTGCTGGAACCTAGCAAAAATGGCTTGCTGCTTCCTGTCAGTTTTAAAAGGCCTAACATTTCTCTAAGGTTTTAGATGAGCAGCCCACGCCAAATTCTTAATGGAGTTTCGACGGAAGCATTCTACGAGACGTGTTGTAACTTATCTATTGGGAGGTTTTCTTCTGTCTTCAGGGAAAAAGCTAATGACTGCCGGTTTCTGGAGCCTGCTAGTCATGGGATCATTGCTGGCTGTTGGCTGTGGCAGGCTCTAAGCACTTTTTGAAACTAGCCAGGAGTCAGTAGCATGTCCTTTCTCAGAATAACAGTGCCGTGAATTACTTATAATTACTTAACTTACTTGCAGGGACTGATGTAAATATTTGGGAAAGCTGACTCCCAGGAAACATGTAGTGGTTTGGAATTCTGAATATTATCTTGCAATTCTCTTATGAATGCAAAGTGTGTAGGTAAACCGAACGTGGAAACAGGAACAGTGTGACAGTTGGTAAGACTACAAATGAAATACATCTCTGCCAAATCAGTGGACCAAAAAAAGCAACAACAACAACAACAAAAAGACATGCCCATGAGGGAGTGTGGACATTATTGTGAAAGCTAAGGACAGAGTGGATGTTCCAAGGAAATGTTAGAAAGCACCAGTTCAGAGATGAGGCAGAGCTGTAGTAAGGACAGTAATAAGAGCAAAGTATTACTTCTTTCAAAAGCTACACGCAGTTGAATGGTAAAGCCCAGAGACATGAAAAGGCAATGAGAATTTCTTTACATCTCCCCAAAAGAATATTCCCTAAAACGCATTTTTATGTCTCGTGTAAAACTTCTTTTCATATAGGAAGTACTTAAATAATGCGGTGTAAGCATTTATTTCCCTAAGTTCAGCCCTGACTCACAAAAATAATATCAGCAACTAACACACAAAAATTATACTATAACTAACATGCTGAACCTAAAACATAAAAGCCACATTTAAACGAATTCAGCTCCGAGTTAAAATATTTCTGAAAGCTGGGGCCAGGAATCATCACAGACACTTGTAGAAGAGAAGCAATAAAATTCTGTCTGTTAGTATAAAACCGAGGTGGATCACAGACAGCATGAAGTGCCGTTGGATCTTAGGTCATTAGATTATCTTGGCTAGCTCTTTACTTAGATGAGCCATGCTGCTTGCTTTGGGGCCTCCAACCAAACCGTATGTGGCAGGAATTGACGTATGAATACATTTTCAGTACACCACTTTGTGTTATTTCATAGGCCTCTGACATTTGGCCTGCCACCAGAGCAGACGCTAGTATGTTTCATCAATGCCTTCATTTTTCTTTTGTAATACTTACCAACTTTTTAATGGTGGTTTCTATTTAAGTAACATCTCCACATCCAGGAGCAGCGAGATTTTTGAAAAAGAAAAGTTAATCTCTCCCAAAGACTAGAACAAGTCTTTGGAGGTCAAAGGAAAAGTGACAGCAGAAGGTAGAGATGAGCAGCACTCTTCCAAGCCAGCCTTCCCTCTCTCCCCTTCTTTCCTTCAAATAAAATTAGAAGTGGGGAAAAAAGATTTAGAAAAATATTTGAAGAATTGTATCCCAAGCCCTATAATGGCTCTTTTTTTCTTAGTCAGAGGCCACCCAAGGCTTGACTGACACTCTCTTCGAGACCTCTGAAGGCATCCACTCTTGGGCAGCTGAAATGCATCTCCTTCAGTGGTGAGATTTCCGGGCCACACAGAAATGGAAGCAGCTTTCTGGTTCTGCCTCCAAGATGAGCAACTTTGCAAGTCATTAGCTGCAAGGCTTACAGCTAGTCACTAATTCCCCCAGACTTAGCAGCTGAACATATGCTTAGCATGTGTGAGGACTTGGGGTCAATCACCAGCACCCAGCCCCATAAAATGGACTAGAGATTAGATGTTCTCAAAGGTCATCCTGGATCAAGATTTCTCAGTTTTGGTTTTTGTTTTGTTTTTTCCTTTTTAAACATATACTTTGGAGAACTATGGAAGAAGTTAAAATAATTGTGAGTGACAAAAGGGAGTAGGATAGGGATAATCTTTTCTAAGCATTTGTGTTTAAAAAATTCTTTTGTTTGTTTTTGGTGTTTGTTTTTTAGACTTATATTTAACTGTGTGTATCTCTCTGTGTGTTTATCCTTGTGTGTATGTGTGTGTGTGTGTGTTATGTAAACTTGTGAGTGTGGGTGCTCAGGAATCCAGAAGAAGCTATTGGATCCCCTGAAGCTAGCATTAGGGAGTGCTGGGAACCAAACTGCTTTTACTGCTAACCTGAGTTTAGTGCTTTGTACTTCTACCACTGTTTCAGAAAGTGTGGGAACAGTCAGCTGATCGGTTACAAGCTGACCCTTCTGCTCTAAGCTCTCGCAAACTTACATATAAAGAGAAGAACCTTTTTAAAATCACTATTTTCATTTTTAAAAATCATGTCTTTTAGTTTTGGAGTTAATATACCATTTCTCCCTTCCCTTTTCTCCTTCCAAATGCTCTCATATAACCTTGCGTGTTCTCTTTTCAAATTCATGGCCTTTGAAAAATCATTAATTGTTGCTACAGGCACATATATGTTCTTAAATATAACCTGCTCAGCCTGAATAATGTTATCTGTATGTTTGTTTCAGGGAAGACCATTTGATATTGGATAACCAGTTGATAATCACTAATTTCATTTTATTATCAGTAAGTCATACATCGATCAAAAAAACTCAAACAGGTCATTTGAGCAGCACTAATAGCAAAAAAAATAGTGCTAACACCCTGGAATGGTGAGACATGAAAGTCTCAAAATAAAACAAAGTCCCCAAACCAATAAATAAAAACAAAACAAAACCCCTAAGACACCCCCCTCCCCGCATGCCATGGCATATATCACAATAGAGGCAGGTTAGTAACAGCAGCAAGTTGGGGGTGCAGGTGGCGTGATCAAAAGGGTTCAAGTTCATTCTCTGTTACTGAGTTCATGGGTAGACAGGCCTACAGGGTACTCTCAGGGGAAATAAAATCAAGAAAAGAACAATCTTCAAGCTCCAGTTTATGGGAAAGTCAACACCCACAGAAGCGGAAAGCACTGACCTGGTCCGTAAAACAGCCTTGAGGGGTTTACAGGACATACTCAAAAGTTGAAACCCCACCATGGCCTGGTTCCTTGTCTGGCATGTCATCTCCATTTTAGGGCCTAGGGATAGAAGTAAAGACTGAGACTCTGTGAAAGGCTTCCAGTGTTGTAGGGAGCCAGGGGGAGGCTGAGGAAGAGGGCGGGAGCTCTAGACGCACCTCACAGCACATGTAGGGAGTGTCGCTGCCGGGTGAGGGCTCCACCCGGCTCTTGAGAAGAAGCCTGGTCCAGCAGCCTCGCGATTGGCAGCTGTGAGTTACATGGTGTTGGTAGGCCAGGATGCGCACATGGTGCTTCGGTGCAGGCCGGTCCTCAGTAGCCCCTGCTCCCGCCCTGCATGTGCCTGAAGAAACCACAAACCCTGTCTGCAGGTGGGACCTTGGACACCTCGCAGTAGAGACCCATCCTGAAACTGTCCTCTCTGGCTTGAGCAGAGCTGCCTCCTCCTCTCCAGGTCTTGTGGATCCCAGGACTCAGCCATTTCGGTCTCAGCTCAGGTTTTGTGTTCCAGAGAAGGAGCTTTTAGGGAAGTGTGTGTGGATTTGGCTGGTCGTTCACGTACGCCTTGTAAGCTTAATACTCTGAAGGCTGAAGGAGGAGGGTTGCAAATTTCAGGCCAACCTGATTTACATAGTTAGATTCCTGTCTTAAACAAGGAATCGGGTATGTGTAGAAAATGGATAGCAAATGAAGATGATTTACCTTATGTCTTGTATTGTGCCAAACTTTTTAAAACTTGATTTCACCTCATTTTATCTATAATCTGGCAGTTTTCCACTGAGATTTTCCATCTTTGTGACAGCGGGGATTTTGGAGACAGCGTGGGTGAACGAACCCTAAGGATGTTCGAATTTAGAAGGCAAGCCTGGAGCGCCCATGCGCTACAAACAGGAAGATTCTTTATCATGGCCATCAGTAAAAGGAGTTTTTGGCTTTTGTTTATTTCTTACTATAGGCTGAATGGCTTAAAGTTGCTTCTGCCTTTTCACGCTTTCAAATCTTTTAGAGAAAGAATATGGACAGAAGAGGAGAAAATGGGAAAGAAAATGTCAGATAAGCAATGAATTAAAAAAAAAAGAATGCCTGAAATACTGATTGGGACATATTTATAGTAAAGCTTTATTTGGCCTTCTTTGGAAATGCTGATTTAACTGAGCATCTAGTGCGTTTTTATTTTGTAAATGTAACAAAGAACTGTATGCTAAAAGATAATTCATGTTTGGTGTTCTAGCAGTTCTCAGGACATCCTTTTTCTTGTACAGAAAGTCTCAGTTTGAGACTTTTAGGCTATTTTGAGACTATTAGGCTGCACTAATCTTTGTCTTGGCCACAGTTCAATCCAAGCACACATGCATGCATGCACGCACGCACGCACACACTTACATTCTGGCTTACATAATTCCTTGTTGTGGTGGACTGTGTATTGTAGGAGCTTAGCAGTATCTCTGCTTGCTTGCTTGCTCTCCTTTCTTCTTTCCTTCTTTCTTAGATTTAATTCGTGTGTATGAGTGCTTTTCCCGCACATATGTCTGTGTTGCACATGCATGCATGGTGCCTGAGGACGTGGTAACCCATGTGGTGCTAGAAATAGAGCCCAGGTCCTTTGCAAGAGCAAATGCTCTTAAGCACTGAGCCTTCTCTCCAGCCCCCAAAATTCTGGTTTTTATTCGTGCACATTAATGGGATTATTGTGGTTTATTTTCTTGTTGCTGTAGTAAAATACTGTGACAAAGACAATTTAAGAGAGAAAGGGTTTGTTTAGCTCACCATTTAAGGTGCAGTCTACCGCGCTGGGAAGTCTAGGCAGCAGGAGGTTGAAGCACCTGATCACTTTGAACACGTAATCAGGAAACAGAGAGGGAAGAGTGAAAACTTCCATTTAGTTCATTTTTCTCTGTGTATGCAGTCCAGGATCCTAACCCAGAGAAAGGTCTCACCCACAATTAAGGTTGATCTTCCCACATCAATTAATGTAATTGAGACAACCACCCCTAGAGGCCTTTTGATTCTGTCATGTTACCATTAATAGTGATCATCAAAAATGCTTTGTTTTTTATGTTAAAATCAAGAGTCTCTAGAGATCAAAGACAGGAATTGGAAAGGAAAGCGTCCCTGAGTGAGAACTGCAGGTCTAGTACTATGTGGGGAGATTTCTTTAAAAAGGGTCTGTGGGTAGATCAGTGGTATTTGCTCATTCACAAGATCCACGATTCCATTTCCCACACTGCAAAAATATAGCACAACACAACAGAACACAACACAATACAATACAATACAGCTATGGAGTAGGGAGCAAAGAGGGAAAAAAAGTATTTGAATGAGTTGTGGGAAGGTGAGTAAAATTTCTAAAGACAAAGAAAGTGATGGTGGGAAGCATGTCAGGTGAGAGAAGTGGAATGGAAAAGGATGCTGGGCAGAAAAACGGTGGCTAGATTTAAGGCATTATAGGTAGACACACCTAACTGTTCATTTAAGAAAGAGGAGTATGGCATTTCTTAAGAATTAGACTTATTTTATGATTCTGCCTGTAGCCCCAGCACTGGACTCACATGCTTCCTAACATCTTAGACAACTGTGAACCGCAATTACAATGATGGTCCACAGATGATAGTAGAACTGATGGTGCCTCCTACATAGCACACAGCACAGCGAAGGCCTTCCCTATAACACACACAACCAGTCAGAAAAGGTATAGCACGCACACGTTTGTTGTCATAATACTTAGAAATGATGGTGTCTACTATGCCATTTGCCATTCTTTTAGGGTATTTTCCTACTTACAGAAATGTTTAAGCCAGTGTATATTTTGCGGCAGCAGTCCTCTCTGTGTCTTATTTTCAGTGCCTGAATCAAGAGGTTTGCTTGAGTGGTTAACCTCCAGCATCTGGGTTTGGATAAGTGCACTGTTTGTGCCATTAGCACAATGAAGAATCACCCAACTGCGTGTTTCTCAGAACAGACCTCTGTTGTAATCAACCCTGACTGTACTGTCTTGACCTCTGTGACTGCTCAGTAGTTAATAGCTGATGTAATTTGGAAGGCAAACGTGTCAAAAATGGGAACGCTTTGGATGGAACGCTGAAAGGTGAAGCTGTTTCTGGCAGGCAAAGGAGAGCTTTCAGAGCTTTACGAGCAAGGGACATCTTGATCTTTAGAAAGGCAAGCTAAGCTGTTCTTAGGCTGGTTTTCCCACTGGTGAGATGTAGGTGTGAGACTCGAGAATTGTAATAGTCACAATTTACAAAGCACCTCTGCCCACATTTTCTGATTGAGCCAACTACACTATCAATTACATAACATTTTTTCTTCAGTGATTTTTCTTAGAAAATAGTACTTATTCTTAGACATTGCCGGAAGATGAGCTTGTAGTATATTTCCTACCGTGAAGCAAACAAAACCTTCAATTTGATTTTTTTTTTCACTCCTCAAAGTATGATGTTGTCAGTGGGCCCGGCAGCCGTTTGATTTATGGGCAAGAAGAGCTTTGGCGGAGAGGGGCGTGTAAACCTGGGTTCCCTTCTGTCTGGGAGCCAGTTTGGAGGTGTTTCTGTTGCGTCCTCAGGTGAGTGTGGGGCTAGACAAACACTGAAAGAGCTGGCTGTCATTTCAGCTTGGCTTTGTCCCCGCTACAATCTCTCCGAAGTCTGTTTGTGTCTCTGGCTCACATCCTGACCGCTCTGTTCTTTCCATGCTGGAAAGGCCAGGTGGTTTTTTTCTGATGTGCCCACCTCCCAGGTGCTGTTTCTGTCCACTGCCCTGTGGGGAAACTGCATATTTGGGGGTGTTATGAGGTAATGTGTAAATAGTCTCCTTTCCCCTCAAACCAACATCTACTGCTTTGGGGGGTTTTCAGTGTCTGACTTAGGTTAGGACAAAGATGACAGTAAATTAGTTGATCCAACAAAAATAGAAGGAACAACTAACTGGACTATGTAGACCAGGCTGGCCTTGAACTCCAAGACAGCTGCCCGTCTCTGTTCCCAAGTACTGGGGTTAAAGGCCTGTGCTGCTGTACCCTGGAAATCTTTATTTTATTTTAATTCACAGAAATGTGTGTATTTTAACCTGGAGTAACAGTTCCTAACTTGTTATCATGCCGCTGTGAAGGAAATTCTGGATTCCACTCATTATTTCTAGAGAGCTGTAAGTGCTCCTGACTTTAGCATTTAAATTAAGACCTGGGAGCCTCAGAATATCTGTCATAGCAACATAATTACTGCTTCTCAGATTTGGTTGGCACGCCATTCTACTCATTTTGAGCTTAATCAACTGTATTTATCTAGGCTTACATAGGTATTTAGTTGACTGTTTTCCTCCTGGTACTTTGGGAATGGAACCCATGGTCTTTTGCATGCTAACCACACCCTATAACATTGTTACCTTTTCTACTGCCTAGCTACATGCATTGTCCCTCAGGCTGTACCCTGGACCCAGCATTTATTTAAATTATTAATTTGCATCTATTTATTTATTGTGGTCAGAGCCACCCCTATGGAGGTCAGGGACAACTTGGTTCTCTCCTGGGATCAGAGTAGTTTGTCAGGCTTGGTGACAAGTGTCCTTACCTGCTAAGTCCTCTTGGTGGCTTCCAGTATTCAGTTTAAAGGATCTATTTGTTACCTCATTTATACTGTACAAGCCAGTAATTGCGCTTCATTCTAAAAGAATTGATAGTAGGAATGCCAAACTCCTCTTCCAAGTAGAAACTCTGATCACTTAAGTAGCGTAGGTGGCTGGAATGGTGCTGAGAAGGGTTCTAAGGATGTGTCAGACTTAACAACTGAAGAAAACCATACCAACCATTGAACCATAAAATCCATGCTGGACTCTTCCCACCAGGCTAATGGACTTTCAACTTCTCTGAAAGTTGAGTTACAGATAGACATCTCAAAGTGACTTAGTGTTTTTGAAGTAAAATCACAGGCGTTTTCACACATGAATGTAGAAGGCACTACACTGTCTGCATAGAACAGCTCTCTGCAGCCGTGGTTTGGTGTCACCCTGCTGTTTACTTCCGTTTGAAAAATGCCCCGAGGAATCCCGAGGGAGTTCCATTTTCTCACATTGACACCGGATATGTTTTTCTTTTTAAGGGCTTAGCCTTCAGAGAATAGGAGAGGGGGCAACAATTTGTTCAGGTTTAAAGACTGTCTTCTCAGAAGGAGCCGCAGTTGGGCGTTCTGGTGAGGGTTCGCTGTGGAGAGGTTGAGCTGAAGAAGAGCCGTCTTTTCCGTTTCCCAGATCAAACTGGGGCCTGAGCTACAGACAGGACCTTAGCTCTTTCTGTCCTCACCATTCATCTTCAAAAGTCAACCTTCACGATTCCATGCCCAGTTAGCTGCTGTCTTTCATGATGTCTCATGGCATTTACAGCCATCTCAGCTTAGAAGGTAAATCTCAAGTGTACAGCACATTAGTGGACAGTGCTGCGTCTCCTCACCGTTGGATACCAGACCCTCCCATGCAGTTTAGGCGGCCTTGACTTTATCTCAAATTCTGAGGTGAGAAAAATTAGTTCTCTGTTAGAACTAATTATTAGCCAATAATAATTAGTTATAACTAATAAGTAATGATAATTAGAACTTTTTTTTTCGTGTTTTGAGACAGGGTGTAGCCTTGGCTGTCCTAGACTCTTTTTGTAGACCAGGCTGGCCACAAACTCACAGTGATCGGCCTGCCCCTGCATAGAATTAATTATTTTTAAAATAATTAGTTGCAAAGATACCTTGTTTTCTGCTGATTAAGAATCAAGAAAATAAATGTTTATTGTAATTGATTTTCATGGACCAAAGTTTTATTATTAGTGTTTCTTTCTTTCTTTCTTTCTTTCTTTTTTTTTTTTTTTTTTGAGACAAGGTTTCTTTGTGTAGCCTTGGCTGTCCTGGGCTCACTTTGTAGACCAGGCTAGCATCAAACTTTCTGGGATTACAGGCATACACCATTGCCCCTGGCTTTATTAGTGTTTCTTAAAGGAAGTAATTTCTTTTTTAAAAAAAAACTGAACAAAACAAACTCTTTAAAAAAGACTTTTAAATAGATACAGCTATGTTCTGAATCTTTTCAGCTCTCTGGTCAAGCTTCCTTTTAGCTTGAAGTATGCACAGCTCTTAGAACCACTCAGGTTTATTGGCTTGTTCATACCGAGTGGGTTTTTATGATTTCTTCTTTGGTTATGACTGAACAACTCCTCAGAAAAACATGCTGCCCTTTGGGAGGCAAGCTGTCTCTGCCTCCCTGAGGCTTGATAGCTTTATTGATATGGTACCAATGCTGACCAGAAAAGGAAGAGCAAGCACTGGAAAACCTGAAAGAAAGGCATTTCTACTGACAGTACAGGCTCTTGGCATCAGATTTTTAGAAGCTACTGGCTCAAGTAGCCAATGGAGGAATTGTGCCATATTGGGTGTAAAGAATCTGACTCTCCAAATTACAGCTGGCAGAAAGCTGCTGCTGGGTTTACATTTTCTGGGGCACGTCATCCTTGGCCACAGTGCAATGAAAGATTCATCATCTTTGCGGGTGACATGGGGCAAAGCAAGGTTTAGTCTCTTTCTTTTGCCAGAGGGATTGATGGTTACTGAACTGTCAAGTCTGTCCAAGTAAAAGTCAAGGGGTGTGAGCCCAGGTAAACGAAATGTTCACCGCTGAAGAAGCCAACGTGGGTTTGGAACCACGGAGGCACATCGTGAACTACCAGGGCTTTGCCCATGAAGACAGCGCTGTCTCTGTGAATGGCTGCAAGGCAGGTTAGAGCATTGACATTCCAGCCTGAGCATGCAAGAGGGAGACTTTCTAAAGATGGGCAGCGGTTCCATCCGCAACATTCAGTTCATAAGAAGCACAGTTAGACCACTGTGGAGAATCTGGGCTTTGCCTCGTTTAATATAAAAGGTTGTCATATTTCATAATGATTGGAGTTGCAGACATTACCTCCCGTCGTGGTTAGCAGAGATGCCATAACTGTGAAGAGAAGAATTTGAATAGTGAATAGAACAAGGGGCAGATTTATTCTCTTAAGAACCTAGCTGTATCTGTCACTTTAGAAATTGAAAATTTTGTGATTTGGAAAAAAAATGCTTAATCATAAAAAGAAATCTCTTAGTGTAAATTTTGTGTTGTGATTTGACGTCTAAACTACACATTTAGAAACGAGCACTTAAAGTGTACCTTTGTATGATCACCCGCTAGCTTTTACAACAAATACACTGCAGTATTTGAGATGTTTCCAGTTTGTAGAACTCAGTGATCTCATGAACTTGCCAGGATCAGATTCATTTGTTGTTAGCAGAAGTAAAATACAGACTGACTCAAAGGAATAAATGAAGAAAGCAGATGTTTTGAACAGAAGGATGTATGAAAGTATATCATTCATTAATGGTAGGGTGATAAGAAGAGTCTTAGGACTTGGTAGAATAGAATTTGCAAATGTGTGAGACACAGGAGCTCAGCACTTCTGTTTGTCTAACAGAGTATGCCCAGCAGTGTGTTGAATGCTAGGAGTCAATTAATTTAAAGGTTGAGGTCCTGCTTTCAAGAAGCTCAAACTAGGCAAATAAAAATGGCAGCCACCACAGTCACAAGTGAGTAACATCTAGGGCAATGAAGGAAGAGACAGCTAAGCTAGGAAACCAGCTCAGAGAGAACAGCGCTTGAGTTTTTCTTTAGTGGAAGAACAGAAGGATTACTGTGGGGAGGAAACGGGTGAGGTCTAGAGGACCAGAGAGAGCAAGGTGTTCTCAGGGAATGAAAGCAGTTGGCATAACTAGAATCTAGGGTTCTATGAGGGAAGTGGCAAGAGAATGTCTAGCGTTTGGCCAATGTGGTGGTTTGAATAAGAATGGCTCCCCTAGGCTTGCATGTTTGAGTTCTTAGTCATTGAGAATGGCACTACTTGAGAAGCATTAGGAGGTGTGGCATTGTTGGAGGAAGTGTGTCACTGTGGGTGGGTTTTGAAGTATCCAAAGCCTAAACCAGGCCCAGTGTCTCTCTCTTTCTGATGCCCGTGGATCCAGATGTAGAACTCTCAGATACTTCTCCAGCATCATGCCTGCCTGTGTCTCTATCGTGATGACAATGGACTAAACCTCTGAATTGTAAGCAAACCCCAGTTAATTGCTTTCTTTTATAAGAGTTGCCAGAGTCATGCTGTCTCTTTGCAGCAATAAAACACTGACTAAGATAGCCAGTCTAGGTTATGGGGGGCTGTAGAACTTTTACAGAAAAGTGGCAGAGAATGAACATGAAAGTGTTTATATTAAAAAGATTATTGTCTTTTCTGAGACTGATACTCCAGCCAAGGACTACTTATCGAGATAACCTAGAACCCCTGCACAGATGTAGCGTATGGCAGTTCAGTGTCCAAGTGGGTTCCCTAGTAAAGGGAACAGGGACTGTCTCTGACATGAACTCAGTGGCTGGTTCTTTGATCACCTCCCCCTGAGGCGGAAGCAGCTTTACCAGGGTACAGAGGAAGACAATGCAGCCACTCCTTGAGACCTGATAGGCTAGGGTCAGAGGGAAGGGGAGGAGGACTTCCCTTATTGGTGGACTTGGGGAAGGGTACAGGTGGGGAAGACGGAGGGAGGATGGGAATGAAAGGGGAGGAGGGAAGGAGCTACAGGGGGGATACAAAGTGAATAAAATGTAATTAGTAAAAATAAAAATAATTATTTAAAAAAAGATTATTGTGAGAACTGAGGAGTTGGGGAGTCTGCACTGGGGCTAGGATGCTCCTTGGAAAGGAAGGAGGAAGAAGACACAGGGCAGGCTGGGAGATGACTGCCAGTTTCTACCTGGCAACTTGCCCATTTTGTCTCAGCTTCAAATTCATGATGGGCTGACAAATCAGTGTAACTCCCTCTATATTTCTGGATTCTCATTAATTAGTTGCAAATCTTGCAGTGATATAGATAATACTGATACCTTCACAAGTTAAAAAAAATTAGTAAAAACTCCCCAAAGGGTCACAGTTATTTAACTATTTAATTTTTCTTAATTTTTTTGCCTAAAGTATTTTTGGGTTAGAACAGATTTTCCTCTACAAATCTACAAGTTTACCATTTTGTGAGTCGAAGTCCCTTGAAAATACATCTCAAATGTTAGACAGACCTGCAACAGCGATACACCTAAGCAAGCCCATTTCAGCTGCATTGCTGACGCAGCTATATTACATGAAGTGTATGGCTGGGCTGACCATGTAGGGAGCCACGTGGGATAGATGCCTTCTGCAACAGCGGGAACTTGCTGGGACACTGAAGACAAAGGCTCTCATAGACCTGTGCAGGCTCATCTGTGTCCCTGCTCTGCAGCAATGAAAAGCTCAGCACAGGCTAAGCTGGGTGTTTGTATTTAAGAAAGGTCACCTGTGGAAGATGAGGGGCCTACCGAGCCCAGTAAGTAGGATGACAACTTGCCCAAATGCAACATTCATAGCTGGTTCCACCAGCAGGAGACACTCGGAGGACCATGTTCTCGGTGTGCCATGTAGAAATCCCAGTGTGTTTGGCATTAGCCGAGCTAAGTGCATCTGATAATTAGAGGCATAGCTCTGAGTTTTAAAAACATTTGGAAGAGAGGAGTCTTAGACTGCACTGACCACCTTAGAATTTAGTCATTTGTCATATTCCTCCCTGCTTGCCTTAATTGTCGTCTCTCCCATTTATTAAGCGCTGTCCAGAAGGCCCTTAGTCAAGCTGCTCCTGCTCATTGTTTCGGTCTGTCCCCATAATGTTCCGGAAGTTGTCAGAGATTATTACTATTCCCATACTAAACTAAAACTGAGGCTTAGAGAAGCTAAATGGCTGTGTGTGTATGTGTGTACGCACACACGTTTCAGCTTGATGTGAGAAAATGTTCAAACTGAATGAAATTAAGAGGTAATGTGTTTCACCAAAAGTTAGATGGCTAAGTGATGAAAGGTACTTGACAAAGAAGAATGCATCCATGCTGCCAATATCAAAGGTGGGTAAGAGGTTCGTTTAGATCCCTTCTTTCGTTGCTACCTAGGAAAATGGGCCCTCTATCGCCAGTCTTACTGTTTTCAGTCAGAATTTGAAAGGGTCATTTCTAAATTTTCTAAGCATGCTGGGTAAGCAGGATATGTTCACAGGCTGCATGTAGCCAGTGCGTCGGCAGTGGTCCATGCCTTGACTGCTCAGTGAGAGGTGATGTAACCAGCGAGTTACAGATGCTGCTGAGGTCGACCTGCAATACATGGTCGTCTTCTTCCCCCAAACCAGGTCAGACCATAAGTTAGCAAAACATCTCTTTAGGATTCTCAGAAAAATGAAAGAAAATTAGCGGATTTTAATTGTTTGCTTCCTTGACACTTTCCACTCAAAATAGATTGGTAGTTAAAATGTTACTGCTTTTCACATAAACATTTATAGTCATTTTTCCTCCTGCTGGTTGTTTTAGCTTCATTTTGTAAAGAGTTTATGCTAGTGGGGGGGGGGAGTGTGTGCATACATCTGTGCACTTGTGTATGAGTGTATATTCCTGTGTGTGTGCCTACATAAGCCAGCGGTCAAGGTTAAGTGCTTCCTCTATTGCTCACCACTATATATATATATATAGTGGAAATGCAGGTGAGGTAGGATGGGCATAATACTTTGAACTGAATAAGTTTTCAAGAAATATTTGTGAACTGGTCTCCTAGCTATAATAGGAAAGGTTTGTTTGCTGTATGCCCTCTGTTTTTTTTTATTCTTTTACAATTTCATACATACAAAAATTATATTTCCCCAACCCATTATCTTTTTATGTTCCCTCCCACCAAACCCTTTTGTCTTCCCAACAAGTTTCCCTTATACTTTCATGTCTTTTTTTCTTAAAAACAAACAAAAAACAAAAAAGACCCAATAATTTATTGGGGAATATATACAGAAATATATACCGCTCCAAAAAAATCAATAGAAAGTATATCTTATTTATTTATTTACTTATCTATTGATCTGCCTGTCTGTCTATCTATCTATTTATTTATTTTAGACCAGTAGTATTTGGTTTTTCCCTCAGTCTCTGGACTATCTACTCTCTGGTTTTTGATCACCTGAGCAGTGTCAGATATGGGTTCTAACTAATGGAGTGGGCCTTCAGCAAAATTAGACATCTGGTTGGTTACACCCACAAGGTTTGTGCAATTATCACTCTAGCATATTTTGCAGGCAGAACAGATTGTAGATCAAAGGTGTTGTGGTTGGGTTTGTGTTTACATTTCACTTTTTGGTAGCTGAAGATACCTTTTCATGTCAAAGACACTAGAATGTGGAGGTGAAGGTTCTGTGTAGGTACTAGCTTGACCTCTCCACTTCAATGAGTTGTGCAGGTGTGTCTTCAGCAATGGAGCCTTACTCTAAGTTTGTGGAGAGCAACCTATTATCTTGGCAACAGCTTGAGTTGTTTGGGGATTTTTAATGGGATTCTTTTGGCCAACAACTCAATTGCTTGAAACCAAGTTCCTGTAGTGTAAGCTTTGTTTGTGACAAAAGGTGGCCAGTTGGGGTTTCATCTTCTTCCTTATTTGGAGACTTCATGAGGATCACCTTTATATGCTACAGGAAGCTTCCACTGTACTAGGTCTCTATGCTGCCCTTCAAATGTTCTTCAGTCCCATCTGTCTTTCTCTTCATTCCCTCCCTCAATCCCATCTCCCTCTGCTCTTCCACCTGCTCTTCCTGTTCTCATCCCTGCTCTAGTCTGTGGATCTAGTCTGCCTATAAAATCTATTCTTTTTCTCCTTCCCTGGGAGATCCATGTGATTACCACCAACAACCAATCCCAGGAATGTGTATTTGAAAGTGAAGAATCAGATTTTTTCATTTCATGTTTAAGTCTCACAAACTCACAAATAATCAGAGTGGAACAAAGCTAAGCTGGATCTAAGGCAAAGACAAGGTTAAATCTTGGGGAGCATAGTGATTTGGTTTCCAACGTTCAGCACCTCACTGTAGCCTTCTGTAATAGTCAATGTGATCTTCATTTCTCAGAAAAGGGGCTTGTCCAAATCAGAGACCTTGACTTGTTCTGTCTTCCTGGTCACTGGAGACCAGAGCTAGAAGCTGCACAAAAAAAAAAAAAAAAAAAAAGTGTTCTTCATCTGGAGCTACAAGCAAGGATATTGTCCTCCTGCTCTGTCCCCAAGCACCCCAGGCCCCAGTGTCTGGTTGCCCAGTTTCCTGTATTCAGTATATTAAGCTGAGGCAGGTTCTACCATCCTATTGGCTGTAATGGGCCTGCCTGCCACTGATGAGACTTGCTGCAGTGGGATGTTCCAGTGCTTCGCTAATGGTGAGATGAAGCATAAAGTGAGCCCAGAGCCTATCTGTATCAGCCCACCATCACAGAGAACAGCAGGACTGCACTGCAACTTTCTAGAGGTGATCTGCAAGGCAGTTTTTGAGTCTGGAAGTCCCTCGTTCAGATGCCCTCTAGAAATAGAGAGTGTGGATTTTTCATAGCGGCCCAGGAGATCTGCTGGCTGGCTAGAGAAAGCTGTGTATTCTCCTCAACAATGAGTTTTAGCTAACTAGCTAAGTATTTGTTTTCTCTCTCTGCAGTACTATGAATCAAATGCAGGACCCCAAAAGCATGCTAAGCAAGTGCTCTACCACTGAACTAACTCCCTGGTCGCCCAGGAATTTTAAAATAAGGTCAGGTGCTTTTTTTGTTAGCTTCTCCTTTCTGAGAGCTAGCTCCTAGGTATCATAGGACTACGGCACAATTCTCATTTCCTACAAAAATATAAATATGCCCCGCAGAGGGGCTGCTCCAGGGGAAGAGCCAGCTTGCACACTGTTCGTGTTTGATAACCAGAACTGAGGTATTAGCATAGTATAATCTCAGATAAAAATAAGGAAATAAAGACCTGGCTTGCAGGACATTCCTCTTGTGGAGGAATGGGGAACCAGAATCACATTTAAAGTCATGGCCAAAAAAGCTGAACTATAAAATTTATCACCTGTCATTATTACATCTACACAAAAGACATTTCAAACAAAGTTTGGCTTCTTGGATGATGCTGATGAAATCGTCTTAAGAGTTCATGATTCATAAATACATAAATACTCACACAAACTTTTACAGTAATAACTACTGGAAAAGTATAATTTACAAAGCCCATGTAGCAGGATTGCTTTTCATTCTTAGCTGCCTCTGTGTTGGTAACATCAAGAGTCTCAAGATCTGTCAAGATTCAGGCCCTTCACCCTAACCACCAGGTAGAAGTGTAAGAGATATTGATGATTTTTTTATTAATTCCCTTCTGGTAGAAGACTATGACAGATCACTTCAGTCTCACTACTTGGTGACATTATAACTGTGACTCAGGAAGAGGCAGTTGATCCAAGCCTTGACAAGGGATAAGAGCTGGTCCAGGTTACAGCTGCCTCATTAGGTGGCTTGTGTGGTCTGATAGGTGGTACTGCAGGAATGTGCTTTCTGTTGTTTCTTACTCTCGAAGGATAATTGCTGGAAGAAGTCAGCCATCTGATGAACCCCAGAAATCAGTCTTCAATGCCTGCCTTGGCTCCCACCATTTTCATAGCCATCACTGCCACAGCCAAGTCCAAAGGCTGTGCCTGCTGCCTTCCTGAAGTCCCTCCCACTCTCCCTCACTCCCCCCACCTCTTTCTCTATGTGCTGGTCTCTGCTGTGTGTTCATGTGCATACACACACCCCCCATTGCATTAATTAGGACTGCTTCCATGAATGTGCATGGGGGATTATTTACTTAAGGAAGGACAGTTTACCAGAGAATGCACAGCTGAGGAATATGACCCCCAACCCAGGCACCATTAACTTGCCTGGCACTTCTCATGGAAAGGTGGGGACCTCATGAGCTCTTCCCCTATTCATGATGTCACGGTGATGGGTCCGGTCTTGTGAAGGTCTACTGCTGCTGTGTGGTCAGCGTGCACCAGCCATGCTATTCCCAGAGAACAGCTCTTCAAAACGCTCCTCGTCATTTTTTAGCTCTTACATTCTCTCTGCCTTTTGTTCCCCAGTGTTCCCTAAGCCTTGAAGTCAGGGGACATAGATGTTCTATTTAGGGCTGGGCAGTTATTCTGCATTATGAGTCTCTGCACTAGGTATTGCTCACTGCCAAAAGAGATTTTTCTAAGGCCAAGAGCAGCACTATCTTATAGGTAATATATAAAGAGTCAGGAGGAAGGCTGGCATTATATCTAATATTTCTAACTACTTTTAAAGATCCCATTATAAAGTGTTCATTTATCTGTCTGTCTGACTATCTATCTATCTATCTATCTATCTATCTATCTATCTATCTATCTATCTATCTATCTATCTATCTATCTATCTATCTATCTATCTATCTCAAGACAGGGTTTCTTTGTATAACAGCTGTAGCCGTCCTGTAACTGTCTCTTTAGACCAGGTTAGCCTTGAACTCACCAATTTATTTATTTAAATCCTTCATCCTGAGATTCTTGACCCTCTCCAAAGATTAAACATGTTCCACTTATTTGCTTTGGGGCTGGTGAAAACGGCCCAGTGCCTAGAGGCACATGCCATCAATATAGTGGCCCGAGTTACCACGGAACACACAGGGTAAAAGGAGAGAGTCAACTTCCAAGCCTGTTCTCTGGCCCCTAATATGTCTGTCAACACACACGTGCCTGCTTGCACACTGTGCCTGCCTGTACACTCACCAATCAGTAAATAAATGTAGCAAAAACTGTTGCTGTTGTGTTTTACAGGCTGGTTTTCTTTTCACTGTCCAGTGCCTATTCACCTTCTTACTCTCAGGACTTCTCACATTTGCACAGCATAACTGTTGTTCTGTACCTTAAGAGACAGAGAGCATGGACTTGAACACTCCTTTCCTGGTCACGTTTGCTTATTGTCCACTTATCTTTCCTCAGAGGATTTTGTAGCTCAGGTATTCTACTTCCAACAGACGGCAAAGATCATTATCTTGTAGGCCCCCTGTACCCATGCTGTGGGGGAGAATTCAGAAGCTGGAGGCTTTCATCAGAGGTTATTCAGGGAGAAGATAAGATTGGCCTATCATGTTGGTCTGACGCCTGCTAACAACCCAAGGCGGGCCAGCTTCGGCGTTCCCAATGAAGTCATTCAGAGTTTATCTAGTTTGTTATTAACCTTCTCAGCACTTCTTTATTTTCCCAGTTTTTCTATAATTTCTGGTAAGTCTCACAACTTCTTCGTCTTTTTTTAATTTAAAAATTTATTTGTTATTGTATGTGTGTGTGTGTATTGTAGCAGGTGGTTGTGTCATAGTGCGTGTGTGGAGGTTCGGAGAACAAACCTTTGGAGCAGGTTCTGTCTTTCCACCGTTATGTAGGTTCTAGGGATTGAACTCAGGCTTCCATAGTTGATGGGTAACTGTCATTTTACCATCCCTGCCTTCCTTTTTTCTTCATCTTAATGAACATTCCATAGCTTCTTATTCTCATTAGGGCCTTATGATTCTAAGGACTTTTGAGAGATTGTATCACAGTTTCACATTTAGTTTATTATTTAATCCTAGAAAAGAGACACCTCTGTAGGAGTCTCAGTACATGTGACCATACTTGCTGTGTCTGCCCACACCCTTTTGTTTGCCCTCACCTAATTCAAGTACACAAGGACAGACCACTTGTGTGTTCTAAGTCCTGTGCTAACTGTGCAGTCATCACAAAAGTCACTTGCTCAGCTTTTGCTTGCAAGCACTTTATGATCTTTTGGGATAAAAGAACTGGTAAGTACTGCAAAGCTGTCATACAAAATTAGTATAATTTCTGTTTCCAGTTTTACACTTTACTTTGCTTAAATTTATCTTATGCTTTCTAATCACTGTGCTGTAGAATAATGGAGGACAAGAAGGGAAGAAGCCAAATCCGCAGCTGAACAACCTCCTCCATTGCTGTTGAGTAGGTGTGCTGCAAACTACCCAGGGCAGATGTTGAACCCACGCCACAGCTGGGCAAATGATGTAAACAGGGTGCTATGTTCTTTTGTGGTCATCCATATGTTCTGATGAAGGGCTAGCCGTCTTTGTCAACTATCTCCTGCCCAGAAAGATCCCCTAGAAGGCATACAACTAAACTCAGCTGAAAAATAAAAAGAATATTCTGTCTTTCAGAATACTGGCTGTCTTTCAGTGGTCACTGTGCCAGAGTCACAGAACCTAACAGTAAAGGCATTGTTGCAGTACACATGGTTAAGGCAGTCGTGATGTGGAGGGGGCATCTCTCTAAAATCTTCCCTTTCATTATATTTGTTCAAGAATCTCATTGGTTAGCCCCATGAAAAAAGACAAGCTAGTGCTTTTGTACAGGAATTGAGGAGAAAAAAAAAACAAGCAGCTCATTTCTTTGAGATGTTCAGTTAGCAGTTAATTTCTTTGGAATGCTTGTGTGGTCCCTTAGCCAACATTACTGATGACTAATTCCTGGTCTTGACAACAGTCATCATTCCCCCTCCTCCCCGCCATCACCCAGCTCAAATGTGTTCCTCACAAATCAAGAAGAACCCTGACCAGTGAGCGCAGCTCTGTTAGATGCACTGGAAGTTTCAAGGTCACCATTTGTTTGTATATATATCTTTGACATCATCTCTTTGGACCGTACTTGAGGCCGTTACCTCATAGTTAGCTGCACAGAACGATCCCTGACTACATCAACACACCAGTAACTGTTACAGAAATATCACAGGCCCAGGCTCTCACGTGAGGAGTCTCCAGCCAAGAGAGGACTGCCGAAATGAAGGGGGTGAGGAAGACGAGCAAGCCAGTATCCTCAGGAACTGAGCTTCACTTCCAGTAAAAGAAAGGAAACAAGAACAAAGCATTGACTTCAACTCAAATTCCAGCTTGTTTTCTTTACGGAGGCCATTTGTTTTAAGTTTGTCCATGCACAATCAAGCATTTTTCTTCCTAGCTTATTGTCACATACTTTTAAGAGAACAATGATTTCCTTTCTCCTCCTCTGTTCTTCTCTATTGTTTTGGAACAGAAATATGACTTTAAATAACTCTAATCCTTTGGATTGTATTTGGAGGCTTGGCTGGTCAGGGTGAGCTGTTCTTATCCTAGCTGGAGGGTGAAATGAAGGAGGCAGGGAGCCATGCCAAGCTTGTCTGTCTTTTTAGTGCTGCCTTCATAATGCCTTACTTGGTGATGTGGGACCAGCCCTCCATTACGATTCAGGATTCACAGAGAAGTAAGAGCAGGGAGTTGAGGCTCATAGCCACTGTGCCTTTTGCTCAGCGGAGGGCTACAGTCAGCTGGCCATGGCCTTAGGCTAAAAGGGTTCATCTCTCCCATCTCTGCATGGTGTTACCTAGAAATGGCCCATGGCGTAGTTTCTATACTGTTTGGATCTGCAAATATTGACAGCCAATGCTGGGAGTTTGTGTGTGTTGTATATGTGTGCATGTTCTTGTCTTTCCTTCCCTCCCTCCCTCCCTTTCTTCCTTGTCTTATTTCTCCCTAACCTATACCCAAAGGATCTATGCAGTTAACTTCACCAAACTAAACCAGACATGGTGCTGCAAACCTGTAATCCCAGCCCTCAGGAAGGGAGTAGTAGAGCCAATGTTGATCCGAAAAACAATGTCTCACTGTGTGTGGGCCTCTATATATCTCCTCTCCTCAGAGTCCACCCACAGATGTTCTCAGTAGGCCAAAGTCACTCCCCTTGCATGAGAGAGCAAAACAGCACATGACCAGAGTCCAGAAACTTCCACTTCACTTGCAGTAGAAATATAAACTCATTTTTTAAAAAAATAGTAACTAAGATAAGAGTTGACCTGGAAATAATGAGCTAGCAGAAGCAAAAAGACCTGCATTTTCCCCAGCTCAGCTCATGACTTCCCTTCTCACCTGAAACAGTCTTTCTAGACTGGAGTCCTTGGTGACAGTAATCACCTGTGCTTTCTTTTGCTACCAAGTGCTTGATCACTCAGTCAGCATAGTAAAAAGGACTTTGATGTTTCTTCACACAAGTAATGGTGTCTGTGTGATGGCCACCCATTCTGTCTTCGAACGTGATTTTGAGTAATGAGTTTTGAAGTATTAAAGGGCTATTCTAAAATTTCCTTTTCAGCAATGCATACACACATAGGGTTTGGTGTTTTCGAATATACAGATGAAAGAAATAAGGAGGGACAGTGTGACTATATGGGCAAGTCTGTACCATATACAGGAGATATATAGAGGCCCATACACAGTACCAATGTACCAAGCACAGCATGTAGTGCATTTATATTTTAGGTAAAAACCTATCAATAAATGGAAAATCCTAACTCTTAGTCCTGGCTAGGACTTTAGCTCAAACAATAATCTGTTTATAGTATTTCAAAACCCTCTACTTCTGCAGTTCACATATGTTACAATTTTTCATTGGGAATAATTTAAAAGGCTTTTCTTTTTTCTTTTTTTGATTGATTTGAGTGCTCTGTCTGTATGCACACCTGCAAGCCAGAAGAGGGCATCAGATGCCGATACAGATGGTTGTGAGCCACCATGTGGCTGCTGGGAATTGAATTCGGGACCTCTAGAAGAGCAGACAGTGCTCTTAACCTATGAGCCATCTCTCTAGCCCCCAAGAGATTTTTCATAGAGAATTCTTCTTCTGAGGTTTTGATTTGTGGAGCTTTTTTGTTTTTGTTTCTATGTCCTCTTACATGTACTTCTGGCAATCACTGGACATGTTCCTGCAGCACCAGAAAGGACAGAGAGGTGTTTTGGCCATTACCTCAGTTGGCTTATGAGCCCCAACTTGTAGGCTGATTTGCTTGCCTAGGATGGTTGGCTGTGTGGTTGGGGAGACTCTGTGTGTAAGCGCGCCACACCTTCATTCTGGTTGACAGCTGTTAGGTAAATCTTTGTTGGTGGCCACAAGTGCCATGAAGAGAAAGTAGGTACTGAAGGCAAATAGCTCTGCAGTCCTAGAAGAGCAGCCCCCTTTGCATCCTGTGGCTGGTGACTCATGTCTGTGAACCAAAAGCAGAGGTGGTAGAAAGTGAGGGAAGAAGGGAAGGATGCCCTCCCTGGTGACAAATTTGGAAAATGTTCACTTTGGGCATTTTTGTTGGCTTGAATGGCATCTGATGAAAATAAGGTAGTATTGAGTTACTGGGAAAGTATTTTTTCTCATGGCTACATGAGAAACAGACCTTACTATTTATGTACATCTTAATTTTTAGACATTAAAACTATTGGCATGTAGCCATATTTAAAAATAACCTGTGTTTTGTACTTTCTTGATGTGTAACTGTAGAACATTCCTTGACCTTCCTCTGCCCTCCATCCCAGTATTTAGTTACCATGGCTCCTAACAAAGCTATTTTTTTTCTTGACATGGATAGCAGGATAGCAGGACCACAGAAAGCCTGAAAATGCTAACTCAAAGTGTAGTCTAACAACGTGCAATTTGTTAACCAACTGTGCTTCTGTCACAGCTTGTGATTCTTCTGTGCTCATCCTCCATTTGGACATTTTCTTCAAAGCTCCTCCTCAGGCACCAGGCACCTGTGTCCCATTGCTTCAGCTGGGAGGAACTTACTCATCCCCTAGGGTTCATCTGGACACCGCCACTCAACAGCGTCCTGGGATAGGATGTAGCTACCTTGTCAGAGTGCTTGCCTAGGATGCAAAAGCCACAGATTGTGTTCAAGATCAGCCTGGATACATGAGACCCTACTTAAAAACCAAATATGGCAAAAACAAATAAATACCATTCGAGGCTTACACTTTTACCCAGATCTGCAACTTTTGGCCTTTGCATGTTTCTGGCCTTTCTTTCTTTCTTCTTTCTTTCTTTCTTTCTTTCTTTCTTTCTTTCTTTCTTTCTTTCTTTCTTTCTTTCTTTCTTTCTTTCTTTCTTTCTCTTTCTCTCTCTCTTTCTCTCTTTCTCACTCTGTTTCTCTTTTTATTCTGTTTTTTTTTTTTTCGAGACAGGGTTTCTCTGTGTAGCCTTGGCTATACTGGACCCATTTTGTAGACCAGGATGGCCTCAAACTCACATCGATCTTCCTGCCTCTGCCTCCCTGAGTGTGCTACCTCACCCAGCTGTGTCTGATTTCTTATCATCTCAGAAGTGATCCCAAATCAAATTTTCTAAATTCTCGGGCATGAGAGAGACTGTTCCTAAAGTGTGTCCAAAACTTTCTTTGTTTAAAAGAAAGCATAGACTTAAATTTCTGTTTGGGAGTGATTGTATGAGAAGCATTGAGGTGTGAGCTCCTATTGCATTTGCTTATAGTGAGTTTCCTAATGATGGCAGTCTGTGTGCAGAAGCCTCAAAGCTGGAGCAGTTCTGCCCCAGACTTCCTGAGCATGACAGTATTTAAAGAAAGACTTTGCATTCATGGTCCAAACATCCTTCTATACTTACAGTTTACAAAACCACAACCAATTTTGTATTTCAAAGCGAACAACCCCACTACCACCAAAAATGCTTGGGGTACAGTTCTACTACTTGATTCTTTGTTATTAAAATTAGTTATTCTTGTCATCAGTATGTATGATATGTATATGTATGATGTGTGTGTAGATTTCAAGTGACAACTGTGAGAGTCAGCTCTCTCCTTCTACATTGGGTTTCAGAGATCAGGAGTTCAGATCATCAAGTTCGTGGAATCACCTTTATCCACTGAGCCATCTTTTTGGCCCACTTACTGTCTTCATGACTGGTTTCAACTTTGCTCGTTAGCTTTCTTGAACTCCTTTCCCTAAATGTCTCCTTAGGCAAGGAGGTTAACTTGTGTGTTTCCTGGTAAATTCACAATGATCGGCTTGACTTAGTCCTAGATGAAATTAAAATTTCATTTCAGTTTTTCTGTCTCCTCTCTCAAACTCTCCTTCATATTTTGGGGTATAACTCAGTCCTGCATCTTGGTGGTGGGCAAGAGAGCTCTGCTGGAAGTATTCGGGGGTCCTGCTTTTGTCTGTGTTAGAGAGGCCCTTGTCTGCTCTCAGGACTGCGTTTATAATTAAATGTGGGAAGTACGTGTCCAAGGATAATTAAGAATTTCAGCTGGGCTCATTGGTGCACACTTGTAATCCTAGCACTTGAGGAGGCAGAGGCAGGCTGGTCTCTGAATTTGAGGCCAGCCTTGGTCTACAAAGTGAGTCCAGGACAGCCAAGGCTACACAGAAAAACCCTGTCTCAAAGAGAAAAAAAAATTTCAAGCCGGCCTATAGCCCGGACTTGTATGATGAAAGCAAGAGAAGCAGGAGTTCAAAGATCCTTGGCTGTATGACTATAAGGCCATGTGACTCAGGTCAAAAAACAGAAACAAAGCAAGCAAGCAAGCAAACAAACAAACAAACAAAAAAACCCAAGCTTTCAGCTCCGCTGTTCTCCTACAGTGGAGGCAGCCACGGCGTCCAGCCGGAATGGCATGATCCTGAAGCCCCACTTCCACAAGGATTGGCAGCCGGCACGCAAGATCCGCAGACATAAGGCCCGGCAGGGGAAAGCGCGCCGCATTGCCCCTCGTCCCGCGTCCGGCCCCATCAGGTCCATAGTGAGGTGCCTTACAGTCCGATACCACAGCAAGCTCCGAGCTTGGAAGAGCTCCGGGTGGCTGGCATCCATAAGAAAATGGCTCGCACCATTGGCATCTCTGAGGACCCACGGAGGCAAAACAAGTCCACGGAGTAGCTGCAGGCCAATGTGCAACGCCTGAAGGAGTACCGATCCAAGCTCATACTTTTCCCCAGGAAGCCTTCTGCTCCCAAGAAGGGAGATAGTAATGCTGAAGAGCTTAAATTGGCCACCCAGCTAACTGGGACCTGTGATACCCATCCGGAATGTCTACAAAAAGGAGAAAGCCAGAGTCATCACAGAAGAAGAAAAGAACTTTAAGGCTCTTGCCAGTCTTCGAATGGCCCGGGCCAACACCCGGCTCTTTGGCATCCGAGCAAAAAGGGTGAAGGAAGCTGCAGAGCAAGATGTTGAAAAGAAAAAGTAATACACTGTTGGAATGTTTTAATAAATTTTCCATAAAGCAAAAAACAAACAAAAAACCCAAAACAACAGAACGAAGGGAATAAATAATTGCCAGTTTCCAGAAAGAGCACGGGAGAAGCAGGTGTGCTATACGGCTGCTCGGCTCACACAGTGGTGAAGCCCGCTCTACCTGTGCTCACTGCTGTCATCTCCCAGTCGGACTCCTGATAAAATGACCCCACTACTCTGGGGCAATACCTCTGCCTCTTGTAACATCTCTGGAACTCTGTCCTAATTCACACCAGTGCTACAGACGCCCTGCACATTCCATTTCAACTCCGGGCTTGGTGGGTGCCAGCCCGCAGCACTGATGACGCGTGTGTTAGCGCGCGAGCTGCCTGTTCAGTCTGCTGTTCAGCTTTACAGGCACTTGGCCGCTTCTCTGTCTCTCTCAAAAACCTGGTGGTACTAGAGGCACACACTGCTAAATCTGGATTATACGTTTGCATATCTCAGGACGCCGGCTAGTGCCAGTGGGAATCCTCTTGAGTTTTAGCCATAAAACTTCACGGGAATTCCTTTCCTTTTATGTTCATTCCTTCAGCAGTGTATCTGAAGGAGGAGGGAGGGACACAGAGAGACATTGCTGCCCTGTCCTTTCTCTCATTCTGTTCCTATTTTCAAATTACAGCAAACTGGAGACAGAATGGAGAAGGGTGGAAACTGCGCTTCTCCAGCTTAAATGTGCCCGTCAGTCAAGTCTGTTACAGCTTAGATCAGGGCTGGCACACCAAGGGCTAAAGGTCACACATCCGATCACTTCCGTACTGCATGATGGCCTCTTGCATGTCACAGAGCTGAGTAGAAGAACCAGAAGCCAAATAGCCCTGTGAAGGATAAACTATTCATTGTCTACACACACACAGCTTGCCAGCCCCAGTCCTAGATGCTCACAGAATGTCACGTGGCCCTGCCCATACTGCTTAATCACAGGGCAGCATTCAGAGGTATCTGAAACCTCAACAGTTAATCTGTTGGAAAGGACATTCTCATACACACAGAGCACGCAAGAAGCTTGTGGCTTCGCACCACACAGTGTGTGGACTTTATCATCCCCCTTTTTACAGACCAGGAAATTGTGGCTTGGAGAGGTGTGCAAGGTTAGGGCAGCATCCCTCCTGGGCCCACAGAGTCAATGGCAAAGAGGATTCGGGCAGTTAGGAACACAAACTCTGCGGCTATTGGTGCATGAGGTCACGGGGTTGGTTGGTGAGCTGAGGTAGGGTGACTGCAAGGTAAGGCAGAGTGGCGTCTGGGGCCATCACATCTCTGACAAAACTGTTGCAAAGGTGGCGGCATAGACGTACTTCCTGGACACATGTTGGGCCTGAAATTTCTGTCTTCTGATAGGGCATTTTGCACATGTTAAGTTCTTAAGCACCTTGATTAGTTTCTCACAGAGTTCTCCGACTTTATGACTGCCATTTGCATTCTTTTACCAATTAAGTTCATGACGCTTCGTTGATTGCAGAAGCCAATCCCTCGTTCTAG
>CM053749.1:37469992-37576050 GCA_028658305.1 Pachyuromys duprasi
CGTGCACACTCATGTTGTCTACCACGTGCACACACCTACATGAATAAGTATAGCTAGCACATGCACGCAATCGATGGGGGAGAAGAAATGTTACTTGTTGCTGTAGTCAGAGGAGATTTAAAGCGCACAAGGACAAAGCCAGTGAAGTCGCTCGTTGGGCAGAGACACTTGTCACTAAGCCTGATGGCCTGACTTCATCCCCTGGGACTCACGTGGTAGAAGTGAAATCCAACTGACTCCCAAAGCTGTCATAACACAAGTGCAGCCTCACACACGTGTGCACATGGATTATCATGTGTGTGTGCACTCACACACACAAACCAATATGAAACAACTTAAAATAGGAGGGTAGTCTTTTTGCATTTTCAACTTTTACTTAAAAATAATATTGCAAATTAGTAATTTCTTATATACCTGCCAATTTTTAATTTTTTTCATAGAAGTATGCATTTTGTATTGTACATAGTCCTCCTCTTACCTTCCTTTGTTGAACTAAATTATTTTATGAAAGAATTCATGAGCAAGTATATTTTTAAATTTTTTAAAGTTATTTTGTGTGCATGGGTGTTTTGCCTGCACACTTGTCTATGCACTGTGTGAGTGAGGTGCCCATTGAAGCCAAGAGAGGGCATCAGATTTCCTTGGAACTGGAGTTACAGATGTTGTAAGTACTAGGAATCACTATCTGGTCCTGTGAAAGAGCAGCCAAGAGCTCTTAACTGCTAAGCCTTTCTCTAGTAAAAACAAAATGAAATGGACCTGCTTTGACTTATAGATACAAATCTGTGTACAAATAGGTAAACATGGGAAATGTGTGGGAGGCCAGACTGAAAGTTCACTTTTTCTGCTGGAGGGTCTTGGACGCTAGGTGATGGCTGGTGGGAAGAAC
This sequence comes from Pachyuromys duprasi, assembly GCA_028658305.1. Taxonomy (NCBI): domain Eukaryota; kingdom Metazoa; phylum Chordata; class Mammalia; order Rodentia; family Muridae; genus Pachyuromys; species Pachyuromys duprasi. The sequence continues at coordinate 37,470,882 of CM053749.1, forward strand.
GGCAAAGGGCAGCACAGAAGACACTGTGATGAAGAATTCACCAGTTTAGGGGTAAATTAAATGTTAATGAAAACATTTGAGGTCACCCTCCATCATCACCCCGTGTAACTCACATTGCGCACTCCTCCATCTCCACGTGCTAAGTTCACACCATGGCACTTTTCTGACCCAGTCTTTTGCTAGTTTTTAGACGTTTTCTTTTTTCTTTTCCTGGAAAACTTTTATAGGTCTGCTGCTATCATCCTTGAGGCTTATTAAAGGGAACTTAGTAAAAACATTTTAGCGTAGTTTTAGGCTAGAGCAGAATAATATTTGTCTGTTCTGCCACGGTTTTAGTGTTTTCTTTGGCCTTTTTATTACAACATGGCTGCTGGGCCTCCAAGAGAATCCTCTCTCCCCGAATTCTACAGCTTCATCAGATTATTTAATGGAATATTCAGCTTGTTAGGATAGAGCTGGCCTAGCAGAAGAAAATCATTTAAACATTTAAAAAGCTGGTTATTTAAGAGGTTTAAAGACTGTGAACAGTGAAGGGTGAGAAAATGCATTTTATAGGCTTTGTGGCAAGGAGTGTGGAGAACAAAAGGCAAAAAGGGTAACATTCAGGGTAAACCTGGGAGAAAATTCTAACACTTATGCTAAACCCAGGAACCTTTCTGAACCGTGAGCACAGTTAAGATGGACCTTTCTGAGAGATGTCCAAACATTTCATGGACTGGGATATTTATAATCAGATTTAATGGTGTATCCAAGATACACAGAGAAAATAACCTGGCCATGCAGAGAAGAGGGCAGTGTCTGGTTGGTTTTTCACATCTTGAAATTCATGAAGGACACAAAACTGGAACTGATGATTTCTGTTGCCTGGGTTTTGTCTTTTCTATCTGAAAGAGAAGATGAGGACTGTTCTGTGGTAATGTCCCAGTATTCTCCTGGCAGCTGGCCTTTTTGCCAGGCTGCGCTGTAAAGCATAATTCTCACTGTAGTGATGGGGTTACCTTTTTCTGAGCCTTAGGCCTCTTTTCCTTATAAATTCTCTGAAGTAATTAAAAAATATAAATATATATGCGTCTATATGATATGGTGGCTTCTCATCATATGCATGAGGAAGGTTCTTGAGAGAAAAGTAAAACCAGAAAGAGATGCTCGAGAAGCTGATGAGCATAGCGAAGAGCCAAGCTTAGACAGAAAAGAAGGTTTTGTTGATGGAGAGGATAGGGAACATTTTGAGCAGTGTTTAGTCACAACAGGAAAAGGAGTATCTGATATGAACCAAGGGCAAGAGTGAGCATGCCTGGGAACGTTCAAGGCTAGGGAGTAGAAGGGCCAAGGAAGCCTGGTATGCAATGGGGGGGGGCAGGCATGTGTGTGGGTGTATGTGGTGGGAGGGTGACTGTAGCAGCTATAAGAGGGTGTAACTGGAGTTGCAGGCACATGTGAGCTACAGGACACAGGTACTAGGAACCCACTTGTCCTCTGCAAATGCAAATACTCTTAAGACCGCACTCTCTCTCCAGCCTTCTCTTCAAACGCTGCGGAAATGCTTCTCATCTCAGCATAGACGACTATGGAGTTTGTATTTATATTCTGTAATTCACGCGCTGTCATCCCTATGGCAGACCAGACCGCTGTGGTACTGCTCAGTGTAAAAGGCTGCAGGAGGGAAGAGGAGGGAGGACCAGAGATAAAAGAAGGAGTTTCAGAACGGCTTTCAGCCCCTCCTTTCTTTGCACTCTACTCAGCGAATTCCGTGCACGGTGTTGCTGACAGGTTGCTATGAAAGGAGAGTAAGGGTTTTTAATGAACTGTGTTAGTATGGTTGCTTATGAAACATAACAGTCTGCCCCCAATATTACCGATGTTCAAAAAAGGCTGCAAACCCTAACGTGAATCTTCAGTGTATTCTACCTGTTTTCTGTAGAAAACCTCCTTTAAGGATACGCCGCCGTGGAGGGATACAAAGGCACCTGATTTTTTTTTTCAGGAAATTTACCTAAGGTTTCTAAACTTGCAGCGGGCTAATGAAGGCCTGTTGGGCTGCTCTTCCAGGCCTTGCCCCCTGCCTATTCTCCTTAGAAGCACAATGGACTGGACGTTTGCATATAACGTTCGCTATTGTTCGGCTCCGGGGCTTTTAAGGCAGTATGTGTGGATGTATGTTTGTCTGTATGTAATGGCCATCCCTGTTCAGACTTTGAATCCTGTTTCTAGGACAGTCCCTTTAGAACTGATCACACTGTTTTTCAGGAAGAGTCTCCAGAAAACCATCATTTTACAAGTTCTGCAGTTCATTGGTTTGGAAGTATATTTTTTTTTTCCTTAGTAACTTCATTTCAGCTACTATAGGAATTTTTGCAGGTGCCTGTGGAGGAGAACATATGCATATATTTATCTGATCCCACTGTGCGCACAAAGAAAACATCATCTCGTGAGCATTCGTGTTGCTTTCTTCATCCTCTGATTCCTACCATCAGACATGGGCTCAGCCCCCTAGCTCTACTCAGCTATGTGAGCAAGGGAACGATAGTTTATGTATCTAAACCTCATTGGCCTCATCTGCGAGTCTCGGAATGGCAGCAGTTGGTTTTGGAGGTGGATGTAAATGTCAGAGGTTATCCTGTGTGTAAAGCATTTCAAGCTTTGTACCTAGGAGACAATGAGCACTATTGGAACTGGCATGACTCTCTCTCAATGAGATGGCAGGGGGCATCTTGCTGGGACATTAGTCCCTCCAAGACACAATAAAGTGGCGTAAAGTAATTCCTCATGGCACTGCACTTGTTTCTGCTATTGAAAACTTGTATTTTCTCCTCAAAGAGGCCCTGACTAATTTCTTCCTGAACTGTCTCCACTAGTGTGTTATCATTGATAACTTTCATGTGATAGAACAGGTGCTCATCACTGATGTTGATATGGAAATAAACCAAAAAGACTGTATCTGGCTTACCATGAAAGGACTAGAATCTGTATGCCCATGTCAAGAGGAAAGTAACCAAGGTGAAAGTTCAATGACATCAAGAAAAAGAAATAAATAAGCGGTCCTCCTTGGCCAGAGTGAATCCACATGGACAGGAGCGAGAGCTTAAGTTTTCAAGGTAAAAGGATGTACAATTACTGGATAATTCTAAAATTCTTGTTGGTTTTAAAATTTTATTTATTTATTTCCCAGAATTCACTTATGTAGAACCATGAAAAAACTTACCTGAGAACATTTAACTTCAGTTGGAAATTTTTAGAAGGATCCAAATATAAAGACACTTGATAATCAATCAATTGATTATACTTTCTGTATTTCTGCAATTATAACTGTGATTAGTACATAGACATAACAGAGATAAACACAGATACATAAGAGAGCCAGGAATAAATGATGTGTTTTGATTGCAGGGCTGTGGCATTTTAAATAATCACTCCCACGGACCATGCTTTGGCAACTATTATCTAGAAATCCTGTTAACGCGTGTTCTAAATAAAAGTTATTAAATTAATATAGGATCCATCACCTCTAATGGCCTTCAGACTTTACTTCAGACAAAAGCAACCTGTGTGTGTGTGTGTGTGTGTGCGTGTGTAGTTGCTGAGACTCAGTTTGGGAAGCTCATGTCGGCTGAGTATGGCGTGTGGCAGGTGGTGACGTTAATCTGAAACTATTCACCAAATATTTGTCTCCCTTTTCTTCTCCCTCTTCCTTCTTCTATTTTCACGCTCTGTTTCTTTTTTATTTTTAAATATTACGTATATATATGTTTAGCTCGTAGATGTATGCCTGTTGCCTGTGGAGAAGGGGGCGTTGGGTCCCTTGAAATTGGAGTTACAGATGGTTATGAACTCCTATATGGGTGCTGGGAACAGAACTCCCGTCCTCTTGCAAAAGTAGAAACTGCTGAGCTCTCTCTCTAAACCCACCTCCTTTCTTTTTAAAAGTCATCTTGAAGCTTAGGTTAGCTTATAAATAAGCTGTGATAACATATAGAAGATATGCTCCAAAGTGCCCTGGTTTCCATTATAAAATAACATCATTTTTTTATTGTTGCTGTTTACCAGAGAAGCACAAAAGAGGCTCTAAAATTGAGAAATAATCACTGAGTTGATCAGAGGACAGTGTGCCAATATCAAGTTTATATTGTTTACAGTTATAGAGAGCTCTCACCCATAAAAGAGTCCATTTTATTGTAAGTGGTCCTTTTAAAAAAGAGCATGAGATACTGATTTCAATATTCATTTGAAGATATGAATATTCACCATTTTCATATGAGATATTTTCATAAGGAGATATCATACTATGTTTATTTATCTGTTCTAAAATCTGTTTTAAAAAGCTCCCCCCAGTTCCTAAAATATGATTGGGTTCTTAAAGGGAATTTATGTTCCAATAACAAAGTCATTCTGTTTGGAATGAATAATGAAAATCTTATTTAGTTTAGTTGTTTCAGGGGAAGGGATGTGTTATACTGTAAATTTTAAACAAGGCCTCATCTTAGTTACTTTCTATTGCTGTGTTAATACACCATGAACAAGGAGATTTATAAAAGAGAGAATTTACTTGTGGCTCACAGTTTCGGAAGGTTTACAGCCATCCTGGTGGGGAGCACCACGCTGGGCAGGCAGACATAGCACTGTAGTACTGTCTGAGTTACATCTTGATCCACCAGCGTAAAGCAGAGAGTGCTAACTGGGAAGGGCATGCAGTTTTGAAACCTCAATTCCACCCCCAATGACACGTCCTCCAACAAGGCCACACCTCTTCATCCTTTCTAAACAGTTCCACCAACTGGAGACCAAACATTCAGATAATGCGCCTGTGGGGGCCATTCTCTTTCAAACCACGAGAGGCCACCTGCTTCACTGCTGATGGCACAGCTCCAGGATGTTAGTGCTGTCTTCCGCCCACGTGCTTAGGTTCCAGCCCCGGAGCTCAGTGTGGTAGCAGCATCTCGGTTGGTCCTGTTCTCTGGTACCAGAGGGGCAGCCTCAAAGCACTCATCATATAACGCCTGGAATATTCCCTCTGTGGGGTGTGTTCATATCCTAGCTGTGGCTTTCTTCGTTTTCTCCAGAAAATATTGTTTAACATTTTTTTTATTCTAAAATTGATCCTTTTCTCCTAATTTTTGGTACTCTTATCACTGTTAGTGACGGATATTGAAAGCCCACCTTGGCGAAAGGGGCTACGGAGGAAATCAATCCCCTATCCTGCGCACTGTCCTCTCTAGGAGTTTCCTGCTGTTGCGATATTCAGCTCTCCCCTGGTGATGCTTCAAGTATGGATCTTCTAATAAGTGGTCTTATGTAGATTCTCATCGACGTATTTCAAACACGTCATTTTAAAGGTGGTGTGGAGATTTCCTGTATAACCCATACCATTTTCTCTATAGCTGATGTCTCAGTGCGTGAGGGACCGCTGCAGTAACGAGCAGGATGTGTGTTGCTGATGACTAGCTCTATCTTTCCCTCAGACGTCCCCCCCTCCTTTTCGCCATGCCTTGCATTCTAGGATTCCATCCTAGAAGCCACAATCACATTTATTTGTCTGGGCTGCAACAGTTTTATTGCTTTTGATAACCTTGATAATTTTAAGGGTTACTGGCTCGGAATTTTTGAGAATTCACATCTGTGTTTATCCCGTTAGCAAACTGCTTTGGAAGATCTTAAAGGTACATTGCCAGTCTCATCTTACTGTATCCGACATGATCAGTATGACTGAGAACAGTTGATGCCAGTCTTGCCCTTGGCTTGAGATGTTTTTTTTTTTTTTTTTACTTTTCCCTGAAGACTAACCAAGCATTTTCCTAGAAACTTTAATATCATATTTGCTGAGGCTACCAGGGAGCTAATGGGAGCTGCTCTTTCTCTCTTTATTGGTGAAGTTGTAAAGCTGCTATAAGTTTCCAAGTGTTAGGACAAAAATACTTTTAGTGGTGATGATGAATGTCTCTTTTCATGTGCTGCAGGTGGGAATGAGGTCCCGAAACCAGGGTGGAGAAAGCTCATCTAATGGGCACATCTCCTGCCCCAAGTCCTCCATCATTGGCAATGCCGGTGATCTAAGACCCTCAGAAGATGTCAAAAAGAACAAGGCAAATCGGAAGGAGGATGATGTCATGGCTTCAGGAACTGTCAAACGGCAATTCAAACCATCTGGAGAAAGTGAAAGAAAGACTAAGAAGTCTCTGGAGTTATCCAAGGAGGACCTCATCCAGCTCCTGAGTATAATGGAAGGAGAGCTGCAGGTAGAGTCAATCTTGTTCAGCTCACATGTTGCTAGCTCCTGACCTAGAGAATGAGAAGTCTGTCCCTCACTGGACTGTGAGCATCTTTGGGAAAGGAGGCTTTTATCCTCATTTATGTCTAAATCCTAATATTGGCACAGGTTTTCATTGAATACATATCTGTTTAAAGAATGACAAGTGGCCAGGTACTGATTTCCTTTTTCCAACTTCTCTGGAAGCATAAAGTTTTGTCATGGTATAATTCAGCAATAATTTAATACAGATTCCAGAAGGAGGCTATCTAATTCGGACAGTGCTCTGACTGAAAGGTGTAGAGATGTTAGGAACAGGAAAAATGTCGTGTTGTGATTAGTATTTTTGTGTTTCCTCGAGGAGGGAGGGAGAGTGGGCAACAGAACTAGAGCTTTTCTGAAACCAGCCTTTCTGCTTCATCTCGTTTCATTTCTTTGTAACCCTCAGCCTCAATGTTCTACTGTGTCATAGGAGTTGAGACATAGCAAGTAGAATATCACATTGTGAGGAACCCAAGTGGTTTCCCAAAGCATTTTCAAGTCTGTTCTTTTATTTGAGCTTGGTAAAATGGAGGAATCATTATCCATGTTTTATAAATGAAGATGAGGTTACGTGCTGTGGTCTGGTGTGTCTAGAACTCGTCTCAAGCTTCCTGGATCTTGGTCCATCCACCCATACCAACTTCTTCTAGTTGCCATGAGCCAGGACCATCCCAATAAGTCTTTGTTTTGAAGAATTCAGGAAACAGGTTAATTTTTTTTTAATTTCTTTTTTTTTTTAAAGATTTATTTATTATTTATACAACATTCTCCCTGCACACCAGATTTTTATTATAGATGGTTATGAACCACCATGTGGTTGCTGGGAATTGAACTCAGGACCTTTGGAAGAACAGTGAGTGCTCTTAACCTCTGAGCCATCTCTCCAGCCCTTTTTTTTAATTTCTAAGCTCAAGACAATTGTGTTTCTGACAGTAAGGGAAGAATAATTTTTTTTTTCAAGGACAGGATGATGAGAATGGAATTACTAGTTTTCCTTCTCTTAGTTTTCTTAGCTTTCAGAAGCCTCCAGCGGAATATGGCCTGAAGTGAAACCTTTGTTGCATTACAGGTGTTAGTAGCAGATAGCGAATATGCAGCCTACTCTGAGCAAGCGTGGCTACTATGTTCTTGTTCCCATCTGTGCAAGTATGTTCAGATAAGGAAGCCTCTAGGGTAAACAGAGCCATAAATCAAAGAGAACTAAAGTTTGAAAAACACAAGCAAATACAACTGAACAAAATCACATTTAGGTTTCAAAGCAAAAGGAAAACTTTCCAGAACACAACTGCTAATGAAAATAACGTCACCAGTCCTGGAGATGTGGTCATTGTTTTGTCTATTAACATCTATTGGATAATCTTGAGTGATGACTCCAGCTTTTTAAGCTGTTCCCTGGTAGTAGCTGATGACTGAGTTTTGCTCTGGTGATGGTTGGTGACTAAATACAGTGAGAGCAACACCATCTTCTCATCTCATTTCAGCTTTTTCGGCTATTGTGAATCTGCCTCCTGTAGACACTTCTTTCTGGCTATTCTATCATGGTGGATTCTGTAAGGCCACTCAGGTGGTGTTAGGGCCATAGTGGTGTTGCATGTCACTCTAGATTACAATGTAGAATATAACCTCACACTCCAGGGAACCTAAAGAAACTAGACAGATGTCCCCAAAACCAGTGCTTTCATTTTATCCCTTTGAATACAGGATGCTTTCCTTATATCTGTTCCTGGACAGTTATTTAAAAAAAAAGTAAAATGTGCACAATATCATTTATTAGGGAGAGGAAGAGAAGTGATGGTAAAGAGAAATGAAGGGCCTAGTACTTCAGAATTCCGTGGTAATTTACATCAAAAAGCAAATGATCAGACACACCCATGCAAAGGCACCTATGTACATATTTGTAAATGGATGTTTTGCAAGGCTCCATTTGTTTAAGAGGAGAGTGATCTTGTATTTGGAGATGTAGAGACCTGTTTGTAGTAGACGTTTGTCCTCTATTAGTACCATCACATCAGAGGGGGACATTGTGGCTAATAGTGGGAAGCTAGTCACACTAGCAAATGTGAGTGGGCTGATGAAAATGTGCTGGCAGTTTGCTAAACTGCAGGACCGGGCAGGAGAAGGGAAAGAATTCTGTCTGAAATGCTGGTGCTGGGAGAAGAAGTGGGAAGGTGCTTTGGGAAGGAAATTACTATTAGCTCAAGACTCTAGGGATGGCTCAACATTCATGGAGCAATTAGTGTGTTGTTTCTCAGCTCTCTGTCGGCCACCAGGGTGTCCATGGGTGGCTGTACATGACTCCAGTACCCTTACTCTAGAGATGACCTCCCAAAGTTCCGCATAATTTTGGGATTGTAATGCACACTAGAGATGCCTTAGTATTCCATCTCCTTTATATCACAAGCAGTTATGCCCCTAGCTCAAAGAAGGTCAGCCCTCTATTCATAGATGGTAGAGATCTAAACTCTTTGTCTTACATAAAGTCCAACATCCTGGCCCATCTTATCACTTGTGTACTGGGAATGTTCACATGTGGGTTTGGGGATCCTTATCTCCAGAATGTCCTCCATGTAATTTCATATGTGAACCCACAAAACAAAGGCATTGTGTGGAAAGATAGAAGAATTCCTTTTTTATCAGGGGATATGGTGAGATTAGAGCCCAAAGTTTGGTGTGTTGCAAATATTAAAAGTGGGACCAGTAGAGATATCACATTCTGGGTACGATGCAAGTCTGGGGGTTTTGTATTCACTGCTCAATGGCTGGTGTTGAATAAAGTAGTGTAACTGCGAAGCCCGGGGGTGGGGTGGGGGTGGAAACCACATCTATAGGTCAAAGAAAGTAGGGTGATATTCAGAAATCTGGGCTTACAACATTAAGGGGACAAGGCAAAGACAAAGTCTGTTAGAGAAGAGCGTCTTTCAGATTTTTCACTGCCGCCCGTCAGGGGTTGCAAGCTTGTCGTCTCAGGTCTCAGCACTGGGCGCCGCCAGTAATGCTGGCACCGAGGTCGCTGGTTTCTGTCCCTACAGTTCTGTCCCTGACTGTTTCCAGTTACACGCGCTTTCTAATAAATTGGAATATTTTTATTTTCTGGGTGAAAAACTCGTTACATATTTCCCAGACCTAACTGAAAGTAATGAAACTGTACACCCAGACCATTGTTTGGGCACTATGATTCATTTTTCCTCTTATTTGTTCTAAAATAGCACTTTTAAGAATCTAGTCAACTTGGCCGTACTAAGGCCAACAAAACTTCAAAGGAAACAGCACCCTCATCATAAAACCACAACACAAAAGACTGGCAAAAGCACACTCTTATAAAGTAAGTCGAGACCAAGGCATGAATAAATTATTTTTCTTCTCTCAAAAAAGCATCTTATATTATAAATCCCCTTGGCCTACCTATTTCAGTACATTTTAGGGGGGAAATCCCTCAGATTGGATCTCATTCTCTCTCCCTTTGTATGTTTCCTTGTTTTCTCCCTGTATATCCAGAGACACAGAAAATAAAAAAAAAAGATAACCCAATTAGATAATATATCAGAATTCTGTTGGCTTTGGTCTTCTTCCACCTAAGTCACACAGTCACTAACACGCCGAGAAATCAATCCCCAACCCGAGGCAACTAGCAGAAGATGACGTCTCTCAAACATGGTTTATGGAACAATAAAGTGCACGTAAGACTTTAGCTCCCTCTCTTCCACCCTTTTGGAATATCTAGCCTTTTTCTTTAACATCGTTCACTAGTTCATCTCCTACTTCTCCATCTACTGAGGGAAGTCTATTCTCTGCACTTCTTCCTCACCAGGGCAGTTCATTCATCCTTAGAACTTAACCACCACCTAAGTGTCAGTGGTTAACTTACAGTGTTGGAAGTGCTTGAGGGACAGTGGTATGGGAGAGGGTCAAACACCCAGCATGCTTCAAACTTTAGACCCTTTTTATCTCGGCCCAAGGTGTCAGAAAGCTCAGAGGTCCACCAGACAAACAGGAGGATAGCTCTGCTTGGGTGGAGCTGGAGCTCTGCTTGGCTTTGTGAGCCGAATCACTACGAATGCTTTCCAGAATGATCCCAGCAATTCTGAGCCCATTGTCACTGGGGAGAGGCAGGAAAGGAAGTTAAAGAAACAGAGTGGTGTCTCTTGGAAATAGAAATTTAGAAAAAAAAATGGTTGAGTTATTTAAGTCTGAAATACACACTCCCACGTGGTGTTGGGGGTGGGGGAGGGGTTTCCTTCTTAGCTAAGCAGTAACCACGTCTCATACAACCAAGGGCTTTAGAATGTACGTGTTAACCTCTTTATTTGAAATCACCATGTTACTTTTCTCTACTTTGAGCTTTCTTTAAGAGACATAAACATGCTACTTGAATGCTAAATCCTACAGAGGAATTTGGTAGAATTCTGAAAGTTTTCTAATTGGCCCTTGATTGTTGACTCTGTGCCTCTGTTCAGTCCGTGATGTATGAAAGGGGATTTCCTTCTTTCTAGTGTGGTTGTCCTTATTAAAATTGACTAATAAAGTTACTTGGACAAGTTTGAATGAGGAAAGCAGAGAAAGGATAGTAACTAGAGGGGAAACATGTCAGGGGAGGCTTTCAATGACTAAAGGACTTTACTTTATTGATAGCTTAGGAGGTTACAGTACAAGAAAGAACAGTGCCAAGGACAAAGGCAGAGAAAGGATTGTTGATGACAGAATCTTGGAGGAGACAGAAGAAAGGGAATCAAAGTCACGATTTGGGAGTTGACCTTGATCTTGAAATGGAGGAAAATTCTCTACCTTCTGTGGGACAAGAGAATGAAAGGTTTCTATCTCAGGGGAAGGCAGTTGAAACAGCTCCCTGACAGGCTTGCCTTTCTCATTCAAGTTAAGTGATATCTGTTCCACTGAAGGGTGATGGGGCCTAATCAGTGGTCCTGAGGAAGATCCCATACATCAGGGAGGCTGAGAAACACTGTGTTAGAGGAAGATTGTCATGGGTAATTTACAAGTAGACTTCCGAGCTGTGCAGGAAATGAGATTGCATTTGCAGTCCTAACTGGTCTTTTTAAAAGGAGACACAGTTCGTGGTGTTGAACTTAGGGTTGAAGTTGTGTGAGTGGCTACAGTGAAAAGACAGAAGAACAGGAAAGTAGAGCTTGTGGCTGAGGAATACCCAGCAAGGAAGAGCTGTTGGGTTGAGAGAGCAGGCCAACAAAGAATGATCAAGAAAGGGCGGCAAAGACTGGAGATCAGCCTCTTTGCACACAGGCTTTGATGTGACACTGATGTAATGAACAGAAAGCATTGAGTGTGGTCCTGGAAGTAGCAGTGAAGGTAGTTGGAGTTAATGGTGCAAAGGAATGGTGAAGTTAGGGTATTGTCTAAGCCTCCCATTGAATGTTGAAACCCAGGATGAAGGCAGATTTGGAATGGAGAACAAGTCTGTATCATTAGCCAAATACGAGAGCTGAGGATCAGGAGGTCAGCAGATGACTTCCCTGACAACTTCTGCCAAAGTATTCCTCTTGGTTAGGTCATTCTGATGCTTAAGAATTTGCATGACAGCCTTAGACCTTATTAGATTGAAATCGAAATTGCTCAGGCTGGTTGGAACTATCTACTGGTTGTTTACTATCTACTCCTTAGCTATGAAAAGTCACTCTTAGTGTTCCTTTAAGTAACCATTCCTGTCCAAATAGTCAGGCTGTACACTTCCCCAGCTCTGACCCACACCCATAAGTACAAACTCAAATACCATCACCATTCCAAAGGGAATTGAGCTTCTGTTTCTCTCACACTGAGAAAACTTGCAAGACAAAACTTCGTCTTTTGGGAAATGGTAGTATTTTATCCTACAGAATTGTTTTTTTAAATCAGTTTTTGTCTTTAGCGACCACCAAAGGCTTACCTCTTTTGTTAAATCTTTTATAATCCTCTTTTCTCCAACACTTATCTTTGCTCTGCTCTGAAATCCTGTGTGGTTTTGTTAATGTGTGAATCATAGCATCCCATCTGTACACATTCTGCATGTGCCTTATAGACTTATATTGTGTTGCCAAGACAAAACAAAACAAAAAACCAAAGAACAAACAAACAAACAAAAAACAAACCAAAATTAAAAAAAAAAAAACAACCCAAAAACTTTAAAGGAGAGGCTAGAAAGGGATCTGGGCATATATCATCATTGTTAGTCTATTGGAGATTGATAATCTCAAACTGTTCTAATGCTTAGACAGCCTGTGGAGCATTCATAACATCAATTTCCATGTGTTTGTATGTAGACATTCATGTGTGAACATGGATAAATGTCTGTGTGCTGTATGTGCATATGTATATGTGTTCATGCTCAAGGAAGAACTTTACCAACAGAGCTGTCTTCTGCAGCCCAAGACTGATGTTTTAACGTCTTCAGAAACATTTGAATTATATAAAATTTAAGCATTGTATACAAAATTCTGTTCTTATTCCATTACTGGTAATGGTCATAAATATTTGCAATATTTCTACCACATATACTATAATTCCAGGGTTGTTCGGGGTTGTTTTGTTTGTTTGTTTGGCTGGTTGTTTTGCTGTTGGTTCTGGTCATCTCTTTTTGGAGGTGTATGGGTTCTGTGCATATGAGCACAGGTGCCTGAGGCCTTGTATCCCATGGAGCTGGAGTTACAGGCTGTTGTGAGCCACCTGATGCCCTGAGGATGCTGAGAGATTAATTCAGGGCCCCTGCAGCATTCTGCACTATTGACTGTTGATCCATTTCTCCACCTCTCCCCTTCACTTTTGTCATCTTTAAGAAGAGCTGCCATACTCTGCTGAAGACGAGGTTAATCAACTCAGACAGAATCACTTAATGCAGCCAGCCACAACAGGCTTGTCTCGTGTGTGTGTGTGTGTGTGTGCAATTTACTACCTTTCTCTTTGGTCATAGCTTTTCTTCTCCTAAATGAGTTCCACTTGCCACAAAATGTAGCCTCCTATAGAAGCTCCGTGCTTCTGAAGTGCTTTTAATCTCAGTGACTCACCTGCTCTCAATCTGCTTCATCTTTAGTATCTCAGGCTAAAGATACCTTGAGTAAGGCATCTTTGTTGAGTTCAGGAGGCAGAAAGCAGACTGCTTTCTGACTAAAATCAAGAGCAGATGTGACCTTTTGTCGGCTACAATGCCTCAGAATATCAAGGCAGTATTGTCCGCATTTTTCACAAAGCTCTCTACCGTCTGATTTTCACTGTCTGAGGTAGAATATGTTTGGGGTCCTAACAGAATCAGAGTCTGCAGTGAGGACAATATATTCACTGGCAGTACAGGGCAGAACTTTGGCTGTATTGTGAAGTGTGGGGGAAATATGTTAATAAGGAAAATCTCCCTCAAAATATTGTTGGCGTTTGGTGGGATCTAGACAAGAGAAAGCACTTTGTAGGGAGACTCAGCTAAAGATGGAGCTACCTCCTTCCTTCTGTGACCTGCCTTTCTATCAGTGAAAGTGATCTCAGTCATCCCAGTGGACAAACACTACTCAAATATCCAATTATTTATGTAAACACCCCTCCCCCAGTTTTTTTTTTTTGCTGTATGTGTGCATTTGCTGTATGGAGTCAATTTTAAGTAAAATTAGGGTATGTGCAGGTTGCTGGAAGGAAGATATTAAATAGATTGGGAGCCTAACAGACTCTAGGAGAGACATCAAGTACACATTTGCTGTTGTGGAGTATCCACTAGAGAAGGCTGGCCAATAAAAAGCCTTTATTAGATGGCCTGCAACTACACTGGGTGTTTGGGATCTCAGTTCAGCCCTGAGCCTTTCAAAGAGTGAACTTTTAACCACAGAAGCCATATTCTGGTTGACATACTTCAGTTAACAAGAACAGTTAACCAGAAGCAGAACTACAGAAGCCAAAAAGCAAGGTGAGCACATTTAGGACTTTCTTAGAACTATGGACTTTGATGGATTAGGTCTTTATTTTGGCTGGTGGTGCTATATATATACTGAGTCTTACAGCTTAAACAGTACTTCTATCATGTATTCAGTTGGGCTAAGGGTTGGGACCCTGCTACCCTGCAGCTTAGGCAAGAGCTAGACCTGTGCTACTCATTGGAACTTCTGATGAAGAAAGGAATGTTTGACACCTTTCCCTGCATGTATGGTAGTCACTGGCCAATTGTGGTTGTAGTTCCTTGAAATGTGGCTAAGTTAGGCTGAGAAGTGAGAGGGCCTGGTTAAAAATTCATTTTCTTGCCAGACAGAACAGGCCTAAGAGTTGCAGGGGGAAAAACACAGAAAAAAGGGCAACCAATCGGAAACAGCCAAGACAAATCAGGCCTGGGGAAGATAAGGTTGCTTAGCTACTGGTCTGAGAAGTCTCTAAGCCCTGATCAGAGTCACGTAGCTTTCACGGGCACCAGCCAATCCCAGTCGATGTTATACAGCCACAGTAGGAATTCCCCTCTCTGGCTTTAAAGGGGCCATTCTATTTCCCTTGGTGCCAACACCCTGTTGTGAGGGTGGTAGCCCCCGCATGCTAGAATTCTGCAGAATAAATGTCCTTTCATTGTTTGCATGCTGCTTGAGCTTGGGATTGTTCTTTCAGCACCTCTGGACCCTACCAGAAGTTGTATTTCAACTTTTGTTTATGCTAATTTAAAAAATAATATGTTGTCCTATTGTTTTTTTATACCGTGTGAATACACAAGCCTGTGTGTGGGTTTGTGCACATGAGGGCAGTGCCTGTGGAGGCCAGGAGAGGGCGTCAATTGCCCTGGAGCTAGAGTTACAAGTTGTAGAGTGTGGGTAATTGAACTAAGGTCCTCTGGAAGAACAGATGTGCTCTCGACCTGTGAGTCATCTCTCCTGCTCCTATTTCTAATTAATCTGACTTATAGATAGTGACCACTGTGTTGAAAACTGTGACGATAGAGAAAAACACATAACCATGCCTGAGGAGAACAGGGCTGGTGGCATGGCATCCATCCTTGGAAGGACCTTAGCCTGTACTGAGCCTGGGGTGGAAGGAAAAGTTCTGACTAGAGAAGAAACAGAATCTTGGGTACAGAGCAGTAAGGATATGCCATGGATTCAAGAGAGGGGAGAACTTCAGAAGACACTCACAGATTCTAGTGCTGCTTCAGAGCCAAGGAAATGTCTTAGTTTTCTTTCCAGTTGCTGTAGTTTAAAAAAAAAATTACCCTGACAAATCTGGGCACAATGGCACATGCCCTTACTCTCAGTACTTGGGAGGCAGGGGACAGGAGGATCACTTAAGAGTCGAAGGCCAGCCTAGTCTATGTGAGTTATGAGACAGTCAGCCACATACACTGAGACCCTGTCTCAAGCAAATACATAAAACTGATAGTCATGTTCCCGCCGGTGAAATGAGCTAATTATAGCATATAAGTGCAGGTTTAATGAGGGGCAGCTCCCAGGCAGGTTCATAAGTCACCACGAACAGGAAGACAGAAAAACGGAGGGAGGGGGGTAAGTACAGATAGGAGAGGAGAGAGGAAAAGCAGAGAGAGGGGGAACCAACATATCTGGATTGTATAGGAAAACCTAGCCCCTGGGCTAGAAAGTTCAGGGTAGAGGGTGAACTATGCCATCTGTGCCCTGTTACAGGGATGCCAGGAGAACCTAGAGGCCGAGTCTGCTTTGGTATGTAACATAGGCACCTTCCCTGCAAAATATGTCAGTCCATCTATTGAGTAGACTTTTCTCTTTGCTAGGTTCACAGCAAAGAGATGGCTGGTATCCCAGTGAGCTTCGGAGAGCGGCTCTTTGGGGATGTTTACCACAGAGCAAAGATGGTGCTTGTATCTGAGCTACAATAAGGACAGGGCAGAGTGTATCGTTTTGTTTTTTAAAGAGTAGACTGAGGCCAATCTAGATGTTAGGTTTGGCCTCTTCCTCTCCTAATGCCTAGTCCGGCTCCTGAGGTTTTCGTTCCCACAGGGGATGTGACTGAGTTAGGATATTGTTATCTTCTCAGATTCTTTCCAAACTTCAAGTCTCCACTCATCGCCTCCTTCCTTTCCCCTCCACCCTTCACTGAAAGCAAAAGATCCCTTTTTGACAAGGACAATTAGGTTAATTTGATACTTCCACCTTCATTCATGTCCCGGTTTCTCTCCCACCCATCCCAAACTGCTCTCTCCATGGGCATGCTGGCTCTCCATGCTGGTGAGGCATGTGAGTGTGCGCATGTCTGTGTGTGTGTGCATGTCTGTGTGTTTGTGGGGAGGGGGGAGGCAACCACTCTCCCTATAAAGGAGCTACATTCATGAAAGCACTTGTGACTTTTCAGCAGTCTCTGTCCCCAGGTAGAATTTAGACACAAACTTGCCCAAGGGCATGTCTTTGTAAAGCATACCGTGTCTGATGGACTTCAAAGTCTTTTCCTCCACAACACCTCCTGGGTTGTGACTGGGGCATCATGCTCTTTTTAAAATTGCCTTTTAAAAATTCTACCTTGTCCTGCCCCAAGAGGTGTTGCAGGTGTGGCTGCTGTGTCACACATGCGAGTCAGTAGGTGACAGGAGAGAAACCACGTCTAAGTTCAGTGTTCTGACATGTGCACATCCGAAGGATTAGTAGACTGACACTCCCTGATGAAAGCAAGTCTGAGGTGACCACCACTTCAGCACTAGGGAGTTCAGCGCCAGGGAGCCCAAAAAGGGAGCAAGCCTGAGAGGACCACCAGTCCAGCACCATGCAGGCCTGGGTGGGCTCCCAGAGCTGGGAGTGAGCCAGAGACTAGAACTCCACCTGGGACTGTGTGTGGCTCCAGGACAGAAGACTCAAAGCGAGGAGTGAGCCAAAGATGAGCACCAGTTCATCTCAGTGCAGGCCTGGGGAAGCAGACCATGCCTGACATGACCCCTACCTGGTGCCAAAATACATGAGCAGGATGTAGAACTCCTAAGACCACTCCTGAGACAACCCTATAAACTCAGAGACCCCCCGGTGCCACTAAGAGGAACAAGTAAGTGGTGCAGAAATGGGAGAGAAACAAAAAGATGCGGGTATAATGAAGAGAGTCAGACCAGGAGGCTTGATGGTAGTGAGGGACAGTCTGGTATGAGTAGCCTGTGATGCCACTGGGCAACATGCTGGGGTTCTGTCCTTGCTGCCACCAGGGGCCATGTCTGGGTCCGGGGCCCTGAAGCAGCAGGGGTCTATTACTACCAAAGTCCAGGCTCAGGTCTGGGCTGCTGCCCTGAGATGTGTTGTGCAGAACTGGTCCCACTCCAGGCCCAGGCATCATTGTAGAGCTGGCCCTGGAGACATGAGAGCAGGAGAGATGACTCTGCTTCTATCCATCTTCAGTACTCTGAAAAGCTGGCCTGTGCATCACCCAGGATTCACAGTAGAGCTGGCCCTGGTTTCGGGATTTGCGGGTGAGCCAGCCTCGAGGGTGTGAATGTAGGAAAGCCTACCTTGAATCTTGCCAGCTGCGCAGTGGCACTACCAGGGAAAGATGCCATCCTCCCTTCTCTCTTCTATACCCATGGTAGGTGGGAGAGCTGGCCCTGCACCTTGCTGGCAGTGGCATTGGATTGGCCAGCCAGGGCAGGGCAAGAGAGCTCATCTTGGTGGTGTGGTGGTGTGTTGGGGGCGGGGGGAAAGCACCAGGCTGACCAGCTCAGATACCTCTCAGGCCCAGATCCAGGGCTTAGAGTTGGCCCACCCCAACACCTACCCCATCGATGAACTGCTAAAATACATGAAGAGGTCGATGTTGGGGTGCCCTGCCCCCACACGTATTGAATCAACTAGCTATGAAGGTGTGTACCTGTATAATAGATTGTTAATTGCTGTGCTGGTAGCATCAGGTGCTGGCGGGATATACGGTCATTCCTATAGCTCACAAGACTTTCTCTGTGTAAATGTTGGTTCCTCACCTGCCCCAAAAGATGCTTCTCTGAGAGTCTCAAGTTAAAAGTCAGAGGCCATGGGGGAGGTCACATAGCCCTCAATCTGACTAAAAGGTAGCACTAAGAGATGGATGGAGTGTGGTCCTGCTGCTGATTGGTTCAGAGTGAGTAAACTGAGGAACCTCATCCACTATGCTAATAGATGTTTTGTAGGAGAAAGAGGTGTGGCTTTTGATAAATGAAGAGCTACTAGTTGGCAGCTGGAACTGGCACAGAGGGCCTGAAGCAGAACAAGAGCAGGGCAGGGAAGGCTGGTGGAGTCTAGATGTGTGGCTGAGGGTGTGCCCCAGAAACAGGCTGAGAGCCCTATACTCTACAGATACCTCCATGCCTTTATTATCAAACCCCTTGTGGGACTCCCAAACTACAGGATCTTCATGACACGGGGCAACAACAGATAATCCAAGAGGATCCCAGTGAGGTTCCAGTATTGACAGAGTAGCAGAAGCCAGGGGCCTCATGCCAGACCAACGAGTCATTACAATGAACATTTGCGAGCAAAGAAGTGTGGACGAAAGGGTAGACTGTGGGGCACACTGTGGCACACTGCAGCTTCTAAAAAGAGATTGTTTTTCTCTCTGTTGGGGAGGGTTGCAAGGGTGGAGGGTGGTATGAGGGGAGAGGGGGATGAGGTGGATTGGGGTGCATGATGTGAAATTCAAAAAGAACCAATAGAAAAAAAATGTTTTAATCCTACTTTGTGCTAAATACCACTAATGATTTTAAATTACACTGAGTCACCAAATTGCCTGCCAAAGAAATCAACTTATCACTGTAAAGTCAGCAGTCCAAACTGAAAAGCAAACACTGGGAAAAGAATCCTATTCCATAGATAGGGGTTACCAGCAGAATTTTTTCCATCTAAAACAATTCTGGCTTACATATTTTGGCCTCTAATTCATATTTTGAACTGAGGCTATCATTCCCTTCATCCGTGTCTCAACTGCGTCTTGCTCTTTTTTTTTCTCCTGTTTCTTAGCAACAGGAGTTTAATCGCCTGAACCAGTGCACTAGTGTGGGTTTGTAGTGGGTGGTTTAAAACATTAACAGAAAGAGGTGCATTCCTGTCAGGTGCACACTTCTAGCTTGCATCATTATATCCAATAAAATGTTTCTAATTAGGGAAGCAGGAGGGCAAGAGGTGGCAGAAGACACGTGTGGTTGGAGCATGCTATGCGTGTGTTCAGATGCTCCACAGCGAGATCCATTAGCTTATAGGATTACTATGTGTTAATACTTAATGAAAGTTTGGAGGTGGCACAGAAAAAAAAGCTTTGCCGCCAAACCTGACGGCTTGAGTTTGATTCTCAATATCCACATGGTTTCAAACAATATGAGCTTTAATCATGCCCAGTCTCCCCAACTCTTCCTTGATTCACCAACCCCTTCCCTTTTGTTAAAATTTTCAGTCCTTCAAGATCACTTTGTGCTGCCGGGTACTCTTGGATGTGTGATCACCCACTGGAGAGTGGTCGATTTACCAAAGGCTGCGCTCTTGGAGGGAACTGTCTCTCCCTCTCCTAGGAGCCAATAATTGGCAATAGTTTCATGGCCTGTGGTGGGACAGTGTGCCTAACCTCCCTCTTCCTGCTAGGATGTGGTGTGCCTCGGGCTTGCACACATGCTGTCGTACTGTGCTGTGTCTGAAAGACAGTGGTCCCTTGCTGTCTCTAGCACTTAGACTCTTTTTGGCTCCTTCTTCCACAATGATCCCTGAGTCTTGGGGGGTGGGGGGTTTGCAGTACACATGCTCCCTTTAGGGCTAATCATTCTATAGTCTCTTAATTGTAATAAAAAGATTTTTTAAAAAAAAATGAAATTTGTTGACTTTAAAAACAGAATGAGATGCGTAGGTTAGGGTAGGGTAGAACAGGTGGTAGATCAGGCACTTAGCAGATGTAAGGCTCTGGGTTTGATCCATACACCAACAAAAAAATAAAACCAAATAAAATGCAGGCCAGCACTGCATTGGTACCGCTCATATGTAAAACCATACATAGAGGTCTGCACTAGTCTTTTTTTAAAAAAAGATTTATTTATTTACTATGTACAATTTATTTACATATTATGTCTGCTTGTACACCTATATGCCAGAAAAGGATATCAGATCTCATAGATGGTTGGGATGTTTGGGAGCCACCATGTGGTTGCTGGGAATTGAACTCAGGACCTCTGGAAGAGCAGTGCTCTTAACCTCTAAGCCATCTCTCCAGCTCAAATTTAACACTGATTCTTTTTTTTTTAAAGTGTTTGACTGTACATATGTCTATGGGAGGGTGTGAGATCCCTGGAACAGGAGTTACAGACAATTGCGAGCTATTGTGTAAGTGCTGGGAATTGAACCCAGGTCCTCTTGAAGAACAGTCAGTGCTCTTAACCACTGAGCCATCTCTCTAGCCCTCTGACTATACTAGTCTTTAATGTCTTTTACTTCCTTCTCTGTTGTTGGAAAGCACTGGATAAAGACAGTAGACAAGGGACGGTTCATTCTGTAGTGCTTTCTCTTATTCTTTCCTGTCTTCTCTCCCACTGCTTTGCAGGAGATTTCTCAGAGTGCTAACATAAGGGAAGGCAAGTGCACACAGTACTATACTTTTGTCTTTGAAGAGCTCATGGTCCAACTAGGATTGAAACTGGACTTCATAAGCGCCATGTCAACCCATAACAGACCAGCCTTGAAGCTATAAATGTGTCAAACGGCTCCGGCCATGGTTGTCAGCAGGAAATATTTTCATTCAGCTTGGGAATGTTTAAGAGGAAAAGCAGGGCACTGATGAGAATTGTTGAAATAATTTCAACAAGGTATTCATGCATAATAAAAAGAAAGGGCAAAAAATCTGAATTAAGAGGACTATTGTAGGGCTAGAGAAAACGCTCAGTAGTTCAGTGCTGCTCTTACGGAGGACCCAAGGGTGGTTCCCAGCACCCACATCCAGTGGCTCACAGATACCTGTAACTGGAGTTTGGGGGATCCAACACCTTCTGTTGGCCTCCTTGGGCACCTGAATGCACATGGTATACATGGGCACATACATACCTGTAAAAATATCCCCCCACATTTTTTTTTCCCAAAGAAAACTTGTCATCTGGGCTTTCCAGTTCACATGTAATTTTGTCTGTAGGCTTGTCCTGCTTTTCAGCTCATGTGTAATTCTAGCTCTAGACCGGTCTTAAACACCAACAATGCCATGTTTGCCTTCTCAGAGCAGGACAGGATTTCTATCCTCCCTTTCAAACACCAGCTGTTAATACCTAGAAATACTTGCTCTGATGTTAAACACTTCCTGATCAAGGGCCTAAACGGAAACATGGAACAATGAGGACCAATTATAGATGACCCCGTCTCTCTCCTCCCCACCCCCCCATCTCAGAATCAGCAGTCAGGAGAGCACTTTTCTAAGTTCACAGTCCTGTGAAGAGTATCTAGAAATTTTATTATTTTTGCATGTGTGCATGCGAACATGAGTTTGGTCACTATATTAATGATGCATGCATGTATACGTTGTATATTTATTATATGTGCAAATTGATCTCTCTTGGCTAAATCCTCAAACGTGGAACCAAAGTATGTAAGTTTGTAGTCTTTTGCTTATTTGCTTTGGATAGTTCTGTTTTTCACACTTTTGTCAACAAATGCTGCTGCTGCCTATTGTTTTTATCAATTAGATGTTTTATTTCCTTTGCCACTTTGGTAGATGGAATGGGAGTTTCCTCATAGTTTTAATCTTATGAATGAAGTTGAACATCTTTTCAAGAGTTCTTGTAGATTCTATCTTTTCATTTATTTGGCTAGTCTGTTCACTCTTTTTGCTCATTTGAAATTTTGATGTTTTACATGATTAAGTATTCTTTATGTAGCAATTAGTTCTTTATGACATGGGCAATAAGTCAAATGTTTTCTCTGTGTAATTTTTATTTTGCTTTTGTAACACTTTTTAGTATGTGGAATTTATACTAACTACTGTTAGTCAGATATCAATCTTTACATTTATGGCTCTGATAAGGATAAAAATTAGATTCCCTCTCTTATAAAAATAATTGTTTTTAAATTTTACTTCTAGTATCAACACTTCCCTGCAGTTTTTCTATATAAGTATTTAACCCATCTAGGACTCATCTTAGGTCAAAGTGAATTATTTTACTTTTCTGTACATGGCTGTTGTAGCAGTTGGGGGATTGTCAAGAGAATTAAAAGTACACTATATATTGAAATAGAAGGGTATTAGTAAAGGTATTTGGTCACACCAATGTCAGGGGGCTAAAAAAGTGAAAAAGAAAATGCTGAGGCAACCAGACCGAAGCTTGTGTGTTTAGGAGAAGCTGGGTGAAACCACAAAGAAATCACAGTTAGATACAGAGAGGAGTTAAGACAAGAATTCTGGCAAAAGATGGTGAAGAGATGAGGTAGTGTCAGGAGAGGAGACAAGGAATGAGTGATTCAAATAAGACGTCAGGAGGAAATTAGCACATGATCCCAGAGTCTGGATTTTCACTTGGAGAGAAGCATGAAAAATGTCATGCCGGAGCAAGGGAAATGGAGAACAAGAATTGGCCATTGCTGTCAACAAGAGGGGCACCACAGTTTGCCTTCAGGGGATCCACTGGAGCCCAATCCTGATGAGAAGTTCAAGCAAACCCCACTCCTCATGAGGAGTGAATCCTGGAGCAAGAACAAGCTGCTCGTTAGTGAATCTCTAAAGAAAAGGAGAAAGATGAAGTGAGATCTGTGGAAGAAGCAGAGTTACAAGAGGGTATTGTTCTGATAGACAATGACCGCATGCCTGTATGCTTTTATAGTCCAAAGATTCATGTGTTAGAGATCTAGGCCTTGTCAAAGAAGCCCCTCGTTCGGCACATGGGCAACATCACAGAGAACCACAACTGGACACAATGCAGAGATATTAACGGATGTGGCGAGCACAGCCCCAGTGCTCTGACATCCATGGCTCAGGGAATGAGAACATCACAGAGAGGCCACAAAGACTGTAAGAGCCAGAATACCATGAAGCTTGCTGTGAAAGGCTGTCCTAGAAATGACTGCATAAACAAAACTGAAACAATGGCAATTTCAGTGGGCATACCAGGCCGGTGGGGGATATTTTCATGGGGTCCCACCTCTAGACAAAGAACTCTGGGCAACTAATGACTGCTGGAGAAAATGAATTAGCATCTCCCACAGATGAGCCCCTTTATTGGCGGAGTGGTCAACCCTGAAAACATATACATGCGAACCACAAAAACAGGCTCATCATATTACTATATCTGTTGCATTTGTATGTCTGTCTGTATGCTCACACATGTAATAATGATAAGCAATGAAAAAGAGGCTACGAACTTGAGGGTGCAGGTAAAATGAGAGGGGCTGGTGGAAGGGCGCATGGTGGGGAGTGATGTAATTCTCTCAGTTTAATGCGTTTAAAACAAAAATGTTTTAATTCTGGGCCGGTGATGCTACTGGGAAAACAGTGGAAACTTGAAGACGTGAGACCTGTTTGAAGAAAGCAGGTTTCTGAGAGATGCAGCCCTTCAAAGGGGATGAAGAGGCTGAGAACTTTGTTTCTTGGCTTGCACCTGCCAAGGTGTACAGACTCACCACGGGCCTGAAAGCTATTGGGCCAAGACCATGACCTTCTGAAACTCTGAGCCAAAACAAATCTCTTCTTCTTCATCCCTCCTTTCTCATGTGCTCTGTCACAGCAAGGGAAAGCTGACTCACACCCAAGCTGATGAGGATAAGTTAGAACAGAAGGAGCACGGGTACGAGGATGAGCTAAAGAGTTGAGAGCGGGCAGGCCCCATTGGACATGGTGAGAAGCTGGCCCCGACAGTCAGTTCCTCACTTAGGTCATGAGCTTTATGCTCTAAGATGCAGTAGAACATGATGTGGTAGGGGATTATAGAAGTTTATTTCCAGTTGTTTTAATTTTCATGGTAAGCTGGGCAGTGAGGGGAAATGTGTGAATGCTTTGATAAGGGAGAAGTTAGGCTGTAAGAGTATGTGAGCATGGGTAGAGAACTGCAGTAATGGCTTGTTGGTAGCAACAGCTGGCCAGCCAAGGCTAGTGGTCATGAATGTAAAATGAGATCATTTGGTATGATGTGGGTTTTGCTGTAGGTATAGATTTGAGCATTAGAGATGAGGACTTAGAATTAAACAAGGCTGTAAGTAGTTTGACCTAGATAGTGCAATCGAGCAAGAGAAAGAGCAGGAAAATGAAGATGTCTGCAGTGGTAACTGAAGCTAGATGAGAAGGAAAATGAGCATATTGGGAGAGGGGGCCTGAAAGCCAGTGAGAGGCTTGCAAAGTCAGTGGCTTATAGGTCCCATCATCATCAGAGATTGTTAGATTTAAGGTTCTAAAGAGACTCAATGGAGAAGAAAAAGGCTAAGGAAAACTACCTTGCAGAAAAGATCAGAACCTAAATAATGATGGGAACGTGATGGGCAGGACCATAAGTTAGCCATATCGTTAGCTATGTGTTACTCAGGCCCTCTACTGAAATCTAAACTTCATTCCAGGACCCTAAAGATGGACTTGAGGGGAGGGGAGTCATTGAATTTCTTTGTCCTTCTTTCTAATGTGGCCACAAAGAATAAACCTGCTTTTCTTGCCTTTCACTATTAATTTGGCTCCTTTAATGGGTTTATTAAGAATGGATGATGGAACTTGGCTTGTTAGGGCAGCCAGAGCAAAGGTTCTGACCCTAATGATTCTGGAAATGAGAGTATCCGAATGATTATCAAAGGGAATTACAGACTCGTCCAGAAACTTGACAGTAATCCAGAAGCTATAGCTTCAAGGAAGGAGAGTGAATAACCGAGGGGTAGCGGGTAAATACAACGAGGCAAAAGGAAATTACCTAGTCTTATCTGATGACCATGAGCATCAACAATAGGCTATTTCAAGCACTAGGGAGTGATCTGTTTTTTTGTGCGTTCGTTTTAAATGTTTATTTATTTATTTATTTATTTATTTTATTTATTTATCTTTATGTATATGAGTGCTTTTTCAGCATGTGCACCTGCATGCCAGAAGAGGGCATCAGATCACATTATAGATGGTTGTGAGCCACCATGTGGTTTCTGGGAATTGACCTCAGGACCTCTGAAAAAGCAGACAGTGCTCTTAACCACTGAGCCACCTCTCCAGTCAGAGATAATGATCTGGAACGGTGGTCAAGAGCAGGGAGTTAAGTCTTTATTACAGTCAAGCCCATTGGAACAAGGAGAGTGGAGAGAAACCACTTACTTCTGAACTATTGGGCAGATGTTATGCACACTAGTGTCTTCCCTTAGGGAGTGGTTCTCATGCTTAGCAGTTTAAAAACTTCTGAGAGCAAGAGCCAGACCTCTGCGTGCATGTGCTTGTGTGTGTGTGTGTGTGTAATTTTAAAGATTGGTGCTGATAAATTTGAATCACTACCTTAGACTAATGAAGTGAAAGGGACGTTCTCAGCAGAGTTGATAAAAGTATGAGAATTTGTGAATTTCAGGGAACACTGTTGAAAAGTTTATGGCGACAGGAAAGACACGTGAGCAGAAATGATGATGACAGGGAGAGGAATGGGCCGCTTTGACTTTGGAAGTAGGGATGAGTTTTCTGCTTTATTAGGAGAGCTCCAAATACCAAAAGCCAATCCTCTTTGGCAGCTGCAGTATCATAATGACGGGAGTATTTCTTTCACTCTTGGTGAGTTCTTTGGAGTTTCAGCTAGAACAATGCCAGATACCCAATGGAGTGATGCTTCCAAATGGTTTTCTGAGGCTGAGTCACCTTGGAATCTTCAGAACTGATCCCTGTGGATGTGACATCATGCCGCTAGCACTCCGGCTGGGACAGGAGCGTCCATGTTGTTTTGGCTCCTTTTGCCAGGTTAGCTCTTGGGATTAAGCACATGTAAAGAATGTCAGAAGAGAGAGGGTATTTATTCATACTAGGTACTTGTTAGTCTTTACGGTTGTAGAGAAATGTGAAAGGCATTTAGGGATATTCTCGTAATGTTATTAACCGGACCGGCCACTGTTAAACACGAAACGATGAGTTCAGTGTTGAGATATTTGGCAGCACTGACTGACCTCACCCACCTGCCTCTTCTGTTTAGTCATCGTCACCATGCTTTGATCTGACCATTCACTTATGGATGACAAAGTGTTATGTTGACAGCTCAGATAGGGCTCCTGACCACAAAAATCTCAGCAGAGGTCAGCACGTATCCATTGTCTGAGGCAATAAGGTTTGGCAGCTCAGTAAGTGCAGACTAACAGTAGGGAGCTTGAAATAAACCAAGAGGACCTTAGACCATTCTGTCAATCCTATAATAGTCTAGAAAGTACTTTTCCTGGATGTTCTTAGCTATTAATATAAATTTTGGCAAGTGGCTCTTGGTTGTTTATTCTAAAAAGGGAAGATGCATTGGCAATAATTAGACCAGCTAGTGTGACCAATATTTCCAGCCACAAAATCAATGTCATGCCGCCCCATACAGATTAAATTTAATTTATTATGGTAAAATAACCTAAGGTACTACAAGACATGAAGCCATGACACTTAACATGCCTAACTTGACTGTTCTTATTTTGGACAATTGATGATTTGAAATAGCTACCTGGTTTAAAAAATCAAATTTTTCAACATCTTCCCATACTAGCCAGTTCTTGGTTGACTATGGGAAGTGCACACAGGGAGAAAGCTTATATATGCATTCACCTGAAAATGAAAGTAAAAACGGTGAATTAAATGTTAGAGCCCTTTGACTATGTTCCTATTGCTAATGGGCAAATAAGTATTCGAACACACTGTGACATTTTAGTGAAATGCCAGCAAATTTTTTTTATAGTGTTGACTTTACAGTCATAGATTGCCATTGACCTATAAACAATGTTTTTTTTGGTGTACCAGTGGCATTCAAATGCATAAAACATTGATTTCACAAAAATTGCTCATTTTACATTTTAAAAATTAATTGACTGGCATATAAATTAGCTACCACCTAAAAATTAATTGACTGGCATATAAATTAGCTACCACTTGAGATTACTGCTGTGTATTTACTAGCAATTTAATATAATGGAGATTTCTGAGAATAAGGCTCAAGTTGTGATCTATAACAAAAATAAATAAATCAGTTGTATAACTTGAGAAAAATCATTGACATCACTGAATCTTTGTTCTCTTACCTTTAAGAAGTATAGTGTAAAGCAGAGGATTAAAAAGAGATCAGGATGGCAAAATGATTAATGTTTATATAGCTTCAGTCTTATTGGTCCCTCCATCTATTGTTGAACTAAAAGTAAAACAAAATGAGGGGCTGAAGAGATGTTTCTGTGATTAAGACAGCCTTCTGCTCTTATAGAGGAACAGACTTTGGTTCCTAGTACTTCTAGCTCAAAACACATACAATTCCAGTCCAGGGATTCAACTCTGTTGGGGACACACACACACCTTTAAAAAATTAAATGGTAGATCTTGGGCAATAGTTTGGTGTTAGTGTACTTGGCTAGCATGCTTGAAGCCCTAAGTTCAATCCCCAGTAGTGTAGATAGGTAGACAGACAGATAGACAGGTAGGCAGATATTTAAGAGGGTCTAAGGAACACATGCATATAGAGAACTCATAGGTTTGAAATTAAAGAGTGTCAACTCTGACGTTAGATTGCCTAGCTTTGTATCCTGAAGTTACCACTTATCAGTTGTGTAACTTTGGGCAAATTATCCACCTTTTCTGCACCAGCCTCAGACCTGTCATTTACACAGTGATGACCGTAGTGGTGCTTATCTGATATGATTATTGTGTGGTTTCAGTGAGAGCACATTTGCAAAACACTGTGCACACTTCCTGGCATATAACATCAGGAAGTGGTGGAGAGAGCAAACGTATGTTGCTGCTCTAATTAGGTATCTATAGAAACAAACAGTTTTTAGAATCATCCACCTCAAGTTGCTGATGGAATTTTCCCTTGTGAGTGGATATGGAGGATATATTTTATATATCTTCCACTTTTTTTTTCCAAGCACATATATAGTGTTGATTTTGGTTACTGTATTACATCACAATTTCAAATCTTTAAAAATGTTAGTCATACATCCAAATGTCTAAAGCACAATTAAATGTAATTAATGGTAATTTCTTCTGGTGGCGGGCAATATTTTTAGCATAGTTTCCAAAGCTGTGGTCTGAGTCAACTTTCTTGAGCTGCACGGAACTTTGCTCTCATTATTTTCATCAAAGTTGAGACTCCCATCTCTTACCTGTGAAGAGAGAGCCAAAACTGGACCACATACCTCAGAGCTTGTCCACCTGATTTCTGCCATCTATAGTGCTCTCTGCTTCCCTCAGAGCCCCAGCTGTAGAAACACAATCTCAAACCCCAGCAGCAGAGCAAAGAGGAACAACCTCCCGGTGACCTGGCTCGTTTGTAATTTAGATCTACATAAAAGCATATGTGAAAATTCATAATATACCCTCATTGTTCTGGCTTTTTCTTACATTGCATAAGGTTTAAATGCCCCAATGCTTTATGCTTTTGTGGCTGATAAACCAATTTTTCCACCTAAAGGGTGATTGAATGCCTTAGCTTTGGTCAAGATCTCACTCTTCCGGCTGTGGATTCATGAGTTCCCCCAGACTCTGTTCAGTAATTGAGATGCCTTCCTGCAGCACTTGAGACTAAGCCCTAAAAGCTGTGCTTTGTGTCCTCAGTCAGTAATGACCTTTGGAGATTTTTACCCATTGAACGGAGGTCTTCCTTGTGAAATTGTAGAATAGTGCCCCAGTTCACTCTCTGTGACTTGATACTACCAAACAAGAATACCATTATCAGTGTCTGAGAAGAAAAAAGCCCTGCTACCCTGTCTCTTTAAAAGCTGAGGGATAGGGAACACAGCAGAGTTAATTCTTTGGGGGGAGGGGGGTGCTTTGAGAATTTTCTGGCCCAGAATCAAGTTCCAGATAATTAATTTTGTCAGTGAAAAAAAAAAAAAACAACAAAAAACTCTGATGGTCTGTTCTCTTCAGAGAAAAGTGACATCACCCATAGAATTCTCTGGCACTGAAGAAGAACAAAGCTGTGAGCACAGGAAGTAACAGGCGAATGTCCACGAGTGCATATTTTATCTACTTCAAAGTGCGCTGTGAGAAGTCATTCTGCGGGGCCGCCTCCCAGCAGCCGTGGCTTGGCGTTGGGCCTCTGGGCAGCAGACAGGGAGACTCGCAAGCTGTGGCCTGATCTGAGTGTGCTGTTCTTAGGAAAGACACTAAGAAGATGACAAAGCTCGAAAGTTTTGGCGAGACCCGCAAGTGAGGTAGTGTGAGGAAATCGCAGCAGATGCGGAGGCTTCAGCTGTGGATGAGGTCAGTCCGGGAAGTGATGCCCCGGCCTCTCCTTGCTTTGTGCTAGCATCATACTCCCACACTGTCGCCGACGCACACTGCACTGCGGAGTACATAGCTCCGAGAAGTCCCTCAAAGCTTTGTTCTTTCTTGTGGGCAGCGGAGTTAAGAGAAACACATGAATCTTCCCAAATAAGACTTTTGTCCATGCTAGGGTGCACTAAACCTAAATGGGTTATTGTTAAATTCAAGTCTGTCCTTCCCTGCAAAATATGTTAGTTTTATGTCAGGTATCTAGAGCTAGGCTTTTATTGGCAGAACATTTTTATTCCCATCACCAATTTGAAGCATCTTAGGAGAAAATGAGCTTCAAAATTTCAGGTGCCACACATCCAACTATCAGAGACATACATATTCCTTTGATCTGAAACTAACTGTTCCAAAACCTTCTTTAAAATGTTTTATACAGTTGTCTAAATAAAACCAGTTATATTTATGTTATTTAGAAGGTGCATTCTCAATGAGATCACTGTTGTTCCCCAGAGAGTGAAAACTGGACCTTGGGAAGGAAATTGTGAAGACATTTTAGATGGTTTATGGCCCTTAGAAGTACCCTAGTACATAACCATGTATGTGGTAGTCCTGGTATTAAATTTCATAATGGGGCCTAAGAGGCAAAATATCCAAAAGACTCTCCTTGGGAAGACAGTACTGATTAAAAAGTTATAAAGAAACATATAAACCATCAATAAGTCTGGAAACCTGAGAAAATATTTCAGATATTAAGGCATTTTTCCTTAGTTGCAATGTATAACTTCGAATATGAGTTGTATCACTTAAATCTCTGAAAGTTCACCTTTTTTATATCTGCTATTTATTCCTTGACAATTCTCTAAGTGTGTACAATGTTTCATATCTACCTCCCCCCCCAATTTTCCTCTCCCACTTTTCCTGAACCCCAGTGGGTTCCCCCTCTTACCTTCATACCCTTTCCACTTTTTTTTAAAATTAACCCATTGAGTCCAGTTAGTGCTGCCTGTTACAATGTTGACTGGTCATGCTGGCTTGAGCTTGTTCAGGCCTGGTATGCATAACTATCGTGACAGGGATCTCATGAGTTCAACATTCAGGTCCAGAAGGCAGCATTTTATAGCTTTCTCTCTGTCTTCTAGATCTTAGAGTCCCACCTCTTCTGAGATGTTCCCTTGTATGTGTGTGTATGTGTGTGTGTGTGTGTGTGTGTGTGTGTGTGTGTGTGTGTGATATAGATGAACCTATACAGCTGAACATCCAGCAGTTATGTATTCCTGGCACTTTAACAGTTATGAGTCTCTGTGAATGGCTGCCCACGGCAGAAAGAAGAGTCTCAGACTAAACATATAATTTAAATCTCTGCGATTTCTCCTCCTAGGAATGCTCTATATTTTACTCGAATGCTTCTGATTAGTATAGGTTTTCTATTTTGTTGTTGTAAATGGCATGCTTGTTCAACATCCTTCATCTCTCTTGTTTAAATGGCATATTTTGGAGGATATGGATGTGCATGTTTTTGTGGGTACATGTGTGTTTGTGTTGGTCAACCTTGGATGTCGTGCCTCACAAGCCAGTCACCTTGATTTTTGAGACAGGGTATCTCACTAGCCTGAAACTCTCAACTCTCTGAGTAGGCCAGGCTGGTTGGCCAGCAGATCCCAGCAGATTCCAGCAGATTGCATATCTCTACCTCTTCAGATCTGGGATTACAAGCGTGTTTTATCTTGCCAGCTTTCTTTCTTTCTTTCTTTCTTTCTTTCTTTCTTTCTTTCTTTCTTTCTTTCTTTCTTTCTTTCTTTCTTTCTTTCTTCTTTTTAACATAGATTATCAACTGATCATTTATTTACCCCTCAGATAACATAAATTAAAGATACAAATGAAAACCAGGCAGGATGGTGCATACCTGTACTCCCAGAATTTGGGAGGCTACAGATTTGAGGACAGCCTGGGCTATATACAGTGGATTCCAAGCCAGGGCTATACAGAGAAAGACTTTATCTTAAACAAACAAACCTTTAGGTGTAAATTTTTAGTTTACTATTTTTAAAGAGTCCGGATTTGTTTACTGAGAGTTTATTTTCAGAGCCTCTTCTGGTCTCGGCAGCCGGGCACTGGTGATATTCAAGCATACTTGACTTTTTCCACACCCCTCCCCAGAGATCCTGGTCCCTTTGCAATGCAGGTGATCCCACTTATGTTCAAATCCTGTAATTCTTAATAAAATGTATTGCAATTTATAACTGCAATATGTCTGCTATACAAAGAGAGACGAGAGCTCTGCGTCTCGGCTGTGCATACTCCGAGCCAGGCCTGAGCTCCGCGTTCCCCTTCTATCACTCATATTGGAAGGAAGTGTCTATTGTTAACGCCACTGTTTTCTATATTTTTAAAATTTTGTTTTGTTTCTGTTGTTGTTGTTTTCAAATGCCCCCAGATGGAGGCATGCCTCTTTCTGCAGTGGTGTAACCACTAGTGAGTTGCTCATCCTGACATGAGCACTCACTCCTAGTTAAATACAGGTCACACAGACGTGAAAGTAGGAGGCACTTGTCAGAAGGAAGAGGGGCTTCAGTGGGAGAGGGGTGTGGGGGGGAGGGTAACGAAGGATAAAGGGAAATTTATTGGATACATCAATCCTCTGTGAAAAGCAGCTCGTGATAAACTGGGCACAAGTCTCTGGTTCCATAGGAATTGCCTTCATTTAAAAAAGGGGAAATTGCAAATCAAGTAGGAATGTTACAAGTACATTGTAAATTTTTTTAATTGAAAATTAACAAGTTTTTATAAGTATGAATATATTATATATATATTTTTTCTTATACCAAAGGACTTGGCTTTGGTGGCATCCTTCATCTGTAGATGTGCTCCTGAACGAGCCTTCTTACCGATGCTGCTTTAAACAATGCTCAGGAAGATTTAGAAAAGTCCTACTGCTGCTATGACGTGTTCTTTTGACAGGGAGTGAACTACAGATTCTCACAGTGTGGTCTAACTCTGAAGCACATTTTTAAAAACCCATTCAAGGGACAGGAGGGGCGGCTTGGGAGTTAGTTAAGAGCACTTGATGCTCTTGCAGAACACCCGGGTTCTGCAAGAACCCAGATGGCATATGTACCCGCAACTCCGGTTCCAGGGCAGCCAACTCCGTCTTCGGACCTCCTTGGGCCAGGCACACATATGATACATATATATATATATATATATATGCAGGCAAAACATTCATACATTTAAAAATACTATAGCTTTGACCTATTGAATTAGTCTGTGGAAGGGTTTTCTCTAATGCTGCCCAATTGATCCAGCTGAACAGTATCAGCCAATTCACTGTGATGAAGGAATGAAAAGAGGAAATCGCTCTCACTGGGCATCCACTCTATGCCAGGAACTATGCTAGGGACTTCACATACATTTCATTTCAGAGTCAGCCAACTCAAGTCACACAACTAAAGCATGTGATCCCCAAAGGGCAGGGGAGTGTCACTGATTTACCACATGCCCTGCAAACTTTAGGTCAAGTGAAATCTGTGAAGGTGCTGTTGCTGTGCCCATTTAACAGATGGAGAGACTGAGTTCACAGGCTGACTCATTTACTCAATGTCATACAGTTGATCCACAGGGTCACATGCTGTTGTGCACCTTTCTAGCATAGATTCCCAGGTGGATGCTCACCTTTCTACCACATTGCATCAGTTGAAGGGCTAAGTCTTGATAATTTTCCCTTCCCTTCCCTTCCTTCTCCTTCCCCACAAGCAAGTATCTAATGTAACATTCTTTGCAGATTCAGGATGGCTGAGGTTTTGGGGTTTGTTTTTTAAAAAATTAAAGTATAGTTTTACCAGCTGGTCACTTGTATGGTACAAATATAGAATCTTCTTAGGAATAAATAGAAAATACAGCCACCCCAAGGGAATTCAATGCTGTGTGAATCAAATAAACTTCACACATAAATTATACTAGACAATCTAGTTTTACCTTGTTTTTTTTTTTATACAATGCTTTCTCTTTTGAAAATATAATGTCTGGGGCTGAAGAGATGGCTCAGCGATTAAAAGCACTGGTTGCTTTTCCAGAGGTCCTGAGTTCAATTCCCAGTACCCACGTGGTGGCTCACAACCATCTATAATGGTATATGAAGCCCTCTTCTGGTTGCAGACATACATGAAGACTGAGCACTCATATACATAAAATGCCTAAATAAATAAATGTTTAAAAAAAACAAAATAAATAAAGTTTTTCCTGAAAGAAAAGAAAGAAAGAAAGAAAGAAAGAAAGAAAGAAAGAAAGAAAGAAAGAAAGAAAGAAAATCCAGTGCTGTATTTCTCAGCCCTAATCCACAAGAGTATAAAAATAAGATGGAAGGCGTATGTAGTTACATTTCCCTCTCCTGCCCCTGTGCCCTCCCTCCCCAACTTAATAGGAATGCCAAATTCTTTCTGCCTTCTCTGCCCCTGCACTCCCTGGCATTTGCCTTTTTTCCTGCCCTTGGCCCACAGTGATCTTGTGGATGCCTGGGTTGGGGTTCGCTGAAGTTCAGCAGGGTTGCTCCTCCGTGGCCCACCCTGAGCTCCACTTGGGATAGCAAGCGTCTCCTCCCCACCCCCACCTCTTGCTGAACCTGCAATGGCCTTGAATTCTAATGGACCAATTCTTCTAGTTTTTATTTAGGTCTTTTGTTGTACATTCCTTACTATGGCTCTCAGGAAGGAATGGGAGGGGGCGGGCTAGACAGGAGTCTGAGTGGCAAGCCCTCGGCTACACTAGGGCTCACCCTTCCCCTCTGACCTGCTCCATTGTTCTACAACCAAAATGGTCCTTTCCCTCCACTGGGATGAGTCCTTTCCCACGAAAAGCTTTGGTCATGCAAACAGCTCTGTGGCAAGACCAGCCTGTCGGTCAGTTCCCCAGAGGAAACTGCATCAGCGCATTTCACCAGGGCTAAACTAATGACTGCTATACTAATTGCATGGCAATGTCTAGCTGGCTTATGCTGGCAGCATTGCATTTATTGAGCTAGAGAAACAGCTATAAAGTATCTGGGTGTGCTTTCCATGGTTCAGAGAATTCAGCTTCTCACCAGAGTCACAGAGTGATACCTACTGAGTACACAGAGGTGAGCAGCTGAAGGGCAGGCCTCAAAGTCTTTTGGAATTTAAGGAATTATCACAGCACTGCATGAGGGAACCTGTGACCCTATCTAATTTCTAATCCGGGACCTAGCAGCTGCCTTACTATTAATATCCCAATGTGTGCGGAAAAAGAAAACCACCTAGGAATATTAAAAAAAAAGTATTTAAATTCATGGATGATGTTGATATTTGTATGTCTATAAGGAAAGTTAACTATGCTTTTTAAATGTAGTGCATAGAATTTTCGTTTTTCTTAAAAACTGGTAGTCGCTAAGGAGTGAATTGGGAATGATTTTTATTTTCCTAATTTGAGTTTTAAAAAATTTTGTGAAACAGACAATTCTATAAACTTCACTGTTGGAAACCTATTTCTTTCTTTTCTTCCTTCTTTCCTTTCTTTCTTCCTTTTTTATATCTTTCTACTTTTCTTTCTTTTCCTCCTTCCTTCCTTCTTTCTTTCTTTTTATTTATTTATTTTTCTTTCTGAGTTAAGGTCTCTCGATGTAGCCCTGGCTGGCATACTCTTACAGACCAGTGTAGCCTCAAACTCACAGAGATCTGCCCACTTCTGACTCCTGGATACTTGGTTTAAAGATGTGTGACGCCACCCGCCAGCTGCTGTGACTATTTCCAATTGTATAGTTCAGGAGCATTAAATATGTTTACCTTGTTGGGTAACTGTTACCACCAGGGAGCTCAAGAAGGAATTTCTTCTTCTTTTGTAAACTTGAAACTCTACATCTATTACATAGTAATTGCTTTCCTCTTAGCTCCTCTGTCCTTGGCAACCTGGTCTGCTTTGTCTCAATGAATTGGGGTGGCATTAAGTACCTCATATAAGTGAATCACATAGCATCTGCCCTTTTGTAACTAAGAACCGTTAGCACAATAGCTTTGGGTTTGGTTGATATTGCAGTATGTGTCAGAGTTTCCCTCCTGTTAAAGCTGAGCGGCATTCCGTCAGATAAATCTACTGCATTTAGTTTATCTGCCATCCAGGAAGGGGACCTCACGGCAGTCCCAGTTTGACACCGAACAATGCTGCTATGAAGAAGGTGTACAAATATCTATTAAAACCGCTGTTTTCAGTTCCTTTGAGTACACACCCTGCTGTGGAATTGCTGGATCATATAGCAAAGTGTGGCCAGGCTTTTCAGGAATTTCTGTGGTCCTCTGCACTTGTCTAAATCATTTCACTTGTCCACGGGTACCTTAAGAGCTCCGATGTTTCACAACCTCGTCACCACTTAATTTTCTGTTGTTGTTGTTGTTTAGTTTTGGTAGCACCCATTCTAATGGTACCAATATCTATCATTTAATTGTGGTTTTGATTAGCATTTCTCTAATGGTAAGTGATACTGGGCATCTTTACATGTGCCTTCTTACTTCTTGTATTTTTCTTTTCCCCCTGAAGAAATGTCCGTATAATCCCTTTGCTCGTGAGCAGTTTTTGGAATTGTAGAAGTTTTTAATATCCTGCATATTATCTCCATCAGACACATACACTTTCTCCCATTCAATAAGTTGCTATTCTTTGACACTTGGAAGGTTCTAAGTCTGACATTAGTCGAGCTCATCCACATTCCTTCTTTCATGGCTTGTGCCATTAGTGTAGTCAAGAAACAACTGCCAGATTCATTACCATAAAGTACTTTTCTTGTGTTTTTTAAAATTTTATATTTTGATTGATTTTGAGCTAAGTTTACTAAATGTTCAGGTATGGGTCAAATTTTACAAAATATGTGGCTATCCAGTTTTCCCAATGCTACTAAAAACACTCTCCCTTCCCCATTGAACAATCTTGGCATCTTTGTGGGAAACCTTTCGACTGGCTTTATTTACAGGGTTTTCCATTGTGTTGACCCACATCTCTGCCCTTATGGCAAGTGCCATGCCATTTTGATCAATGTAGTCTTGTAGTTAGTTTTGAAATTAAAAAATAAATGTGACCTCTAACTTTGTTCTTTTGCAAAATTGCATTAGTTACTACAGAGCTCTTAAGATTTCATATGGGGGGGGGGCTGGAGAGATGGCTCAGAGGTTAAGAGCACTGACTGTCCTTCCAAAGGTCATGAGTTCAGTTCTCAGCAACCACATGGTGGCTCACAACCATCTAAAATGATATCTGGTGCCCTCTTCTGGCGTGCAGGTACATATGCAAACACGCACTGTATGCATAATAAATAAATCAATCTTTTAAAAAAAGATTCATATGGCTATTAACATGAATTTTTCCATTTCTACAAAAAATTTACCTCAATTTTGAATATTTTATTTTTAAGATCTCAAATATAAAGGCAAATTTTAACATGACAAATTACATCTTTTTCCAATATTCTAATGAAAGATTCCTCTTGGTTTGGGGTATGAATGCTACTCTTTTGTGGGTAAGCTCTGGAGAGAACTTTGGCTGCTCTGGACTGTGTAGTTGTAGAGAAGAATTATTTCAGAGAATCCAAAAAGTAACATTTTAAGTTTCAAATGGCCTTTTAAACCAACCATGTCTGAATGTTCTCCTGGTTTGTTATATTACTAATCTCATTAGCTTTGCTTTTCAAAATCCAGGAGAAACTGGGTTTGATTTCTATAATAATAGCTAATAACATTATAAATTACATCTTTTTGCTTTTAATCCACTTATGACATTAGTATTTACTTAAGTTGAATAAACATGTAATTTAATTTGTATGAGATTTAAAGATACCACATTTTCTATTGCAACATTCTGGTGGAATGTACTGTTTTTCCTTATTCCGTTTACATATTTTCTTTTGGAATAAACTTTAAGGGAACAAAGTGACTTCTGAATTATAGACAAAACTGTCAGATGAAAGACTAAGGAAGTTGACGAAAATGTAACTGTTTAGATCTTTTGAATAAGGGCAAGTAGTCAAGGTTGTCCTGAGAGGTTGCAGACCTTCTCACTCCACATAACTTAAATGGACTCTTCTTGATTTCAACAAATATTTACTGAGTACCTATCATGTGGCCGGCACTCTGTGAGGGACAGTTGACACAGCCTCTGTCCTCACAGCGGCTCACGGTCCCAGAAGGAAATAGACAAGCAAACTAATAAATCACCTTACGTAAATAGATACAGAACTCTTGGGTTCCCAGAGTGGAGAAGTGCTCACAGAATGGCCATGCCCAGACCTTCCCACTGCAGTGGCGGGGCTGTGTTTAGGCAGTTAACTAAATCATACAAAGGAGTGGTAGTGTTTGGGAATACCACCATTCTGGGTCTCCCATAAGTAAAGACAGGTCTATTTTTCTCTCAAATATATCGTTGTTGAAAGTCGGCAGCTCCTGACAGGAATACCCTGTTTAAAGCATACTAGACTGTCATCTAGGGGTAGGCTCCTAACCCCCAACTGCAAATGCTTCCTCTCCGCAGACAGTAAGACAGGGGCCAGAGTAGCATCACCTAGGAGCATGCAGCGAGCCACCTACCTTAGGTCAGTGTTTTCTGAAGTCTCTGTTTCATCATAAATGCCCAGGTAAATATTAAAACATTGTCACTCTGCTGGGAGGCGAAAGGCTGTCAACAGCTTCTGAGTCATAGTGAGATAGGAATCACGAGCCGGTTGAGGTACCTGAGAGGGTTTCGAATGTTTTTACCACAAAGAAATGGTAAATGTTCACCCCGTCGTGAACTTACACATTACTATGTACTGAAGCACGACAGGGTTCCTCATGAGTATGTATGCTTCCTATGTGTCAAATAAAACACATTATATTGACATGGTGAAAAAGTTATAAACTGTCACCTGAAGTCTTCTGATGAGCTTACTGACACAACAGACTGAACTGTTTATGTGAGGGGCAGGGGGTCATTATCATCCCCACTGTGCCCCCAAAGTGGCATGTGTAAAAGTAACTTTTATTTGCCTGAGGTAATTGTCTTGTAAGCTCTGTCTGCTAACCTAGGCCAAGTGCTAGAAGTTTCTAGCCTCTGAACAATCTAACTTCGACCTAGAATGTCTCAACCTCTGAGACTTACCGCTGAATAAAATCATACTTTCTAGCTCTTTCTGAACTCTGGCTGGCTGGTTCAACTCAGCTAGCTGTTCTGGCTTAAACTCCTCTCCAAGCTGACGGATTCAAACTGGTTTCTCTCTGCTTCTGACTGAATTGCTCTGCTTGACCTTATACTGACTTTGGCCATCTGTTCTAACCTGTGTCTTAGCTTGTTCTCTCTCACTGCAAACTGTCTCTGTACAACTGTCCTGGTAAAACTGGCTCCCCCAAGCCCCACTCTGCACTGCTTTCCTAAGTCCTTTTTTTCCTGTCTCTTCTGGTGAGGGTTGAGTGTTTCCTATCTCTGGCTCATTCTGCCAAATCTTTCTCTGACTTGTCACTTTGTCCCTCAATTAGACATCACTTTTAAACATCAGTGCTTCCTTCTACAAACTAATCTTATCTTCATTGTTTAGGATTAAACATGTGCACTAAGGTATTCCAGGGCTTAGAGATGCCTGGTGCGTCTGCATTCCAGCTTGGACCTAGGCCTAGACCTAGGTCTTCAGATGTGATCTCTTGCCACAGCAGCCATGATCCTGGATTAAAATTCCTCTACAGACATGTAGCCCCATGTCACCCCCTCCTTGTGGTCCCAATGTGACATGTGTCCTCATTTCAGAATTGCAGAAAGAGAGTGCAAGAGCTGAGGTGTTTTCCCTGCCTCCTGTTCATGATAGCTCTGCTTGTCTCCAAAGATTTCATAATCCAGCAAGTTTAAACAGTCAAAATTAATTTCACACATAATAATCTGTTACAGCAGCTTGCCTTTAAAGGGAGCTATTTTGAGGTTGAGCTTCTGAGTACCGTCAGGTCAGTTAGATTGCTCTGCTGTGTACGGGATGTGTGGAATACCCAGTCTCCTCACTGGCGTCTTCCACAGTGCGAACTACTTGTACCCAGTTGCCTGGATCTGGCCTGGTTTTTCACAGTCCAGCTTTCTAGGATTCTGTTCCCTTAGTAACCAAGGCTTACTTGCAAGCAAACTGGCATAGTTGGTAAGTCTGATTTGTCTAGATCTGATAAACATGTTTCAGTTTCCAGGGACCCTCTTGGTCTGAAGGGACTATGATCCTTTAGTGAAGAAAAGTCAGTGGGACTGATAAATCCAGCAGATCATGGAGAAATCTTATAGAACAGTAAGTCTCTGGCAAGGGCAAGCCACTGTGAATCTTCAGCTAACATCATAGTGTATGAGAGAGGGGACAGCATATGCGAGAGGGCCAACATGATTGTTGCATTAGGGGCAAGCTTTTTGTTGTAAGAGAGAGAAAAGATCCAGAGGCATCTGGAAGAGTCCAGAGCAGAAAGAAAATAAAGCAGACTAGACATGGCCAGGGCTATAAGGAAACAAGAGAGTGGGAGAGAACAGTGAGAGAGCAAGAGATACAGAGCATAGTGAGGACCCAAGAGAGCTCAGCTCAAGACAGGAAGAGAAAGTGTGGTAGAGAGTAATGAGCTAGCGCTAGAGAGCAAGGGGTGAACAAATCGTGTGGATTAAAAAGAGCCTGCGTGTGAGGGGAGGGGCTTTGGACCGGACACACAACAGTCTCTCTTTGGTGCTGAGTTGCCCCATGTCTGTCCCAGAGCAGTGACTTCCAAATGCTGCCGTGTTGCAGAATCTCCTGCAGAGATGTTTTAAAACACGGTGATGGGGGGGTGGGGGGAAAAGCAGCAAGCTTTCCTGCCTCAGGTGTGACTCATAGGCCTGGGGTCATATAGTTAGTAGTCATCAAACCTCCTTCGGCCAGTGGCTTCCAGGTATTTGGTCTGGTGAATTCAAAGAATGACTTTGGAAGACAATGGAAGAGTGAGTTTCAGAAGGCATTTTATTATAGGTGAGAGAAAGTAAGCAACATATAGCTGGGAAGTGAGGGGCTGGAGGGGGGGTAGGAAGAGGTCCGGTGGGGAGGGGAAAGATGAGGCGGGATGGGGGAAGGTCCAAAACCAGCTTTGTATAGTTGTTCTTTCTTTACGTGAGTTCTGAGGCTCATACTCTGAGGTCAGGCTTGCCCACTGAGCCATTTTCACAGGCTCCTACTGCGTCTTTATAACATGCATATCTGACTTTGTCACTGCTCTGTGGATTAACATAATAATAATTATGTCATTATTATTGTGCGACATCATCTGATTGGTCTTTCCATAGCCTTTTCTTTCTTCTTAAGATTTTCAATTTAAAAAAAAAATGAATATGAGTGTTTTGCTGGTATGTGTGTATATTACCTACATATCTGCCTGGTGCCCCCCCAGAAGATGACATCGGATCACCTGGAACTGGAGTTACAGACTGTTGTTAGCCAACACGTGGGTGCTGGGAATTGAACCCTGAGCCCTCTGCAAGAACAAGTGCTCTTAACGATTGTGCCAGACGTCTCTCCAGCCCCATGTTTTGCTGTCTTGAGCCTGGAGCATTCCAACCTCTCTAAACCCATCTCCATTTTTATTCATTGTGAGACTTCAGATCACATCCCCGTGGAAGCGTCCTCTGTTAGCTCAGACTCAGGTCAAACATCCCAGAAACGCTGTTAGTCCCCTTATTTCCTCTAGCACAGGCTTATTATACCATATAATACATCATTTTTCCATTGTCAGTGTTCCTTCAGACTGACAGGGTGCAGCTCTTTCTGTTATACTGGATACCATGCACTCTACAGCATTGCAGGATATTTGATCCCATGTGAACCCCAAAACTGTGAACTGGAAAACACTGTTTCTTGTTTGGTTTTGATGAGCCCTATCACACAGTTTTAATTCAAGAACTTTTTACTGTAAACAGGGGATTATGGTGTGGTTCACCCAGCCCTAGCACACACCTTTAACCCAAGAGCTTTCTGTACACAGGATTTAGTAAAGTTAACCCTAGGTCAAGAAGCGAAGCACGAAACCAACTGACAGGGATTAAAGAGTAGGAGGGACTTTGAGTTGAGGGGTATTAAAGACAATGTGGTGAAGAAGAAAAAGCTTTTAGTTTAAGCTCTGGCTTTAGCTTAATCTTACAGCTCCTCAGCTCCCTAGCTTTTGGGGCTAGCAAGCCTATGGTCTTGGGTTTTTTTGCCTTTTGCTCCTGGTTTGTCAGCTGAGCTAGTGAGCCTTTTGGGGTTTTTTGTTTGTTTGTTTGTTTTCCATCCACACCTGAGCTGAGAAGGAAGGCCAACTGGGTATTTTCTCTTCCTCTCTGAGCTAGCAGGTTTTCACCCCAGCATCTGGCTCTTGAGTCTTTATTGGTAAAGTAGAATGGTCGGGATTTTTCATTTCTTTTTAAACAACAGTACGGTGTGAATGTTCCCAAGATATTTAAAGAATGGTTGATTCGGCTCTGGTTTTTTAACACATTTCATTTTATTGTGCCTCTGACTCTGGTTGTCCGGCAAAGCCCAAATGCCCTCCCTTGACATCGTGGCCCAGGGCAGCATGGAGTGGCTCTTTGCTGCCCCCACATGTTTTAAATCAGCTCCCTCTGCAGCCGACTGTTGCCATAAGCACAAAGAGGAGGTAGGTTTGATGGCAGAGACATGAGACTCCTGTGTTTCTTTCTG
The DNA here is from genome assembly GCA_028658305.1 of Pachyuromys duprasi. NCBI lineage: Eukaryota > Metazoa > Chordata > Mammalia > Rodentia > Muridae > Pachyuromys > Pachyuromys duprasi. The sequence goes on from CM053749.1 coordinate 37,513,118, forward strand.
TACCTGAACCTCATATTTGTTCAGTTAGTAAATAAAGTGAGTATTGTGCTCCTCCTTCTCCAATCTCTTCCTCCTCTTCAGAGAGCCATCTTCAAAGCACTTTTCTCTCTGCTCCAATTTACATTCTTAAGATCTATTGAGGAGCTCCCTAGAGTCCTGGGACCCTAGCTACTTGTTTCTAATTCAACTTCTCTGCAAAAATAACCTTCAAAGGTAGAAGTTTTCTGACATTGGTGATTTTATCCTTTTTCATAAGAATTAACACATTCCTAAAAGTGGAGCTATAAAGCAGCTTTATCCCCAAGGTGCAGGTTCCTTTTTCATACATTGAATTGTGAATTTGAAGGAGTGAACAGATTTATTGTGAACACACAGTTATCATCACTAATCTAATGAGTCAAAAGATATTACACAGGCAGAATGTGTGAGCCTGATCACCTGACTTTGCTCCTTGGAACACTCATGGCAGAAAGAGAGAATCAACTGCTGTAAATTGCCCTCTGACCTCCACTGGCATGCTACAACAGTTTGCATGCACCCGCAAACAACAAATAGATACTAAGTAAATAAAAAACTGATAAAAATGTATTTTAAGTAGCAATATCATAGAAACAGCATTGATAATCTTTCTGGGGTTATCTCTACAGCAAGTAGAGACCCCTTAGTAATTTCTTGATGGTTTGGGAAGCTCTAGGTATATGATACCCTGTAGCTTTTTTATTTGTTAGTTAGTGTCTAGGATAATTAACCTAAGATGAAGTGTGTAACACCTAGGTCATATTATGACTAGGTTCAAGAATAAGTGGTGTTTATTTTTTTTAATGAAAAGAAATAAGTATTTCCTTTTCTCACACAGGAAAAAAAAATGAACAGCCAAAGGATTCTTGAATAACAACAACAAACAATGCTAGAAGTATCATCATACCCAACCTCAAGATATATAGTAGATCCATAGTAACAAAAAGAGCATAGTACTGGCACAAATACAGAAACATACATCAGTATAACAGAAAACACATAAATAAACCCATGTAGCTATAGCAACATGGTGTTTGAAAAAGATGCCAAATATACACATTGGAGAAAAGACAGCTTCTCTAACAAATGCTGTTGGGAAAACTGAATATCCACATGTAGAAGAGTGAATTGCTCGTTCTGTACAAAAATCAATTCAAGTTGGATAAAAGACCTTAAAATATGGTCTGAAACTAAACTACTTCAAGACAGAAGTGTAGGAATAGGCAAAGACCATCTGAAAAGGATTCTGGTAGCTTGGGAATAATATCAAGAATTAATAAATAGGATTTCGTGAAATCCAAAGGCTCCTACCCAATAAAGGAAATACATGAGTAGAAAGCCTATAGAAAAAGAAAAAAATCTTTGCTAGGCATCTGAAAAAGGGTTAGTATCTAGAATTTATTAAAAAGAATTCAAAAAACTAAACACCACATTAACAAATGAATCAGTAAATGGGCTAATACAAAGAACACATAGTTCTTGAAAAATGAAATATGAAAGGCCAATAAGTATGTAGATAATGTCAAACATCATCCATCAGGGAAATGCAAATTAAAACAATATTGAGATTCTGTTTTATCCCAGTCAGAATGGTTAGCACAAAGAAAACAACATGATGACCAAGACTCAAGGTTGGGGGGGTTGATAGGCTATTGGTGAAACTGTAAATTTGGCTCGCCACTATGGAAATCACCATAGAAGTTCCTTAATACACTAAAAGTTTATATAACCTATGACCCTACTATACCACTCTGGTATACACTCAATGGACTCTAAGTCAACAGAGCACAGAGATATTTGCACTTTTTACACTAAAGATTTATTTGTTGTATTTTTATTTATGCTATGTGTGTTTACCTGCATAGGTGTATGTGCACCACATTGATGCAGAGGCCAGAAGAAGGCGTCAGAGATCTCAAACTGAAGCTATTGGCAGTTCTGAGCTGCCTGACCTGGGTGCTGAGAACCAGGTCCTGTGCCAAAGCAGCACATGCTCTTAATCACTGAGCCATCCCCTCAGCCCCGATACTTGGAACTTTTATGTTTACTGCTACACTATTCACAATAGCACTAGGTATTATGAATCAGGCTAGGTGTCTGTCAGAAGATGCAGAAAGAGGAATGCTGCATACTAAAATCTGTATACCTAAAGAAGACAAGCAAGAAAGAGGACCAGGGCTAAGATGATTAATCTTCACTTAGAAAGACAAATGGGATGGACATTGGAAATAGGAGAAAACAAGCAACAGGACAGGAGCCTACCACAGAGGGCCTCTGAAAGACTCTACCTAGCAGTGTATCAAAGCAGATGCTGAGACTCATAACCAAACCCTGGGCAGAGTGCAGGGAATCATATGAAAGAAGGGGCAGTTAGTAAGACCCAGAGAGGACAGGAGCTCCACAAGGACCAAATATATCTGGGCACAGGTGTCTTTTCTGAGACTGATTCTCCAACTAAGGACCATGCATGTATATTACCTAGACTCCCTGCCCGGATGTAGCCCCATGGCAGCTCAGTATCCAAGTGGGTACTGTAGTTAGGGGAACAGGAACGTCTCTAACATGAACTCAATAGCTGGCTCTTTGACCTCCCCCTTCCTCCCCCCACCCCCCAGGGAGGAGCAGCCTTGCTAGGCCACAGAGGAGGACATTGCAGCCAGTCCTGAAGAGACCTGATAAGCTAGGATCAGATGGAAGGGGAGAGGACCTCTTCCATCAGAGGACTTAGAGAGGGGCAGGGAGGAGAAGAGAGAGGGAGGGTGGGATTGGGAAGGATTGAGGGAGGGGGCTCCAGCTGGGATAAAGTTAATAAACTGTGACTAATATAAAAAAATAAAAATTTAATTAAAAAAAGAAAGAGGAATGCTGTATACGCAATGGAGTTTTATCCCATCATAAAGTTGAACAAAAATATGTAGTTGACAGGAAAATGGATGCAAATGGGACCATCATAGTAGGCTAGATAAATTAGACTCAGGTAGATAAATATTGCATGTTCTCTCATCTGTGAATCCTAGATTGTGTACAGATAGATAAGCCATATATATGAAAGTAGATATGAGACTAAAGGAATGAGAATAACAGGAAAGGGAATAAGGGAGAAGGGATGGAGCAGTGAATATAGTCCAAGTATAGGGTATGATTGTACATCTATGATGCCCACTGCTGTGTACAATAAATATACTCCAGTAAAAATTTTATATTAAAAATTCCTTCTCTCAAGAAAAGGCCATCTAGCAAAAATTATAGTAATGTCTCCACTGACTCAGGACCAACTCTATGCCAAGTTCAACATTGGGCACTCCAGGAATTTATATATAGTTTCACTTTGTCAACATTCATACGGCGAAGTTGTTATGGTTTTATTCCATAGATGATAACTTAAAGCAACATTCATAGATCACCCAGAACCAGAATTGTTTTTTTGTATTCCTAGGACCAGAAAATAATTCTGAGACTCTTAAAAGCTGGGTTCATCCTACTATACTGCAATCTGGATTATAAACTCCATGTTTTAAGTTCTTGCTTGTCTTACTGCTTTAGAATTTATTTTATTTCCATTGTGCATAGGTCACATATACTAGTGTGAAATAATGGTGTAATCCATGCTGTCAGGAGTGTTTACTTCAGCTTATGTTCAAAGGCCGATTTTCTGAACACTTTTATATGCAGAGAGGGGTGAGCCTTCTTCAGAACGTGGTTTGTTGAGGTAATGTGTGACTAGCTCTCTCAGGTAGGAATGTGACTGAAGAGGAAGGACTGTGACAGAACCTTTGTTCCACCTGCCCCTCCCACCACTACCTACCTCGGTGACTGTGCTGTCCTCAGGTTCACAGTGGTGTTTGAATGATCTCAAAGGAATCCTGACAATGCCAATGAGTGGATGTAGCACAATCTTTATGACTTTGGGTTTATGCCTTTGTTTTAGATCCCAGGAATACTGTGCATGGTGTCATGTAGAGCCAGAATGAAGGCAGATTTCTCGGGACCAAGTTTCTAGGTAGAAAAGGGGAACTTTCTAGTTTAGAAAGCCTAATTTTATTCCATTTGCCTTTATGGATCTATTATATGACACAAAAATAATGTGGTTTTCTTTTGTTCTTCTTCAATGACTGTTATTGTTGAATTTAATGAGAAACCATGTCTCTGAACATTTAAGGCACAGAGTGTTGAGGAAGACATGTTATCAACTCCTGGCCTCCACCAACACATGTTCACACATAAGCACACACATATGTGCTCACATATGAGCACATACATGTGGACTCATACAAGGAGAAGGAGGAAGAAAGGAGAAGGGAAAGAAAGTCCCTATTTCACCTAGGAGATGCAGCCCTTATTCAGGGTCTGTTTTATCTAGTGAGAGATGTCTGGGCTGTAATTTACCCCCTGTTTATTCCGTCTGCCAAGTAACCCTGGACACAACATAAATCCATATCTATCGTAGTGCCGTATTGCAGGAAGCCCCTGTACATGGATTGCGTTTGGTCTTCAATGGGAAGGGCTTCTACGCTTATCTCATTCATGTAAGCCCGTACATTGTTCTCAAATGCAGGGTCGCAGCCTGTGCTCAGCAAGGCAGTTTGGCCACCTGACCTCCGTAAGCCTATTAAAATAGCAAATGAATGTCGTTGGTATCTTTTCTCTTTAATCACTCATATCTGGGGTCAGCTTTTTGATTTGACTAAAAATGAAACTGTGAACGTAGTGGCTCACGGACAGGAAGGCAACTTTGGAATCACACGTAAAGTGGGAAAAAAAAAAGTGATAATGGAGGTTGGCTCACTGGAAGTCTCCATTTTGAAAAAAGCTACCATTATGCTTCTCCCTCAGTGGGACTATAGAAATACGCCACTGTGTCTGCTTTTCATGTGGGTTTTGGAGATACATACTCGGGTCCTCATGCTTGCATGGCATGAACTGTCCCGAATGAGCCACCTCACCCGGAAGAGCCACCCACGGCACTGTTGGCCCCCTGCCAGCAGGAAATGGCACTGTGCTTTGTGTGTGCTTCTCCCATGTGATGACAAGCTGTTTTTTCATCAGCCTCTTTTCCAGCCTTAACATTCTCGCTAAGATTCCTAATTACTAAGGTCTTCAGCAAACTCTAGCTCACCGCTGGCCCACTAGTGAATTTGTCTTAATCCAGGTGGATGAGATTAGTTTGGAGACTGAAAGATGCAACAGAATATGAAGACCTAAGAAATGGTCAGACTGTGAATTCAGTACTCACGTTTCACTAGTTAGCTCTCCTGCTAAAAACATGCATGCAATGACAGGGTTTCTAATTTTAAACCCACAGCCAGCACTGGTGCAGGAGAAAACTATTTAGCTGTTATGGGCTGAAATCTGCACAATGAAGCCATGCTGGTTTACCTATTACCCTGCTGGTAAGGCAACCCCAAGCCTAGAGGGGAGTGCACACAGCAACTGTCAGCTCTATCACAATGCATCAATATAAAGGGCACTCAGAGGTGTGCGCATTGCATGATAGGACCAAAGACCTGCCACATAGACCTACAGCTGTGCTTTTCTTGAGAGCATCAATAAGATGTTGAGCTAAGCCACCAAAAGACTGACTATGACCTACCAACCAGACTCACCTGGTGACAGCATGTGTGTCAAAAAGACAGCGTTTGATGGGAATTGGTTAGTTAAAAAGCCTGGCATAGCACAGTGTGAGTTCCAGTCATGTGCTTCTATGCAAAGCAAGTTACTTATGGAAAATGAATCAGTAAGGGTGGCTGCTCATTAACTGCATATGGAGTTATAACTACAATAAACAACAGTTCTAGAATAAAGGGTTTCCCTTTAAAATACATTTGAAAGCATAAATAGAAAACTAGAGGATCTTGATCGTGGCTGACCTCATGCACCCTGAAACAGGTTTTCCAGGGTAGCCCTACCTGGCCTCCTCTCTCATATTAGCGCTCCTTAAATAAAGCAATTTTTATGCAGTTAATATTAGCACAGATTCTTTCTCTGCGCCCCTGCTTCCTAGCAACCAAAACAGAGTGTCTGCTTGTCAATCTACAGGATTTTTTTTTTTTTTTAAGTAAGAACAGAATCCCCAGTGAATCCGCGATAGACCTGGGGCAGTAGGGATGCATTTGGTAAGCTCTGCACTGATTTCATAAGTCTGGCCGGCCATCTGCAGTGTCAGCCGCCTGACCTTGCTGTACTTTCGGCCACAGGCTAGAGAAGATGTGATCCACATGCTGAAGACGGAGAGAACCAAGCCCGAGGTTCTGGAGGCGCATTACGGATCTGCAGAACCAGAGAAAGTGCTTCGGGTCCTGCACCGAGATGCCATCCTCGCTCAAGAGAAGTCCATAGGAGAAGATGTCTATGAGAAACCCATCTCAGAGGTAAAAGCGGGGTACCATCAAGCCTCCCTAGAAACTACAGAGACAGGACACCCCTCTTCCTTTTATATGCTTTGATGTTTTCTTCCAAATGCAAAATGTCATGATGCCCCAGCGTACAATTAAGTATGGTTAAGTAATTCATGGGTCGTACTAGATAAGTGCTGATAGGAGTTTCAAACTTAAATACGCTTGAGGTTTGAAATATATTTTTCCATATGATTAGGAAAGTTGTGTGCTCTGAAAATACATTATTGCTTGACTCTAAGAAACAGCATATCTAAAAATTTGGGGTGCTTACAGTTCTCACATTGAGTTTTTAGAATTATTATAAAAACGATAGCCTAACATTAGGTTGAATTCATTATTGATGGTTATGGTTTAATACCGCTTTGGAAAGATCTTGAAAATGTCATAATTTAAAAGGTCTTATGTGAATTCTAGTGAAGTAAAAAAATCCCAATGAAGACATTTAGGTTAGTTTTTTTTACATGAAATAATATCAGTAGGGCTATATTGAATCATTTTATGCATATATTATGTATTGTATGCATATTATTATATTAGGAATTATGGGCTATTGTTATTACCTATGGCATGACATTTTAATAATTCCTCACAATATTGTGGAAGTTCAGTGCCAAATTAGGGCACTCATTTAGTGGCTGTGGTCACTAACTTCCTCAGAATTCAGGTAAGTAAGCCATACCTTTGCCGTTAGTAGGACAAGTTTAAAAATAGAAATTAAAAGTCTGATTGTCGGCTCCATAGTTTTCTAACTGATGCAGATCTCCCCTCTCTAAAATGCAAAAACAAACAAACAACAGCAACAAACGTTGTTTGTGGGGCAGTATTCAGATAAGAGTTTGAGATCCGGCCGCATGGTTTTGCAGTGCCCACTTGAGCTCACTAAACCCTGGCTCCTTATCTGCACAGCTCGCAGTGGCATGAGGGTTAAATGAACAATGCCTAGACAGCTTTCAGCATTGCATCTGACATGTTCTAGAAACTCAGGCAATGCTAGCTGTTAGTGTTGGTGTGGTCTTGAGGATGATAATTATTCATGTTTTCAAGTTCTTTCACGTGTGGGCATGGGTGGAGGAATAAAAGACATAGGAGCAAACACATCAGTGTCATAACAATGATGATGATGATGATGACGACGACAGTGATAACTGGGATTAAAATACTCAGCTTCAGCTCCCTAATTATTTTCTCTCAAGGTTAGGGCTTGAGGTGACTCTGCTGACCCCAAGGGAGGGGTGGGCCATCAGAGTAGACAGTTTAACCACAATCATGACCCCCTCAGCCGCTGAACTCTGAAAACGTACTCAGAGGGAGGCTTCTATGGCCATCAGGAGGTACACCTGGCCAGAGGATCCTAGCTATGGAGAAAGGGGCTGTGCAGAAATGCCCAGCTGTGAGCCGTCCTGGGATTGGTGGTGTTAGGCCTGCTTTTCTGTTTCTTTCTCCTCTTAATATTCTCCCTAGGGGAGAAATGAGAGACAGTTAAGAGATAAGAGAGAAAGGAGACAGAGACACAGAGAGATAGAAAGAGGAGGAATTTGCTTTTCCCCCGCAGTATCAAATAAAATCCTGCCCTGTGAAAGAGTGTGTGTGTGTGTGCGCGCGCGTCTGTGTCCTAATACGGAAATGTAGACTTCTGGATCTACTAGGGAGACCGAACATGCTAATAAGGTCCGGTCATATTACCGAACTCTCGCAGGATAGTCAGTAGTGATCCTCCTGCTAAGGCTGAGCAGAGTGAAGGAAGACACGAAAAGGAAACAGACCAAACGTTTACGTTTGCTTCGAATTTTGCCTAGAATTTTGAATCTTGATATTCTGGAATTCTTTGTAGGAGACTTCTGAGGATTTAGTATTTGCTATTTCATTCCTGGTCAGACACTTGGTAAGGGAAAGCACTCCTTGGTGTTGGACTCACTGCTTAATCTTAGGTGAATCCTGTTGGATAACCCCCTGGGACCTAATTTGTACTGCTATTCATTAATTTTGCTTCGCAGAGCATCAGACCTCTGTTGTCACACATGCCTGGGGCCCAGCTCTGCTCCTGAGCTACAGCCCAACCATCGTTCTTCAGCGCCTACGTCCTGGCCTCCGTCCCTTCTAAGGCCCGTGTGACTTGACCATCCTCAGAATTCAGCCTTCTCTCCATTTCAGCTACTAATATGGCATCTTGTCTTAGTCAACCAATAAATACTTTCTGCCATTTTTTTTTCTGCGTAGGAAAATTCAGCTGAGTTATTTTTTTTTTAGTTTTAGTATCTCAATTGGTTTCTTCAAATGGCTCCCTCCTTTTTCACAGCTACTTAACAATTTTATTTATCTTATTGTTTGTCCTTTATGCTTTTAAACCTGAGTGCTTCCTTCTCCTCCTCATCTTCTCCTTTTCCTTCTTCTTCTTGTCTTTAGAGACAGGGTCTTACTCTGTGTCTCAGGCTGTCTACATATCTAGACAAATACTTGTTTTTCTGTTTTTATATGATAGTACGTGCATGTAATCACCGCCCTCAGAGAACTGAGGCAGGACAATAACTGGCTCAAGACCAGCCTGTGTTACATTTATGGCCTTTTATAATCTGCGCTGTGTGGTCTCCTCCAGGAAGAGAGGCAAAACTAAGGCTTCAGAGGCTGCAAGACTGCGGGTTTTGCAGTTTTTGCCTGAATCTTTTCAGTTTTCCTGTCCTTGAGTTGAATACTTCTCAATAGGGTGTCTTCCCCATGTCTCCTGAGCCATATGTGGGCTGAGTTGGTGCTGCCCTACCTGAATCCCTTTTAGTTTGCCTCCTTTTTCTTTTGATGCAAACCCAATATTACAAAGCATGGGGCATGTGGTCAGACTCCAAGCAGTATCAGCAATTCAGAGTCTGACCAACTAGTGCTTCTGATATCTTATCCTGCTCCTCCCAAATATAATTCTTTTGTCTCTGTGGACTTTATTCAGTCACCTTGAAAAACCTGTTACATCCTCAAGGAAAGGGCTATATGTAATCTCATGAGACCATTTGAAGATTTATAGCATTTCCTCAGCCCTGTCCTGGGTCCTCATGCCCTCTGTGTACAAGAGTCACTCCTCTGCTCTGGGGCTCTCCTGTCTCTTCTGGTCCTCAATTGTGATTCAAAAATGACTAAGCTGCTTATTTTATAGCCTTACCTTGGACACACCCAAACCCATGTGTCTTTTGTGTAACCCTATCTCCAAAAAAACCACCACTACCAACAACAACAAAACCTTCTAGATACATTCATGATCTTTTCACTTTTCCCCCTCTATTCAAATAGAAATCATATGTCCAAAATAATAGATTTCCATTACAGTTGTACTGTTCTTTAATAACAGCCATTCCTCAATGCTGAGCCACCTCTTAAAACCTGAAAACCCAAAGCCAGTGCACAATGTGTGATTTGTGAATCAATGGGTTCTATGGCTAAGGAGGTCAACCTTCAGTCACTACACAAGTTACAGAGAGGGGAGAGAACAATAAAAGACAAAACAAAAAAAAACTAGAAATAACACCTGACAGAGATGATCTGTTGCTAATGCATGTAAGTTTTCCCATGCAGAATTTATGATTGAAGGCTAGATCCTACAATGGCACTTTTAAGCAGAACTTACCGACTCAGAAACACTATCCAGGAATGCCTTAGCAACTTGTGTACTAAGTTAGAAAGACTATCTTTTTCACAATGTAACCATACAGCAAACTATATGAGATGTGTTGAGGTGAATCCTATCCACAGCAATTCCTGAAGCAAACTCCAGTGACCTAGCCCAAGACTATTGCTGCCCTAAAAGCCTACATGGTCAAGGCCAAGGCCTGCTCTGTGCTGAGGCTACACCAGAACATTTGATATTTCCATGTGCTATCTTTCCCTCCAGGTGGCCATACAATCCCTATCTCTTGAGATCTCCCCATCTACCATCCAATTCAACATGCCATCATATTCCCCTATATAATTCTTTGGATAAGTTGATTTCACAGGGAAGACTGGGCCTTCAGAGCATAATGCTTTGTGCTACGGTATACAATTTGCAAAATAAATGAGAAGAGTAACCCTTACATCCTTCACTTTGTAAACAGAGCTTTCCAATAAGCTACAGCCCCTTCCTAAACTGAGGGAGATGAAGACAAAGGCAGAGCTGTCCTTCAAACACTTTTCCAGATGTGTCAAAAGGCACAGGAGTTTAACTACCAATCTGTTAAGGTCTGTGCACTATGTATTCCAAAGTGAAGAGAAGAAGGCAAGAGGGTGAAGCAACCTCCCTTTTATTTTGAGCTCCCCACATGATCCATTCGCAACAATTACTTCATATATCTGTAAAGGGGACCGTAAAGCCTTCCTGAACCGGAAGGGCAAACATAGAATCCTAGAGAACAGCTCTTATGCCAACACCGTATCCAGAACTGCTCCCCAGGAGGGCTAGAGAGTTGTCAGTGGGATTGAGAGTGGATTTTAATATGCCTGTTCTACTAGGAATAGTAGGTTCAGAAGGGGAAAGGGAGCACCAGAGGACTTTTTTTTTTTTTTTTTTTCAGAAAACATGGGACAATGTAAGGTCATTTGCTCATCACAGCTGGAGTGCCATCTAGTCAGACATGATACTACCATCCCTTGCTGCCCAGACCATGAATTGCAGGGATTCCTCTGGCCATGTACAGTCCCCACAGTGAGCTGTCTCACCTCAGCCGTGGCAGTGGCGGAGTAAAAGCCCTATGCTAGAGCTTGAGAGAAAGAGTAATAAGTAGGGTAGGAAGTATCCATACTGCAAGATCCCATCCACACGAGCAGGCATTCACTAAAAGCATACTTTGTGCAGACTGTATATATGACGTAGAACTGATGAAGCCACAGTCTCATGAAGATAGGATATGCTGGCTACAAACAGCAGCTCTGTTGAAGATTTGTAAAACCTCATTTAGATGTTTAAATGTTTAGTGTTTAAATGTGTTCTTTAAATGTTCTAAGAGGCCTTCCTATATTTAAGCATGTCTTTAAAAAAACAAAGCAAAACAAAACAAAAAATCAGGAGTATGGACTAGTCTTATACTTTCCTTAGAAACTGAGATAATTACAAGCTTTAATTGTGACACTGAAAATTACTTCCCAGAAGAGAAGTCTGATACATATGAGATCTTAACTTTTCTGTGATCAGGGAGATGCTATCCACTTTTTTTTTTAAATGATGTATTCTCCTAAAATTTAGGGAGACTGTCCTAGAAGGTCAGCAGGTAAATTTTTGCACTATAAACTGGGTATCACAGCACACGCCTGTAATTGCAGCATGCAGGAGTCTGAGGCAGGGGGATTAGATTTTGAGAACACCCTGGGCTGCACAGCAAGACTTAATCTCAAACAACAAACCAAAAGCTTTAGGATTCTTATAGCTAGTTGGTTTTTGTTTGTTTGTTTGTTTGTTTTTCTGTTTTGGTTTTTGAGACAGCGTTTTTCTGTGTAGCCCTGGCTGTCCCGGAACTCACTCTGTAGAGGAGGCTGGCCTGGAACTCACTTCTGTTTCACGAGTGCTGGGATTCAAGGTGTGCGCTACAATGCCAGATATAATGGCTACTTTAAAAAGCCAATCAGCATCAAGGGAACACCATAGAGTGGTAGCACACAGTTTCCCTTTCAGTGTTTTATAAGCCCCTAGACCTGTGTAACGTACAGACGCTGCGGAAGAAGTCAGATATTAAGCTCTTTCCGGGCTTTGCTCTCTCAGCTGGACAGACTCGAGGAAAAGCAGAAGGAGACCTACCGCCGCATGCTGGGGCAGCTGCTGCTGGCGGAGAAGTGCCACAGGCGCACCGTGTACGAGCTGGAGAACGAGAAGCACAAGCACACTGACTACATGAACAAGAGCGACGACTTCACCAACCTGCTGGAGCAGGAGCGAGAGAGGTAACTGGCACGCGGGCGCCGGTCACATCTGGGGCCCCATTTCATGGCTGAACCACAGCAGAGGCCAGGCTCAGAGCACTAGCTGGAGCAGTAAGGCAAGAGAAGGAAAGTAAAGGGATACGCATAGGAAGAGAAGCCATACATATTACTGAAAAGGAGAGGGATAGCGGGCAGCCTTGTCTCGTCCCTGACGTCAGTGGGATTGCCTCAAGTTCTTCTCCATTTGTGATGATGTTGGCTGTGGGTTTCTCATATATGGCTTTTATTATGCTGAGGTGCGTACACGGCAGCTTTTCATTCTCTAGGACTTTTATCATGAAGACAAGTTAGATTTTGTCAAAGGCTTTGAGATGACCGTGTGACACTATGGACAGAGGCCAAGGGTCTTACTCTGGTTTCTGAATGGTTTGTCGTGGGGTTGGGGAGCTCCAGGAGTAGGGACGACTCTTATCTGAGATTAACACATGACTGTGTTCGGTGTGCACGTAAGTAAGGTGCCAGACTCCCCAGGATGTTTAGAGCCTGAAAACCAGAAAGCTGGAAAGAAACTGATGTGGTTTGTTTATGAATTTTATCAGCAAAGCCCCTACATTTGAAAGCCTTCTTGTGCACTGCCTCTGATTTGAAATAATGTAATTTTCCTCTTTGGGATTGAAATTCACTTTTCAGAAAGGTCAATTCTTACACCCACGTATACATCAAACTTCTCCCCTAATACCAGAATAGAAAATCTTAATATTGGATGTATATAAATTATTGCCTTTTTAATTTTGAAAAGGTTACATGCTTTAAAAAAAAAAGTACGTGTATGAGTGTGTGCCGCATGCATACCTGCTGCCGGGGGATTGTCAGTAGGCATCCTCAGACCCCTTGGAACTGCAGTTGCTGGCGACTGTGAGCTGCCATGTGGGTGCTGGGAACACATGAAATGCATGCAACATTAACGTCCAGTTCAGTCTCTCTACAGCTGTCACGCTGTTGCTCTATGGTCAGCATCTCCCCAAATTCCCAACACCACCTCAAAACCTTATATAACAGGGTCTGTCAGGCACCTGTACCACCTCTTCAGTCACCGGAGGACTACTCACCTGAATGTGTGTGCATGGATATAAAGGCTTTTACCGCCCTTTACAGAAGCACTGGATGCATCCCCATTTCACGAATGGCAGTTTAGTCCACACGAAGCTCAGGTTAGTGAGTACTAGCACCTAAAACAAGTCCTACAGGCAGAGCGTAAACAGGCAGCAGCAAGTACTAGTTAAAGTTTTGTCAGTAATTGGCAAAAGGGGCCCTGCAGTGAGGGTGAAAACAGTTCTTTTCTATAGGCAGCAAAATAAAATTTAATGCCCACTCAGTACTTACTCCAAGTATTCTGAAAGCTACAGCTTCAAATATTAAATAGATGCTGCAAGCTGTAACTAACATCACTACATTATATATATATATATATATATATATATATATAAACCCTTATTGATTTTATGTAGCTTTTCCAAAGGACTGTAAACTATGATATATGATAGTTTTAAAAATAGATCTTGATTGACAGGCATGATCTGTTCATTCTTCATCATGACATGTATATTCCTGTTTCAATACTTTATGTAGACTGCCGTGTTTCTCACAGGGTTGCTATGGGGATGCAGTGGTTTATCTAAGTGCCTGTACACTGACACACAGTAGGCTCTCATGTACACTATCACTTCTGCTACGTGAACCAACCTGTCACCTGTGAAAGGAAGTTAAGACTCCAGGAGAGTAACCAGCAAGGATACACCTATAGATACGCTACTCAGTAAAGTATCACACATCCTCCACTAGTTTCCAGTTTGTGGATATAATCAAATTGTTTAAGTAATATAATCCACTTTGAAGACCATATTGTGTATGTCTATATCCTAACCTTTCGCTGCTATAGCCTTTGGCCTAAATGCCAGGTGGTGGTAGCACATGCCTTTAATCCCAACACTTTAAAACCTTAAGAGACCAAACAAAAACTATGTTCTACCATGGTCTGCTGGGCTTACATCTTGGAGGCCTTACTACAGAAGGCGAGGAAGTGAAGAAATGACAGATACACAGACACACAAACAGAGAAACTGTGGTCAGGCTGTGTGCACTGATGGAGTAGTACCTTAGCATATTTGTTGTGTCCGTCACAGGAAGACGCTTGTCTAACCCCTGTAGGAGATCTCTGTGGGAAGGTCATCTCACACAGTAAACATCCGAGGGGAGGAAGCTGCAGTTTGTAGTCATTGTTTCTGCACTGCCCCAGGAAGGCTTGGCCATACCTCTGAGCCTCACCTGGGAAAAGTTTTAACACTCCTTTGGGGCTGAGGTATTAGAATCGTAGATATGGCTGTCCCGTGTCAACAGTACAGTCACTAAAGAATTCCCTCAGTGAGGGATTTCTCTGATCCCTAGTGTTCACCCTATACATCCATTCTTGTAGCACTGTGTTTCCTCAGACCAGAGACTGCCAGCAGAAAGCGGAGACCCTGGGTGTAAAGCTTTTCTATTTAGCGCTGGACTCACTCTTCTAAATTATTTTCTTCTGTCCTTCAGCTAGATGGTTATTTCTTTGATGTCTACAGTGCTTGAAAGCACTGACATTGAACTGCCCGTAACCTCAGCCTTTTAGAGGTGGAAGCAGAAGAATTGGGGCCAGCCTCAGAAACATAACAAGTTCAAAGTCAGGCTGTGCTACATGAAACTCTGCCTCAAAAAAACAAACAAAAACAATACATGGTACAGAACAGGTTGAATTTATAAAGTTAAAAAAAATGTAATTGGTAATGTTACCTCTTACTGGGTTTGGTACTCCCTATGGGGAAGATGAGAAATGAAAGAAAACAATGAAGTTTTATGTCCTATATTTCTAATATACGGTTTCTTTATGTTTCCTTTGAACTGCAGTAAGCCAAAGCTTGCTGACTTGGTGTTTGAACAGATGAGCTGGTTTGGCATATCTATGTAATCCGGGAGAGTAAGCCCCCAATCTCAGTCTCAAAACTATCCAGTCTTAAACTGTAGATCTAGCAAACAAAGCCTGGTGTGTCCAGAGCATGACAGGAAGCCCTGCTAGGTCAATTAGACCTCCCTCTCCCAGCTTCCTGGCCTCCAAGCATTTGAGAAGTAGAGGCAGGAGGATCTGGAATGCAAGGCTAACCATGGCCACATAGTGAGTAGAGAACACGCTGGGCTACATGAGAAACTTCCTTAAAAACCCAGGCACTGCAGAGATGGCTCAAAGGTTAAGAGTACTTACTGCTCTTGCAGGGGACCCTAGTTTGGTTTCTACCTGTATGGTGGCTCACAACCAGCTGTAATTCCATTCCCAGGGCATCCTATGTCTTCTTCTGACCTCCACAGGTACTGAACACAGCTGAACATAAAAACATGCAGACAATGTTTACAATATTAAGTAAATACTCACATTTACTGTTAAAAAATTCCAACCAAACAGATAATACAAACCAGGTTCTAAACACATTATAAATTCATGTCCCTACAATTAGTCATCTGGTTAAATACTTTCTGTTAGAGTACTGTTAGAAAAACATAGCAACGTATTTGCTGCTAACTTTTTAAAACATTTGAAACTGATGGGGGTTTGTATATGATATAATGATAGAGGTTGAAAATTGGTTATTAATATTTACTATTAATTACACATATCATTATTATGGTGATTATTTTTTAAACCTGCTCTCATACCAATAAAAGGCAGACACCTGTTAGATTTTTAATATGCCTTAAATCTGGGGCTGGACAGAAACTAACCTCTTTGGCTACCTTATTACTTCTCAGCCCCTCATCCTATGCCACTTGCTTTAATCATTCCTGTCTGGACTACTTCCCATCTATAATTCCCATAAATACTTGCACATTCTTTTGACCTGGGTTTCTTCTTTCCTCACCTATCCTCACAGCTACCTCCTTCGTGCCGCGTAGTTCTCATTTCTTCTTCTATCTCCTTCCTCTTCTATCTTCTCTCTCCCATGATCCTCTGTCCTCCAAGCGCTCAAACTTTAGCTCCCACCCACCTCACTTCTGCCCTGCCCAGGTGTAGGCGGCCAAACAGGGATAATTTAGAGGCAAGGTTACACAGCATCGCTTTGGTAGAATAGTAAGATTCTCAGGGCAGGAGTTGGGGGTGGGGTGGCCGGAACAGTTAATTAAATACAAAGCACCAGCCCATACCATAACAGTAGCTGGTGGGTCCTCTGTAGGAGAACACTGGCCTAACAAAATTCAAAACCTAGGCTGTGATCCACCGAAACACATAACATAAAAATATGTGAAATGAAGCCAGATGTGGTGGTGGATTGATTAAATAAAATGGAATGAGCGAATGTCGAGACGAAGCTATATTATATAAATGCAGGTTTATTGGGAGCTGCAGGGGAGGGGGGAGGGGAGCGTGTGCTTGAAGAGAGAGAGAGAGAGAGAGAGAGAGAGAGAGAGAGAGAGAGAACAGGAAGGGGGGAAGGGAGAAATGGGAAGAGGGAAACACAACCAAGATGGCTGGATTATTTAGTGAAGAGCCTCAGGGAGAGAAGCCCCAGGTAGATTGCAGGGTACGGCAGCCATGCCTTGCAGCAGGTAGGAACTTTAACAATGGTGCACACCTTTAAACCCAGCACTTGGGAGGCAGAGGCAGGGGCAGAGGAGGCGGCATCTCTGAGTTCGAGGACAAAGGGAGTTCCAAAACAGCCAGGCCTACAAAGAAAAAGCCTGTCTTGAAAAACAAACAAACAAACAAAAACCCACCAAAAAACAAAAAGTGACATGAAATGATTTGTGAATTCAAATGAAATGTGAATTCAGATAATTTTAAAGAGCTGGAATAATTGATTTTTTTTGAACACTTCATAAACTGTTCAGAACCAGTTGTCTGTCTGTGCTTCCTGTGATTTCTCTGTTAAAGCTGGCTTGCCCAAAGCGGTGCCGGTTCACTTAGTTGAATCTGGTCTGCGTGGATGGAAGGAATGCCTCTCCTGTTCTTAGCTTGCCTACTCTCCGTGCTGTAAGAAGAGCTGGAAAACTAACACAGGATGGAGAGCCACTTCTTTACGGGGAGAGCCACTGTGCACTTGTACCTTATTAAACACACCCTAGGCTCCTGATAATGCAGGCTGGCGCTCTGAATTCCTTCTGCATTTGAAGCATGGCTGGCTCTCTGGCGGTGAATGTTTGGAAACTACCCCTCTAAAAGGCCCTGGGTCAGTCCTGCTTTTGAAGTGAGCCTTCGTGTTTCGATCTTCTAAGAGCTGGCAGGATACCGGGTTGCCTACACTGTAGCCCTGGCCCTCTCTCTCTCTGCCATGACGCATCAGCTTCCCTCCTTTCCCTCTTTCTCTCCCTCTGTCTTCCCTCTCCTGTTGCTCTTTTCTCTCTGTTACCCTCCTTGAATTCAACATTTTTGACCGTAAGCTGGAGTCCTAATGGACCATGCCGAGCCTTTTGTTCTCATCTTTGTTTACCTTCCTTTCTTTTCCTCCCCAAAAGCCTTTTTGTTACTAATAAACAAACAGCCAAGAATGCTGGTTCAGGTGCCTCTGTGTCTATTCTGAGTATGCTCAAGCAGGAAAGTGGTGCTTGAGATCCCAGCGGCTTTGTGCTTGTTCACTAAGCTTGTCCTACTTGGTGTAGAAGGGTGACAGCCTCCTCTCCCCACGCCCACAGACACTGGAGCAGGGACTCGCTCCTACTACCTGCAGCTTTTAAACTCCACTCTCTATACATGTCCTTCTCCACCAGTGACTCTCCTGTTTTTCTGGAAAATGGTTTAAGTTAATAAAAAAGGACTCCGGAATACAGATCAGTAGCGGGTATTGCTAACAGTCCACCTTGACATTTAGTGAACGAAGAAACTCTAAGCTTTGGTGTTAACAAAAGCTTCCAAGATCAGCCTCTATGGGTGCTAGGCTAGATTCATGTAAATTAAGACTTTATGCAAAATGGCTTCTTGTCTTGGGGGAGGGGGTTTCCTCCTACCCTTCAGGTTCTTGTCTTCAAATTAAATTTCAGAAGCTTAAATAGCAGAGAGATGTGGTTGTATGAAAACGTAGAGAGGTTATCAGTGGTGTCTCAGGGCTGTCAAGGCAGTATCTGCTCTAGAACAATCTATCACCAGACCAGTCCCTGAACTTGTGTTGAAGCAGATTTTGAACAACACACAGCATCTCACTCAGGGTACATTTTGCTGGGGGTGATTATGTAGTGAAACTGGTGATGTCTATGGAGAGCTAAGCAAAGCCTCCTAAACTATCCACTTCCTGCAAAGACAAGACATGCAGAAATGATTTTCCACTTTTAAAGGTCTGCAAAAATGCTAGATTTCGACCAAATTTTGAGTTATTTTACTTCATGAGGTTTTTGAGATAAACCAGATAGCTTCCAAAACACTTTCTTTGTTTCCCCCACCCCCTAAAACAGGGTTTTCTTGTGTAGCCTTGGCTGTCCTAGACCAGGCTGGCCTCAAAGTCACAGAGATCCATCTGCCTCTGCCTCCTTGAGTGCTAGATTGAAGGAGTGTTCTACCATGCTCTTTCACTGAAAATGCCTCTGATGAAGTATTGAGAACTTGTACCTTAAGGGGAGGAGGACCTCCCTTATCAGTGGACTTGGTGAGGAGCATGGGAGCAGATGAGGGAGGGTGGCTGGGATTGGAAGAGAATGAGGGAGGGGGCTACAGCTGGGATACAAAGTGAATAAACTGTAATTAATATAAAAAAATTAAAACTTTTAAAAAAGAAGTTGTACCTTTCACCAAGGTGTTATTTGATTTGATTTTTCTTTTGACCTATCAAACCCTAATTACAACCAGAAAGATGGATAATTGGATGGTTATCTTGATTAAGGTCACAAAGGTCTCTGACCCAAAGGCCTCCTGAGCCAGACCGTGATGGAATGAAGCAGGACCCTGAGTTTCAGCACATGGTACTCATGGGTAGGGAACTGCTGGCCATAGAGAACAGGCTTTGGCTTCCATGGAAAGTTGAAGTTCAGGTCAAGCTGATGGACTCTATTTTAGATTATGGGCCAGACTGGTGCTAACCCTCCCCTCTCTCTCTCCCTTTCTTCCTCTCTCCCTCCCTCCTGCACACTCTCCCTCCTTTCTTCTCTCTCCCTTCCTTATTTCCTTCTGGCAAAGGACAAATTCTGACTTTAATAATATACCATCATGTTTCAACATTGACTCAAATGTATCTCTAAAGCATCTAGTTTGAAATCATTGATGGCTTAAACCAGCAGTTCTCAACCTATAGATAGCAACTCCTTTAGAGAGTTGAAGGACCCTTTTACAGGGGTCAACTAAGACTATCTGAAAACAAGATACTTACATTACAATTCATAACAGTAGCAAACTCACAGTTGTGAAGCAACAATGAAAATAATTTTATGGTTGGGAGTCACCACAGCATGAGAAGGGGCACAGCATTAGGAAGGCTGAGAGCCACTGGGCTAGACAGGAGAGAAACTAGGGCCTATAAGGTGTCCTGGCATGAGAACCCCACTAAACAATGTACTATGTTTAATAGTAACTACTTAATCCACTGACACAGTCCCTTGAAGCGTTATTAAAAAGGGGGTTGGGGGGATTAAAACAACAGAATCCAAGCAGGGAAAACAAAACAACAGCATTCTACTGGAACATGGGAACGTAGCAGTCAAGAGTAACTAACCTCACTA
Source organism: Pachyuromys duprasi (assembly GCA_028658305.1). Taxonomy (NCBI): domain Eukaryota; kingdom Metazoa; phylum Chordata; class Mammalia; order Rodentia; family Muridae; genus Pachyuromys; species Pachyuromys duprasi. Next base: position 37,533,118 of record CM053749.1, read on the forward strand.
GGCTTAGGATGCTATGGGCATCCAGGCTGGGCCTGTTTGCTGTGGAGACAGTTTTCTGTATTAATTCACTTTGGAATATATTCTAAGAATGCTCATCATGTTAGTTAGCAAGGGTTTTGTTTTTGTTTTTTCAGTATTAAGGTTTATATTTTTACGGAAAATTATTGTTATTTATGATATCTGTCAACAGGGTGCAGAGACAACCAAAAGAGTAGGAAAGCATAGTACCACACTATACTTCTAACAACAGGTTCATGTCTAAAACACATAAAAAAATACCAAGAATGCAGTAGCAAACAATGAACAAATAAAAAATACTCTAATTCAAAAATGGGTAATAGGGAGATTTATAAATAGAAATGTTGTTGAATTATCCTTTACAGCCACTAAACAGTAATATACAACTCCAGCAATATGGAAATAAAAGTACTTTCCCTCACAATAACAAATATGTAACCACTTAAACAGTAATAAATCCTGTAACAGTGAATAAGAAAAGGAACAAAAATACATAGTAAGTATTTTTCAGATACAACAAAGTAATTGGCTCTTTTGACCTAATAATTTTGGTTACCTGTCCCATTTGGACATTCAAGGAAGAGTAACCTCTGACTAAAAGGAAACTGATCCAGCTAGAGAAAGACAAGAGTCAGTATCTCCTCATCTGGGTTTCAGAAGCAAGGATTTGGGTTGTTATTGAGGGCTACTTGGATTAGTGAGGGTATGTAATCAAGTAGTTCTCACTTCCAACACTTCTTTTCCATCCCAGTTACGTAAAATGCTTCTTCAAGAGGAAAGAAACAAGTGACTATGTCAGGAAGTCTAAACAGAGGGCTCTGAGCTGAGGTACAATTCAGTGATTGAGTATATGTTTAGTACAAAGGAAGCACTGGGTTCAGATTCCAGCACCAAGAAACCATCCATGCACCCATCCATCCATCCATTCATCCATCCATCCATCCACCCATTCATCCATCCATGCACCCATCCATCCATCCATCCATCCACCCATTCATCCATCCATCCATCCAAATGAAAAGACTTGGGGCTAGAAAGCAAAGATACAGAGTTATATAAACCCCATATAGATTAGATGTGGGAAATTAGACTAAAGGGATTGTTAGATGGGGTTCAAAGATGTCTTTGGGTGTGTGATATCGTAACAAATACTTTAGGCTGGATGACTTGAAGGACAGCTGGTTACTTTCTCATAGTTCTGCAGCCTGAAAATTTAAAAACAACACACTAGAATGACTGGGTGCTGGCGCAGCTTCTTTCACTGTGTGCTTTCATCAGTTGAAGGAGAAGAGAGGGAAGGAAGGAGGGAGAGAAATGTTTATCATTTTGTATAAGGTCAGGTTTGGACCCTGCCTTTCTGACCTGACAATTTCCTCCTTTAAACTGTATGTCTAAAACCAGTCACATTAGAGATTAGAGCTTTTACATGTGAGTTCAGGAGGAGGGGGAAGAGGACAGAATTCCACAGTGCAGTGTGGACAGGAGGACAATGTGACATTGGTTCCTCCTCCAAGAGTGGAGGAGAGATGGAGTAATATGCTGTGTGCTATATCAGGTGGTTGAAATGCACTCCCAAGTAGTCATTTCTTCTACCCACTTGTATATCAAATACTTGAAGGGAAACTACGTAAGTTTCTTGAAATGAAAATTTACATTTTATTAAACTTAAGTGTTAGGAAGAGTATCTTTGAAAAAAATACGTAAACTCTTGGGCTGGAGAGATGAATAAGTAGTTAAGAGCACTTGTTGCTCTTGCAGCGGACCCAGGTTTGATTCTCAGCACCTACAAGGTGGTTCACAACCATCAATTGCTCCAGTTTCAGGGGACCCTTCCCCTTCTTCTTCCCCTTCTTCTTCTTGTTCTTGTTCTTTTTCTTCTTCTTGTTGTTGTTGTTGTTGTTGTTGTTCTTCTTCTTCTTCTTCTTCTTCTTCTTCTTTCCTGTGGCACCAAGCATGCACATGGTGCACAGACATATATTACATACAGGCATAAAACTCACACATAAAAATAAAATGAATAAATCTAATTTTAATTTTTAAAGTAAACTCTTATTGTCTGGATGTGATTTTTTTTTTAAGTTTAGTCATAGATAGACTTAAGAAAACAGGAAACTTACTACAAACAGTTGGAGAAGCCGCAGTTTACATTTCATCAGACTTAGATATTCTAAGTCTGGAAAGCATTGTAAAGTATCAGAAAAGATATAGATTGGAATCTGTGTGTTTTATACATGCTGTTCAAAAATCCTTGGTAGAGTTGGCTCCCTCACAAATGAATGGCTTTTGCTCTAGTCATTTTATGTATGTGGTACAAACTGTTTCATTGTGAACATAGGGAACAGCTATTTCCTTCTAGCCTAGTCTGGCTTTCCCTCTTGTTAAAAAAAAAAAAAAAACCTCCATAGAACAGTTTTGGTTAATGTCCATGGAAAATTTAGCACGCACTTTGTAACTTTCCAAAAGACAAATAAATTCTATGAAATAAAAAAAAAATTATATTAGAGGAATAAAACATAACTGTAAAATATATAGCTGGAAAGCAAAAAAAAGCAGTATTTTGATTCTTTAGCCACAAAATTTTACGAACAGTAAAATATGTGATAACTATAAGTAGCAGTCAAAAGAAAAACTGCTACAATAATTTTGTTAAGGCCATAAATTTTCATTATATTTCTGTGACTCCTTATATTTAAAAGTTAATAAATGAAAAAGAAATGACATGATATACTTTAAATTTTGAAAAGAATCAGAGACAAACACAACTTGGTCCAATTATTATAATAATGTAAAAAATAAAGTTTTTTTTCCCCCAACAGCTACATAAAACCAAACTGCTTTAAATGGCAAGAAAGAAAGGAAGATAAAAAGAAAAGAAAAAAAAAGAAGGAAAGGAAACCTGATGTTAGAAGCTGTACCAACAATGCACGTATTTTTTACAGATTTGTCTTTTACTTCCTGGAATCCAGACACAAATTCACTTATTTACAAAGTCTAGTATTGGCTCACTTTATAATGTATAGGTTCAAAGTTGATTTGAATATTACAGTAAAAATATGCAAACAAAATAACGAAGAAATAGAGGTCTATTTTCTGGTTAATCAGAGAGCCCTTGACACTGGAAGAGGTTTCACAGTCATCCATTGAAAGTCTTCAGGAAATAACACATGCCCAGTCAGATGGGACTTTACAGTTTCTGTCAGCCTTGGTGGCTACTCAGGTATCAGGGTGCCAACCAGCAATGCCACTCTCTCCTGACTTGTTGGTGATGCTCTGATCTATGTATGTACTGATTCTCTTGTCCATGCTTTAGGCAGTTGTCAAGTTGGATGTAATGATCTATCTGATTGACAAGCTTTATGTCAGAACATGTGAAACCAGTTTTCAATATATATATATACATTTTTAATTAACTGAAGTGTTAGCAAGATGTCTTAAGTTCCAGACTGGAAAAAAGAGGTGGGTGGATTTAAGTCGCAAACACAACTGATTTAAAAGTGGCAATTTGCAGCCCCTGGCCACAGACTTTGTTCCTTATACCTCATTGTGGGTGACTGTTGCCTTTCAGCACTGTGGATAAAACCAGATATTGAAAAGTGATAAATTAGATCACTCTGTTGAATGACAAACTGGAGTGCTGCTCTAAATTTGCAGCCAGCTGCCACCATTATAACATTGGATCTATACACTCAGAAAGAGATATGGAAAGTGCTGGAAAAACTGTTCTGTGTGTTAGCACCGAAATCAGTGGCTACATCGGGTTTCTATTCCTGTCTGTTGTCCAGGGTGGAAGGTCCTCAGATGAGCATTCCAAATCCTGGACTCTGAGAGGGGGTTGGAACTTGGGAAATGGTGTTTCAAGTGTTTGCAGTTTGTTCTTCTCTGTCTCCTTAAACAAGTGTGTATTCTCTTTTCCAAGAATGCTTGTGTTTGGAAAGTGCTTCGTGGTGGTGAAAGTTTGAACAGGAAACATTAATCAAAGGTTGGGTCTTTCATGTTCAACACATGACATGTTTAGTTCTTGGATGTGAGCTCTTAGCCAGAAAACTAGTTAAATAAGGCGCTGAATTTGAGCTCCAGCTGCAACTAAACTAGAAGTCAAAATTTAGTCTCACCTGGGTCCTCTAGAGTTCAGAAATACTGTGTTCTTCCTGTTTCTGTATGGCTCCTGAAGAGTAACAGTTTACTAAATGAATGCTTTGTTTACTGTTCACTTGATTGCTTTATTTTAAGATAAGGTCTCAAGCTTGTTATGTAGCCAAGGATGGCCTTGAACTTCTGAAGATTCTCTTGCTTCTACCTCCCAAGTGCTAGGATTGCAAGCATGCTCCACCATGCCCAACTAGACTATTTTTCTGATTTGTGTGACACAGTCTCATGGAGCCCAAACTAGCTTTGAAGTCAACTTGTAGCCAAGGATGATTCTAAACTCCTTTTTATCCTGCCTCAATAAATGGATTGCTAGAGTTTGTCTTCTTTCACACCACAGACTCCAATGACCGGAGACAGGAAGTGAATTAAATAAAGCTGTGCTTTATTCAGAGAGCTGGCAATCTCAGACAACAGACCACTAACGTCCCTAAGTCTCTAGCTCATATACTTCACAAACAAAGGCAGTAGTCAATCATCCCACAGTTTAGCCCTGTCTTTGCTGGCCCATCAATCAACCTTGTCTGAGCTTTTGATGTGTTGGTGGTGCCTTTCGCCATGTTGCTGCTTGCACTTTCCCTTCCTTCCCCTCTCTGTGCAGTAGGGTGGCATATCCCCAATGCTGCCTGGCTTCATATTCCTCCTGTGGTGGTGCATCTCTGTTAAAGGCTAACTCAGAATGAAGTGTTAGCCATGTGGCTTGGAGATTCCTTTCTACAGCATGAAGTACACACATGAAGAACACTGAGGATAAGGTATCAAATCCTTCTCTCATCCTTTCTGTCACCTGTCACCCCCACCTTCCAAGTGCAGGGATGACAGGTATGCACCATACTCAGCTTTAGCTTTTCCTTAAATGACTGAGAAAACACATGAATCTGATCTGAAATATAAAGGAAACTAGTAAGTGATGGGCTGCTCTCTTTCCTGCCTTGTCTGGAGACTGTCTCTGTGGCCCCTTCCCTTCCCCTAATAAACCCCCTACGTGGAAAAAAAGAGAGAGAGAGAGAAGTAATGGGCTATGGCTCTTCTACATCCCATATGCGAGTAGAAGGGGGCAATATCTTGGTATACTTAGTCATTTCTTGCAGTGTCACCAAATCCTGTGTTCTAATCATGCACATGTTCTCACTCTATGCCTTGAACTATACTCCCATCCCCCTCAGGTACTTACTGATTTGCTCAGTTCTCTGCTGCTGCTTTCAGGCTTGTCTGTTATCTCCTGATATTTGTAACTCATGGGAATTTGTCTCAAAGAAAGAGACATAGTTGTGTGTGGTGCTACGCTTACATGTAATGCACAACACATCTCTAGTCCTCCAGGGGAGATGTTGGAAGAAGCCACCTCTACCTCAACTCCACAACTCAAAGTCCAGCCTCTCATCCTGTGGTCTTGATCTTGTCTGCCCTCTCTACCTTGTTCCTCTCTGCATCCACTCCTCACACTATGGAGCAGAACCTGAAACGAGAGCACACTGACAAGCGGCACACAGACCTCCTGCTTGCCATAGCTAAGCCAGCTCCTTCTCACCAATGCTCAGGAATCTTGCCCTTTTTTTCACCCACTTTTGTGATCAGTGGGAATCAGGAATGATCCCGAGAAGATTTGGATTCAAGCCATCTACTCAGTCATGAAGCCTGGGGCTGCCCAGATGATGCTCTGTGTTCAAATTCAGCACTCTGAAAAGTTTTGACTATTGTTGACCCAGTTAAGACTCAACTTGGGGAATCAAAATCCCATGAATACTTACCTAGTGTACTATAGATCACTGGGATACACATTTCAGTTCATTTGTACTCATAGGTTTAAGAAAGGCTACTATTTATAGAAAATCTAGTCTTTAAATGAAGCAACAGGGTCTGGAGAGATGGCTCAGTGGTTAAGAGCACTGGCTGCTCTTTGAAAGATTTCGTCAAGATCCTGAGTTCAATTCCCAGCAAGGACATAGTGGTTCACAACTACTACAGGATCCATGCCCTCTTCTGGTGTGTGGGTGAACATGCTGATGTTACACTGTATACATAAAATATATAAACGAATGAAACAAAGTTTATCTAATTCATTAAGTGAGGATTGAATAAGTATCCATACAGCCCTTTTAGATACTAAATATGCGTCTTCACCTGTGTCTAAAGAGAACTCATGGCTACTTCTTAAACTCCATTCCTCCTGGAGTGGCTGTTACTGTTAGGACCTCATTCAATACTCAAATTGAAATCCTGACTATTCTTCATCTCTCAGCCTCCCAAATGCAGACACCAATGTGTTGCATTGATTCTGCTTCCAAATTAAAATTTGGAATGTGGTCATTTTCTTCCAGACCCACTGCTACCGCCCTGTCCCAAAGTGAATTCTTGTCTATACTGCCAACGGAGTGCTGATGTGGGAGGTTATAACAGCTTCTTTTAGATGGCTTGCTTCTCCCATAGCCTCTGTTCTCTAGCAAACTCTTTACATATAGTTTGTGTAAATCAGAGCTACCAAAGTAAAGACCTAGTCTTTATGACTGGATAGAAAACTGGGTTCTGCCAACCTCTTTTCTATTGGTCATTTTACAAATACTGGTAAGTCTTGACAAAGGATGTGTCACAACAAAAGCAAATCTCAGACTGCATTTTGTAGCATATACAATTACCAGAGAGTAGTACTTTTAAGTTAGTTGGTGGCATTCCAGTCCTCTGCCTTGAGGCCATGTCCACAAATTCCCCATGTAAAAAACTTCAACCAGGCAGCAATATATGGAAGTCCTCCCTTGTGCTCAGAACTCATGGTTCAAGACTGTCCTGGGATGCACAAAACCAGGAAACAGGGGCCAAAAGGCCAGGAGGGCAACAGGCCAAAAAGGGGCCATGTAGCTAAAATGGCTGGGTTACTGAGAGAACAGCTTGAGAAAGGATAGCCCAGTCCAGCCCAGTCCCTTGGCTGGAGAATTCAGGGTAGGGAACAGGGTATGCCTGCCAGGGGGACCCTGTAACAAGTAAGGACTGAGGTATGTTGGAAAAACCTGGTGGCCAACATCCATTTTGATATGTTAATAGGAACCTCAGTTAGTCGTTTGTCCAGATTTGAGACCTAACAAGGACCAGAATTGAGATCCATAGACCTCACATCAAAAGCCAAGTAGGTATGATGGCCAGCCTTCGCATAGGGGGTGCAGACAGGGGATCCCAGAGCAAGATGGTTCCATAGACTAGCCTAAAGGCTGAGGTCCAAGCTGGAGGAAGTGGTGCACACCTGTAAGCCCAGCACTGGGGGAGGCAGAGACAGGTGGATCTCTCTGAGTTCAAGACCAGCCTGGTCTACACAAAGGGAGTCCAGGACAGCCTAGGCTACACAGAGAAACCCGGTCTGGAAAAAAAAATGCTGAGTTCCACAGTCAGTGAGAGACCCTGCCTCAATATATGAGGTGGGGAACAATTATGGAAGCCGCTTTAGATCGACTTTGGGACTCCACATTCATGTGCATTCATGTACACATACATCATACATCTGTGCCCACACATTCAAACATGAAAATAGACACGTACATGCAAATAATTTTTTTTCTGAACACAGAAATCCTTAAAGAGTGCTTGCTGTTCTATAGCCAATGCTACCAGGCGATTTGGTTGAGTCCTCTACTGTTGAATGAATCATAGATGAGGCTCTGTGGGATCCCGTTTTAATTCCAACCTGTATTGTGTAGAGCTGTGTGGTTTAGCAGTTTGAAAAAAAAAAAAAACGAGGACCTTTTGTACATATCTCTTCTTTATCTCATTCTTCCTCTCCAACTTCAGCTCTCCCCCTCCCCCTGCATAGCTTCCTAAGCCCAGGGCTCCACCCCGCCTTTTCAGAGCCCCAAAGTAAATCTGCACAATAATGGACCGAATAAGGCGAGAATGACATCATCACTTAGTGGTCCCAAGCTGCTTTACACAAGACCCACCTTGCTTTGTTCTGCTGACAGAGCTGGAGTGTTAATTCCCTGTGGAGTAAGGGACTGAGTTGGGTCTGTTGCTGTTAAGCAAACTTCAGTAACTCCTTATTTAAAAAAAAAAAAAGCTACATGTTTTCTAGTATGAAGGTAAAGAAGTCAAGATCCGCTGTGATTTAGGCGATGGTACTTCAGTCCATGCTTTTCATTTGTCTTCCTTGGCAGTGAGCTGTTTTGTTTTCTTTTTCAGAGTTACTGCAGAGACTCTTGGAAGCTGGGTTTGGACATTTGTAGTGTCCTGACTAATTGACATGGGCTGTAGGGACAGCAGGCTTTCAGCTCACAGCTACAGGTTTAACTGAACCTGGATGGTGAAACCCTCGAAAATCACGTTTATTGTGACCACCTCTGATGCTTCAGAACCTTTGACTGAAACCAGCCAGGATGCACCTTGTGGTATGATGAATACTGATTTTCTGATGGAGGGGAATATCGCATTCTGCAGAAACCACAGGGAATTTGAATCAGAACTGAAAATGTTCTTGTATTTTACCATCAGTTCAACTTACTTGTTCTGGATGCTTTCAGCAGAAGCCTTTCTATATGCTGTGAGTGTAGTTTCTGATTTATAATTCTTGATAAGCAAAAACCAAACAAGCAGTGTTAATTTAAGGTTAAATGTTGCTTTCAGTGTTTTTGGTTGTTCTGGTTCTATGCATTGCTGCAGATCTCTCCCTCTGCAGCGTGGAGTCTTGTAAAAGTTGGCAGTGATTAGGATGCAGGGCTGCAAAGAAAGCCTTGTTTGTTCTGAAACACTTGAGTGCGGCAATGATAACAGACACTTAAGCAAAGAGGTTTAATTTCAAAGTGGGTTTGGGGCTAAAGCTAAGATTGTATAAAACAATCCTGAAAAACTTTCAGCTTTAGCGGCTTTTCAGAAAGTTGAGGAACATTGAGTTCTGCAAAGCGTATCAAAATAAACAGTTTACGGTTAGTGACCAGTGGTGCTGGGCAGCACTGTGTTTCAGAAAAGAATCTAGTTTTCACAGTATTATTTCAGACTCACATGACTTGTTCTGAGGAAGTTTGACTATCAGAGTGAATGGCATGGTCCGTGCACTGTCAGATTTAATTTGTGTAACTCCGTTGTTAGTAATATTTTGTCTCTGTGCTGAAAGTGACAAAAATCCTGAGTTTGATGCTGATGGAAATCTTAGGTTCACCATTCACCTGCCTAGGTCTTTAGTTCCTGCCCAATAACTTGTAAAACTGACTGCCCTGTGTACAATAGAAATGGATTTAGCTTTCTTTCCTGTCAAAAATTATTGTAAAATTAAGGATGATGTTTTAGAGTTTTGCTGTTTTAGCTTTTTTTCCCCTCTCTCTCTCATTAGCTTTAAAGCTGTCCCAAGATTGGCTAAAATCATAATTACATAAATCTTAACATAGTTATAAAAACATTTACTAAACCTTCACATAAGCATATAGTTATGCTTTAAAAAGACCTGTAGATACAATGGCAATATATTCTGAAGAGGGGGGGAAGGTTGCTTTTTTTAGTTAATACATGCAAGGACATGAATGATTTTATGCTGTTACTAAACTTGCTACTTTATTTCTGTCTGTTTTATTTTAAGCAGATCTTATGAAAATGAATTTACCCACAACAACTTTGATTAATTACCTTAATGAAAAGCTTTACAATATTTTTGTTATTTTGAAAACTGAGTAAGTTTAAAACCTCTATACATGCCCAGTAAAATGAGACAACAGACACTTGTGAGAATTACCTTCCTTTGTCGGAATAGTCCTAGGAAATCTCCCTGTGATCAATGTGACCATAAGCAGATCTCCTGGGGAGAGAGGGTCCACTCTAATACAAGGGAAAGCGTCTTCCCATGTGATGTCAGGCTACAGTAGACACCTGCATGGCCTTTTCTGTTGCTGGCGTCCCTAAGGACTCTCCCTGGTGGAGCTCACACTGAGAGGGAGAGTGTTCTGTGACTGTGAAGTACGTGTGACCCCTACAGGGAGCATCTCACAGTCAGGTGTGATGAACTTGAAAAATTTCTGGGGAATGGAATCTGGAGACACTCTTTAGGGGAGAGAGAGAGATGAATGAGACACAGGGGAAGGAGAGCCCGAGATGAAGGCAAATTTGTACAGTTCATGGCCTTTTCTGCTCCTTGTGAAAACTATTAATGTATTTACTCGTTTCTTTGGAAACATCCTCAAAAATGGAGAGTAGTGTCTGCTTTCTTCATCTCACGAATCTGCAAGTGTTTGTGAAGTACTTTGAACAATTTAGGGAATGAGAAAATACATTAAAACGTTCTTCCTGGGAGAAGACATGGGAATTGAAGCCTGAGTGTAAGAGAGATTTTGAAAATTATTATTTAAAATCTGTAGACAGACCTCAAATTTGCTAATTCCTGAACAACACAAATTTTCCAATTGTCTCATTCAAATGAAGTTTAAATATGAATCTGGAAGATTATTTTAGTATATCTTCTAAATTTATTTGAATCTATAGATAGTTATTGATTGATATGCCTTTAGTTTTATTTTAATTTGTGACCTTTATGTGATATTTTTTTTTACGTTAAAATTTATTTGTTGAAAAAAACTATCCTTATTGCATAGATTGCCCATGTTTTAGATTCATCGTCATGATGTCATCTGGCAGTGTCTTGCTCTGATCTTCCTGGTAGCCTAATAATTAGTTATAGGAGACTGATGCAACCCAGGCTTTCCTTTCTCAGAACATTTCAAAGGTGATATATACGCATTATACAGGGTCTGGCAGTTTCCCTTCTGAGAGACACTGATGAGAGTTACCTGCATCCTGGGCTGGACCCAGGCCCTAGACACAGATATAGGCAGCTGGGCCCTCATACAGGCCCCCTGTATGAAGGGGCTGACTCTGTCATGGATTCTGTTGCCTGCTTTTTGATCAGTTCCCCTGGTGGGGCTGCCTCACCAGGCCACAGGGGAAGAAGACAGGCTCAGTCTTGACACAACTTGATATCCTGGGGTGGATGATGGGGAGTTTCTCCTTCTTTGAAGAAAAGGGGAGGGAAGAAAGGGGAAACAGAGAGGAAGGGTGAGACTGGGAGGGGCTACGACTGGGATGTAAAATGAATGAATGAATGAATAAGACGATTTCAAACTTAACTCATATATAACGTTCAGTATCAAGCTATGTAGACCAGGCTGACCATTTGATTAGTCAAAAAGAAAAAAAAAAGAATAAGGGTCATAAAAGAAAAGATATTTTAAAAAAGTTACCTGCATCCATTATTTCAAAGGGATTTTTAGATGTGTGTCATGTAATTATTCATTAATAATGCCATGCTATCTTTTTATCAACTGGACTATTGCTGTGAAGGTAAACAAAAATCTTTAACTGAAAGGAGACTGTTATATGCTCTCTCTCATACACAAGTATTATGTATCTATATCGATATCTAAGTCATCTAAATCTATGTCAAACATTAAAAAATGATCTTGCTGTGTATGTTTCTTCTTTTTTCCTTCTTTTTCCAAGTAGGGTGATACAATCTAGTTTGTTCTCTCTCTCTCTTTCCCTCTCCAACCACTTTTAAATCACGCAGAAATAGAGGAGATCATGTGGACAAAAGCAGGAGTCAGATCAGAGGGTTTTGCAACAATCCAGCTAATGATGGCTCAACTGAGGGAGAGAGGAATGGCAGGGATGGGAAGTAACTGGATTTGCAATCTATATTGAAGATGGAGAAGATAAGACTTCGCAAGAAAATAAATGTGGGGATATAAAAGAAAGAGAAGAATAAAAACTGCCTTTAAATTTTGGGCCAAAATATCTGAAAAGGTTGACATAAGGAATATTCATAGGAGAAGATTGTGAGCTCCTAAGGAAACAAAGAATGAATGGTCCAGTGAATAAAACAGCTAATTGAATGACAGTGTCCGTGCTAGCGAGTGAATGCATGACAGCAGGAGGCAGAACCCCAGAGCATTTGGCAGGCCATGTGCACTGACCCGACTTTCTATTAATGATTGCGGTCTTTTTTTTTTTCATTGACACAATGCAAAGTATAAGCTTAAGTGTTGGGTGAAGAGTCCAAAAGGGTTCTGAACAATGACAGGATAGATTGAACCATTGAGGGTAAATTAACCTAAACAAAGTCTTGTAAATTTGATTTGTACAGGCAGTATCTATTTAGGGGATAGTATTGCTATTAAAATGCAATGTTTGTGCTGGTGGAGGCGGGGGAGTGGCACACACCTTTAATCCTAGCACCCAGGAGGCAATCTGTGACTTCAAGGCCAGCCTTCTTTAAAGAGCCAGTTCCAGGACAGCCATAGCTACACAGAGAAACTCTGTATTGAAAATCCAAAACAAAAAGTAAAAAACCAAAAAACAATGTTTGCTCAAACAGATATACTTCTATTAGACATATAATATAGGAAAAACATACTAAAGTCTATATTCCTAAAAAAGCTAAACAAGAAGGAGGACGCTAGGGAAGATGCTCAATCTTTATTCAGAAAGGTAAATGGATAGACATTGGAAGCAGGAGAAGACAGGGAACAGGACATGAGCTTACCACAGAGGACCTCTGAAAGACTACTAATCAGGGTATCAAAGCAGAGGCTGAGACTCATAGCCAAACTTTGGGCAGAGTGCAGGGAATTTTATGAAAGAAGGGGGAGATAGAGAGACCTGGAGAGGACAGGAGCTCCACATGGAGAGCAACAGAGCCAAAAAAACTGCCCAGGGGCCCTGCAGAGACTGATACCCTAACCAAGGAACACGCATGGAGAGGATCTGAATCCCTGCACAGATGTAGCCTATAGACTCAGTATCCAAGTGAGGGGAGCAGGGGCTGTCTCTGACTTGAACTCAGTGGCTGGCTCTCTGATTACCTCCCCCAGGCCACAGAGGAAGACAATGCAGCCAGTACTGATGAGACCTGATAGGCTAGGTTCAAATAGAAGGGGAGGAGAATCTTCCCCATCAGTGGACTAGGGGAGGGGCATGGGAGAGAGGAGGGAGGGAGGGTAGGATTAGGAGGAGACTAGGGAGGAGGCCACAGTCAGGATACAAAGTGAATAAATTGTAATAAGTAATAAATTTTTAAAAAGAATATTAAAAAAAACAGATCTAGTTCAAATTTCAACCTGCCCTTCTTGATTACATGTGCCTTTGATTAAGTTTTGTAATGTCTCTGACTTATAAAAACTGTATGCTCATGTTCCAAATGAAACTTAAGTGAAAGAATAAGTCACTTAACACATTGATAAGAAACCTCTTTTTATGCTCTGCCTGTTTATACTCCATATTTAACTATATGTGATCTACGTTTTACATTTTCATTGCATTATTTGTGTGTGTATGAGTGTGTGTACTTGCACACGCTTATGCGGCACAGCATGCATGTAGACACCAAAGGACAACTTTTAGGTGATTTTTATCTTTGTTTTCTTCTGCTATGTAGATTCTGAGGATGGAACTCAGGTCATCAGGATTGGCAGCAAGCAGCTACCTATGTATCCACCTACCTATCTATCTATCTATCTACCTACCTATCTATCATTTGTCTGCCTATCTGTCTGTCTATCTAGCTATCTTCCAGTTATCACCCATCCAGAGTTCTATACTGAGTTAGCTGTTGGCAAAGGTAAAGGTTGTGGTGAGCACGGGTGAGCTTCCTGAAATGTCTTGAGTCATAGCGATTCTCTGGATCCTCACACATTACTTCCCTGAAGAAGTTTCCTTGTCAACACGCTCCGCGGCTGCACCTGCCAATGTCAGTTTCCTTTTCTTCATCTTTGTCCATCCTGGGTTCCCCTAGTGACGCTGGAGGTTACCAAACAAGCGTATGTTTCTTTTTAAATCAGATTTAAGTTGTTCTGTTAGCCGAGGTAATAAGAGTGAATGGCTAATGCCCCTTTACTCACACCGCGAGGCGGTCAGTGAAGCTGCTGTAGTGTCAGTCACGGCAATCTGTGGGGCTTAAAAGCAAGCTTTCCTTTTTGTCTTAAACAGAACAGTATACTCTATAACGTCCATAAAATTATGTTATATGATTTTATATATCTATATACTGATATTATATAATTGTATATACTAAGATATACTAATACAATTATACACTAATTATATTTACAGCCGATTTTATTTTAAGTCGTTTTTATAATACCCCAAAATGTTTATTGTACAAGGAAATGTGAGACGGTTTCTATATACTTGGTTAACAGCTAGCCTTGTCATAAGCATGAAATAAACCACTCAATAAGGCTGCAAAATACACTGAAAAAAAATGTAATTAAACACATGCTAGTAGTTGTTTACAACTTATATCTCTTATAAACATAATAATCAGTGAAGAGTATAATTACTGGGGGCTGGAGAGATGGCTCAGAGGTTAAGAACACTGACTGTTCTTTCAAAGGTCCTGAGTTCAATTCCCAGCAACCACATGGTGGCTCACAAATATCTATAGTGACATCTGGTGCCCTTTTCTGGTGCTCAGGCACACATGCAGGCAGAATGCTGTATAAATAATAAATGAATAAATAAATGAATAAATCTTTTTTAAAAAGAGTATTCTCACACTGATCTATGATAAGTGATTCTAATTATTTTTATAGGTATTCAGAAATAACTGTTAACAATACGTTAAGGCTTGGAGAGATGACGGTCTGTGTTTTAGGGCACTTTTTGTGCAGCCATGAAGACTGAAGTTCAGATCCCACTACCATACAATAAACTGTGTGCCCAACAAATGCTTGTAACCACAGCTCCAAGGACTCCGGTGCCTCTGTGAACATGTTTACACATAAACACACAGACCCACACATAAGCATGCATACACACATGTAGACACACAGTTTTTTAAGAATTGCTATGTTAACCAACACAAGAATGATAAGTATCTTTTCCTTTTTAGAGATTGTACATAAATGACATGGAGAAATCATATTTTGTTGGCTATAATTCCTGTGGCTGCAACATCTTTTACTTTGGTCATCATTTAGATTTTCTTCTCTAGTTATTCATCAATTAAAAAAAAATGTTTAAGGGGGTTGGAGAGATGGCTCAGCCGGTGAGAGCACTGTCTGTTCTTCCAGAGGTCCCAAGTTCAATTCCCAGCAACCACACGGTCGCTCACAACTGTCTATACTGGAATCTGATGCCCTCTTCTGGCCTCCAGATATATATGAAGATAGAGCACTCATACATAAAATAAATAAATAATATCTTTTAAAAGTGTTTAAATCGCAAAACTGATCAAATCTTTTCCACTTCTGGTGTTAATGGAAATGCTTGTGTAGAGCAGCTTTTGTGATCAGAAAGCATACTTTGCCTTTTCCCTATCAGGTGATAGCTGCGTGGTTTGTTTTGGCTCTTTGTTTGTTTGTTTGTTGAGACAGGGTTTCTTGTGTAGCCCTCATTGTCCTGAAACTCACTCTGTCGACTAGGCTGGCCTCAGACCCAGAGATCTACCTGCCTCTGCCTCCCAAGGGCTGGGATTAAAGACATGTGCCACCCCACCTGACTTGCATAGTTTCTTTCAAAGGTTCAAAATAAGAAGATCTACAAGTTCTGCTCTGCTCTCTCTTTTATTTAAGTAGATTTCTCCCTTGAAGTCGGATCGTGTGGAAGTGATAAGTCAGGATTCAGCAGGCCTGCTGGCTGAGATGAATTTCTGCACAGCCGCTTACTTTGTATGTATGTGGCCATTTACTCACCACATGAAGGTGAAGTGGCTGCACTTTTCCTGTAGGCTTCCTGTTAGGATAAAGCACACACTGGTTCCCGGAATACAGAAAGCACCATATACAGTCCTTATTGTTGCACAACTTAGGGTACTCATGCCACATGTTCAGCTTACGAGTGTCATAAACTAAACAGTCCAGCAAGCAAATCACGAGACAGAAAGTAGAGCCTCTTAGCCCTTCTCGTGTCCCCTAGTAGTCACTGCCCTTCTCCAAGGGGACCTGCTATCTTGACTTCTCGTTAGTTTTACTGACAGCCATTGCTAAGCTACACTATTCCGAAGGGGGAAAAAAAGGGACCATGGTACAGCATTTTGGTTTTTTTATCCAAGACACCACTTGCTGATGACTCTCTTAACACACAGCTTCTATTTTGGTTTTTAGGTTGAAAAAGCTCCTTGAACAAGAGAAGGCTTACCAAGCCCGCAAGGAGAAAGAAAACGCTAAGCGGCTCAATAAACTCCGGGATGAGCTTGTGAAGCTCAAGTCATTCGCACTCATGCTGGTGGATGAGAGGCAAATGCACATTGAGCAGCTGGGCCTGCAGAGTCAGAAGGTCCAGGACCTCACTCAGAAGCTGAGGGAGGAGGAAGAAAAGCTCAAAGCCATCACTTACAAATCCAAAGAAGACCGCCAGAAACTGCTCAAGTTAGAAGTGGACTTTGAGCACAAGGCCTCGAGGTTTTCCCAGGAGCATGAAGAGATGAATGCCAAGTTGGCTAACCAAGAATCTCACAACAGGCAACTTAGACTCAAACTGGTTGGCTTATCTCAAAGGATTGAGGAACTGGAAGAGACCAATAAAAGTCTCCAGAAGGCGGAGGAAGAGCTTCAGGAGCTGAGAGATAAAATCGCCAAAGGCGAATGTGGAAACTCCAGCCTCATGGCGGAGGTGGAAAGTCTGCGCAAGCGCGTGTTAGAGATGGAGGGCAAGGATGAGGAGATCACGAAGACCGAGGCCCAGTGCAGGGAGCTGAAGAAGAAGCTCCAAGAGGAGGAGCACCACAGTAAGGAGCTGAGACTAGAGGTAGAGAAGCTGCAGAAGCGGATGTCGGAACTGGAGAAGCTGGAGGAAGCCTTCAGCCGGAGTAAGTCGGAATGCACCCAGCTCCATCTGAACCTGGAGAAAGAGAAGAACCTAACCAAAGACCTGCTGAATGAGCTGGAGGTGGTCAAGAGTCGAGTAAAAGAACTTGAGTGCTCGGAGAGTAGGCTGGAGAAGGCTGAGTTAAGCCTGAAAGACGACCTGACAAAGCTCAAGTCCTTCACTGTGATGCTGGTGGATGAAAGGAAAAATATGATGGAAAAAATAAAGCAAGAAGAGAGAAAAGTGGACGGGTTGAACAAAAACTTCAAGGTGGAACAGGGAAAGGTTATGGATGTAACTGAAAAGCTAATCGAGGAAAGCAAGAAGCTCTTAAAACTGAAGTCCGAAATGGAGGAAAAGGTGTACAGTTTGACAAAGGAGAGAGATGAATTGATGGGCAAGTTGAGGAGTGAAGAAGAGAGGTCCCGCGAACTAAGCTGTAGTGTTGACTTACTAAAGAAGCGGCTTGATGGCATAGAGGAGGTGGAAAGGGAAATAAACAGAGGTAGGTCGTGCAAGGGGCCTGAGTTCACCTGCCCAGAAGACAACAAGATCAGGGAACTGACGCTTGAGATCGACAGACTGAAGAAGCGGCTCCAGCAGTTGGAGGTGGTGGAAGGGGACTTGATGAAGACCGAGGATGAGTATGACCAGTTGGAGCAGAAGTTCAGAACCGAGCAGGATAAAGCGAACTTCCTCTCCCAACAGCTAGAGGAAATCAAGCACCAAATGGCCAAGAACAAAGCCATAGAGAAAGGCGAGGCTGTGAGTCAGGAAGCCGAGCTGCGACACAGGTTTCGGCTGGAGGAGGCCAGAAGTCGCGACTTACAGGCCGAGGTGCAGGCCCTCAAGGAGAAGATCCACGAGCTGATGAACAAAGAAGACCAGCTGTCCCAGCTCCAGGTCGACTACTCGGTCCTTCAGCAAAGGTTTATGGAAGAAGAAAATAAGAACAAGAACATGGGACGGGAGGTTCTCAACCTGACCAAAGAGCTGGAGCTTTCCAAGCGCTACAGTCGAGCTCTCAGGCCCAGCGGCAACGGCAGGAGGATGATGGACGTGCCGGTGGCCTCCACTGGGGTGCAGACGGAGGCAGTGTGCGGGGATGCTGCGGAGGAGGAGGAGACCCCGGCTGTGTTCATTCGCAAATCCTTCCAGGAAGAGAACCACATCATGAGTAATCTTCGGCAGGTGGGCCTGAAGAAACCCATGGAACGGTCCTCGGTCCTCGACAGGTATCCCCCAGCAGCCAACGAGCTCTCCATGAGGAAGTCTTGGATTCCGTGGATGAGAAAAAGAGAAAACGGCCCCTCCACCCCGCAGGAGAAAGGGCCCAGGCCAAACGCGGGAGCAGGGCACCCCGGCGAGCTGGTCCTGGCCCCGAAGCAGGGCCAGCCCCTGCACATCCGTGTGACGCCGGACCACGAGAACAGCACTGCGACCCTGGAGATCACCAGCCCCACATCCGAAGAATTCTTCTCTAGTACCACCGTCATTCCGACCTTAGGCAACCAGAAACCGAGGATAACCATTATCCCATCACCCAATGTCATGTCGCAGAAGCCCAAAAGTGCAGATCCTACTCTCGGCCCAGAACGAGCCATGTCCCCTGTCACGATCACTACTATTTCCAGAGAGAAGAGCCCCGAAGGTGGAAGGGGCGTGTTTGCAGACAGGCCCGCGTCCCCCATCCAGATCATGACGGTGTCGACGACTGCAGCTCCCCCTGAAATCGCTGTCTCTCCCGAATCCCAGGAAGTACCCATGGGAAGGACTATCCTCAAAGTCACCCCGGAAAAACAAACTGTTCCAAGCCCCGTGCGGAAGTACAACTCCAACGCCAATATCATCACCACGGAAGACAATAAAATTCACATTCACCTGGGTTCTCAGTTTAAACGATCCCCCGGGCCTGCAGCTGAAGGCGCGAGTCCAGTTATCACCGTCCGGCCTGTCAACGTGACAGCTGAGAAGGAGGTTTCTACAGGCACAGTCCTTCGCTCTCCCAGGAACCACCTCTCTTCCCGGCCTTGTGCTAGCAAAGTGACCAGCACTATAACCATCACCCCGGTCACAACCTCATCCACCCGAGGAACCCAATCAGTGGTGAGCAGAGGTGGACCCAGAGCACAGCGCAAGCGGGAGGGGGTTGGGGAGACTAAGCCGGCTCCCACAGAGAAAGGAACCCCTTGCCTCTGCCTGCATCCAGATTCTTCCCCAGAGATAAAAAAGGGAATTTTAAGGAAAACGTTTCATTGATTCATGTAAATTTATGGAGATTCCATAGCATACTTGCAAAGACATTCTTTTTATTGGTGCTATAGAATAATAGAAAGGTTTAAAATACTCAAGATACTTTTTTAAACATTTACTTATTTATATGAATGCACCGTCCACATAGCCACATGTACATCTGAAACTTAGAAGAGGGCACTAGACCTCGTTATGGATGGTTGTGAGCTACCAAGTGGTTGCTGGGAATTGAACTCAGGACCTCTGGAAGGTCAGCCAGTGCTCTTAACCACTGAGTCATCTCCAGCTTGCAAAACACTTAAAACAATAACAACAACAAAGCGGTCTAGGGCTGGAGAGAGATGGCTCAGCTGTTAGAGGCCAGGCTCACAACCAAAAATATAAAAAACAAGCACTTCATACACAAGAAGAGTTAAAACTGTTCCCAGGTTTATTTCTATAGTGTAAATGTTCATGGGTGATTATATATGACCACAGCCATATATAGACAAGCAGAATTTGTGAAGGCATGGCCATATGAAGGGGCCTGGTGTGCTTGGGGCATGGTAAGTGACCCCATCGTGCTGTGAGAGTGGGGTTGGGGAGAAAATACAGGTGCATAGGGACTGGGCATTGGGTTAGGAAACCGACATTTGGTTTCTCTGAATAGATAAAGTCAACGAAAAGGTAATGCATGACCCTGAAAACATTTTACATTGTTTTGTTTTTTTTTTTTGAAAGATACTTCCAGAAGACATCTGAAGGACAGGTAGGGGAGGATGCAGGCTAAGCACGAGTGTGCCATCCCAGCTCTGTAGGCTGGAGATGGTAAGGGGTTAAACTCTGGTAGGGACAGTGTGAACAGGGACCTATTGCAAACAGAACTGAGAGCCAGGCACGGTGGTATATGCTAGGAGTTCTAGCACCCAGGAAATGGGCAAGAGGGCTGCAGGTTTCAGACCAGCCTGGACTCCATAGTAAGAACATGTTTCAAAAGGTAGGGGAGAAAGAATTTAAAAGAATTCACAACAGAATGCATGCAGGTGATGGCTCAGGGGTTCCTGTCTTTGCTGAAATGTAAGATTTGCTGGGCATGTCAGGGTGCAGTGTGGCACTTCTGAGATGCCTCTGAGCTGCTGTTCGTGTCCAGTGAGCACATGGAAATCAGATCTGTACATTAGAAGGGACTGGCAACTAGAGACTTTAGGGCTTGGATGCATGGAATACAAGCAAGGGAATTCTCTTTAATGGAGGGGCTGAGGCTAGGACATGGTGACATATCAGGAAGCAGGCAGGGTCGAGTGAACCAACAGGAGGGAAAAGCAGTCAGTAGAGCTTGGAAGCATTGGTGAGGCTCATACAGAGACCAAAGCAAGGCACTTCGAGGAACAGTGCAAGAAGGTGGGCGAGATCAGTGCCAATTAAAAGAGAAAAGTCTGAACTTATTAATAGGTGAAAAGAACCGCTTCCTCTGAAATGGCAGAAAAGAAGGACAGTGGCACACCTAGGCACTGAGGTCATCATCTGTAGGGGTTGAGGTGGTGAACTAAGGTTTGAGAGGGAGGCTTTGCATAGATGTTTCAAGAAAGGGAAAGAGGAAGGAGGAAGAGCGGGTTAGATGCCAGCCCCGGTTCCCTAGTCCTTTTCCCTGGGATGGGTTGTTTCGGCTGCTTCCCTGAGGCAGGAATTATGCTGATGGCAGAGGTGAAACTGGAGGAGCTCACCAACGCACCCCTTTTGTCTGTGTTTTCTCTTACAGTCGGGACAAGATGGGTCATCTCAGCGGCCTACACCCACCCGCATTCCTATGTCAAAAGGTATGAAAGCTGGAAAGCCAGTAGTGGCAGCCCCAGGAGCAGGAAATCTGACCAAATTCCAGCCTCGAGCTGAAACTCAGTCTATGAAAATCGAGCTGAAGAAATGTGCAGCCAGCAGCACTGCCTCTCTTGGAGGGGGGAAGGGCTGAGGGCAGTGGCTCAGGGGGTATGTTGTAAGGATGCTACTGCTGCCGTGGAAACAAGCTTTCCTCTGTCTGTGCCAACCCTTTACGTGTACTACTAATTTAAGGTTTAAATATCGTGTTTATCACATAACCATCTAATCGCCACGTGTTTTTATTATTTGTGCATTTAGAACTGATTAGCAGAATTTGCCGTTTGCTCAATGTTTTGTTGAAGACGCTGGTCAGCATATGGCTCCATCCAATTTAGCTCACCAGCTAAGAAACCTCAGCATCCTCACCAGTGAGATCTGAGGACCACATTACATGCTCCCAAAGGTTGGCTCCCAAATTTTCTAATTGTAAGCCAAGTCTAATAGACTTAGTTTTACAATCCACCTCCCTCCCCCCCAAAAAAACCCTATTTTGAAATAAGAGAGTTTAACAGTTGTCATTATGCACTATCAAATCCTGAGTTTGATATATGTGATGTAAGAAAAAAAATATTTCAAAGCTATCACAGGGCCTCTAAAATTTTGGGAAAACAAAAACCCCCAATATGACTTCAGGAAACAACTTGAACATGAAATAAAATGGAAATGAACTGTGGAATCTGAAAAAGAGAGTTTGATTTATTTGCGTGTGTTCCTGTGTATTGTAGGGGTTGTGGCCACCTCAAACCACTCCCGGAATTTCGTAGACAATAACTTTGAACCCTTAGGGTCAGAGTTAGGCTCGATTCAAGTGTGCAATTCGTTGGATTTGTAGAGGAATGGACTAGAGCTGCCAAATAGCCCTTTAAAAGCTCAACAGAAATAGCTATGAATAAAAAACAGCAGAAAGCAAATTTAGACACTTTAATGCCAAGGAAAAAGTGACATCATCCATAGCGTAATTGAATTTAATATTTTCCTTAGTTCAGTGTGGATTCTATTTGCAGATGTAGAACAGATCATGATTTAGGGAGTGTGTGTGTGCCTGTTGGTATGTGTGGTGTGGGGAAGAACTTTATTATTACTGTCAGTTTTACTCATGTTTGAATAACTTTTTAAAATTTTTACGCATGTTCTAATAAGCATGGAACAGAGTGTAAATGCAGAATGCCATGTGTCTGAGATTAACCTTGAAAGAATGGATTTTGTGTTTCATGGTCATATAACCACAAGCGAGTTCAAGGCTGGTAAACTACAGCTTGGCATACCACCATCTCATGCAGACCATATCTTTGCCAAAATTTCTGGGCTACATAGGTGAATTTTATAAAATTAAACAGTAACACCAGAGTTACAGATTTGTACATTTCTTTTTGAGTTCTTAAGCTTCCAAAATCACGTGGGATAGCACACACTTTGGGTAATGAGAACGGCGAGTTGGAAAAAGAAGATGCCTGCTTAGTTGTTAGGCTGTGGTCCAGTGTGTCTCATGGTGAAGAAGCACTTGTCTGCATTCCTTATATCCCGCAGAACACGGATTGCACTGGGTGTGCTAGTGACCGTCACCGCCTCCAGTTATCCACACACACTTCAGGTAGATCGGTGGCCTGCTGCTCATAGGTTCTCAGCATTTAAATTAAAATGTGGTTAGCCACCATGTTAACAACCATCCAGAACGCTGGGGCTGGAAGGTCGAAGAGAAATAGGGACCAGCTAAGATGCATGTGTGATCTCTGGACAAATGTAAACAAGACAGTTTGCCAGTTAGAAAAGTGACTTGTGTTTCCTAAGGGATTTTCTCTACTCTCATCCATGGACAGAGACAAGGACACTCATTGTTTTGCCAGCGCCTACCTTGTGTTTGTGAGGTGTTCAGTGTTACTGTTCTATGGCGTACTCTGGTGGGATAACAACAGTGCTCTTTTCCACTCTGTCTGACCTTCCTCAAGTGACTTACAGTCTCAGTGTCACTTGCTGATCTTGCTTTTACTTGCCCACGCCGTGGCTACAGCACTTCCTCCTGGAAGTTCATATCACCCCAGGGAGAGCACTCAGAAAGACTTAACAGTGAGTGTACAGGATGTTTATGTGTGCAGGTCTGGCATAGAGCCAGGTACAAAGTACAGCTGCTAAGAAAACCTGGCAGAATAATTCATGGTCACTTCAGAAATGACAAAGAATAATCACCGGGGGAGTTTCTCTTTGTAATTTTAGAAGCAACTGTACATTTATTGGCTAGCTTTGTTTCAAAGTACACATTAGAAGTGGAACACACAGGGGGTAGGAAGTAGAGGATAAAATGCAGCCTGACTTCACCATCCCATTGGTAAGTGTTTAAAAGATGCTAATTAATGTGCTGTTGGAGGAGCGAATGGGCTGAAAAACTTAAGACTCTTCTGCCCGTTGTTGCTCCCATTTTATGTGATGCTAAAATAAAAGTGCTCTCACAGTGGCTGATGTGTGCAACTGCTCTTTGGGATCCTGCAGTGAGAAACCCTACGAGGTAGGATACATGTGTCATTTCCCCAGAGTTCACCATGATGGTGCTTTCTAGGGATGTGCCCGTACAATCCATACAGCCATAGAGGAGACCCCGGTCTTCCACACCTGTGAATTAACTAAATATATTGACGCCATGATGGTGACAACCTGCCAGGCATGGTCCCAGGCATGCTCTGATATGGGCTGCTCCTGTACCATGTTTGTCATATCAAAGCCGTGAGCTTCACACATAGGTCCTTTGCTTAAATGGGGTCATGGGCTTTCTAGCGTACGCAGGAGGAGAGGCTCATGGGCAGCAGTGGGGTCCCTCTTGAGGTGTTGGTATATTCATCAAGGGTGTTAGCAGATCCCTTACTTGGTTGTTTTCAAGAGTGAAATCAAAGCCTAGCATTGAGGTGTGGCCTGTCTACAAAGCAAGTCCAGGACAGCCAAGGCTACGCAGGGAAAACCTGTTTCGAAAAACCAAAACCCAAAACTCCCCAAATTGTAACATGCCCCTTCCACATCTTCTAGGGTCTTCATCATTGGCTACCTCTTCAACCTTGTTCTTTCTCTCTCTCCCCTCTGTCTTCTTTTTTTTAGCATGCTCCCTGACCCCACCCCCACCCTTTCCCATCATCTCCCCTCTCTCCCCCTCCCTGTCTCCATAAGTACTGTGCTATACTCCCAGCCTCAGGTTCTCCTCTGCACCTACAAACTTATAAACACACTCCAGCACCTTCCGGGCTGGCAAACCTTTCCGGTCACGTGCACAGGCTTCTGCAGCTCCTCCTGTTGCCATCCATGCCCCACCTAAGCGACTGACGGGACAGTCCACGACTCCTGCCTCTGCTCTCACGCTGCATGTTTATCTACCCTTAACATTTTAATTTTCAAAAAGACTTATTTTTTAATCATGTGCTCGTGTGGCTAAGTGCACTGGGGCGCAGGCGCCCTTGGTAGGCCAGGGACGTTGGATCTCTCCAAGAGGAAGCTCTCAGCGGTTGTGTGACACCAGCTTGGGTGCTGCGCAGGATCTTAACCTCTGAGCCATCCCTTCCAGCCTCAACATTTTCTTTCCAAAAATATAATTCACGCACATTGCCCTTGTTGTGAAAATAGCCAGTCCATGGTAATGAAAGTAATCATTGCTTGCTTTCCCCCTCTGACCCAAGGTTTTCCTTGGCACACCTTTTCTAGTTTGTACCTGTTTCTTCAAACATCTGTCTCCATATTTGTAAATAATGTCCTTGTACTTGAACCTCTTATTTCTAGATTTCAGATATACTATGTCTTACATTTAGGCTTCTAACTTTTCTCTTTTATCTATCCTCTCGATGTGGTCATATCACATTTTTTGATATATCAGTTATATGTTTAAGTGTTTATAAAATGTGTACAGTGGAGGTCTGAACATAGTTTCTTGGCGAGGCATGCTGTACACTCAAAGTGTGTTCTGTTCCCCTCGACACTTCTTCCAAGGAATAATTGCTTTAATCCTTCATCTGTTTGGTTTTCTATGTATCTAGTTTAGTTTTCCCAAACACTCCATTTGATCTGCCAAACACCGTTCAGTAATTTTTCTGACACTTGAACCCAGAAGTTTTCTATTTCCTCCTAGAGGCCTTTCTAATGCAGCCCCCTGCTCCCCTCAAGCTGGACTGGTTGTCCTCCAAGACTGCTGTCCAGCTGTTGTCCTTTTGCCTGAACTGAATCCAGCCTTGCTTTTCCTCTCCACTCCTCTCTTCCCCTCTGCTCCTCCCCTTTTCCCCCACATGAAGACGTCATGGGACACCTTTCAGTAGTTGATTCTCTCTACTACAGGTTCCAGGGACCCACCTCTGTGGGCCGTGCTTCAAGTGTTTTTACTTGCTTTTATCAACCAGGCCCTGGATCCCATTTTCTTTTATTCCTTATCTTTCATGTCTGTGTACCAATACACCTATGTTTTATGTTTTAAAATGCACTTTTTCATAGTTTCTATAGAAAGAAGACCAGTATTGACCTCTCTGTGTTTCTAGAACTTGGTCAAGCAGGCAAGATATGTATCTCACTGTTCCCATAAGTCAACTTTCCATGGCCTCATTCATTCTGCACTGTCCATTGTTGTACCTATAACCAGGATGGCTTAGATCACTCTCCCTGCCCTCGAAGATAAACTCTTGGCTTTTGGTGACAATAGTTTTACACGATCCAATTCTTTTTTTTTTTTTACTTTTGTTTTTTTCTTCTGTTTTATTTTATTTTTTTTTAATATTAGTTACAGTTTATTAACTTTGTATCCCAGCTGTATCCTGCTCCCTCATTCCTCCCAACCCACCCTCCCTTCCTCATCTCCTCCCTGCCCCTCTCTAAGTCCACTGATAGGGGAGGTCCTCCTCCCCTTTCATCTGACCCTGGTTTATCAGGTGTCTTCAGGACTGGCTGCAAAGTCCTCCTCTTGGCATAGCAGGGCTGCTCCGGGAGGGGAGGAGGGTCAAAGAGCCTGCCATTGAGTTAGTGTCAGAAATAGTCCCTGTTCCCCTTACTAGGGTACCCACTTGGATACTGAGCTACCATGGGCCACATCCAAACACAGGTTCTAGGTTATATCCATACATGGTCCTTGGATGATGCAATTCTTTCTCCGTGATCAAAGCATCTGACTCCACTGCTCCCTATTTTAGACACATGTTTGTTAAGATTGACGTTTCTCATGCATCTGTCCAGAGAATCCTTCGGCATGCTTGCGCTGGTTTTCTCACACACTATCACGGCTTCGGTTGCCACCCACAAGCCGATGACTCCCAACCCTCCATCCCACTGGTGCATCCAGCTTTGTTCTGATTCTCTGCCAAGTCTGCTTGTTTCAGAATCATTCTCAGCCACCCCTCGGCTCTTCCTCCAGCACTTTCCCATGACTTTCTAGCTCAGAAGTGGTTAAATGATCCTTCTGGGCACCTGTGTAGGCTCTATCTCTATGTCAAAATGGACGTGTACAGTGTGTTGTTTGTTCTAACCCCCTCACGTTCCTAGCTTCCAGTCCCACATTTCCATTTTCACCACCAGTGCCTGAATTGAGGCTGTGATGCCTACTCATTTGCATCACCCCCCTGCTCACCACCTCTCAAAACCTGGCCTCTCCAGTGCTGGAACAGCACGCTCTTATCACACCCGGGCATTGGGTGTGAGTTCCAGGGATCAAACTCAGATCCAGCCTCCAGTCCTAAATTTATTTTGGGGTTGTATTTTTGTGTACCACACGCATGCAGGAGCCTGCAGAAGTTAGAAGAAGGCATCAGATTCCCTAGAAGTGTAGTTCTCAACCTTTCTAATGCTGCAACCCCTTAATACAGTTTCTCCTGTTTTGGTAACCCCCAACCATAACATTATTTCCATTACTTCTTCACAGCTGTAATTTGCTACTGTCATGAGTCATAATGTAAACAGTTGAGATGCAGGATAATTGATATGCAATACCTGTGAAAGAGTCCCCAAAGGGGTCACCAACCATGGCTTGAGAGCCACGGCCCTAGAACAAGAGTAACAGGTGGTTAAGAGCCACTCTGTGTGTGCTGGGAATTAAACCCAGGTCTTCTACAGAAGCAGCAAACACCCTTAACTGCCGAGCCATCTCTCTTGCACCCCTACCCAGACAAGCTCTAAATTTAAAGATAGCTATAAACATTTAGCCTAAATGTTTAAAGAGTAGAACCTGTGCATTATGGCCTCCAAATTTACATATTTACCTTTTATTTACAGATATTATATTTGAGAGAAGCAGTTCATATTCGCTTGTTCTGGGATTGGCTTGCCTGAAAAATAAGTTATTAGTCATAATTATTGGTGACTCCTATAACCTGGAGAGAGGATGGGCTGATGCGGGCCGATGGTGGAGGAAGAGCTTTTTAAGAAGGGATCAAATAACGGGTTCAATGGTTATGAAACCCCAAGGGAGATTATATCATCTGGTTCAAAAGTTTTCTGGAACAAATGGCAGAACTGATCATCGGAAGTATTTTTAATTAGCTGAGCTGAATCCAAAAGAAAGGAGGACAAGTCCAAGCCAATAGAGGAAGTTTACTGAACTTCCTATTTAAAACAGATGTTCTATCCGGATTTCTGAATGGGATAATGTGATTGCATGCCCATGTGGTTTATGGAACTCGGAAATGCAAACAAAAACAAACAAACAATAGCTAGGCATTCTCCCTTCTAACTGGCATAGAGGGTATTTGTAGGGCATTTCTGCAGGTGGGTAAGGGACCTGGAGGGCAGCAAGGTCACAGTGGAGGTTTGGAAACTTCTGAAAGGGAAGGACTAAGCTGGGTCCTTCACAGAGCCCCCGGTTGGGAGCGAGCCATGGAACAAGGGGACCCGGCTGCAGGGCAGCCAGATGGCACAATAGCCAGGAGGAATCGTCCTCTTTAAACTGGTGTAAACATTTTCTATGAGCGAAGCCGTCCTCCTCACTAGATATAAAGCTCCAAGGTGAGGCGCCACCATGCTTTGTCTTCACTGCGTGAATTCAAGCGGCGTTTAGCTACTAGACTGATTTGCTTGGATGGACTGGAGAAGACCTGTTAAAATGCAGAGCTCAAGAGTTCCTTGCAGATATTTTGGCAGCGTAAACACATACACATTGCGTGGGAAGGAGATAACACTTTTTGAGGGAAGACATCTTTCCCACTTTGTAGCCAAAGCACTCTCTCGGGAAGAAGCAGAATTCCAGTAAGCTGTTAGGTTGTCCCACTTCGGCACACAAGAGAATGCTCTCCTGAATCTTTCTCCAAATCCTACACCATCCACACGGCTTTGGAACCCCCCATCAGCTGGTTATCTAGAAGTTTTGTGACACCACTCACACGAGGGTGGGTACTTAGTAAGGTCAGAAATGAATCGAAATTAGGAATTGAGGATATGTTTAATTTCTTTTGTGCGGGACTTACCCAACAGCTGGTGTAATAAAAGAATGTATTAGTGCCTTCTCACAACAATGTGGAAGAGCAAATAGTGTGTTTACTACGTTGCCCAAAGTTTCTTAAGAAGAAAACAGCAGGATGAGATGGGAGAAGCGGAAGTGTTTACATTTTGGTAAATTGTTCTCAAAAGTGTAGAACGCCAGTGTCCTCGATGTGTGTATGATATTCAACATTTAAAGAATTTTTTCTCTTTCAATTAGAAAAAAAAATTATGTTGATAAGTGCCTGGGTTTCAGAAGGCCCCACATTTAAGTGCTTTTTTTAAAATTTTGAGTTTTCTTATAGGTGGTACTTAGCTATGATTATTGGTGCTTATTGTCCATTAAATATTTGACAAATTACAAATGTCACAAAGATGTATTAATAGAAAGAGAAACTTGTTGCAGAATTGTGCCTGGTCATAATAACCTCTCCTCAGAGACTCCAAGTGACTGATACTTGGGTCCTTTTCTGAGATACAATGAAAGCCCTA
Source organism: Pachyuromys duprasi (assembly GCA_028658305.1). NCBI lineage: Eukaryota > Metazoa > Chordata > Mammalia > Rodentia > Muridae > Pachyuromys > Pachyuromys duprasi. The sequence continues at coordinate 37,562,065 of CM053749.1, forward strand.
GGAAGAGATGGGAAATATATGCCAAGTTTGTTATTATCAACAACAACAAAATTTAAACAAGTTTTAAAAATTATATTACTTATGTATCTATTTATTTCTTTCTCCCACCTCTGTTTGTGTGTGTACACATGTGTACAAGTTGTGTTTCATAAAACATGTAAGTTGGTCAGAGGACAGCTTACAAGAGTCCATTCTTTCTCCCATGTGGGTCCTGGGGATCAAATTCAAGCCACTAATTCATCTCACTGAGAAAATGTGCTGGCCTCTCCACATTAAACAACAACTACAACAACAAATATTTAATGAACATTTTCAAAACCTTGTGCTGTATAATATTTATTTCTCATAATTTCTGGTATGAGATGAGTGATCCTTATTTATGTTTATTTGAGATTTGTGGGAAATAGGTCATAAGCAGCTACAGATATTAGATATCTTTTGTTCTGAAGGTAAAATTTATATACAACAACCTGTAGTTTAGAAGCATCAAGTATTTCTGACAGTCTATCGTATATGCAGAGCTACACATCAGTTTCTATCTTAAATATACTAATAAAGGCAAATAGTGAGACCATGATATTGTTTCTTCTGTGCAAGCACTCTGCCAACACTCGACCAAATATGAGTTCTAATGTGCTTGCTGCCGTGTGGACGGCACAGCGCTAGCAGTGAGAGATGGGGAATGAAGATGGCTGCTCACTCAGGACAGTGTTGCAGGAGAACCTGTTAGCCCTGCAGGGGATCTCACAGTGATTTCTGGGACCTTTACTGTTTATTCAGGATGAGAAAAAGCATTCTGAGTTACATCATACTAAGAATAATTCTGGATTCCTCTCTGATATTTGTTTCTGTGATTCTTTGAGGAGGGAGATGGGAAGATGCTTTTGTTCCATAAGGAGGATTAGCTATGTAGGTCATTTGAAGATTCTTTGGTATATACTATATAATTTTTTTAAAAAAAGAGGTAAGTAGAAAATAGGATTTTCATCTTAGACGATGACTTTTACGTAGTATCTTAATAGCTTTTACTTTTCTGGCTCGAAGATGAATCTGTTTTTAGAAAATTTTTTAAGTGTTTACATTCTAGAGAAAATAATACATATATATATATATTTTACTTTTTGTATGTATATTATTTAAGCTGTGCAAGGCCTATAGACATTTTTGTTCTTCATCTAAATTTTGTTTTGTTTAAACCAAACTCAAGCCAAAGGCTGAGAAGGGGAAGGGAAATATCGCCACCTAGTGGCCTTCATGAGATAGTTAATGAAACTCAAATTCAAAAGCATTTTCTGCAGAGGATCATCCACCACACAGGTCTACGGTGTAATGCGATTTAATGTTTACTTAAATATTAACTATCCAAATAAAATACAGTTAAGGTAGAATGCATTTCTCATTAGAGTGAGAATAATATGTGGAGATGCTGTTTCTTATTTTTTGCGGGGGTCAGGCGGCGTGTTGAGGAAGGATCTCCGAGCCTTTCACGTGCCGGGCAAGCATGTAACAGCCGAGCTACCCCATGGCTGCTCTTCACGTCATTGCAAATCCTGACATAAGTTTCTTTCTTCTGCTTTGCATCCTTCAGTGACTACATAACTGTGTCTTCTCACCGAGCTAGCTCCATGCCGGCTAACGTGTATCACCTCAGTACATAGCTTCTAAATGACCAGATGTAAAATAAGATGATACAAGTTTATGAGGGCCTAAAGGCTAGTATAAAAGGGAAGTCAATCGAACAATATGATACCGAATGTTTGTAATGTGCCTGGACTGTTTTACTGAGTCAGCTCTGAAATTTAAAAGACTGCGTTAGGGGTCAGGTGGGCTGTTGAGTGGGAAAAGTCGCGTGTTGTCAAGCCTGAGTTCCTTCCCTGGGATCCACTCAGCGTAAGGAGGGAACCAACGCCCACAAGTCATCCTCTGACCTCCACCCACTTACGTACACAAAATAATTGAATATAAAATTTGTTAAAAAAAAAAAAGCCCATGGATCAATTTATGGGGCCAGTGAGGAGGGAGGTCTGTTGCCAAGCCTGAGTTCCCTATGTAGTGAAGGGAGGTAGCCAAGTCCTGCAAATTACCTTCTGAACACCGCAGGCGTGCTGCAGTACACAGACATTCAAATAGGTAAACGTAATTAACCAAAAAAAGAATAAATCTAGATAGAGAAACATTAGCCAGTTATGCAAAAGGCAGTAGTCAGAGAGCAAATTCTTTCTTGACTTCTTTGGAGCAGAAAGGGACTATGTCCTTATTAACAGTCCAAACCACATTCCCTGAAGCTAAAGAGGTTCAAGCGGGTGGATGCTGTTCAGAACAGAGGGCCTTTGGCTAGGGAGCAGTTGCAGTAAAGTATTTTTCCATTAGGCAACTTGTATATAGTAATTGCCATATCTGTGTTTAGTTCTTTCATTGGGTAAAGATCAACCTAACATTATTAAAATATTAGCCATAGTCTAATATAGGGGCTTTATCTCAGAAGTAAAACACACATGCAAATACAAATGAAGTTAGCCTAAAAGTGGAGTGTGCTGAGCTGTTGTTATTGGCCTCCTGTGCCTGCTTTTGTTGTGGTCTTAACATTGACAGTGCTTTATTGAAGTGGCGTGTTGCTTACGCTCATGTCTGCTACTGACTTGAGTTTAATTGAAAATGCCGTATCTTTCTTCTCTTTATAGAGAGCGTCATTATTCACCAGTTGCGAATGAGCTCCAGATGAGATTCCCCAACACAGCCCTCAGTCATCACTAAGGTCCACCACGCTACTGATGTTGACTGGAAACATCCTATGACTTCCAGTAATTTTTTTTTTTTGAGGATACAATTTAACAGTTAAAAACCACATTGTAGAAGATATCAACGTATGTTGCAAAAGCAATTGAATCTTTGTGCCCAAAGAAAGTTTTCTTCTCTTTGCAAAGCTTTCACTTCTGTGGCATATGCTGTATAATTTATTTTTACAATAGATTTTGTAACGCGACTTTTCCCCCTAAGTCGTTTCTTTTCTCATAGTCTGTGGCACGTATATCTGTAGACTGCACTGTCGGTTCTTCAGAGTATTGGTGTTGTGTATTCGAAAAGCCTAACCTATCATTTTCGTTTTATTCATTTGTTATTTTTAAGAAAAAGGAAGCTTAACACTCTATTTCCCCAGACAACTTTAAGAGGTAAAACCTAGAAACAGTAGATTTCAGGAGTTGTATTGTTTATACGATGCTATGGTTCTGTTCGTGGTTCAACACTAAAAGCGGTGTTCTGACTTAGGAGTTCAAGCATTTAAAACCAATTTCTAAGTGTTCTGTAAGAAAAGCAAACAGCTTTGAATGGCAGTTCAACTTTATTTGTATCTGCATTATTTAATTCTGTGTACATCATATAATAGTGACTGTAATGCCCAGGGTATTTGCCATGTAGTCCCCCCTCCCATGAAAACTCGCAAATAAAAACTGACCAAATAATGTCAACTTTTTTTTTCTCCAAAAAACAGGAACACCTGAAGGTAGATATTTATTTCCCTATGATTTTGATAGTTTTAAAACTACTTGTACGTAGGAAAACAACTTCTCCTTCTCTCCCCCTCCTCCTTCTCCTCCTCTTCTTCTTGGTACAGGTTCTTGCTATATATCCCCAGCTGGCCTAAAACTGGCTGTGTAGACTAGACTGGCCTTGAACTCACAGGCCTTGAATTGCCTGTTTGTGCCTCTCACAACCGCTGGGGGACCAAAGGCATGTGTCACCCAGCTAAAAATATATATATTTTAGAAGAATTAAGAGCCTATCACTTAGTATTCAAATTTCACTGTCAAAGCTGCTGTTGAATTTAGGTGAAAACGTGAAGTCTGCTTGAAACTGTATAGTAAAACAACAATAAAATGCTGTTGGTGTGGGTATATTTCTAATAAGATCTTTAAAATAACTTCGAAGATCTGAGTTGGCAGTTCAGTTTCTAAATGCAGAGGTCATTTATCATGCTACCCCAGTGTGGTTAAAGAGCTAATGCATCTTCCGAATGTTATGAGGCAAATAAAATCACCCAAGTAACGTACTTTAGGCTCACCTCTGTAGTCCACAAGCTGTACCCACGCCAGCCACAAAGGGAAGTTTACAGTGTCTCTGGAATAGGAAACACAACGCTAAATTTCCTCCCTAATGTAACCTAGGTTTTAATGTATTCTGTGGAACTGACAAATCATATTCAATATATACATATTGTAAAGTAAATAACTATATTTTCTAAAAATTATTTTTACTGAACTTTTAAAAGTAAAATGTTATGTTAGGCTTGATGATTGGGGCTTTGATTACTGTGGTTTTGATTACTGACACAGAAGTCTAGACTATATGTGTGTGTGAAGATTTTTAAAAGTGTTGTTTTGTTTTCATAAAATGTTGAAATGTAATGACACTTTCAATTATAAAACAGTTCTTGTTTTATTTAGTATTTTTATATTGTCAGGGAGGTAAAGTTTTGAGGTGGAAAAGTTACCAAAGCTAAATTATTCGCTTTTAAGTGAAAACACTACTATGATATGTATGTGGACATGCTGTGTTTCTTCCCCTTCTGAGTTGTAAAGAATTTTGGTATTTACAAAGACAGTGAAAAATCATGTTGCAAACAGTCATCTGGGTAGATGCTGAGATTTTTCTGCCTACCTCACCACGAGTTTCTTTGTTTAAACATGAGTGACAGGTAAGTACAATGAGCACACTAAATTTGAAACAAGATAGTATTAACATACACAATCACAATCACATCTTAGCAACCTTGTCTAATTGTAAAAGTTGCCTTCACAATCAATTCTGGCACTAAGCTGGATTACATCACATAACTTCAACTTCTTTTACTGTAAATACGTCTCCATCAATTTGAATGAGGTTAATTTTTGGATGGAATGATTTAGATGTTTTCTGAAGTGTAATCAGTATTTCTAGTTCAAGTTGTTTTGTTTTGAAGATAGGGTCTCCTTCTGTAGCCCTGGTTGGCCTGGAACTCAAAGAGACCCTGTCTCTCTCTGTTTCCTGAGTGCTGGGAATAAAGGTGCACAGTACAATACCCAAACCTTTACACTTGTTTTGAGACAAGATTTCACTATTTGTCCCAGGCTCTCCTCAAACACAACCTGTAGCTAAGGATAGGACTGAACTCATGATCTTGCCTCAGTCACCTGAGTGTTAGGATTACAAGCATGAGTCATAATGCTGACTAAACCTTTCTTCTTGGTAATGTTTTTGCTTATTTGATTTTGGTTTTCATGATACCTTCTGCATTTTTCAAGTGTTCGTAAAGTATTGAGCTTGATGAAGATAGTGGATGGAGTATGTGCACAGGATGCTAGTGCCCAGAATGTACGTAAAGTATGAATTCATCGAGTCTTAAGATAACCACTAAGAATTCATCATGTGGAATATCTAGTTTAAGCAGTAAGAGCAACACAGACACTACTGAAATAACTTGGAGCTAGTGGACGTCAGAGGCAAAGCAAGAGCAAATGGATTATTAGGCATGTGATGTTTTTATCCAATGCCATAACTGAACTTTTCTGGAAAGTCAGAAAAAAACAATGTAGAAGTTGAGTATGTTAGTGTATTGTTTGAGCAACGCATCTAAAAATAGCAGAAATACAAAATAAAACTTAAAACTCATAGTTGGTACCTCATGCCCTCATCTCCACTACTAAAAACCAATACTAAAAAGACTAATTAGAAGGCAAAGAATAAAAATATCTGTAAGAAACTTATAAAAATTAGAAGTTTATGACCATTATTATTTGTTTCTTCAGTTTTCAGTATTTGTTTTATAACTGCATAATAACTGTGTGTTCCTTATTGAAAATGTAATAGTTTCACAAATTTTGGACAGGTATGTGTATGGATTCCATGGTGCGAGGCAGGCATTTTCTGATTTTTCTTTGTGGTTTATGTTATTTAGGGATATTTCACCTAATCATCCAACAGATTTTGTTACTTTACCAGTGCAAATTGGAATTTTTAATCTAACTCTTTAACAAAAGAATACAAGTATTCCTTTATCCAATATAATAAACATATAATGTGATCAGTCTTGGAATTATTCAAATTTTAGCAGTTTTCAAAAGCAAGAGTGCATCTTGAAAATCTTTTAGAAATATATTATATTTCCTATCATTCTTAATTTGCCTCCTTTAAGTTCTATTAAGTACTTAAGTTTATTATTTTGCACTGAGGTGACATGATTTTATGTACTTGTCTTTTATAAGAATGTCATACCCTGTTTTCAGCTCTTCTTGGTGATTAAAATTACAATTTAGACATTCTATGGAAATACATTTGTGGAAATCTCACCAGAGTATGAAAAAATGACAATGAAATATGAATGCATCATGCAATATTCATTTTACATCAGAACACAATATTCATAAAATTAAAACAATTTAAATTTACAACTTTCCTTTTAACAATTATTTATGTATGTGAATGTATATGTACATGTGCGTACTTATGTTCCCATGTGTGTTTATCTTTATATTTATATATGTGTGGAGAGAGAGAGTGTGTTTACACTTGCACATGCCTGCAGGTACCCCAGGAGGCCAGAAAAGGGCATTGGATCCCCTGGAATTGAGTTACTGGTAGTTTTGCACCATCTGACATGGGTGCTGAGCACCAAAACCTGGATCCTCTGCAAGCGCTCTTAACCACTGAGCCACTTTCCATCTCCACAGCTTCCTTTTATTCAAAGTCATGTGCTTTGAAACAGTTTTTTAGCTCTACATTTCAGACTTTCATTCACTTTTTTTTTCATAGTGTCTTTCAGTCTGAGCAGATGTGGCAGAGTAGGACTACCACAATGAAGGATGCTCTTCTCGGTTGTAATGCAGTAAAATAAGAAGCATCAGCTTTCTAAGACAGGTAACAGGCTAGGAGGGTCACTTGCCCTTTACCACCACCAAACGCAGCATCACTCACTATTCTACTGCTTTCTATTGCTCATCTACAGGCAGATTCCTCAGGAGAGCAGCTGTAACCAAGGCCCTGCCCACAGGCATGCTGAGTGATGGCAATTTGGGAGATGGTTTCTGTAAAGGGGGTTAGAGGTGAAGTGGGATATGCCCCTTTTATGAGCTCTGTTCCAGAAATGGTGACCCATAACCAAAGCCAGTCCTAACTTACCTTTGCCGTACATGGAATAAAGGAGTGAGGTTTTCTTGTTTATTAGAGATGTACCTATCAAAGAAGCAAAGGACTGGCAAGATGAAAAAGATTATTGCTGCCAAGCCTGAGAGCTTGAGTTCAATCCCGGAGCCCCACACATTGTAGAATTTGTTCTCTAATCTCAAAATGTACACTGTGGGTCAGGTGCTCCTGTACATACATAAAGACACACAAACACGCAATGTAAAAAGAACCTTTTAAAAAGCAGACAGGAAGAATATTTAAGTCAAAATGCTTCCTGCAGACAAGTTGCAGGTTCTGCCTTCTCAGGGGTGATCTTTGGCAACCAAGAGAATAAAGAAGAGAAGCCCTGGGCATGCCACAGTTTCAGAACACTAGCTGAAAAACTCATTATTAACTTGGACATTTCAAGAGAAAATGTGTCAGGATCTAAACTACATTTAACTGAATTTGTTAACCCCGGAGCTCTGGGTTAGTGACCATCGGGAGGGAACCAGGCTTCTTGGCAACAAGGTACATTGTCTACTTCTGAATTGAAAATGTAAGTCAAGGCACCCATGAAAGATGTCAAAGACTGAGACATTCTCTTCAAGTAGACTACTCAAGGCAACTTTTAGTTCCAGTACCTAATCCATAGGGAAAGTACTGGAATCCAGAAACTGGATTTCACAGAACCCCCTCCCCTTTCTTTCTAAAGATAGCCAGTTAGTCCTTGGTTTCCTAGAATAGTCGCAGCATTTCTTTCAGAGAGAATGAAAGTCTCTTAAGGAGAATAAAAGCTATTTTCCTTCTCTTCAAGGATCTGAATTTTTCAAAATCTCCCTTATATTTCACTGGTGTACCAGTTCCTTAACTCTGTTTAAAATGTCCAAGAAGTCAGCTGATAAGGCAAACATTTATACTGGTTCAGTTCCAGAAGTTTCATGGTACTTGCCTCTGTTGCACACAGTACATCATGGTGAGAAAGACTGGAAGGGAACAGTCTCAGTATCCCCTTCAAGTGCATACCCCTGTCATGGTTTGTATAAGAATGGCCCCACAGGCTCAAATATTTGAATGCTTGGTTGCCATCTGGTGGAGTATTAGGAAGGATTAAGAGATGTGGTCTCATTGGAGGAGGTATGTCACTGAGGGTGGGCTTTGAGGTTACGAAAGACCACACCAGACCCAGTCTTTTGCTCTACCTGCAACTTGCAGGTCTGATATGAACTCTCGGCTACTGCTCCAGAGCTGTGCCTGCCTGCCTAATGATCATGGACTCACCCTCTGAAACTGTACACAATCCCCCAACTAAATGCTTCCACTTATAACTTGCCTTGGTCATAGTATTTCGTCCCGGCATTAGAACTAAGACACCCCCATTGCAATAACTCCCTCTCTAGACTCCACTCTTATGGTTTTACTACCCTCACCCCATCAACACCATGAACTGGAATCCAGCCTTCAATACACTGGACTTTGGGGAACATTATAGATTGAAATAAAAGCAACTTGCATTGATGTACAAATGTATGCCCAGTTTACATACTTCATAAAAGGCTTGCAGTCCCAACAGTGAATTCAAGAAACTGGGCACAGAGCTCCAGCAGCACCTTGGTTAGAATACGTTGCTTATACAAAATAGTGGATACATTTTTTTTTTTAATGTGTTCGAGATTGAACCTAGTTCTCACACACGGTTACCATGTGTTCTACACTGAGCTACACTCCACTCTTTGGATAAATGTTTTTGAAATAGCAACCCCTGCTAGAATGAGGCATTGCTTACTCTTCTCTCAAGTTCCTGATTTTCCCTCCAACTTTCAGATCTTCCCCCCTGACCGCAACCATATTCATTCTCTCCCCTTTCCTTCTCTCCTCTGTCTTTGTTTCCTTTCCTTCTCTTTTTTCTCTTTATGCATAGTTCTTTCATGTGTTTTGCAGGAAGCCATGCTAATTCAAGCTCCATATGCTTTGTGGGCACCAAATGACATGCTTCTAACTCTCAAAATTGCTCTTTGAGGACCAGTACTTTAGATCTGTTCTGTATCTTCTGGTTCCAGAGTATTGAGGGTGGCCAGTACTGCCTTTCCAGAAACTTCTGTGCCCACAAAAAATTTTAGATCCAGACCATTGATTCAAAATGAAGATATGCTCTCTGGAAGGACCCGGGGTCCACAACAGGCTCCCAGACTGTCTTCACTGCTTTAGCAAGGGAAATATACTCATGCGTTTTCACTTCACTTTTCAAAGGAGTCATGCAGTGGTTTCCATATGGAATACTAGTCCCAGCAGAGTGGGACAAATGAACTGTGTAGGTTAATATATTAGCTACTGTTCTACTGCTGGGAAGAGACACCATGACCAAGGCAACTCTAAAGGAAAGCATTTGCATGGCAGCAGAAAGGCAGGCAGGCCTGGTGTTGGAGAAGTCGCTAAGAGTTACATCGTGATCCACAGAGAGACTGGGCCTGCTGTGGGCTTTTGAAACCTCAAAGCCCTCTCCCAGTGACAAACTTTTTCCAACAAGCCCACAGCTACTCCAAGAAGGCCACACTATCGGCCTTCCTGCTTGGATAACAGGGTGTCCTGGGACTCGGGAGCCTAGGAACTACACAGCTCTGAGGGGAGAAGGTATTCCAATGGAAGGGCTGAGGGGTCCAGGAACCATACAGCTTTGACGTGGTACAGTATCCCAGTGGAAAGGTGTCCTAAGATATGAGAGCCCAGGAACCACACAGCTCTGAGAAGAGGCCTCTTCAGTAGGGGAGTTGCAGCTCCCGGGGGAGGGTATCCCCAGCTGAGCTGAGCAGCTCAGGAGCCTTGGCTCCACTCCACTTCTTTGCTTCTCTTCATTGCTTCTTGGCTTCTTCAGATGAGAGAGTCACACCACATAACAAATCCCGTAAAATAGATTTATTGGGAGGAACAAATCCAGGATTGGCTGCCCCTGCTCCCGGTAGAGGACAGCAGGGAGATGAGCAAGCACAGCCTTGGTATAGGATTTCGTAGAGGGTGGAGCTTTCTAGGAGGGTTTCTCTGCTCTGGGATTGATGGATTTTCCTGTTCAGGTATTGGTGGCTTTTTGTTCAGACTTTTTACCTAAAATTAGCTTAATCTGGGATGGGTCCTACTGAGGGGCTAGAGACCTTTGTGACAGTTAAAGAGGCTGGAAACACTGTTATGACAGTTAGAGAGGTCTGGGGGAGGGGCCTGGCTACTAGAGCTCCTCATGCAGGGGCCTGGCCACTTTCCTGCCTTGAGGGTTTTCAAAGTTTACAAAGGGAGTTCATGGCAGGGCTTGAGTGGGCATGAATAGCCAACACACACCTCATAATACTTTCCAACAGTTCCACTCCCTGGTGGCCAGGCATTCAAATATATGAGCCCAGGACAAAACAGGTATCTCCCTCCAAATTCAGAGCACTGGAGACATCTGTTTCCATAGTGATGTAACCTACTAAACCCTTGCATGAGAACAACTTTATCATCCAGGGTAATACACAGTATTACCAAAGCATATGGCATAAGGCTCCTTTGGTTGTTATTCTATTTTCTATGGAATGGGGACTCCCTTCCCTATTGCTTAGTGTTTGACATCATAAAAGGGGCTCCTACAATCCCCTATGGGCTCATAGAGCAAAGAGCTCACTGTTTCCATTGTTTTTTGGCAAGAGATCGCTTCCACTGAAATGTGAATTCACTTGAGAGTTGCCAGGTAAGCTCTAGATTTATTATGTTTTATGTCCTAGGCCTTTTGCCAAGTACTGGACCTTTAGAAATGAATAAAAAATCTCAGCCTTGAGTTTATGTCTACTAAGACAGATAGAAGGGGATACCTTTCAGTACTAGATGATAAGTGAACTCAAGGTTAAGTTCCCTTGAGTTCAGACAGAAGTTGGAGTTATTCTAAAGCAATAATTTCATAGGTAGCACTGAATGCTTAAAAAAAAAGAAGAAATGTACCTTCCACTGCTAAGACTTCTGACAATTTGAAACTTGTCAAAAAGGGGGAAAAAAGTAAGTTTAAGTTGAAAATGGTCTGCCCATATGAGAGAACACTTTTTAAAGGTACTTTTTTTCTACCTCTATTATCTTCATAGAATAAGCTAAGCCTTTTTCCCTTTCCACCCAACTCCCTTTTAAATAAATAATTAATTTCTCTGTTATACCTGTAACAGATGTCAGCTGGCTGTCAACCCAGAGATGGCACTCTATTTAAAGATAAGCTTTTGTCTATAATTGATACCTGCTAGGGATGTAATCAACTGAGATCCTAAGCAATGGAAGTGGTGAATTCTGAGGTCTCACTGGAGGTGTATACTTTCACTTAGAGAAAGGAAACCTTATTCTTAAAACTAAGTTTGTAGGCTCTCTACTCAAATGTCTGATATTTGGTGTCATTGTCCTTCCTTTAAATGACTCACGATCAAAGTATCTGGTTTGAATAGTACCTGTGATTGCTGACTGGTTACATAATAGCCTGCGACAGCAGTGACTTCTGGCCAATCAGACCTCTCAGTGTGAGATCAAAAGGTTTCTTAAACGTCCAGCTCTAACATGAGTTCAACACATGACATAAAAATCAGGAAGAGGATTTTTTGTTTGTTTTTGTTATTATTTCGAGGCAGGATCTTATGTAGTCAGGGCTGGCCTTGATTTTCCTCCTCTCAATGCTGAAAATTTGGTTATGCACCCTTATAAAAAAAGCTACAGAAAAAGTTCTTTTTGTTGCTGTTTGTTTTGTTTTGTTTTTTTCCCCAGACAGGGTTTCTCTGTATAGCCCAGGATGTTCTGAAACTCACTCTAGCCTAGATCAGGCTGGCCTTGCACTCAAAGATCTACCTCCCAAGCGCTGGGATTAAAGGCATGGGCCACCCACTGCCCAACTAAGAAACGATTAAATCACCACAAAATCTACACCACCTTCCTAAATATCATCAGGGATACTTTAAAAAATTAATTGGTCCTACGAAAGTCTCTACGCAGCTATGCTTAACTGAATGGAAGTGGAGCAAAAAATATACTGAAAAGTATTTAGACTACTTAAGTCATTAAGGACTTTCTCTGAGCCCATCAGTGATGGTGCATGCCTTTAATGCTAGCACTTTGGAGGCAGAGGCAGGCAGATGTCTAAGTTTGAGGTGAGCCTGCTCTATAGAGGGAGTTCTAGGACAGCCAGGGCTACAAAGAAAAACTCTATGTGTGTGTGTGTGACTTTCTCTGAAGAATCTTGGCACTCATCTTTCACTTTTCTTTGGCAATATTAGCTGTTTATGCGAGTGAACCTTTGTACATACTTAGATACCAGAGAACTAAATCAGCTTGAAGTCCTGAAGGAGCTTGGCATACAAAGCTGGATGAACTCCAGCCAAATATTAACACAACAGCTATGTAGTTCTGGATACCCTGGAACTCACTAGATAGACCAGGCTGGCCTTGAACTCACATAGATCTGCCTGCCTCTTCCTCCCAAGTACTGGTATTAAAGGTGTGAGCAACCACCACCTAGCCCCCAGTGAAGTTTTTAATAAATGAGGCCAAGAGTTAATCTCTCCCATGAGCAAGCAAAAGGAAAGAGAAAGCAGATAATCAGACCAGGAACAAGCAAATCACTACTCCTATAACAATAATAGCAACAAAGTTTTAAAGCAAAGGAAGATGTACTGCAGCATCTGAGGGAGGTGGCTGGCTTGTGGATATAATCCTCAATTGCTCAAATCTCTTGTAGCTCTTGTAAAAGACCTGTGTACATCCTCCACACACTTTAAACCATCTCCTGATTACACTATTTCTACTACCCAATACAATGTAAATAAGTTTTTAAAGGATAATGATGGGAAATTGTCTCCAGGTTTATTAGCAAAGAAGCAATTTTCTTTTTTCCCTAAATATTTCCAATTGTGGGTTGAAGGTTCAAGTGTAGCACTATTTAAACAAAGCGCTAAAGTAGCAAAACCAGTTAAAGGAATTAACACATTTAACAGTGTGATGATTTAAATAAGAATGGGGAGAAAAAAAAAAGACTTCAGGATTATCCCCAACATTGAGATGAACATTTTACAAATCAACAGAATTTATTAAGTTGAAAAGATATGCCTCTCTAATAACTATGGAAGACTGTTTTCCACATGAGCCACGTTGAAGGGTAAATGTAGGCTGCTAAAGCAAGGTACAGACCTAAGTATTCTAGTGACCCTAAGAATGTAAGAGATCAGTAGGGCTTTGGTGGCACACACCTTTGATCCCAGCACTCTTGATGCAGAAGCAGGCAGATCTCTGAGTTCAAAGCCAGCCTGGTCTACAGAGTGAGTTTCAGGACAGCCAGGGCTACACAAAGAAACTCTGTCTGGAAAAAAACGAGAAAAGGAAATTTTCGAGATCACAGACCGAAGAGCATACCCAAGCAAGTCGAAACTGTAGGCTAGCACTAAAGTGGGTGTTTGTTGTCAGATGGTCTGGATTTCAAACACTAACAATGTAGATACTGCATTACTTTTGTAAGTTAACAAAAAGTAAATGCACATGCTTATAAGAGAAAATCTGTAAAATATATAAAAGCAAAAAGAAACAAAAACCCAGCCTCTAGTCAACCAGCTTTATAGTTGGGTTCTACACTTTTGCGGTCTCTGTACTGCTTCGTTGTCTTTGAGCTACCCACTTATTATCATTTTTATTGAGGCAGGTCTCCCTACGGATTTCCCGTTGGCCTCTTACTAAGGAGCTTAGACTGGCCTTCTATTTTTGATTATCCTGCCTCTGCCTTTCGGGAGCTGGGATTACAGCTTAGTGTTTCTTTCCTTGGCAGGTTAAAAGGATGTTAATACTTCATTTTTTAAAATAAATTTATTT
>CM053749.1:37576550-37590848 GCA_028658305.1 Pachyuromys duprasi
AGAACAAGAGCTCCACAAAGATCAAACTGAGCAGGGCACAGGGGTCTTATATAAGACAGCTTCTCCAACCAAGGACCATATATGGATATGGCCTAGAACCCCTGCTCAGATGTGGCCCATGATAGCTCATTGTCGAACTGAAGACCCTAGTAAGGGAAATACTTCATTTTTAACAAGTGGTATTATGCTGGGTTTTTTTTTTTTTGGTTATCAATTTAAAAAAATATCACTATCATGTATTACAATAAACTTCCTAAATCAATGTGCAGGAGACGAGTATCACCGATGGAGGAAATATAAGCGAGAATAGATCCGAAGCCAGGGCTTAGGGCTAAATTACGTCACGTTACTGATTTGTTTTGTCTTGTTTTTTTGTTTGTTTGTTTGTTTGTTTTTTTAGATCAAACGGGTCACACGTCACCTCACTTAATTTCATAGAGACACCTTGAGAGGCGAGTCAAAATTCAACAGGGATCTGCACTCCTTTCAAACGAGTGGATTCTGGAACGCTACAATTCCCTTCAGAGGAGGCGCGGCCTCAAAAATTAAAAGCCAACCTAGCGCCAGAATCACACGTAGCCCAAGCCACCGAGCCCGACCTGACTCCACGACGGCGTTCTCCGGCACAAGCACGACGGGAAGCGTACGCAAACAGCAGCGCCCGTCCCCCGCGGAAGCGCAGACGCTCCCTTTCCCTGCGCGCGGCGCCGTGACGTCACGCAGGGCCGCGCGTGCGCCCACGTAGCCGCGCGCCCGGCCTAAACCCCTCACTTTGTCGTCACAGGGCAGATGATCAGGGTGCGTCCGCCTTTTCCTTCCCCCTTCCATCCACCTCCCCCTCCCCACCCCTCGTCCCTCAGTCTTCTCCCTCTTCCTCTTTCTCCCTCCCTGGGGCGTCTCCTGAAGACTCCCGCTTCCGGTCAGCGTCCGCCTGCAGAAGCGTGTCCCGCCTCTTCCGCCTCCCCGGTGGCGGCGCGGGTGGCGGAGGCAGCAGCGGCAGCGGCGCCTGCGCGTCTCCTGTCAGGGTCGGCTGGCAGGTCCCCTGGGCGGCCCAGCTGAACGCGGCCGCGCCGAAGCCCCGGGGGCCGATGGCGATGAGCTATAACGCGAAGGACGAGGTGGACGGCGGGCCCCCGTGCCCTCCCGGGGGCGCCGCCAAGACCCGGAGGCCGGATAACACGGCCTTCAAACAGCAACGGCTGCCCGCCTGGCAGCCCATCCTCACGGCAGGCACGGTGCTGCCTACCTTCTTCATCATCGGCCTCATCTTCATCCCCATTGGCATCGGCATCTTCGTCACCTCCAACAACATCCGTGAGATCGAGGTGAGGGAGGGGCGTGGCGGCGGTCCCCGGGCTCCGCGGAGGTGACGGGCGGGCCCCGCCCTCCGGTGCCTTCTGGGTCTCTCCTGCGGCTTTTTCTGAGTCCCCTTTGCTCTCTCGACTTACGCGGCCCAGAACGGAATGAATAAAGCACTTGGCGTGGTTCTCCGAGGGTTAGAGTCAGTGTTTTTCTAGGAGAGAGAGAGAGAAAAAGTTAGAATTTAGGTGTGACTCCGAGGCAACTCGCAGGGTCAGACTGTTGTTAACTTGCGTGGGGATTACCGGGATACCGAGATTAATAAATTAGTCATCGTTGGGTAAAGGACCCAGAGTCAGAGAGGTATTGATTCTTCTGTGAAGAAATTAAGTCACATTTTCCAGGGCACACACAGTACTTTTTTTCTTTTTTCTTTCTTTTTTTGAGCTTATAAGATATTTTGAGCTGATAAGATATTTTTAGTTGTTGGCCCTGATATAATTGAAAACGTGAAACTTAAGTTATGGTTTGCTTTTAGGCTGTATTCATTTCTCCCCGCTTGATTTTATAACTGCAAATCAGTGACTCACACGAAATAAGTTGGGATCTAGCTACAAAACAATTTCACTGGCATTGAATTAATGGAACATTTTACTTAGACACGGTAAAGACTCAAATGAAGGAAATTTTGATTTCTGCCGGTGCAATAATCACTGCATCTTTATCCATCCGCAGTGATGAAGATTGGTTGATAGCAGAATGTAAGTACCGTGTGGCATACAGTCTTAGACATCTACAAGTCCCCCTCCATATTTTTAGGGTGTTTTGATTTTGTTTGAACTGGCAACCTTGCTTTCTTGCTTTCTTCTGTTGTGTACATATATATGTTTTTGTGTACATATTTTAAAAATAAATACTACATGTATGTGATTTATTTGGACTTCCCCAGACATTTTAGCTATGGAGTTTTTTTGGTGCCCTTTTCCAGCTTAACTTAAAATATTAATGCAAAAGCAAGGTGGTTACATTTTCAGCTGCATAGTGTTTCAGTGCTAATGACAGAATAGTATCTTGAGTGTACTTTTTAGGTATATATATATATATATTTTCTTGTTTTTATCTTTGTGAGAGTCCTTAAGTGTAGCCCAAGATATTCCAAAATATACAGCTCTGGCTGGCCAGGTTGGGCACTAGAAAAGTTTTGATTTTATAATATTTTGGGTTACAGACTTCCAGATTAGGCATGCTTAACTGGGGAAGACTGTACAGATATTACAGAATGTTAAAAAAATTGTCAAATGTGAAACACTTTTGTTTCCATCTGTGCCTCTGGTATCCCAACCCTGAGCTCTGCCACCTTTAATTATCTCGGATTTTGGGTAGTTTACTTAATTTCTCTGAAGGTTCGTTTCTTCATCTCTAAAGTAAATAGAATAATGAGTTTCTTCTAAGATTTCACAATAGTATAACTCACTATTCAGCAGGAGATGAGTGCTAAGGACCCGCTTGCAGTATGACAGCAGACTAAGAGTAACATCGTCCTGATTTAAGCTTTCACACTACATTAAGATCCTTCCTGGGATGATAGTAAATATAACGGAATTCCTCCTAACTAAACATTAGAAACTTGAGTCATCTTACTTAAACTTAAGATATTAGGATGAAAGTCATGATTTAGAATTGTATATGAATATTTACTAAATTGTTAGAAAACTTGTACTATTTACTACAATATGAAAATATCTTTAATTTTCTTTAAAACTTTTAGGTTCTGAAATAAAGTGAGGTTCTGTACATTTAGTATTAGTGGAGTGGAAATGTCTAGTGCTCACTGTGACCCTGATTTTGAGAGTATATTGCAGTTTGTTCAGGAGGTCACTGGAGTTAAGACTGTTGGTATAGGGCAAAGGTTCCAACCCTCACTCTAGTCAGTGATGGGATCTGAGTTTTTGTGTGCAGCGCTGGACACATTAAAAGATTTAAATTTGATGATCTTAAGATGCTATTCAGTTCTGAAATTCTATGACTTAAAACTTAATTTTGATTTAAAACAATACTGTGTTCAAAATGCCACATTTGAAATTAGAGGAAATGAAAATTAGGAGTTACTGGAAATTTTGTATTAGCACCAACACATGCAGATGGAATGATTAAAATTTGAGTGTTGGATATGTAGTGGAATTATTTCAAATTGGGTCTGAAGTTATTAGGAAAACCAAAAGTGACATACATGTTTGTGTTCTTATTCTCTACTCTGTGTGTGTGCTGGAGATTGAACTCAGGGCCACAAGAAAGTGCTGTAACCTAAGCTACCTCTACCTAGCTTAGACTGAAACACTCTTAGGGTTACTGAAAGTCAATAGCAGGAACTGGAGAGTTGGCTCAGCAGTTAAGAAAACTGGCTTCTCTTGCAAGAGTACCCAGGTTTGATTTCTAGCACCTACATAGTGGCTCACAACTGTCTTTAACTACAATTCTTGATGATCCCATGTTCTCTTCCAGCCTCAGCAGGTATCAGACACCTACTGACCTGCAGGCAAAACATTCAACCACATTCAAAGATAAACTGATAAAAAACATTTTAAAAAATCAAGTGTGTACAAAGTGAATAATTAATAAAAATAATAATAAAAGAATGAACTTGAAAAAAAAATCAAGTGTGGCATATGCCTTTAATCCCAACACAAGGGAAGCACAGGGGTGGATTTCTTGAACTTGGTCTACATAGTGACTTCCAGGATAGACAGGACTGTATACAGAGACAATATCAAACAAATAAACAAACAAGCAAAAATAAAATAAAGGTAAATGAGAAACGAACAGTTCTTACCCAAACTGATTCCTGTTTTCTTGTTTACATCTTTTAAGTTTCTTTTTGAAAACTCAGTAGCCTAAGTGCAGCATAGACTTGTAAATCAAAATGGGTGGCTTGAAGTGTTTTGTTCTGAACTTGAAATTTTTAAAGTAAAGTTAAGGGATCTTTTATAGTCTCTCATATATACTATACTAAAATATTACCAGTCTTATAATGCTCTGAACTCCCTTGAAAAAGGTAATTTTTAGAAAAGGTGCTTTTACATTTTAGTGCTCATATTTAGTATCATATTACCTTCCCTTGTTAAGTTTATGAATCTTATTTAGTTGGTTTTTAGATTTTCTATGTAAAATGAGGTTTTTAGAAAAGTACCATCGATAATTTTACTAACCATTAAGATATTTTGATTATGAATGTATTTCTTGAACACTTACTTAATATCTTTATTATTTGCAGGAAAGACATTTTCTTTACTTTGGCAGTGTTAGGAATCAAGCATCTTCCCACTACAAGGCATGAATGATTCCTCTAAAGCTCTTGGCCAAGATACACAGCTAACTTGAAAAGACCATTTCTCTAACTTCTGCAAAAGTGTTTATCAGTGTGAAGTGATATAGTTGTAAATTAATGCTTAGAGAGCTGGGTCAGGCGTCCTGTTGCTACAGCCTCAGATATTTTGGGGAGGCTTGAGGTAGGAAGATTGTTTGGATCTACTAATTCAGTGCCAGCTTGGGTGACATAGACCTCGTGTTCAAAAACAGTAAAAGAAAAACTAATTAATGGTTAGAGTCAAATGGATATGTTATTTAAAGCAAAATTTAAGACAGAAGGTAAATACAATAATACCTAGAGCCTAGACAATTGTGTGAAATTAATGTTGCTAAAAATGGTGAAATCTTAGTGGACTTTCCAACCACTTTGCTGAATTCCTAACTTTCCTCTCCCTCCCCCCTCCTCTAACTTTATTTGATCTTCTACTCTCAGTTATCTTGTCCTGATTATTTCCTGTTTCTGATAAAAAAATTTGCTATGATTTTCCTCCTTTCTAGTCAGAATCCTTAGATTGTAGGTTCTGGAAGAACATTAAATCTTTCATTTGCATTTAATAATCTTTGCTTTTACTTAAACTTTAGCATAGAATCAAGGAAGGACAAGTTGGTTTTTAGAAATGATTGTTAAAGGTTAGGCATATTATGCTAAGAAACTTAAAAGATTTTAATGCTTAAATATATTGCAGTGATTAAACAGGGAACCTTTGCCAATTAAGAGCTTTGTGTTGATATGATTGAGGTTTGTTTCCTGTAAGTACCTTCCTGAGTGGTTTTTTTTTTTGTTGTTGTTGTTTGTTTGTTGGTTGGTTGGTTGGTTGTTGTTTAGGTTTAAGTCCTGGAGCTGAGACTGGTTTTCCAGATGAGCATTTGGAAACAGTTTGGTTAAAGGAAACACTAACTTGAATACCAATTGGATGGGATGTTTCCCTCAAAGAATTTAGTTCTTCTCATAAGTGGAACTGTGTTGCTGCCAAGAAATTGTATACAGTGATTGTATCTTGAATTTCATCAGCTAAGAAAGGTGCAAACCTTTCTTTCTTAAAAAGACTAAAAGTCCCGAAAGTCCTCCCTGCTCTCTGCAGCCTAACGTATTTTCTAGCCTTTTATAGAAACAAAACACTCCTCCCCATTTAGAGGTTTTTTTTTGTTTTTTTTTAATGTACTGGCAAAATTAGCATTTGCTACCAAATAGTTGTGATGAATTACTCATCCTAAGGGCTTCAGAAAATTCTTTTAAGTATTTAAAATGACTCCTTTAATCTGATTAGTACTTAAAGTGACTTATCTTATTAGTCAGCATTTTGTTATATGACCTATTTAGGTCTTATATTGATTTCCTTTTAGATAAATCTACATTCAAACAATGGAAGTTTTCCAGCTTTTTTTGTATGCAGAGCAAAAATGCATGTCCTTCAAATTCCTCCTTATCACCAGATTAAATTTAGTCTTTCTGAGGAATAGGCTATGGTTTTAGACTTCGGGGAATGTTCATAGTTGTCTGGGAACAAAGATGAGAAATATGATAACTTTTCATCTAATGTCATTATCCACATCTGCCCTGCACTGCCTCTGGTGCTTTGTCATTAGGATTTAAGTAGTTGGAAGGTTTTATGTGTATGTATTCTGAAACATGTCTTTTGACTTTTAATTACCATTAAAAATGGTAATTTTCAAGATAGGGGATTTTTGATTTGTGTCCACTCTTCTACTTGGCAGCCTCTTTTTTTTCTGAGGTTTAGAGCTATTAACTCCTGAGTAAACTTTGTCTTTTGAAAACTACTGGTTGTTAGTTACATGTGACAGATTTATTAGGTCAAGCTCCCCTTGAGTTTTAGCTGACAAAGGATGTAGCTGTTATTTGATAGTGAAAAGTCGTACATTGAGTTCTGTTTATCAAGGATTTTTGATCAATGTTGGACATTTTCTATATATAAAGTACCTCTTGGGCATAGGGAATTAATGAAAACTGTTGAGGACAGGACTCTTTTTTTTCCCTCTTTTTCAGCAGAGGGCATTCCTTTTAGAGAAGTGACTTACAGTAATAGGAGATGCAGATGTCACTCAGTGATAAAGTACTTCCCTAGCTGAGACCCTGGTTCCGTTCCCAGATATGGAAGACAAAAACACATGTGGTGATGTATTATGGCTTATCACTCTTAGGGGGTGGATGGCAGGGGGATCCAGGATTTCAAGGATTTCAACCACAGCTACATAGAGATTTGAGTCCAACCTGGGCTGTACAAGCCAAAAACTCACCCCCACCCCCAAACAAAACAAAACAAAAAACTGGGGGTGGGGAGGTGAATCAAACAAACATCAAGGAAAATTAATCATTGTTCGGTGAGTGGCACATGCAGAATGTGCTTGAGAGGTTCAAAGAAAGACAAGTTTTTGCTGGATGTAGTAGTACATCCTGGTTTTGTTTTCTGTTGTAATAAAACGCCTTGACAAAGGGAACTTAGTGGAGAAAGGGTTTATTTGAGCTCACTTCGGCATATACTGACACAAAGCAAACATGCTTATTTTCAAAAGGAAGAACCAGAGGAATAAAACAGTCATACCAAAGCAAAACAAAAATCTGGCAGGGACACACCAAATACTATAGCTTTGTATCCAGCATCTGGGTGGGGCTTGTAAAGTAGCTCTTTGGGCTCCAAAGAGCTTGAGTAACCCACTTTTATTGGTCTTGGCAGATGTCCTATGGTTTTGGCATCTTCAGTGTCTTGGAGTCTCCACTGAAACGGAGCCTTCAGTTTCACAGCTACATACAGTAGCTTCTCAGGGCTTCTTTCACGGTCCTCTGATTCTGACAAATGTTGCCTGTCTCAGTTTCTCATTACAACATCAGTCTTACATTTTCTTATGCCTTCAAAACCAGTATTTCATGGAGGATGCTTTTTACATTTTGCTGCCAGCTTCAGCTCTACTCAGGACTCCTTGAACCACAGCTGTATCAGCTTTTTGTGTTGACCCTGGGGAAACACTTTGCTGTTGTTTTCTACACCTGATCTCTGTGTATATCACAGCTGCATCTTCAGTACCAGTTTGAATGCTATCCTGTATTGAAATTTCATCTGCCAAACAAAACAATTCATTATCTTTAAACTTTATTTAGGTTCTCAAGCAGAAAAACCTTTCTTTAGGCAGAAAAAAAATCAAATTCTTGCCCCAGATACCAGATTAATGACTCTTGCCCAGTTCCTGATAGAGTTCTTGTTCCCCTCTGACACCTTGTGAGCTGGGCCTCCATTGTCGGCATTTGTCTAGCATTCTTACCTTCTAAGCTTGCACAAGAACAGCTCACTAAGCTCTGCTTCCAGCATTCAACAGCAGGCGTGAATGACATGATATGTGTTGGCATTTGGTTCAACGTTGGGAAGTCAAGAGCTTCACTACATATCAAATGTCTTAGGAACATAACAAGGGAGTTCTGTTTTACAGTCTCTATATGAAGTTTACAACCTTGACATACATAGTGATGGGTTCTCAAGCTCAAGGCTCAGGCTGGAGGGCCAGACTTCTGGTTACCTTTTCTGGGCACCAACATTGTAGATTGAAGGGTGAACAAAAGGCCTTTTAAAAATGGTTCTTTGAAGCTGCTATACTGGTAGCATAGTCATACTTGGTAGCATACTCTACTTGGTAGCATAGTCATACACTCTCCAAGGCAGGCTGGAAATTTTAGTTTTATTCTATTAACAACAAAAGTAACACAAAAATTAGGGCAATAGCTTGTTAGTAGTCAGTCTTTACATCACAGGGTTTTAGGAGTATTTACTGTCTGGTAAAATGGTCAACCAAATGAGAATTAGTTGTAGATGTGATTGTTCAGTGGCTTAGTACTGAGTAAATAATAATTACAGTTTTATAGATTTTAGTATTGAGTTGAACATAAAATAGATTGTACTAATTTTTATATAAAGCGCAAATTAGGTATGTGGTTTTGCCAGTAAGTTAGGACATACACACACAGACACACATATATGGCAAAACAAACAAACCAAAAAACCAAAAACAAAAAAAACCACTATAGAAGGCATATTGATTGTCAATTACATTTTAAAACATAATCTCTGTTCAGCAGATAAATTTGGTTCATTTTCTCTTAAAAAAAAAACCCTACTTTAATGCTGTTTACTAACGAAACTATTACTTTTTGAGAATTTGCTAATTTTATTTGATTCTACTATTATTCTCATGTTATTTTGGATGAACAATTAAAATTTAGACATAGTCTGTATTTGCTTTCAGTTTGTTTATGAAGAGGTTTATATACTAGTTGATAATTTCATCCATTCATCCTGATGCCTAACATCAGGAAAGGGTATTTGATCCCCTAGGATTGGAGTTACAGATGGTTTTGAACCATCAGTCCTGTGGGTTCTGAGAATCAAACCAGGGACCTCTGGAAGAGCAACAATTTCTCTTAAGCATTGAGCCATCTCTCTAGCCCAATTTTGTTTATTCTTATCAATCACTAATTTACTTCTTAATTTGCAGCTTCTGAAGTATATCAGATGGTAGAAAGAGCTCAGAAAAAAAGGGCAAAAGGATGGCTTACAGTTTTAAATTGTGCATGGCTAAAACCCATTAGGGATTAACTCTGAGTCACCAATAATGCATTGGTATCATGTTAAGTGGAGGAATAAAAGGACTTCCCTTTGGAGTTGTGTAGTCAAGAGCAAGTCCAGATTTAAGTTCATACTTCTGCTGTCTTTTGTTCTGTGCCTGTTGCATGCCTTTGAATGTATACCTGTCTTGTGAATCTGTTCCTATGCTGGTATCTGTGTCGGTCCCTGGGTGTCTGTCTGTTATATGACTGTGTATGTCTGTTCATATATATCTATACCTAACAAAGGGCTTTGCCCTGTCTGTTTTGAAAAGCACAGAAACTATCACAAGGGGAAGAAATGAGGGACACATTACAAAAATCTCTTAAGAGTTTTAGAAGGGAATTAAGTCACTGATTTCAACAGATCCAGCCAACAAACTACTGCAAATAGTATTGTTTATCAAGCAATATCCAAATGTTGTGTTTAATATTTATGGTGGATATTCATTTTAGAAGATTGTTTTCAACCTCCATGTTTGCTGCTTTCAGTAAATTATACACTTGTATTGTTTAAGCCAGGGCTGTGGAAGAGTACTTAATGGAGATTACAGATATCCATTAGCTTAGACTGTAAAAGTTGATAACATGGGAAATCTCAGGCAAGTAAGGTGGATTGCTATTTTGTTCTCTCAAAAACAGGTTAAGCAAACAGGCTGAGTACACAGTAGAGTAGCGGTCCTAAGTGATCTTAAGGTATTTATTAACTGTGAGGTCCCACAAAAGTTTTAGTCTCTTAGAAAGTAAGAGAGAGTTTTATTGTAATGCCTTGCTACATTGCATGTGTTGGGGAGCCCTAAGTTATTGTGTTGATATGGGTGAGAAGACTACTCCGTGCAGAAGTAGGAAGAGAAAAGGAGGAGTGTGTTTAGTAGAAAGAGGAACAAAAAAAGAAGCCAGTGTGGCAGTGGCAGAATGAGAAGAAGGGGGAAGAAAATAGATTAAAGTGGTATAATGTTAGAGTGCACATTATGTGGGCTAGTATTAGGACTACAGGCAAAGTAATGGGAAACCATTTAACAGTTTTGCATAGCTAAGTGATTCCTGGGCACTTAGGTTTAAAACCCTGCTACTGTAAAACAAAACAAAACAAACAAACCAAAAAACTAACAAACTGAAATTGATGATGGAAAATAGGTTGTTTACAGTGTTATTAAGTGATAGAGGAGCAAAAATCTGATACCTCCCCATATGTTATCTTGCAGTTCACAGAAAACCACTGGACAGACTAAATGTGCAAATTAGGTGTGAGACAAGTTTACGGGTCTTTTCATAGGGTTAAGAGAGTCAAGGCCTCAGATTGTTCCCATTGATTATCACCTGCAGAAAGTTTTAGTCAAGTCCTGGATGGAGGAAAATGGAGTCTTAGAAGGGAAGAGTCTTTGTTTTTGTGGGATGTAAAAATTCCAACCCCTTCTATTCTTGGTAGAATTCTTAGATCATGGTCCATTTCTTTGATGGGTATAGATGGAAGCCTTTTTGGATCTTTCATTATTTATTTTTTATTTTTCATTTTTATTCATTTTACATCCTTGTAGCTCCATTCTTCCTCTCCTCCCAATCTCCCCTCCCTTCCCCTACCCTTTTTCCTCAGAAAAGGGGAGCTCCCTTTCCCATCCAGTCCAGCTTATCAAGTTGCATCAGGACTGAGCATGTCCTCTTCCCCTGTGGCTTGGGGAAAGTGATCAAAAAACTGGCAAGTGAGTCTGTGTCTGATGCAGTCCCCATTTCCCCTACTAGAGGACCCACATGAGGCCTAAGCTGCCCATCTGCTACATCTCTGCAGTGGGCCTAGGTATCATTCCTGCATGGTCTTTGGTTGATGCTTCAGACTCAGAAAGCCCCTCTGGGCCTTGGTTAGTTGACTTTATTGGTCTGCTTGTGGAGCTCTTTGTCACCTCCAGGTCCTTTTGTCTTTCCTTGCCTTTTGGATCTTTAAAAAAAAATATTCCCTTTGAGAGCAGCTTTAGCTCTACATTTCTGTTAAACACACTGATTTTGCCAGTGAAACAAGATGATAGTATGATAGCTGACGGGAGACACACACTGTCACGATCTCCCCCTCTCCTTAGGGCTTAAGTGTAGGATTTGGAGAAGAGAAGGAGGGTTCTAGTGTGCCAGTAGTCCTTCAGATAAGGGATTTATTAATCTCACAACAAATTGGATAGAGAAAGTGCAGTGCCATGTTAAAGGGTTCTGTCCAAGGGGGAGGTCCTGAACTGCAAGGATGAGGGCTTTGGTGTGTGCAGCTTGTGCAGCCTGACCAGTTCACAGAGACTCTGGATAGGGGAGTTAGGGTGTGGCTGTAGTCTGTCTCTCTTGTCCACACTGTGGGATTTGTGAGGGCGGAGGGCTCTTTCTTTGTGAGACCTGTGTGGACTTTCAGCTTTGCAGCAATTGTGAGGGAGAGACACTGGGGTTGAGGATGCAAATCTCTGAGGCTCTTTGGCAGCAGCACCTGGAAAGTTCGGCATTTAACAAGGATCATTATTATAAAATGGCATAATGACACTTAACTGTGGGCTTGGCATAACATGGAGATTATTGTCTGGAGCTTAAGACAATAGGGTATTTGTGTTTGGGAGAAACCATTTCTTACACTAGATGCTTCTATATACACCATATACTTTAAGTCAATTCAGACATTATCTGTCTAAAATAGCATCTGATCTATCTGATTAAAGACTAGTTTTTTGTTTGCTTGGTACTTAGGATTTTTTGGTGCTAGGAATTAAACCAAGTGCTCTTCTAATTTAAAATAAGGAAAATAACAACAAACTTTGCAGAACCACTCTATCTTTAAAAAGATGTATTTTTAAAAATTTTGTGTGTATGAATGTTTTGCTTACATGCATTTCTGTTTTCCACATGCATGCCTAGTGTGCACAAAGGTTATAAGAGAGCCTTGGATCCCTGGATCCGTAGTTATAAGTGGTTGTGACCCACCACATAGAGGCCTGGAACTGAAGCTGAGTACTTTGCAAGAGGTGTTTACTGCTAAGCCATCTATTTCTTCAACCCCTGCTATTCATTCATTCATTCATTCATTCATTCATTCATTCCATTTATTTATTTATCTATCTATTTATTTATTTATTTATTTTACAATTTTATATCCCAAGTGTAGCCCCCTCCCATAATACCTGTTCTTTAAAGTCGTTAAGTGCATGTATATGCACTGCATGTGATAACAACAGTCAATAAATGTGGTATGTTATTATGGCTCAATTACTTCTTTGTGTCATTTCTTTCCATCCTGAAAATTTTCTATAATCTATATTGTTCATTCTTATTGTCTTTGAATATCTTTTTTTCCAATGCTGTTTCTTTCTCTGTCTTCTTTTTTCTGGATTTGTTCAGATTCTTATTTCTTTTAAAAAGTACTGATTCTTTGATAATGATTGTCTCTGCTATCCAGTTTGACAGCTTTCTTTGCATTTTTGTCTTTGATAATGAATTCAGCCCTATGGTAGAGTAGACTGACAGACAGTTCCTGGGTAAAGGTGGTTTAATAAGAATGAGCATTGGGCTTGAGCCAGCGATCTTGGATTTTTTTTTTTTTGGTGGGTTTTTTGTTTGTTTGTTTGTTTGAGACAGGGTTTCTCTGTATAGTCCTGGCTGTTCTGGGTTTGCTTTGTGGACCAGGCTGGCCTTGAACTCACTGAGAAACTCCAGCCTTTGCCTCCCAAAGTGCTGGAATTACAGGCATGCACCACTTGGTGAGATTCTGGATTCTAGACTTGCACTTGCAAAAGTTTCTGAGGATGTTCTTTTTATGTAATGGAGGTAGCACAGTAGGAATTTTGGTGAAGATCAGATAAAATATGTGTATAAGGGAAAGCTGTTAGTTATTGATGGTACAATATATCAGTACTTTGTATGGTTCTTATACTTTGACCTGTGCCTTGCCCCTATTAAAATTTAAAAGTTAATTATAATAACTTTTAAAAACATTGTTTACAGAGTTCCCTGAAGTTAAAAGATGTAATTTTTTTATGGCTGGGTGGCCCAGTAGTTAAGAGCACTAGCTGCTCTTCCAAAGGACTCATGTTCAAGTACTAGCATCCATATGGCAACTCACAACTGTCTGAAACTCCAGTTCCAGATCTGACACCCTCAGCAGATATACACAGAGTCAAAACACCGCCGCACAACAAACAAACAAACAAAAATCTTTTAGTGTGTTTTAAAGTTATAATCAAGTTCATAATGAATAGATTATAGCTATCTGTTTTAAGTATTATTTGATATTTAGTAATCTTCTAATATTGAGTTTTATTATAGTAAACTATAATTTGATTTCCAGTTCCATCAAATTATTTTTGTTTAGTTAAGTAACGTCTCTTTGCTTAATAAGAAATGGTGATCAAATTAAAGAGGATGATTTGAGAGGTTTCTATTTTTATTTCATAGGTCAACCTTAAGAGGAAGAAAGTGTGATATTAGAAATGCAGTTTTCTTTGTGATTTATTCTGACATAAATTTGGTATGTAAGTGGAATGAGGTGTACAAACATTGGTATGGAGGCCTTGGTACGGAGTTGTAACCTATGTGTGCTCTCCTGTCTTCATTGAGTTTTCTTGTTTTAGTTAACATGCCTTGCTTATTAGTGATACTTGCAGTGAAAAAAAATAAATTAAAACAAAGTTGTACTAGTTAACAAATAAGCTTCCATGGAAAATAATTGTACAGAACATTTGAAAAACAGTTGTACAGAACATTATGTAATAATTTGATAAAACAGTTTCTTAAGCCAGTTTATCTCACTGTTTAGTTGGTGGTTCTGTTTTCTAGGTACAGATTTTCATTTAAAAATTTTCTGTTATAAAAATAACTATTTTGTATTCTTAACATTTAGGACTGTGTTTTGAATAGGAGTGGCACCTATAGATTCATGTGTTTGACTGCTTTGCCATAAGGACTGCAGATTAGAAGGTTTGGCCTTGTTGAAGTAGGTGTTGCCTTGTTGAATGAAGTGTGTCACTGTAGAGGGAGGCTTTGAGGTCATATATGCTCAGGCTGTG
>CM053749.1:37590948-37616804 GCA_028658305.1 Pachyuromys duprasi
TCATGGTGTCTCCCCCCCCCCCCTTTTTTCATGGTATCTTTTTTTTTATGGCTTTTTTTTTTTTTAAGATTTTTTTATTATTTATATAGCACACCAGAAGAGGGCACCAGATCTCACTATAGATAGTTGTGAGCCACCATGTGGTTGCTGGGAGTTGAACTCAGGATCTTTGGAAGGAACAGCCAGTGCTCTTAACCTCTGAGCCATCTCTCCAGCCCTCATGGTATCTTTTAACAGCAATAAAACTCTTAAGACTTTTCGTAACAAAACTCATTTATCACGTGATTTAGAAGATGGGCAGAAAATAATTTAAGAAAATCTGACAATTGTTACCTAAACACTTAAAATATGAAAATGAAATAGCGTGATGAAAGTGAGCACAAGACCTGATTAGACACCTCCTTGGATGATGTAATAGGCCTTAAACACCTGGTGGGGCTGCTGAAGTAAAGTTCCATAGACCACATGATCTACGTACTAGACATTGTCTGGGCATGGTAGCATATGCCTTTAATCTAGAACTCTAGAAACAGAGGCAAGAGGATCTTTGTGAGTTCAAGACCCGTTTGGTTTTGTCTTTTAGTAGGTGAATAGATAAACTATGTTACATCAAACTCTGAAAAGATGGAGAGGAAACTTAAATGCAGGTTACCAAGTGAAAGAAGCCAGTATAAAAAGGCTACCTATAGTATGACTTCAATTTTGGAAAAGACAAACTATGAAGACAGTAAAAACCATCAGTGCTTACTATGATTTAATACGCAAGATGAATAGACAAAAGAAAGACAGGATTTTTAAGGCCAGGTAAAGTATTTTGTATTTCATGATAATGGTAGGTTATGTAGCATTATATGTTGTTTAAACCTATAGAATTTTCAACCAAGAGTGAACCTTAGACTGTAAACTAGATGATGATAATGTCAGTGTTCCTTTATAGTTGTAATAGTCCACTTTGGGGAGAAAATGTTGATTGTAGAGGAGATACCTGACCAAAACAACTCAAGGAAGGAAGAATTCATGTTCGTTTACAGCTTCAGACATTCAGCTCATAGCTTGCTTTGTTTCTGTGTCTGAAACAAGACAGTGTCCTGGTGGCAGGAACATGTAGCAGAGGGCACTTATGTGATGAGCAGGAAGTAGTGAGAGGAATTGGGCAGGGAGAGGACCTTATTCCCCAGCAACTTGCTTCTATCCAGTCCTACTTTTCAGTTTCCAGAACGTCACAAAAATAGCACCACTAGCTAGAAGCAATGTCCAAACTAACAACAGGATAGCTTGTGTATCCGCAGACAGAAGCTGTATGAGAACTCTGCTAAAGGTACTCCAAAAAAAAATAAAGTATTTTTTTTTTTTAGCTTATAATGGGAAAAAATATGAGTTTGGGGCTCCTTCTGACTTTACCTGGTATTGTACAATTCAGTTCTGACAGAGTTAACTTCAGATGCCACAAGTTCAAAGCACAGTCCTTAATAACTGGCCTTACTCTTGATACAAAGTAGTTCCCTAGGCTAAACACACTTCTTGCTCCAAAGTCAGGGTCCTCCTAAGATCTCTACTCCCTGTCTCTCACAAGATTGTCCTCATTTCAGATGCATGTTGTGGGAAGAGGAAGGTTTTTGGAAGAATTACAAAGGGTGGAGTCTGAACACAGTTTCCATGCCTTCTCCCTATATATTAGGGCACATCAAGTTCCTAGCATGTCTACGCCTTACCAACCAGAAAGCTCTCCTGTACAGTAGTAACTAGACTGAAGTGTAGGACTTGTACCTTTAGGCATGACTGGCTGAACATTGCCCACATAGTAGTTTAATTTTAAGTTTTCAGCCCTACTTCTCTCTGCTGGGCCAAAGCCTCTGATCAAAGGATTGGTCTTTCTGGAACCAGTGTCTACCTTGAATCATCTTGTTTTCTTGTAAATTGGTGTGAATCAAGGGACACACCTGAGTAACAGATACTCCACTCACCTGAGATGTCCTATGCTGAAACACCAGAGACCAAGCTCAAAGCAATGACAGACTCTGCACCAGGTTCTGGGTGGGGAGAAGCGTTTGTGATTTCTGATGGTTCTGGGGATCATCAAGGACAGGGCCTCATGCATGCAAGGCAAGCATTCTACCATGAGTTACTTTCTGAGCCCATAGGTTTTCTAATCTTCTACTACCTTCATTCCTCTCTTTCTGTTTTCTGAATTTAGAAACGTTCTCTGGAAAATGGAAGTGACTATGAAAATATTTAAAGTTGTCATATTTAAGAAGAAAAGCTGTGTTGATCTCTCAGAATCTGGCATTTTAGTTTAGACCTTACATACATTTATATCGTTTATGCATAATGCCGTGTTGAATCTTCTATTTACAATTTCATCCATAAGTATATTTCTTGGGGTGAAGTATATTTCTTTGGGTGATAACATTGAACAAACAGAAACTTCTCTACTATTAATGCCTTGCATTGTTAAAGAACACAACAACAGGTTTTGCCCACATTGCTTTGTTGGACTTATTTTTCTTTTTAATAGCAGGTTATATAAGTTTTAGGTTTCTCTTTTCACCAAGGAACTGCTTGCTTAATCATTTTTCTCTTGCAGATTGATTACACTGGAATAGAACCCTCTAGTCCCTGCAATAAATGTTTGTCTCCCAATGTGACATCTTGTGTTTGTACCATTAACTTCACACTGGAAGAGTCATTTGAGGTATGTTTTCAAAGTAATGTGTTAGAAAAGGCATGCTTTAAAAAATAATAATTTTTTTATCAAAAATAGCTTAATTTATTGGGATCTATAGACATTTGAAGATTGTTCTATACATTTGATTGTTATATAATTAAAGGTGTTTATTTGAATTCTTTGCCTTTTGTTATTTTGTAGATAGAATTTAAGGCATCATTTTGTTATTCACTAGTCACATTTTAAATGGCAGAAATCAATTTTTTATCAAGTCTATAAGTTCTTGTGCCTGTATTTTAAAGTTATTTATTGATATTTTGATTCCTTTTTAGATGGTATAAGTCCTTAGCCTTTTAAAATTACTTTAATTTTAAAAATAACTTTATAATTATAAAACAAGCCTTACTGCAGACAACACTTAATCATTTCATTACTTAATTGAATTATTTTGTGAGATGTAAAATAGTACCCCAAAATCAAACACTTATTAAGACTTTATTTAAAAAATAGACTTTATTGACATCTTATAGTTTGGTATTTGGAAGCTCCTTCCATGTGTGTACATGCATATTTGTGTGTGTGTACATGCTTGTGAGTGGTATTAATACTGGTCTCTACTTTTGGTAACTGAGCATATGGAAAAGGGCATCAAATTTCAGAATTGGCATGGATGGATCTACCCTCTACCTGAAAATTGAGTTTAAAAACATTCTTCAGGAGCTAGGTGGTGGTGGTGCACACCTTTAATTCCAGGAGGCAGAGGCAGGCAGATCTCTGTGAGTTTGAGGCCAGGCTGGTTCTCTGAGCAAGTTCCAAGATAGCCAAGGCTACACAGAGAAACCCTGTATTGGAAATATACAAAGACAAACAAATAGACAAAACACACATATACATACACACACAACACCCAAAACAAAACAAAAAACCAATAACATTCTTTTTTTAAATGAAAGTAGCATTTTGAGTGTGTTATGTGTGTGTATGCGCATGTGTGTGGTATGTAGTATGAGTTGTGCATGCTTCCCTTGTTACTTTATTTCATGAGACTGGTTTCTCCCTGAACCTGGATCTTGTCATTTAAGCTAAACTGGCTAGCCAGCAAGCTCCTGGGGTCTGCCTATCTTCATCCCTGCTACCCTCCATCTCTTGGGTCGTAGATGAATGTTGCCATGCCTGACTTCTTTGTAGGTGCTGGGATCCACACTGAGGTCCTCAGGCTTGTACAGCAAGTGCTTACTGAGTGAGCTATCTCTCCCGACTGCACTTCATATTTGAAGGATAGTTTAAAAGTTTGCTTCTGTGTTTTTATAACACAACTTCTTTAATTTTATTTACAGTTGTGCAATTCATTTTTTGTTTGTTTGCTTGCTTACTGTTTTTTGTGGTGTTGGAGATTGAATTCAGCGCCTCATGCATGCACATGTCAGGCAAACACTGTCACAGAGCTATAGTCCCAGTGCTTAGTACGTACTTGGTAAAAAGCTTTGCTAAGCCAGTTAGTACAGTGTACCCAGGACTGCTTAGTTCAATACCCTATTCGTACGTACTAATATTTCCCCCTTGTTTTAAATCTTGGTTAAGAATTCAGGAGCTAGAGTGTAGTTGCTCGGCTATGAGTGTGCTTATAGTTAATTGTACAATTTTAGTTGTTACTTCATCTCAGTACCTGTTTATCACAGATTGTAAACCAGTAAGGTGAAAATAGTATATGTGTGTGTGAAACAAAATAAATATTAATTTTTATGTTGTTTACCCTTTCTGTTTTCTCTAGGGCAATGTGTTTATGTATTATGGACTGTCTAATTTCTATCAAAATCATCGTCGTTATGTGAAATCTCGAGATGATAGCCAGTTAAATGGAGACCCTAGTGCTTTGCTTGTAAGTAAAACGATGAAATATAGAAATGTGGAATCTATGAAATAGTAAATATTATTTAGTAAGTATTAATTTAGAAATGTTAAAGTACTTAATAATCTCATGGTAAATTAAAGTGTTAACTTGTCATTTCTAGTTTTAATGGTAGTTTTTTAATTAAAATGTTTTTCTGGACTGCCCACAAAATGACTTCCCCATCCTACTACTTCCTGCTTGTTCCTAGTAGTCATTGGAAGTATTGGCTTCATCTCTCTGTTTGTGATGAGTCTAGCATTCTGGATCTGTAAGTGTATTCTTTTTGGATCTATTGATTATTCTTGCACTAGGTTAGGTAGGGGTATGCAGGTAAGCTGTTTCTAATTTCTGGGAGTATGCCTTGAAATTGAATAACTGTTCATTTAAAAACTCGTGGGAAGATTAAGCAGCAAAAATTCAAAGCTTCCAGAATTCCTTTAAGTTTACTGTGCCTGTTTTCAGGGTTAGAACTGTAGGCTATTTGTAACAAGCGCCTCTTCCCTTCTTTCCCCCCTTCCTTTCTTCATTTCTTCCTTCCCTCCTTCCTTTTTCTTTTTCTTTCATGTGGTTTATATGCCAACTGAGGCTCCATTGGAGAAAACTAATTTTCCTTTAGGAGCAGTTGACAGTTGGAGATAGTTTCTGGGTCTGTGCCAACTTTCCCTCTCAGCACTAGTACCCCATAAGGCTTGTGCAGGCCCTGTGCGTATGCTGCCACAATTTCTGTGAGTTCGTGTACATATCTGTCCTGTCTGTCTAGAAGGCACTGTTTCTTTGGTGTCTTCCATCACCACTGGCTCTTACAATGTGTATGCCTCTTCTTCCCCATAGTTCCTTGAGCTGAGGGGAGGGATTTGATAGAGACATCCCATTTAGTACTGAGGGTTCCAAGTTCTCTCAATCTCAGCACATTGTCCAGTTTGTGGGTTTTTGTATTAGTTCCCATGTACTGCAGGAGGAAGCCTTCTCTGATGATGGCTGAGTGAGACACAGATGTGATTCCCAGACTGATATGCCCAACC
Source organism: Pachyuromys duprasi (assembly GCA_028658305.1). Lineage (NCBI taxonomy): Eukaryota > Metazoa > Chordata > Mammalia > Rodentia > Muridae > Pachyuromys > Pachyuromys duprasi. Next base: position 37,596,527 of record CM053749.1, read on the forward strand.
CTTTTGCTGAAATGTTTTTTTCAAAATACTCAGAATACTGAAGAGATATTATGAGACCCTTATCATATTTTTTTTCTGCAGAGAGTGCTTCTGTCAATATAAACACAGAGTGCAAATACAAGCCAAAGGCAGTCAGCAGTAGAACAGCCCAAGAGGTTACCTAGGGTTTGTGTGTGTTATGGTGTGTATGTGTATTACATATGTAAAGTAATTTTCATATTACCTTGATATGTTAAATGTTTAAAAAATGGATTACGGTGGCCTTCCTGAATGTTTCAGAAGTGCTAAGACATACTTTTCAGATATACCCTTCAACTGTTCCCTGCCCTTGAGCTCCTTACTAAGTCATGATTCGACTAAGCCTGAAGGTCAGGTACATGCTCTGCTTTGTCAGCATTCTGCACAGTTTAAAGATTGGTATACTCTGCCTTAGATTATTCTTTTCTTTCTTTTTTTTTAAAACATGAGATTTAACCCCTTATTACAAAATTTGGTGTTAGATATATTCATTTTATTAGTGAGGACAAGTTTATCGAGGGCTTTCTCCAAGAAGCTAGACTGATGTCTTTGTTCCCAGGTACCCTTTACTGTGTATCCCAGCTGGATTGATAACAGGTCATTTAATTTTTGTCTATCAGCAATCTTTGTGGTTGTGGTCTCTATGTTGATATGAAATCAAAATATTAACTTGATAAGTCATATATAGCCATGTATAGGTGAATAAACATTTTATTTAAAAAGGACAGTAATATTAAAGATATTTACAGTACTTAAATGTGGTGTTAGTTTAGAGCTTGTTTTCTTTACAGACTTGTATCTTTATGAGTGGGGAAAATATAAGGCCTGAATTTTTAATTAGTAATTAGGAGTAGCTCATCATCTTTCCAGAGCTAGCTGATAATTTCTCTCTTTTTTTTTCCTTCTGGAAACTAGAATCCAAGTAAGGAGTGTGAGCCTTATCGAAGAAATGAAGACAAGCCAATTGCCCCATGTGGAGCGATCGCCAACAGCATGTTTAATGGTATGCTAGACATGAACACCTACCACGGTAGATGTTTGGGGACTGTAATAGTCTAGTAACATGAGTGGAATATGAAATTCACCTTCAAGATACGTACTCAGATAATGAATGGGATCTTGATGCTCTGTGGCTTCCCTTTGAGCATTCTTTTATGAAAAAAAAAAAGATTTCTGTTTCTTAGAAGAAGATAGAATGTTCCAGTTTCCTATAATTAAGTAAAATCACAGAGCCACTTTCACTGATTTATACCATTAAGGGGGAGTTAGAGTTGATCTTTAAATATGCACTGTCTGATAAAAATAGTTTGAACCAAAAATACAAACTACTTCAAATTTTTTGTTATTTATATTTAAAAATCATCAAAGGAAACAAGTAAAATTAACTTGAATAATTTATTTAATCTAGTCTGCCAAAACAGTATCATTTAAGATTATGAGCATTACTGAAATATTTTGTGTTTTTACAATAAGTCCTTGATTTCTGATGTTTATTATACGTTCAACAGGACTTATTCATTGTACTAGCCATTTTTTAAGAGCTGAGTACTATGTGTGGTTACCAAGTGCAGGAAAATGGATGAGGCAAGAGATAATTATGAATGTAGCAGTAGCCAAAGAAAGAGAAAAGAAGAAAGGTACCATTGCAGTTTTATTTAGATTAATATTGAAATTCTTGGTCTTTTTACATGTCAGCTGGTAATTCAGAACAGTGACCTAGATCTGTAGTAAATGAAGCAAAGTCCATCTATCCATCTAGAATTCTAAAGTTGCAAAAGTTAATTCACATCTGAGTAAAGAGTACTTGTTAACCCTGTGCTTTCTCTGTCAACCGCTTTTGGAAGAAATTCCAGGTTCTCATTTCTCATAGAGTAAATCTGATGCTGTGGATTTTGAGTGGATATTGGTGATATCTTCCATTCTTGTGCTTAGATACATTAGAATTGTTCCTGGTGGCCAATGAATCTGACCCCACACCTACGCCAATAAAGTTGAAGAAAAAAGGGATTGCTTGGTGGACAGATAAAAATGTGAAGTTCAGAAACCCACCTGGAAAAGAAAGTCTTGAAGAAAAATTTAAAGGTAAAACATGACCAATATTCCTTTTATCTAAAAGCTAGTAGTTTTACTAAGGTAATCTAAATTTTATCTTTAGAGTCTTAATTTTTTTTTTTTAAGAACAGCCTTCTTTCTCAACATTAAACCAAGTTATGTAAATGTTCAGATGTACTATAATTATAACAAAGATGTGTTCTTTTGTGATTTGAATTTTTCTGATATCTTCAGCTGTAATCCTTACAAACTGCAAATTTAACAAGCCCCTATTTATAATCCACATATATTTTTGTTTTAATGCTGCTTAGTTTCATAATGCAATATTCCTTTTTAAAATTTATTTTTACATTTATTTGTGCTTTTACATATTTGTTTATTTTGTATGTGTATGTATATAAACATATGTGTGTATATATGCATGTGCCATAGTGTTTGTGTAAGAGTCTGAAAACAACTTGTGGGAATTTGTTCTTTCCTGTTACTATGTGGGTCCTAGGGATTGAACTCAGTTCCTCAGGCTTGATGGCCTGCTGAGCCATCTTACTGGCTCATATATTGCCTAATGCTATATTTTTGTATTAAGTGATCTGCCTTTTTCTCAGTATCTTTTTTATATTTTCTTGAGATATCAACTATTTTAATTTTTTTGTGAATAGAATTTGTTTCTCTTTCAATTTTTAAGATATCCTTAGGATGTGGATATATTTATACCTTTGAAAATAAGAAATATTTAAATTGTTTTGTGCTTTTTCTTTTTAGTACTATGAATTTTCATTGAAATTTTATAAAATTGAATATTTTGTTTTCTCATCTCTCTCCTTCCCCAACATATCATTAAGATACAACAAAGCCAGTAAACTGGCATAAACCAGTATATCAGCTAGACCCTGATGATCAAAATAATAATGGATTCATAAATGAGGACTTTATTGTTTGGATGCGTACTGCAGCATTACCTACTTTTCGTAAGTTGTATCGCCTTATAGAGCGGACAGATGATTTACATCCAACATTACCAGCTGGACAGTACTATTTGAACATCACATACAGTATCCTTTTATCTTTTGGTTATGTGTGCATATAAGTTTGAAAAGAGTTTCATTGCTTTATGTCAGTTATATGGCATGTTATTTTGTGCTCTAGATTTATTTATTTTGTGGTACTGGAAATTGAATCTAGGCTCTCACACTTCCATTTCTGCTATTTTTTCATTTCAAAGATCTTTATTAATATGTATTCATGTGTGATGTATGCACGTGTGCCAAGGTACATGTGTAGTGGTAAGAAGACAGTGTAGTGAAGTAGATTTTTCTCCTGTCACCTTTTTATATGGATTCCAGGAATTGAACTCAGGTCATTAGGCTTGCACAGCAAGTGTCCTTACCCACTGGGCCATCTCTCTGTCCCCAAAGCAGTCTTTTACAAGAAGGAAATACTGGGCAGTTCCTTTTATCCCTTAACAAAGTTCAGTGTATAAGTGTTTTGCCCATCATTTATGTATACACTGTGAACATAAAGATTCCCAAGTATTAGCATTTTAAGATATGTTGGATCTTTGCACTTTTTATTATCCAAATAAGCCATAAGTATATTTTTTGTTTGTTTGAGACTGGGTATTATTATGTATCCCTGGATGGCCTGGAGTTCTCTATATCTATGTAGAATAGGTGGGCCTCCAACTCACAAATTCTCCTGTTTCTGCCTTGGGAGAGCTGGATTTAAAGGTGTGCACCACCATGCCTAGGTTAAGTTTTTTGTAGTTTGTTTTTTCTAGTTTGAGTTGTATAATAAATTAGCAAATGATCAATAGGTCAATTTTCAAAATAAAGATAACTTTCGGTTCTCAGACTCTTGGTTAGACAACTGTATATGGCTAACTGAAAACAGCAACGGCTTTGAAACTGCCTGTTTAGGAGCACTTGATTTAGGTCCTGCTGTAAAGACCAGTTATTTTGGGAGGATAGACAAAATATAAAGCAGTACTCATAGTTAGCATCTTAAAAGATCCAGAAAAAAGTAATAGCACATGCCAGTATGTAGCCTAATATAGAACCTGGGAACAGGAAGTCTGGAGCACTGAGAACTTCAGAGATGGCAGACAGTTTTCAGTGCAGGGAAGTCTACAGCAGGGTCCCAGGGACTGAGAGTACTTTCAGGAAGAATGCAGGGTATCTAAAAAACTGACAGTTCAACAATAACGAACTTGGGGGCTTGCAAAACATCAGGAGTTAGCTGTAAAAGGCCAAGATAAGGAAATGAAGAGTGGAGTTGGAGTTTAAAAGAAGCCACATTTTTTAGAGGAAGAGGAGAGAGGAGGAACATAGTTGATTTGATACTGTGTCTGGTCCTTGGAGAGTTGGATTAAATAGCATGGATTCCTGCCTCAGGTTAAGATTGATTTCATTAAGAGGGCAGAGCCCACCACACCTTCCATACTGGCCTGTTTTAGGGGTTTCAGCTCAGATTTTAGTTTTAGTTTTGTCTTTTCTACTCTTGCCAGCATCCTAGAATGGACTATGGGAGTAGTTCCTCCAACACGCTGCTGTCTCCTCTCTTGTATCCTTATCAGTTTTGAATTTTGCACTGTCTGAGCTATTAAATCTTTGCGAGCATGAGTTTTGTTATTGCTCCAAATGAGCCACCTAAAACTTGGGCTTTGTGATCCTCTATCTAGAGTACTCTCTGCCCTATAGCTGTTGGGATCCAAAAATCCAAAATAGCTCAAGCAGTCACAAGAGCCCTGAAAAGCAAGATCTTAACTGAATTAGGCAGCAAACACTGACCAGTCAGGGACAACATCACACACTTCAGAGCTGACTGTGTCTTTGAACGTTCATCTTAGTAAGTATTTAAGCAGATGACAAAACTTGATTGTACTTAGGTTGCTCCTGATTTGATCAGGGCTGCAGAACAGACTTGGGAGCTGAGCTGCCACCTTGAGCCAGAATGGTACAGAGTTTTTAAGCTGCAAAACCACAAACATCTGTGCCAAGTTACAGTCACAATTTTTCATCAACCAGAATCATTTGTTCTTTATGGTTAGGAACAATCGCTATGTTTTGGGGAACAGAGAAGAATAAGGAAGAAATTGGCTAGTCATCTGGAAAGCTCCCCTAGAGCCTGGGAACTTGAACTTAATTTCACCTATCATCAAAACAGAGTTTGAAAAAAAAATGGCAATACTTAGAATAAATCTCATTTGATTGATCTTGACATAGCTACGTGCTCAGTCATTCTCCTTGAACTTAACACTTCTGACTCTTCTGCTTGCTTCTTGTCTGTCAACATGGTGTAGGGACATCATTACTGATTATCTGATGTATTTTTCCGTATTATATTATTTTGAAGTCTTCTTAGGTAATAAGAGTAAAACTACCCAAGATACTATGTAGAACTGAATTTTATTGTTTTGGTAATACTTTGGGTTTTACTAGTAACATTATTTCACTCTATCAGGTCTAGGAGTATTTATCAGGGATAGAGTGCCTTGCTCTGGGTTCAGTGTCTACTACTACATAGAGAAGAAATTTTTTAAATTAGTTTTTAAAGATAGTTTTATTTGTAGTACATAGTGACATATGTCTTTAATCCCAGCACAGGAGAGGAAGAGGTAGCCTGATCTTTTGTGACATCAGGGCTAGCTTTGTCTACATCATTAGTCCAGGACAACCAGAGCTACACAGTGAGACCCTGTCTCAAAACAACAACAAAATGTAGCTTTATTTGTTCATCTATCTCTCTCTGTCTATCTACCTACCTACCTATTATGGCTCACAAATATACAAGCAAGGTACCCATGTATCAGAATTATATATAAATGAATTATAAGTAATTAAATTAAATGTTAACTTTAAAACTTGTGTTTTAAACATCAAGTAACCATAGACAGAAAGTCTTCCTATACCCTTGTCAGATTACCCTGTACATTCTTTTGATGGACGAAAACGGATGATCTTGAGCACTATTTCATGGATGGGAGGAAAAAATCCATTTTTGGGAATTGCTTACATCACCATTGGATCCATCTCCTTCCTTCTGGGAGTTGTATTGCTAGTAATTAATCATAAATATAGAAACAGTAGTAATACTGCTGACATCACCATTTAATTTTCTATTCTGAAAACAAATCTTCTGCATGTGCGTCAAGGCCAGCCCTGTTCAACCTAGCTTTTGAATGCTGATGTCTGGTTAGTATGTCATTTTGAAGTTGGCACATAACTTAAAAAAAAAAAAAACAGCCTTTGTTCTTTGCTTCTTACATATGGATGACTTATGAAACTATATGACAGGTATAAAAATTAGCTATATTGATCATATCAATATTGTACCTGCTATAATGGCATTCTAATGTCTGCTTTTTATTGGGACAGGCCATATGATGCATAGAGCCTCTTTCATGTGAAATGCGTCTACTGCTTAAACTGTTCATGCCATGTTGATAACGTTATATTGACATGATGCTGTATATGTGTGCCTACTGTGTGAAGAAAGGGATTATGAGATGTGTGAGTGTAATGACTTGCTAACCTTTCAAAATTTGGTTACAGTTCAGATTGAAGAAAGACTAATATAAATAAAACACTTGATCATTTTCATGTGTCGTGTGTAAAGGCTTAAAGTCCCTCCTTGTTGAGGTGGTTCATATATTCAGTTTCTCTATGGCAGTTCTTTGATAATGACTTTAATTTCAGATCTTAGCTTGTCTAGCATAGAAATTAATATCTAAAGAGGTCAGGTGGGTCTTGGGTAGAATTTTAAACTTGTTTTCATTTGGATAAAATATTGCATTCTGGGGTCCCAAGCTACTCGAAATATATATATGATCATTCCCCTGGAAGTTTACACTTCAAAGGGAAGAAAAAATATAGGCGAGCTGGAACAGCTGCTTGGCAAATCCTTATCCTCTGCCTCAGCTGTAACCCAGATAACGTTCAAAGGAGACTGCTTCCACAATTGTGGTGCGTAGGGTTAAGATGATTGCTTCTGCCTTGGAAATACCTCACTGTTCTTTTTAGCAGGTAAGTGTTTTTACTCAGTACTAATATCCCAGAAAATTTTGAAATCCTAATTTCTTGTATATTTCATTAAATTTTTGCATACAGGTCAAATGTGGATATGTATAAACATTCTCTTTAATATGAAGGTAATGTTTTGTTTAGTTTTCCCAAGATATACCTTAAAAAGATGTTCTATACATTACCTAATTAAATTTTGGGGGTTTTGGAGTATGTACATGATGAAAAAGATAATATATCTGGTTGAAGTTACTTTATTTTCTAACTAGAATTATTTTAATATTCCTTTATCGAATAAGTGCTGTAATTTGTTTGCTGTAAAACTTATTTCTGGAGTGAATGTAAATTATTTTTTCACATGCATGAAAATGTATGTATTAATCAGAGTTTACTTCATTGCATTGAAATTGCTTGTTTTTACACTGAAGTAACTCATATTTATGTAGTAGAATGCTTGTGTAATCAGACTTTGTAATGATTTCCTTTGCTTATATTTTAAATCAAATGGTCTGGGTAATGTATCAGTTTAGATTACTATGTACTTAAAAGAACAAAAAAAAAATTCCATGGTTCAAAGTAGAAATGTGCCACACAATTTGTATGACATGAAATTCTGTTAAAGAGCTTGTAATTCACGGATACTTTTACATTATAAATATTACTTTCTTGGGTTACTTGATTTATAGATATATGAAAATTTCTCAGATGAAAGTTCTTCTTTCTCTAAAACTGTTCTTTTGTCAGTCATTCAGAATGCTGTTATTCTGTAAAGTGTCCCTCTTGCACATGACATTTAGTTTATTTGGGGAATTCCTCCTAAGCCGCGGGCTGTTTCTGCCAATCTTTCCAGCGTAAATGCTGTTGAAGAGGACCACTAGCCTGCATCTCTTTCTCTAACTGGGGACCACGGGTCTGCTGAAGGAAAGTGAGAAGGGTTAACGTTTTCACATCGTGGAGAAGATGGAATCTTTAAACGTACAATTGAAGCTTGATCTATTTTACAAGTCCATTGATGGTCTGTGTTCTTCTCAGGTCCTGGCATTTGAAATCAACTATTGTATATGTGAAGAATATAGGACATTTATATTTCAGAAAATTTGATGTCATTAAGGCGACTAAGTAGAAGGCATAGAGAAATATATTAATTTGCAAATATTTTGGCATGAGAAATTTTCCAACTGTAAAAATTATTCAGTAAGCAAAAGCTAAGATGTTTCATTGAAATCATAAGGCAGTTTAAACTGGAGAAAATAACTGTTCTAATAGAGAATAATCCAATTAATAGTCAAGGGAATGTTATTTATTGGATAGTGACAAAGTTTATTTGTAACCTTATATTAAAAGTTAACATTCTGTTAGGATGTTTTGTATTAATAAAAGTGAACAAAATTAATTGTGCTGTTTAAGTGTGTTACTAAAATAACAATACTCCTTTTTTCTTGGTAATATTTAGTATTCAGTTTTAACCCAGGCTTAGTAAGTCCAGGCTTTAATTTGACCACGTGTGCATTTGGTAAAATACCATCAACTATTAAATTATAATAATTTTATTTATTATTCACTGACAACATGATCACAAGATTTATTTGTTACTGAGGAGTGTCTGTTCTTACCAGGAAGTGGTGAGTCTGTCACAGCTCTGTGGGGACTGACAAAGGCTGGTGTTACATCCAGGGGAATAGGTGATGATAGCGAAGTCAAGCAGGCAGTAAGTGAAAACCCTAATGTAAAGGAGGAGCAGGTGAGAGACGTAGGGCTTGGAAACACTGTTCAGACTGTTGTTCCCTGTCTTTAGGCAAACATTGCCTGAGGGTTATCACATGCTCTTTAAGTTGCAAAGTTTTGTCCTTTATAAACATAGTAGTTTTAAGTGTGAAGGAGGTAAATAAAAGTGCTGCTGTTACAAAGTTTTGATGTATAAATGCTTATTGTAGATTGAATGATTTAATAAAGTATTTTAAAGCCCACTTTAGCCTGTGCACCCATCAGTCAGTAAGTGTGAAAAGCACATTTTTCCTAATGTCATTTGAAATATTAAAATAAATTTATTGTCTAAAACCAAATGAAATGATGGTGACCTTATTTGCAGCCATATTATACACACACACACAGTATGTACAGTTTTCAAGGTCAAATAATTATTCTTAATACATTGTGATGAAAAAGAGTAATCCACCATACAAGTTTCTTTTCATCTCCAAAGACTTACACATAAACACATGAAATAAATAAGTAAATGTATTTTTAATTAAAAAGAAATGACATATAAATCTTATTTTTATTTTAATCTTTCACCAATAGCTTGACCTCACATAGGATTTCAAGTTGAAAGCAATTTTCTTTCCACTCCTGCTTTTGGTGAATGTGTCTTAGATGCTGTCCCTCTGAGTTTGCTGTGTAGTTGTCCTCTGTGCAATTCACTGTGGTGGTGCAGTCATTTCTCCTCTACAGAATTCAGTTTGATCTTTCAGTGCCATCTTCCTTCTGTTGAATTAATAATATACATTTAGAAAAATTAATTTCTAAGACTACTTTCATTTCTATTGTTTCTAAACAGCCTGCTTTTTGGTGAACAATCTATGTGTTAGTGCTTTGTGTGCGTGTCTGTGCATGTACACACACCTGTACGTGCACATAACACTCTTCGTGCATGTTGTTCTTGTTCTCCTTAGTCTCTGGCTTTTCCACCTTGCCTAGTCTTCTGACTTTTTTTTTCCACCTTGACTTTTATGGTGGTCCCCAAGTCTTATCAGGGGTGATGTCGATGTCCGATATTTGCTTGAACATTCTATTGACATTTACTCTCTGTATTGTTCAGTTGTGAGTTTCTGTGTTAATCACCATCCACTTTGTGAAGACACTTTTCTGGCACTAATCTCTGGATATTCTGTGTCCCTTTAGCAGAATAATAGTAGTAGGTCACTGCTGGGGCTTGTGAGCTCCTCAGTGGTGGCTTTTGATCGTGTACAGTTTGGTGTAGAAGAATAATGTCTTAGAAAACTGGCCTTTTTGATTTGTACATTTTTCAACTCACCATTTTCAGACCTAACCCGGAGTCTATCCTTTGCTGTAACCTTTGCTCCATATCTGTTCTGAGGGCATGTGGGCCAGTAGGCATGCCTCATAGTGATTCCGTCCTACAGCTTCTTTATAGCTTCCTCTGTAGACTTTAATTACACTACATCTGGCTGTTTTTACACATTTATTGAAATTGCTTATCTCCCTGTCATCCATTTGGGGCTTAATCATTTTTATATATTTTATGGTAAACATTACTTTTTTCCTGCTTTTGTATACTTTGGGGTGTAAGTTTTAACACCATGATAGGATAATAAGTAGGTCTACCATGCCCAATAAACTCTTGTTAACCATTTCTTCATTGTACCCTTTTTCCTGGAAGCCAGTAATTAGTTTGTCTTCTGCAATATTAAAGTGTCGTACCATATGCAATCTTTTGAAACTATTTTACTTATGTTTTGAGATTCATCTAGGGTGATGTGTTTGTTAATTTTCTTAGGCCTTTTTTCTTTAGTCTTGTTCTATTTCAGTAGGAGAGAAGAGAGAGAACCTCTTGAGGTTAGTATACCATCTTTGCTGTCTGTGGTAATGAAGAAACTGAACTCACTCTAACATTTTTCAAGCCTAACATGCCACCTTGTTTCAAGCCCCAGAAATGCAGAAATACAGTTTTACACATTTATGTCATATTTGAGCTTCCCCATCTCCTCACTTTGAGAATTAGTGCTCCATAATAATTCCTGGAGTGTTTCCTTTCCTTTTCACTCAAAGCTTTTAAAACAGTAGATTGCTTTTTCATTTTCAAATTAAATCCAGCCTTTCATGTCAAAATTGCACTGCATTCTGTTCATTGATGCCTGTCTGAAAGATTGAGTAGAAAGTGTAGAAGTGAATTCATAGTCTGTTGAGCACTTAACAAGTTATATCTTTAGATATCTTTATCTCTTAGAACATTTACCTGTTCTTTATTTTTTTATTTATTTAAAAATTTTATTTATTACAATTTATTCACATTGTATCCCAGCTGTAGCCCTCTCCCTTGTTCCCTTCCAATCCTGCCCTTCTTCCCTCCCTCACCTCCCATGTGCCTTCCCCAGTCCACTGATAGTGGAGGACCTCCTCCTCTTCCATCTGACCCTAGCCTATCATGGCTCGTCTCGACTGTCTTCCATAGTCTTCCTCTGTGGCCTGGTCAGGCTGCTCCCCACTCAGGGAGGTGATCACAGAGCCAGCCACTGAGCTCATGGCAGAGACAGTCCCTGCTGCCCTTATTAGAGAGCCCATTTGGAGACTGAGCTGCTATGGGCTACCTCTGCAGAGGGTTCAGGGTATCTCCATGAATGGTCCTTAGTTGGAGTACCAGTCCCAGAAAAGACCCCTGGCCCAGACTTTTTGCTTCTGTTGTTTTTGTTGTGGAGCTCCAGACCCTTCCAGGTCTTTCTGTCTCCCCCTTCTTTTGTAAGATTTCCTGCACACTGCCCAAAGTTTGGCTATGAGTCTCAGCATCTGCTTTAATACCCTGCTGGGTAGAGTCTTTCAGAGGCTCTCTGTGATAGGCTCCTGTCTTGTTCTTTATTTTCACTTTCTTCCAATGTCTTATCCCATCTGTCTTTCTGAATGAAGATTAAGCATCTTACCCAGGGCACTCCTCCTTGCTTAGCTTCTTTATATGTACAGATTTTAGTATGTTTACCCTATATTATGTCTAATATCCACTTATAAGTGAGTATATACCATGTGTGTCTTTCTGATTTTGGGACACCTCACTCAGGGTGATCTTTTCTAGTTCCCACCATTTGCCTGCAAATTTCATGATATCCTTGTTTTTAATTGCTGAATAGTATTCCATTGTGTAAATGTACCACAATTTCTGTATCCATTCCTCAATTGAGGGACATCTGGGTTGTTTCCAGCATCTAGCTATTACAAATAAAGCTGCTATGAGTATGATTGAGCAAATGTCCTTGTATATTGAGCATCTTTTGGTTATATGCCTAGGAATGGTATAGCTGGATCTTGAGACACTATTTCTAGTTGTCTGAGAAAGTACCAGATTGATTTCCAAAGTGGTTGTACAAGTTTACATTCCCACCAGCAATGGAGGAGGGTTCCTCTTTCTCCACATCCTCTCCAACATGTGTTGTCACTTGAGTTTTTGATCTTAGCCATTCTGATGGGGTAAGGTGGAATCTCAGGGTCATTTTGATTTGCATTTCCCTGTTGAGTAAGGATGTTGAGCATTTCTTTAAGTGTTTCTCTTCCATTTGATATTCCTCTATTGAGAATTCTCTGTTTAGCTCTGTACTCCATTTTTTAATTGGGTTACTTGATTTGTTGCTGTTTAACTTCTTGAGTTCTTTATATATTCTGGATATTAGCCTTCTGTCAGATATAGGGTTGGTGAAGATCCTTTCCCAATTTGTAGGCTGTCATTTTCTGACGACAGTGTCCTTTGCTTTACAGAAGTTTTTCAGTTTCATGGGGTCCCATTTATTGATTGTTTATCTTAGAGCCTGTGCTGTTGGTGTTCTGTTCAGGAAGTTTTCTCCTGTGCCAATGAAGTCAAGGAGAGGCCTATAAGCATACAAGAGTCCTACAGAACACCTAATAGACCAGAAAAGACAATCCTCCCACCGCGTAATAAGCAAAACAGTAAGTACACAGAACAAAGAAAAATACTAAAAGCTGCAAGGGAAAAAGGCCGAGTAACATATAATGGCAAACCCATCAGAATCACACCTGACTTCTCTCAACAGAGACTATGAAAGCCAGAAGGGCCTGGATGGATATCATACAGACCCTCAGAGAACACAGATGTCAGCCTAGGCTACTGTAGCCAGCAAAACTCTCAGTCATCATAGATGGAGAAAAAAAGGTTGTCAATGACAAAAATTTTAATAATAACTACCCACAAATCCAGCGTTACAGAAGATACTAGAAGGAAAAATACAACCCAGGAAAACTAACTGCAGTCAGGTAAACACAGGAAATAAATTACCTCTTCTTTATAAATCGGGATTTCAGTATCTACTTAACAATTTTGTTTTGAGAAATAAAGTGAGAGATGAAAGCATGTAGAAAAGATTATGCCAAATTAGCTGTGCTGCCCAATTTTATGTCAACTTGACACAAACTAGAGTCATTTGTGAAGAGAATATCAACTGAGAAAATGCCCTACCAGGCTGGTTTATGGAACATTTTCTAAATTACTGATTGATATGGGGAGGGCCCATGTTATTGATGCCATTCCTGGGTCGGTGTTCTTGTGAGTAAGAAAATTGAGCAAGTCATAATGAGCAAGCCATTAAGCAGCACTCTACAACTTCTGCAGCAGCTCGTGCCTCCAGGTTCCTGTCCTGTTTGAGTTTCTGTCCAGACTTCCCTCAGTGATGGACTGTAACGTGAAATGTAGGCTGAAATCAACTACTTTCTAGGCTACTTTCTAGGTCATGGAGTTTTATCACCGCAATTAAGAAAATTTGTATCAGGTAGTAGGGTTGTTCCTATGATAGACCTGACCATGTTTCGGGGAGGAATGTTAGGGGACTTTGTGCTAGAAAAACTGTTGAGTGCTTAGAGCTCAGTGGAGTGTCGTGTGTCAGCTTGGAAGTAGAGTGATGCAGACAATGGAGGGTTGGCCTGTGAAAATTCAGAAGTTGGAGAGTCTCTTAAAGCCATTTGTGGAGTCTGATCGGCTGGAGCTGAAGAGTGATTGCCAGTAGTGAATGTGCAGCCTCAGTTGAAGTAGAAGTCACAGGACTGAGAGGGTTATGGACAGTTTTAGGTGTGGCACCATGAAGCAAGATCAGAGTCCCTGAAAAGAGCACAGGTGAGGCTAGGGATAACCCAGTTGCAGCGGAAGGCCCAATAATTTGGAGACGCCAGTATGATAGGATGACCACCAAGGACAGCAGCAGCCATGCAAGTGTTGCTGCTTGGGTTTGAGCCTCCTAGGAGACAATCTGTGTGCTCATATCTGACAGAACTAGAGAGATGTCTCTGCCATGCCCTTTGGAGCCCAGAAGATCATGAATGACTCTTAGAATTCTGACGTTGAAGTTTACACTGTGGATTTTGGTTTTGCTTTGATTTGATTGTGATTGTGCCCTGGTTATTCCCTCTGGAATAAGAACGTATTTTATTTTTAACTTTTACAGGAGTCCAAAGTTTAGACTTTGAAATTTTAAGAGACTTGGGAGTTTTAGAAAGTTTTGCAGAATTTCTAAAGACTCTGGGATGTTTTAAATGTTGGAATGTTTTATCTTGTAATACTGATATTAATGAGATTTTGGGGGATGAACAGGAAAGAATGGTCATTGCCTAATGGTGATGTGTTTGTGTGTCAAGCTGACAAGGAGTCACTTGTGCTCACTAGTTTGATGTAAATGTGACAGAAACTGAAGCTATTTGGGAAGAGAGAATATCAATTGCTTCTATTAGATTGCCCTGTGGTTAAGTCTGTGGGACATTTTCTAAATTAGTGATTGGTGTGAGAATAACTCACATGAGTGGTGCCACTTCTGAGTAGGTGATCCTGGGAGTATATAAGAGAACTGAGAAGGTCTTGAGCAAGCCAGTAAGCCACATTCCTTTGTGGTTTCTGTATCAGCTCCTGCCTCCAAGTTCCTTGGAGTCAAGTGCCTTGTCTTCCTTCAACAATGAACTGTGATGCGGAAGTGTGAGCAAACAAAACCCTTTTCTTTCCAAGTCTCCTTTGGTTATGATTATGGTGTTTCATCATAGCAACAGAAACCCTAAGACACTAAGTACCCAATGAATTATTCCCATTCTTGTTGCTCAAACCAAACAAATTTACTTTTATCTTGATACTTCTTACAGGCATGTTCTTTTTATCCTTAGCATCTGGATAGCTACAGATTTTCTTCCTACCGTTCTTCCTTCGTTTCCTTGTATATATTAGCTATGTCCTGGACTCTTACACATACTTCTGGAACAACAAAAGCACTTTGTTTGTACAGTGTCTTACTCTGTAGCCCTGGATGGCTTTGAACTCAAAATATTGACCAAGGTGCCTTCAAACCCACAGAGTTCTCCCTTCCTGCCTCTTGAGTGCCAGAATTACGATGTGCACCACCATACATGGCCTTCTAGTAAGTTACCCTTTCACTACCATTTTTACATTGAATGTTTATGTGTATTCACTGCCATCTCTCCTCACATTTAGGTACTTCAGTATTTCACTTGAAAAACATTATTAATATTGAATTAGTCTGCTAATTACACAAAACTAGTAATCATTCTACACAAGGCTGGATTTCCTTTTGTTGTT
Organism: Pachyuromys duprasi; assembly: GCA_028658305.1. NCBI lineage: Eukaryota > Metazoa > Chordata > Mammalia > Rodentia > Muridae > Pachyuromys > Pachyuromys duprasi. Next base: position 37,611,923 of record CM053749.1, read on the forward strand.
GGAGGTGGAGTGGCTGCTGAGCTACTGACACCCCTTGCCCAAGGAGTTTTTCTTATGTTGCTGTGCATGGATTGTTATGACCAACCCTATGATGAAACCCCAGTTTTTCAGCTGCTTAAGTAAATGAGTCCCAGACTGCTGAGTTTTCAAGGTACTTGTTCTTATGTGATTTTGTGTGTGTCCACTCGCAAAGATCTCCTCATCCATGACCTGCTGCTGCTGCTGAAGTTCAGCCTTTCTTCTTCCTTGTGTTAGTACAGAACCTTCTGACTCTGGACCTAGTAACTTGGGTCCTCTCCAGCTTTTACCCATAACTAATATTATCTTAAAACGGATTTTGTATTCTAAGGCTGTACTCCTTAAAGCTTTGAATGGCTTCAAGGTGATATTTGAATTAGTCAGGGTAACCAGCCTTGTGCTGTAAAGTACTTCCTCCTTTTGTCTTTTTGTTCCCCTCCCTCTGCCTGTGTATGCTCTGCATCTACGGAGAGTTTTCTTCTGTTGATCTGTTGCTTTCAACAGTAATACCTAATGAAGTATCATGTAGAAACCACAACCAACCACAAAGATTGCTGATTGAGAAAAATTAAGAAATGATCGATCATCCATCCAGCTGTGATACACAATAAAGGGAAATAGTAATCTGGAAGTAATGATACATTTTGGTTTCTCAGACATGTCCCTTCATTAAACTTGGACTCATGAAAGGAATACACGTAGCAACTTCAAAAATTTTAATTTGCAGTTAACTTTCATGTCAGCATTACTCAAAAGAGCCATTCTGTAATATAAAACAACAAGAACAAAACATCAACAAACAAACCCCAAACTGATGTTTTGGAAAGGAGCCCAGTTTGAAAGTTAACTTATGGGTCATTGCATAAATTCAAAGACTTGGTAATACATTTCTAGCATATTTAGGAGGGACCAGTAAGTTTGGTAGACCAAAGCAAATTTCGGCCTCATTTTTCTATCCAAATGATGATAGTTAAAAATGCAGGTACAAGGAGCGAGGAAAGAACCCCGGGGCTGACAAAAGATGTGGACCGAGGCCGGCAAATATCAACCAATCATGTTTTAAATCCCATCTCTTTGCATGCTGGGAACAACCGTGGCGGAAGAGGACGGTGGAAACGATGAAGGCTTTTGCAGAAACCCACGTAAGGGACGTTGCCAGCAGCCGTGGTGCTGCAGAGCGCACTGGTCAGATCAGACTCCAAAGTCGCACTGATAGAGTGGAGGTTTTGATGGTAGGGTTTGGGAGGAAAATGTTAAAGTTTGGGGAAAATTGCAGAGACAGCATAATAATTTTAAAAAGGAAAGTATATTAGATCCTAAACTAGACATTCCTTAAGATGGCTAAGGAAGATCCTAAACTGATATGTTGTGAGTTTAGGGGAGATGTCAGTTCACATTTAGAGAAAGGTAGGATACTTTCAAATTTTTGTGTTGAAAGGATGGAACCAAGGAAATACTCAAAGGACAAGTGTGAAATAGGACCACCGGGAGATGGGTGCATGAAACTTCACTAAAAGCCCCATGTTTCACACTCATGTTGCCCTGTTTTCCTTGATGGTTTATTTCTAAATTAAAATGTACTCTGAGGGACCCAGTAACTGTTTTTCTATGGCTGATAATGCAGAAGTTGGCCTAAGAAGGGATTTAAAAAAATAGACATGCACACTTAAAGAAGTCTGTTTTTATTCTGGAGAAGAAAATGGAATTGTAAACATTGCTTTGTTTCTTATGCATACTTTGCGTTTTAAAATGGAATGTGTTTGTAGTTGGAATGACCCAGTAAAGATAAAATTGTACTGGCCTAAGTGACAGGGCTATATTGATCTGTATTGAGAATAGGTTCTTTTAATGTGAACTCTTGGATCCTTTTGGACAGTATTCCTAGGTCTGTCAAACAGTATGCAGTCACTGTTGGTTAGTGAATCCACCTTTGAATAGTGTTAGGGGAATGGTAAATATTATTCTGGGGAAATTTATAGCCTGAGGTGAAACAGAAAACAGCACAGACTTTACGAATTCCAGTTACAGACAATAAACGTAAAAAATGTGCCCTATTCCAGCTATTTGTATATATGGTAATTATGCTTAAAGATTTAGTCACATTGAATTAGTAGAAAACTCGGTCATGATGGGTGTTTATAAACTTGGTAAGGAAGAAAAGTTAAACTGTGCTAGGTAACGGACAAATTAACAGTAGGTTAAGAAGAAAAAAATATACCCCAGGATTTGAAGGAATTAAACATTACCAGTTTTTATTCACTCCCTGCTGTTGAACGCACGTATCATTAGCTTTTATCTGAAAAGTCAATGAGAACGTTTTTAAGTTTGCAAAAGGGTGGAAAAACATTTGTTGTAGTACGGAGTACATGATTTTTATTTGTACATACATTGGGGTGAGCAGAGAGAATAAAAGAGGAAGTTAAGCAAGCCTGATGCAAAACACTGAAGGCCTATCTGTAAAATTCGCAACAGACAACTCCAGACATGGGGTGTAGTGCCTTGCTGATCTGATAAAGCTCCACGCAGTCGAAATTTGTGTTGAACCTCAGTTAAAAATGTATTCCCCCTTTTTTCAGCGTTTTCCCAGACATAACGAAGCCAGCAAGTCCCAGTCTGGGGACACAGGAAGTGCTTCCAGCGTGGAGTTCAGCACGAGAAGGTGCTAGATACCTGTGGATACCAACACCGCTCTTTCCAGTATGTTCTCCGCACAGAGACTAACGCTCCCTCCCCCACTTTCACCTGTGGAAAACCAAACCAAACACTGGACTTTATTCGTGTTGGGAGGAGCTTCTGTATATTTAAGCTTGCACGTCGTAGCTTTGACCCCCATTGTTCTTTTAGCCTAAAACAATGGCTCAAAGCCGCCTCCAAAGACATGCCAAGTTCCGGATAGTCTGGATGCCCACTGACTTCACCAGAGCGTATGAAGAGTGAACGGCTGTAGACATCACGCCTCTCCGGCTTCAGATTGCGTTTCCGCCCTAGTTCCAGGCCCGGCCGCGCACCCCGAAGCGCTGAGAGGCTAGAGAGGCCGCTGCGGGCAGCCGCTCTGGCTCCGCTGTCGCTCTCTATGGCCGGGAGCGCGAGCCCCGCCTTCTCCCGGAACGAGCGCTCTTTCTTGACGCACGCGCAGGCCCGGGAGTGAGTTCCGTTTCCTGCCTGGTGTGTTGGGCTTTTGACGTTCAGCAGTCGCGGTTGGTGGGCAGCAACTGAGCCAAGATGTTGCGGAATCTGCTTGTAAGTCGCTCTGGGGGGTTGGCTGCTGCCGAGGTGTCGGGGCGGAGGTTCAGGGACCCCGACAGAAAACCTGCTGGAAGGGGCAGAAGACGGGAGCTGGAGTCACCTTGCCATGTCCTCTTTTTCCTGACCTTTCGGACCTGTTCCCCCCTGGCTATTATTGGGTAGTCGTAAAACCCGAATTTGGGTTTTAACAAGTGATTATTGATAAGATTATAGCTCGGATGTAGGTTTCAGTGGGGGGATTTTTGACACCTGGAAACACTAGGCGGAAAGGTGACTTCGTTGTCATTTTGTTTTGTATCATTGTGAAAGGATATAAATTTACATAATTGATATCTGAATCAGAAGTAAGCTAAAGAGCTAAGTTGTACAATTTTGGTTCGGATTTAATGGGTATTCATGGTTGAAGTGTAATGCTGATTGATTGCGTTTTACACTTTGTGAATTACCTTTCCGAAATATTGAAAAGGTGTGGTTTGATTTTATTTTGTAATTATTTAACAACGTTTTAATAGCATATCACTACATATTTCTCTGACTCACTTATGCATTGCAAGTTTTTTTGTTTGGTTGGCTGATTGGTGGGTACTTTTTAGGCAGGGTTTCTCTGTGAAGCCTTAGGTGTCCTGGTCTCACTTTATAGACTAGGCTGGCGTCGAATTCACAGAGATCTGCCTGCCTCAGCATCTCTGAGTGCTGGAATTACAGGCAAGACTTATACTCTATTAAAATTTTCTTAGATGGCTAGGTAGACCATATACCCTCCACTGCAAAAATAATTTTTCATTACAAATAATAGATTTTATTTATTCATTTTTCAAGACAGTGTTTCTTTGTGTAGCCTTGGCTGCTCTGGAACTAGCTCTGTAGTTTAGGCTGGCCTTTGCCTCCCTAGTGCTGGGATTATTAAAGTTGTGCGTCCCTACCACCCTGCCAGGAATAGCTTTTTGACATAGGAAATACTAAATGAAAATGTTAGCACTTATAAGGTCTATTTTATTTATTTACTTTTCTGTTTCGCAGTATGTTTTATTCAATGAGTATAAACTATTACTGATTGATTTCAGGCACAGGCTATATAGGTCATGGTTTCTGGAGACTTCAGACTGTACCATGAAGCACAGAGCAGAGAATGGATATCATCTGAAAAATCTGGATGCTACTAGTCCTGGACTTTATTCCTGACAAGTTGGATGTGGTTTAAATCTCAGTGTGAAGGATTGGAAATTGCCCTTGAAGGTTTTGTTAGGCTGTAAGTCTTGTTCACTATATGTGGGTTTTCTGTTTTAGGTTCTTCGTCAGATTGCCCAGAGGACCATCAGCACCACTTCACGAAGGCATTTTGAAAACAAAGTTCCAGAGAAACAGAAGCTGTTTCAGGTACTGAGGTATTTTAGGTGAACATATGCAAGTAATAGAGCCTAGAGAGTGGGGGAAGTCTAGAGGGCTGCGTGTTAGAGGCTGTGTGTTAGAGGCTGCATGTTAGGGGCTGCGTGTTAGGGGCTGCGTGTTAGAGGGCTGCGTGTTAGGGGCTGCGTGTTAGAGGGCTGCGTGTTAGAGGCTGTCTTGTAGAAGCTTGAGCATAAGTGACTCTGGAGTGTTTACTGTGTCCAGGAAGTGC
>CM053749.1:37616904-37633023 GCA_028658305.1 Pachyuromys duprasi
TATATATATATATATATATTGTGTAGAAGTAGGAAAATAAACCATAAAATAGATCCAGAAACAAATATATATATGTATGTGTATATATGTATGTGTATATATAGTAGAAATTTAGTAGATGTTACAGGATGTAGCGTACCTATAGGAGAGAGTATAATAGGTAATCTTAGGTAGGGAAGGTTTCCAAGGAAACTTCAAAAGACCTGAGGAGAAAAATCAAGACCAAGAAATACATGATTTACATCATCAAGAGAAGAAACAGATAAGCAATTTAAGTATGATTATATCACTGGTATTCAGAGAATTACAGATCTGTAAGAAATGCAAATTAAGTTCACCGTCAGGACAAGAGACAAAGATTCCTGTGGAGGGTGGCAGGCATTGCAGTCCTGACTGACTGTTAGTTAACCTTCTATTCCGTTTCCTCTGCCCGAACTGCATTCTAGCTAGTGGATATTTTTGTTTTATTGTGATGTATAATTTTCTTCCTAAGTAAAATTTGAAATATGCGTTTTATGGAGCCAGAACATGATTTCTCTGGAGATCTGGATGGAAGGCCACTGCTGGCTCCCAGCTGCTGGTGCCACAGAAGTCCTGCCATGTGGCGTTGCCTTCATAGGCGTGAAGGCTGACAACAGGTTCTTCCAGCTCCTATCTGGACAGAGATTTATTGTACACCAGCTTGACCATATCAGCGTCACCAAGACATGGTCGTAATGTTGTCCCTGTCTTTTCAGTTTTACAGATTTTAGGCTACCCTGACTTTAACTATTCTCAGAATTGAAAAACTATAGCTTCTGTGTCAGCTATCGGAACAGAGTCTTCTTAAAGCAAATGGATATGAGTGGCAACTCCACTCAGTATAAGTAGAAAGGCTTAAGATAGATTATGTTTGCCAGGTATGGGGGAAAGAGTGCACCAGTCATAGGTTTTCTTACAATCAGTGTATTAGGGTTAGACATTTAGCTGGTATTTGAAATATTGTGAGCAAATCTCCCTAGCAGTTAAGCCCTCTCTCAAACACTTCTGTAGAGTATATGGATAAGTATAAGGAAATTGAGAAGAGATTTTAAAGAGCCCAACCTAGAAATTACTAGAGGATTGGTTAATGCAGTTAAGATATTTTTCACCCATAGAATATTATGTTGCTATTGAAGCAGATTTAAATGGACTAAAACTATTTTTCAAAATAGTATATAACATTACTATATAGCATAATGCCATTTTCTTTATTAAATACCTATAACTTAAAAACTGGTAAATACAAGCATTAAAAACAGAGATGTACACCACACTGTTAATATAAGCATTAGAAACAGAGATGTATACCACACTGTTAATGGGGTGTGTCTTGGAGAGGGACCCAGTGGAGTAAACAGTTAACCTCTGTAAGTAATTTGATTGTGAATGCGGTTTTGTTTTATTGTGATGGATAATTTTTTCCTAAGTAAAATTTCAAGTAGTAAAAGTATTATCTGTGCTATATAAAAATAAAATTCTTAAGTGAATATAAAAAATGTTGGACTAGTGTTACAAATCAAAGCCCCTTGCTCCCATTTGTAACGGAAGAAAGAAATCTTCCCAATGTTTGACTGGCCATTATCTTATATTTACGTTGTTAAATTCAGGGATTATATTTTACTGCTGTGAAGTATGGATAGTCCTCAAAAAGACCTCATTGGGTCTCAAATTAGCTTGAAAAGGATGCTGTCTTTTACAGGTTTGTAATTTTAAAGTAGTAGTAGAGAAAGAATAAAAATTACAAGCCTCTTAAATTATTTAAATTCTGGAAGTGTCAGGAGCTTGGTTTTATATGAGTAATTAATAATAATTAATGCTGACTTTTACCTGGAAACAAGTTACACAAACCAATTTCTTTTTTTCTTTCTTTTTTTCTTTTTATTTTTTTACCAGGAGGATAATGGGATCCCAGTGCATCTGAAGGGTGGGCCTTCTGATGCCCTCCTCTACAGACTCACAATGTTACTGACAGTCGGTGGTAAGGCATTGAGTGTTCACAGGACAAGAGCAGCGATGACAGCTTCCTTGCTTTGCTGGGGCAGGGTTTACTGCCGCCTATTTGCACCCCATATCACTGCACCCCTGCTAATCAGTCAAGAGGGCGGCTAGAATATACCATCTGAGAACATTTTTGACCATTAAAACAGGTTTGGCAAGGCAGGCGTGTGGGTGACCTAACAGAGCTAGCTCTGCAAATGGCAGTAGTGGTTCTCAGTCCCTCCCTCCTCCCCAGCGTTCACATATCAGTAGCAGGGGCTTTAAAAAATGTTTCTATTAATTGTGATGTTGAAGGATATTATTTGCCTTTTATCTTTTTAAAATAGAAATGAATGATGAAACTAGATTAATTTTTAAAACATTTTCAGCATCTGGATAAACACTTTGTTTGAATACGTGCCTATGTGATTGTGTGTTCTCACTAGAGATCAAACCCACAAACTTAGCCATTGGAAGCAAGCACCCTACCTCTGAGCTGTATTCCCAGCCATTAAGCTTATCTTAGCAGCAACTTTGCCTTTAACATGTGAGGTGAAATAAGTGTCTGCACTGAAATCTCAGAATCCCTGGTACATTCTTTGTGTGTCTTTCAGGAACAGCTTATGCCATCTATGAGTTAGCTATGGCTGCATTTCCCAAGAGGCAGAACTGACTTCATCCCAGTCTTCATATGGTTCAGTTCTATCCAGTGCTTGATGGGCCAGGCATCTGATGAGTAACTGAGCTCTTGGGGATCAATATTTATTGATGTGTACTAACTGCCACCAATAAACAGTCTTTACCATGCTTTGTCTCCCTTTTCACTTGAGAATAAATTACTGGTGATACAGTTGTGGGTCAGCACTTGGCAAATCTTAGATAATAAATTTTAAAGTCCTTTGTAAATTTATCTAAAGCACCGTCATTGTGATATTATTTTAGCACATTTTACTTGTAGCAGCTAAGAATTATTCAGTAGATGATCTTCAATGCCATTCACCTGTGAAAGGATATTGCTTTGGTGTTTATCCCCTCCCATAAGGTCCTGGGGTGAAGTTCTGGGCACTGCTCAGTGGAGGTGGGTCCTGTTTTTTCTGAATCCTATTTTATGCTGAAATATTGGGTGTGTTCTGACTTAGAATTGGAGTTTACTAGGCTACAAGACAGCTGCGTACTTTTTTAACTTTCAGAAAGTTGCTTTTTTAAATGATTTTATTCTAATCCTTAGCATAAAGCTTAAAAACCTTAGTAAGAGTTATGGGAGACTATAAGGAGTCTCACAAGGTGTACCTTGGCAATCTCTAGGACTGGAGACTGTCAGAATCAAGAGAAATTTATGAGTAAGGGTTTTAACATTATTTTTAATTTTTAATTTTTTTACTTGTTATTTTGTTTTTCAAGACAGGGTTTCTCTGTGTAGCTTTGGCTATAGCCTTGCTTTGTAGACCAGGCTGGCCTTGAACTCACAGTGATCAGCCTGCCTCTGTCTCCTGAGTGCTAGGATTAAAGGCATGGTGAGTGAGGGTTTTATAAGCTTCAATTTCTATGCAAAAATAAAATATATTTGGAAAGCTTGACCCATCTGAAATAACCAAATTAGTCTTTGCTATAAAAACATGAAGATTTGTGGTATAAATTTTTCTCAAAGGTTTATCACCTACATATATTTTATTCTTAGATTCTGAAGTTTAAAGGGTCATTAGACTGTAGTTTGTATCTTTCTGGCTTTAGAAGGAAATAAGCAGTAGAGGTCTCTCAAAGCTGAGAAAGTTCCACAGTGGTTTGGAACCTTGGCAAAGCAAGTGTCCAATGGTGAAAGTAACCACTAAAAGTATTCTGAGAAGAATAGTGGCATTTAATGAAGGGGGAAGTAGTTAGTTTTATAAGTGATTTAAAGTGCGTTTATGACATGATGTGAAACTCAGGTAAGAAGGAAAACCAGCTTGGAGTCTTTTATAACCATTGTCTTGATACCCCATAGATTTACTGTCATAGGTCTAATCTAGTAACAGTTATTCAAGAAAAGGTTTTCTGAGACACTGTCATTGTATTACCCAGGCTGCCCTGGGACTGAGGATTTTTCTGCCTCAACCTCTCAAGTAACTGGAATCTCAGGTTTAAAATACTTAGCCCAACTCTATCTAAAATTTCCAAAGAAGTTTATGCCAAAATATTCTGCTTTGGGCCTGATAACATGGCCAGAGTTAATGTATTAAAACTATTCAAGGTAAAGCTACTGCCAAACTGGGTTTGCAGATATAATTAGGTGTGCTGCAATTTTGCAGAGCTGAAATAAATGGCAGCATAGGAGTTCAAGTCCAGTTTTTCCTCACTGAAGAAGTATACTTCATCTTCTTGGTTGCTTGATTAAATACATTGGCTGTGCTACATCGACAGTGCCGTAATGTTTGCAGCAATGATTGCACATAGGAAAGCCCGACAGATTTCTTCCGCTGTGCCAGCGAGGCTTCCAGGAAGATTATTCAGCTGCACCCTGATCTCCAGTTTAACATCTACCTAATCATTTAGCCCTTTGTCTCTCCTACCTTCTGTTTGAAATCTAATGTCAGGGCTTTTACCACCAAGAGTTCCTGGTTATTTTCTCACAGTTATGTGAAAGCTTTCCATGTGCTAGAACCTTAGCTATTAGCCCTGGTTCAGCATGCTTCTAATGCAGAATTATAATTAAGAACAGGACCTACTTTAGTCTTGTAATTAACACAGCTAGCTTCCAGCCACGTATTGTTATAGCTAGCTAAGGCTACTAAAGTGGCCTGCGCTATCTGTAAGTGAGATGTAGTTAATCTAGAGCATAGAAAGCACAAGAAAGGTTTTTCCGTATACCAAATATGCAGTAAATTTCATGCCTCCTGCTATTCGCTCTGAGAACAAGAACCTAACGTTTTTCCTCATGTTCATTGTTCATGTCAACTGGGCCAGGAGTGGTAGCCCAGGGTAGCATAGTTTCATATTATGATGTGCTTTTTATCTTTCAGCTCTGCTCTTGTAAGATGGCTACTTCAGCTCAGGTTCTTTTAAATGTGCATGAAGGAAGATGAAAGAGTATGTACTAGAAACTCTTGCTCCCAGTTAGCTGCAAAACTTGAGCTTTCATTTCTTTTGTAGTACTCACACAAACTGAAATGATAGCATTAGGCCTATTGCCCAGAGCAAAGTTGAGGTTTGGTTTACTGAGAGCAGAAGGCTTAAATTGGCCACTTGCAGTCTTGCAGAATCAGTTGCCTTTGTTTTGACACGGCTTCTTAGGGGATACAGAATACAAATGAATCTAACAAAATGAGTTCTAAGACTTAGACTGCTATGTGTAGGTTCAGTGTTCATGAATCTTCCCTGCTCTCTGAGTGAGAGCTATAAGCAAAGCTGGTAGCTTTGCAGGCATACAGCTAAGTAATCCCTTTTTTTAGGGCGGTGATATGCATCCATGTGAGGAGTACTATCTGTGAACCTCTACGCAGAAATTGTGTGTATATGTGAAAACCAATCATTCATGCAAGGAGAATCACATTCCTGGCTTTTAGAAAGCTTACAGTCCAACAAGTGGTGTCAGGGAAGGCCTTAGAAAAGAAAAGTGTTAGAATTGCTAGAAGTTCTATGAGGGGAAAAACTCAAAGGGGAGAGAACTGATAATGAGATTAATTAAGGATCGTAGAAGCAGCCAAAAAGGAGAAAGGCATTTTAGGAAAAAGGAACCACCCAGAGCAAGTGCCCTAAGGTTTCTGACTCTGTTCTAAGACAAGGGAGCTGAATAGGTTCTGTTGGTGACCGAAAGAAGATGCCTATCAAGGAGAGCCTTGCAGTCTATTACCAGGCTCTGCTTTAGTTTTCTGTATGGCTGTTGAAGTAGACCAGAAGGCTCGATGATGGAGCAACTTGTTATGGTGCTTACTGCAGCAGACTGCAAAAGCAGTTTGATGGAAGCAGACAGGTGCTTTCTGTGGAGTAAAAAGCCAGAGGAATCAGGTCTTCATCAATAACCTAGAACTTAACCTTTTCCATTCGTTACCCCTGCCTCCCCATTACTGAACATCTACCTTTGCAAAGGTAGTCTTCTAGGCTCAGAAATGGATGACTAAGCTTTATGGACCTTATTGTGGAGCTAGACAAGCCAGTTCATAAACAATCACTTCCTTATGTGTGAACTCGAGGTCCATAGGGTGACTTTAGAAGTAGTGAGGTAGAGCATAGAAAAGGTCTCTCAAGCAATGACATTTGAATGGAAATGACAGTGGGAAGGCTAGCTTTCCACTGGAGATTGCTTTTCATGGCTGGATTACAGAGACAGGTGGTGTTGGAACACAGGAGATTGAGAAAGCAGAAATTATCTTTAACCCAGTGACTTATCAGCAAATGGCCATGCTCTACATGCAGTTGTATAAGGATCTTTTCTGGTTTTCTAATATTATGCAATATTACTTGATAACTATTGTGTTGGTACAACTGAACAAATTACTATGGATACTCTAACCCATACAAGTTGTTACTACTATTAGCAAGAAATAGAAGCAGAGACAGAAACCAAGCACTGCAATTACATTAGAACTAGACTTCATGCTTAGATCAGTTTTAGTGTGACATTTCTGTTTACCATGTACGTAGCTAAGTGTTGAAAGAAAAACAGGGCTTAGGAGAACATTGCCACTTAGTTTCTCCAGAGAGTCTTTGAGTGTGGTTACATCACTGGTTACATTTGATGATTACATTTTAATATTGTCTCAGATTTCTGTAGCTCTGAATGGCCATGAGTGCTTTGATGGCCTCTACAAAAATCTGTAGTTTTAAGCAACTCCTTATTAAAAAAGATTTTATTTTTAAGTCTATGTGTGTGTGTGTGTGTGTGTGTGTGTGTGTGTGTGTGTGCGTGCGTGTTCAGTGTAGGCATAAGTGCAGGTGTCTGCTAAGGTCAGAGGCATGGATCTCCCTGTAGCTGATGTTACCAGGTGATTGAACTATGCAATATGAGTTCTGGGAGTCAAACAGATCCTATGCAAGAGTGGTATGTGCTCTTAACTACTCAGAAATCTTTCCAGTCCTTTAACTCCTTATCTTAAAAAAAAAAAAAAAAGAACTACAAAATCTTAAAGAATTCAGTTAGTGAAGAAAACCAGTTAAAACCCAAGGTATTTTCTAATTCCTGGGAGATTAGAAATTCTAAATATTTATAATTAGATTGTTTGAAAGGTAGAAAACTGCCTACTAAAATGGTAATTTAAAACAATGTTTTAAAGTTATTCTTAGGTCTGCGTCTGTGTGAATGTCTGTGTGGTATGTGCACTTGTGTGCAGCTGCTCTTAGAGGCCACAGAGAGCGAGCCCCTGGAACTGCAGTTTCGGCAGGAGACCTGCCATGAGTGCTGGGAGTTGACCTTGCACATCAGGTCCATGCTCTTAACCTCTGAGCATCTCTTCGAGGCCATTTTAAAGCATAGGTGAAGCCTGCTATAGGAAGGGGACTCAGACTTACACACTTAACTGCCAATTATATACGCATGTAAAACTGAGTTTGAGTATTGACTCCTAATTACAAGTATACCATTAATATAATGTAGTGCAAGAAGTGACTGGACCTATGAGCTGGGGAGCAAACCTTTTACAAACAAGCCTTATTGGGGGAAGCGCAGTAGGTAAACAGTTCTTTGGTCTATAGGATGTGTCAGGTCTTTATCAACCTCTTGTAGAAGGTACAATCTCCCTTTAGTGAGTTGTTGAAAATATTCTGATATTGTTCTGATGATTAAAGGCTGCTGGCCTTCTTTTACCCATGTTTCCAGAGAAGCTTCATTAACCTAATGAACCATCTATGGTCAGAGCAGTACTGCATACCTTTATCCTAGCACTTGGGAGGCAGCTCTCTGTGTTCCAGGCCAGCCTGATCTATGTAGTTCCATGACAGCCAGAGCTAAAAAGTGAGACCTTGTCCTAGAAAACAACGAACAAGCAAAAAGCCAGGCCTGGTAGCTAACATGTTCTTCCCATAACATCTTTTCCTGACAGTATCTGTTTGTGAGAGTCAGTTTGTGGTGGGTCCTCTGGACCTCTTTTATAGTTGCTGGTTACATCTGTGCAGCCACCAAAATGTGTTTTCAGGGCTAGCTTTCTATGTTGCTTAGGGCATGCTAAGAAGAAATAGGGAGTCCCTGACAGGGATTAGTGTATTTTTATTGCTTCTGTCTATATTTGTTAAGTCTGGACAGAAACTAACAAAATTCTTATAAGACTGAAAGAAAGGGAAGTAAAGGCTCACATCACAAGAAGTAATAATGAATATTTGTTTCTCAAGTCTTAAAAGATTCCTTTGTTTCTTTCCCAAAACTTGAGTCAATTTGTGATAATTCATTCCCAAATCAAGCCTTTTAAATTGTAGAAGTTGTTGTTACATATGATTAAATACAGAGGAAAATAATTGGACTTCTTCAGAACTTCCTGGACAGAACACCAACAGCACAGGCTCTAAGATCAACAATCAATAAATGGGATCTCATGAAACTGAAAAGCTTCTGTAAAGCAAAGGACACTGTCATCAGAATAAAATGATAGCCTACAGACTGGGAAAGAATCTTCACCAACCCTATATCTGACAGAAGGCTAATATCCAGAATATATAGAGAAGAAGTTAAACAGCAACAAATCAAGTAACCCAATTAAAAAATGGAGTACAGAGCTAAACAGAATTCTCAATAGAGGAATATCAAATGGTAGAAAAACACTTAAAGAAATGCTCAACATCCTTACTCAACAGGGAAATGCAAATCAAAATGACCCTGAGATTCCACCTTACCCCATCAGAATGGCTAAGATCAAAAACTCAAGTTACAACACATGCTGGAGAGGATGTGGAGAAAGAGGAACCCTATTCCATTGCTGGTGGGAATGTAAACTTGTACAACCACTTTGGAAATCAATCTGGTACTTTCTCAGACAATTAGGAATAGTGCTACTCAAGATCCAGCTATACCACTCCTAGGCATATATTGAAAAGATGTTCAAGTATACAACAAGGACATTTGCTCAACCATGTTCATAGCCACTTTATTTGTAATAGCTAGATGCTGGAAACAATCCAGATGGCCCTCAAGAAATTGTGGTACATTTACACAATGGAACACAACTCAGCAATTAAAAACACAGCTAGGGTCAGATGGAAGGGGAGGAGGTCCTCCCCTATCAGTGGACTTGGAAAGGGGCAGGGATGAGATGAGGGAGGGATGGGGAGAGTCGGAGGAAATGAGAGAGGGGGCTACACCTGGGATACAAAGTACATAACCTGTGATTGATACATATAAATAAACAAAGAAATCATGAAATTTGCAGGCAAATGGTGGGCTCTGGAAAAGATCATCCTGAGTGAGATATCCCAGAAGCAGAAAGACACACATGGTATATACTCACTTATAAGTGGATATTAGACATATAATCATACTAAAAGTTGTACATCTAAGGAAGCTAATCAAGAAGGAAGACCCTGGATAAGATGATCAATCCTCACTCAGAAAGGCAAACGAGATGGACATCAGAAGAGGGAGAAAACAGGGAACAGGACAGGAGCCTATCATAGAGGGCCTCTGAAAGACTACACAGTAGGGTATCAGAACATATCCTGAGATGCATAGCCAAACTTTGGGCAGATTGCAGGGAATCTTATGAAAGAAGGGTGAGGTAGAGAGACCTGGAGGGAACAGGAGCTCCACAAGGAGAGCAACAGAACCAAAAAATCTGGGCCCAGGGGTATTTTCTGAGACTGATACTCCAAACAAGGACCATGCATGGAGATAACTTAGAACCCCTGCACAGAAGTAGCCCATGGCAGCTCAGTGTCCAAGAGGGTTCCCCAATAATAGGAACAGGGATGGTCTCTGACATGAACTCATGGGCTGGCTCTTTGATCACCTCCACCTGAGTGGGGAGCAGCCTTACCAGTCCACAGAGGAAGACAAAGAAACCAGTCCTGATGAGACCTGATAGATGGAAGGGGAGGAGGACATCCCCTATCATTGGGCTGGGGGAGGGGCATATGAGAGGAAGAGGGAGGGAGGATGGGATTGGGAGGGGAATGGGGAAGAGGTTACAGCTGGGATACAAAGTGAATAAACTGTAATTTATAATAATAATAAAAACTACCCGCATACCCTTGTATTAGAGCTATTCACAATAGCCCTATTAGGAAACTAGCCTAGATGGAGAAAGAAACAGCGTATACATAATTGTGTTTTATTCAGTAAAAAAGAACAAAGTTGTGTTATTTGCAAGAAGCTGTTATTTGCAAGAAAATGGATGGAACTGGAGATAATCGTGTTAAGCTAAATAAGCCAAATTTAGAAACAAATATGTCTGTCTTAGAATCTGGTATTTTAAAAAGACATGAAAGTATCTGAGAGGAGAAAAGGAAACTGGGAATAAGGGGGCAAATAGAAGGGTGTTGGGAGTTGAAAATCACATGAAGGCTTGATAGTAAAAGTAACACTGGAGTCTGCATGTTTGCAAACTGGATGCTTTGTTAGCAGACATAAAAACCACGGAGAAGATTCAGGTGTGGGGGTGCATGCCTGTAAGCCCAGAACTCAGAGGCAGAGCCAGGATGACCCTTAGTTAAAGGCCAGCCTAGCCTACACAGTGTATTCTGGGCTACAGAGCAAAACCTTTTCTCAAAAAGGCCCCTCAAGGATATCCAAGCAATTTTGTTGCTCATCTCTGTCATAGCTCTTCAGTGACCAAGTGCTTTAGTCTTAGCAAAGTCAACCTGTCTTTGGGATCCGTGAATGCAGGCCTGGACTTCTTGTTAGTACTGAAGCTCCCCATGGCTTCTGTTTCATTCAAAAATCTTTTATCCAGTGTGGCCACCGGTATCACTTAGCTCAAGTGTCTAGACAATTTGCTTCGGATAACACAGGAGTGCTTGCATCCTTACCTTGCACACTTATGTTGTAGAGATGTTTCTTTCTCTTATGCTTCAGAGTCAAGCCTCTGCTTTCTCACCCCCATCCCTCATGGGGCTTTCAGATGTCTGACCATCATGTTGGAGATACTGTGATACGGCAGGGCTTCCTGGCCACTGAAGCTTTATATCAGCACTAAGACTATTTCTCTACCATTAGAAATGGTAGTACTTCAGAGTAGTACTGCAACTAGAGTAGTACTTCAGATTTCCTTCAAGAAGTTTCCCTTTGTCTTCACAGTATGGCTAAATTTTTGGTTGAGTAGACTGGCTGTTGGCCTATCTGGAGTATTGGCACACCTTGCTCACTAAGTCAAACCCTTTCTAGCTTTTGATTTAAATGAGAGTCTTGTGACTATTTCTCTTACTGCATACTTATGAGAGCATGGTAGAGTTACTAACTGATATAATCGCAATATTTTTGCATTATAGAAAATAGGACTGAGGAGAGTGAGAAAGATGGTACAATGGCCTTTTAATGGCACAATTAGAACTTACACATTTATTGGTTAAGCTCTCTATTTCATATGTCATCCATTTTGTGTTCCATTAGTCATCCCCTCCCCAAGTTACTATAGTAGCATAAAAGACCATTAGTTCTAGATCATTACATCAGACTTAAAAGTAATAGGTTTGAAATACTGTGAGAATTACCAAAGTAAGGGGGTACAGCTACTTCACACAAGCACAGCGCTGATAGACCTTCTTGGTTCCGGGTTGCTCTGCTTTATGTTTGTAAAAAAAAAAAAAAGAAGTATCTAAAAAGTGTATTGAAGCAAGGAGGGCCTGGAGCAGCACGTTATGATTGTTTTAGAACACATTCATAGAGTTAGTAGGCACAAAGGGGAAGAGCAGACTGCTAGCAGTCCACTTTCTGTGAGCACAGAAATGTTTGGGAGTGTGCTGCTCCTTGCCTCAGGTCATTATCTGCAGTTGCCCTTTCAGCTTCGCAGATGGGTTTAGTGACAACTCTTCGATCTAGCTTCATAACCTGTGCAGTCAAGCCCAGGCTGGGAACAGAATACCATCCACTGAGTGGTATAATTGACAGGCATTATTCCTCACAATTCCAGAGGCGAGACAGTCCCTATCAAGGTAGCAGCCCTTTTAGGTCCTGGTGAGAGCTCTGTCTCTGACTTGCAGATGCAGTCTTCTTGACGTAGCCTCACAGAACCTTTTCTCTTGGTGTGTAGTGGGTATCCTCTATATACCAATACTGGACAGAGCATAATCCCTTATGACCTCATTTAACTATTGTCTCCTCGGTTCTGATCTCTAGTTATGGTTATGGGACTTAGGGTTTAGGGCTTCCATGAGGGAATTTTGGTTGGATACAAACGAAAGGATTGTTTCCGCTTCCAATTTAAAAGTACAAGAAATGAGCTTACAACCTATCAAATAAAACCACCACTATACCATTTGTTTCAGGATTTCTGTTAGCGCACTCCGCCCCCCCCCCCCCCACACACACACAAAGCCCTTGTGTGCCAAAGCAGAAAGAAAGCCACTGGCACTGGCCTGGGCTTTTGAAACTTCAAAGCCCACCCCCACTGACACACTTCCTCCAACAAGGCCACACCTCCTAATCCTTTCAAATAGTGCCACTCCCTAAGCAAATACGTGAGCCTGTGGAGCTATTCTTATTCAAACTACCACAAGCAGCTTGGCCTATAGTAGGGTTTTTCTAAATGTCTGCCCCAGTGAAATGCTCTTTCTGCAAAACAGAAAGTAAGTACTGTTTTTGTTTTGGCCTGACAAGATTTTTGACATCTGATACCTGCACGTGTAGTTCAAAGTTTTTCAAACTGTTGCAATTTCCTGTCAGCCCCTGTGAGGAGGTTCCTTCCTAAAGCAGCCTGAAGAGAAGAATCCCTTGGCAACTGAAGTTTGACCTGCTTTTTTTGATTTCCTTTCCCCAGTGCACTGTCACATGAAATGCTGGGATTCCCAATGGCATGAGACATTTATGGTAAAAACAATTTCAGTTAAAATGGCTCAGCTGGAGCCCAATGATCACAAATCAGCTCAAGTCAAGTCAGTAGCAGCTTGTTGATGCAGTCAGAAATCTTAGTAGTTTTGTTTTGTTTTTAAAATGTGAGGGATTACAAAAGAGTCATGTTACTACAAGATAGTAGTATTGGACACAAGAAAAGAAAGATACCATTTCTCTTATATCAACATAACTAGTGGGGAAGCCTGCCTCTTTGAACTACACTACTGCGTAAGTACACATCTGTAATGAGCATGCTGTGCATACTTTAATTGTTCACTGAAGGAATGAACAGTTTATGAGCATATTTTCAGTGCAATCTGTCTTAATGGTTGAGAAAATTTTTGTAGGAATTTGATCTTGATTTTTTTCTTTATTGTTAGCTTACACGTAAAACTGTATTTGTTATGTGCATATATTTAAAAAAAGACTTATATGTCTTTTAATATTTTTTCTTTTAAATATTTTTAACCATGTGTGCATTTGAGTTCAGGTACCTTCAGAGCCCAGCAAAGAGTGCTTCAGGTTACCAGGGAGCTGCAGCTACAGGTGTTTGTGAGTTCCCGGATGTGGGTGCTGGGAGCCAAACTTAGATCCTCTGCAATAACAGTGCTCTTAACTGCTGAGCCATCTCTCCAGCCCCACAACATGATATTTTGGTGTATTCATACATTGTGGAGGTATTTATATTTAACATGTGCTTTAATTTGTATACTTTTTTTTATGGTGAAAACACTTAAAATCTACTCTCATAGGGGTTTTCAAGCATATAAGATATTTTATTGGGTGCAGTCACCAAGATTAATGAAACCTATTCAATGCTCCTGTTTTGTGACCTTTGAACAAAATTCCTCACTCTTCAAAACTCAGCTTTACTTTATTTCTATGAATTCATTTTCACACTCCAATTGAAAATATTATGCAGTCATTATCTTTCTGTTCTGTAACATAATGTCCTCTAGAATCATCCATATTGCTGAAAACAACAGGATTACCTTAGTTTTGTTTTTGGTTTTTTTTTTTGGTATCTTTCTATCATCTATCTCTTTGTCTGTCATCTTTTTTTCTTTCTTGTTTGCTTTCTGTATTCATCATGGCATGGTCACTTTAGTGATGCTACATCTTAGTTATTGGGAGTACAACAGCAGTCAGAGTGCATGTCAGATAAATACTTTTCACCAGTGCTTCCAGTTTTGAATTTGAATGTTAGTAATTGTCACTTTTTAAATTCCTTTTTATTCTTTAAAAAAATTGATACATATATACTATGGACCTTAACAATGCCCACTCTGCACCCCCACCACGCAACTCCTCTTGGCCCCTTCCAACATATCGCTCTCTCAAATTCACATCCTGTTTTTGTTTTAGAGTCTATAAAATCCAATTCATGTTGCTTGTCGGCATGGGCATGTGGTCATCCTCGGGTGTGGGCATCCACGAAGAAGAACGATT
Source organism: Pachyuromys duprasi (assembly GCA_028658305.1). NCBI lineage: Eukaryota > Metazoa > Chordata > Mammalia > Rodentia > Muridae > Pachyuromys > Pachyuromys duprasi. Next base: position 37,631,294 of record CM053749.1, read on the forward strand.
CTCCCTCTGCAGCCATCAACTGCTAATAAAAACCCTCAGAAGTGGGGCCTTGGGAGCTCCTCCCCACTCCATGCCAAATTTTCAACTGGCTCGATCTTGTGCTCACTCTCCTGCGATGGTTCCTGGGTATTGGATGGGGAGAGGCCATTGCAGCTGCAGCCTGTGCTGCTTGCCCTGCTGGGAGATGGAGAGTCCAGGGCCATGGCACTGCCCTCAGGCTACAAGCACAAATAGGAAGCTGGTAAGCATTGTGGGGAGCGGGGGCAAACATCAAGGGCAGGGAGGTGTTTGGCAGCCAGGAGCTCCCACAGAACCTGTCCTGGGCACCCTGTCTAGCTGAAACACCACTCTGAGTCTGGGAAACAGTGGAATACCAGAGACCAGTTTCAGCAGTATTTATAGTGCTGTGTTGCTGCTGGAGACCAGAGAGGCCATGTTGATTTGAGTGACCTGTATTGCCTCCTGAGGCATGTTGAAGTCTGTGGCCTATGCTGCTGCTGAGGGCTGTCTTGGCATCCATGGTCCTACTGCAGCATGCTGTGTGTGTGCGGTGGGGTGGGATGGTATTTTAATGATGTCTGTGACCCATGTTACCAGTGACATGGCCACTCTATTAGTGATGTTGTGGGGTGGTTGGAGGGTTAATTGTAAATAAGAAAGAACAGCCAGAGGCATCTGGAAGAGGGCAGAGCAGAGAAAAAGACTGAACATGGCCAGGGCTAGAGAAGCAGGAATAGCAGGGGATAGCAAAAGGGAGAATAAAGGAGACAGCAGAAAAGCAAGAGGAGAATAGGGACAGGGCGTATAAAAAGAATGAGGATCTGCGGTGAGAAGCACCAGGAGGCCAGTGTGGGAAATTTGAAATGTGTACTGGGTAAGTCCCTTGTGAGGAGGGACTATAGGAGCCTGGAGGCTAGCATGAACTTGGATATTTTGGTAGCTGCTACAGGTGTATGCCAATAGAGAGCCCTATGTCCTCACACCAGATAGAAAGACTGTATTAACCTGAGATTTTTGGAGATTGTGTCTTCTAGGAATGTCCAAAGCTATACACACAAAGTGTCACTAACATGGCTGCCTAAACGTGCGCTGAACAAGCATGACACTGTTTGACATGCCAAAGTGGGTGGGGGAAAGACCACAAGGTCTTCATTCCTACACAAAGAGCTGCAGGAAACTAAGGAATGCTGAGTTTGCATTTCTTCCATCCTTCCCAAGGAAAGGGCAAAACAACTGATTAGCTAGTAAGCAATGGTCCACCGTGAAAATGTACATACAAGTAAAATTACACAGGCCAAGCAGGTTATTCTTTTTTTTTTTTACTTATTTTTTATTTTTTTGTTATCAATCACAGGTTAGATACTTTGCATCCCAAGCATAGCCCCCTCCCTCATTCCCTCCCACCCTCCCCAACCCTCCCTCATCCCCTCTCCGCCCCTTCCAAGTCCACCAACGGGGGAGGAACTCCTCCCCTTCCATTCAACCCCAGCTCATCCTGTCTCCTCAGGGCTGGCTGCAATGTCCTCTCCTGGGATCTAGCCAGTCTGTCACTCCCGGCATGCATGGGGGAGGGTCAAAGAGTCAGCCATTAAGTTCAAGACTGAAACAGTCTCTGTTCCCTCATTAGGGTCTTTAGTCCTACACCGAGCTATCCTGGGCCCCATCTGATCGGTGTTCCAGGACACATCCACACGTGGTCCTTGGTTGTAGAAACCGTCTCATACAAGACC
>CM053749.1:37639160-37726090 GCA_028658305.1 Pachyuromys duprasi
TTTGCAAATTTCAAAAAAGTGGAAAATTCTTTTAAAAAATCCTCTGTATTTAAGCCTGAGATGCAAATCTTTTATCTTAAAGGAAAGTCACCAATCAACTTTCTTTATTAGGAAGAAAATCCAAAGATTTTTGAGTACACCTGGAACAATTCTAAAGCCATTTGACTGTGCCACTGGCTCACTTCTTTACATTTCTTCATAGCATCACCATCGTTCAGTGTCACTTGGCTGTGCTAGGTCATTTTAAAATGCTTTTTTCTTTTTTTTTGACTCAAGTGACAACACATGCTGGAGAAGATGTGGAGAAAGGGGAATCCTCCTCCATTGCTGGAGGGAATGTAAACTTGTACCACTTTGGAGCTTTCTCAGACAATTAGGAATAGTGCTACATCAAGATCCAGCTATACCACTCCTAGGCATATATCTAAAATGTGCTCAAGAGTACAGCAAAGACATTTGCTCAACTATTTTCATAGCAGCTTTATTTGTAATAGCCAGAATCTGGAAACAACCCAAATAGCCCTCAACTGAAGAATGGATACAGAAATTTTGGTACATTTATACAATTGAATACTACACAGCAACTAAAATCAAGGAAATCATGAACTTTGCAGGCAAATGGTGGGAACTAGAAAAGATTATCCTGAATGAGGTATCCCAGAAGTAGAAAGACACACATGGTATATACTCACTTATAAGTGGATATTAGACATATAATATAGGATAAACATACTAAAATCTGTATACCTAAAGAAGCTAAGCAAGAAGGAGGACCCTGGGTTAAGATGCTCAATCCCCATTCAGAAAGGCAAACAGGATAGATATCGGAAGAGGGAGAAAATGGAACAGGACAGGAGCCTATCACAGAGGACCTTTGAAAGACTCTACCCAGCTGGGTATCAAAGCAGATGCTGAGACTCATAACCAAACTTTGGGCAGAGTGCAGGGAATCTTATGGAAGAAGGGGAGACAGAAAGACCTGGAGAGGACAGGAGCTCCACAAGGAGAGCAACAGAACCAAAAAATCTGGACACAGGGGTCTTTTCTGAGACTGATACTCCAACCAAAGGCCATGCATGGAGATAACCTAGAACCTCTGCACAGATGCAGTCCATGGCAGCTCAGTTTCTAAGTTGGTACCCTAGTAAGGGGAACAGGGACTGTCTCTGACATGAACTCAGTGGCTGGCTCTTTGATCACCTCCCCCTGAGGGGGGTGTAACCTTGCCAGGCCACAGAGGAAGACAATGCAGGCACTCCTGATGAGACCCGATAGGCTAGGGAAGGGGAGGAAGACTTCCCCTATCAGTGGTCTTGGGGAGGGGCATGGAAGGAGAAGAGGGAGGGCAGGTGAGATTATGAGGGGCGGAGGGAGGGGGCTACAGATGGGATACAAAGTGAATAAATTAAAAAAAATTTTAAAATGCTTTTTAAAAATCCTTATTCCTTTCTTCCTTCCTCCCTCCCTCCCTCCCTTCCTTCCTTCCTTTCTTCCTTCCTTTCTCTTTGGCCAGGGTCCTGTTATGAAGCCTATGGTGGTCTAGAACTCACCTTGAACTCCTCATCACCACCTCTGCTTCCTTTTGAATGATCAATCCTTGCTTCTTAAGCCAGCCATGTTCCTCTGTGTATTGTTGGTATGGACAGTGTTTCTTGATGAGAGACTTGAAATTCTGCTGTGCTCGTGCATGCGTGTGTGTGTGTGTGTGTGTGTGTGTGTGTGTGTTTATGAACACATCTCTACCCTTCCAGATGTCAAAGGAGAGCACTGGGAGCCTTCCTCAATTACTCTCTGCCTTATTCCTTTGAGATACAATCTCTTACTGAGCCTGGACTTTGAATTTTTCTTCAATGATGACTGGCTAGCAAGTGTCAGGTATCTGCCTGTCTCCACAGCACCCAGTCCCCAGTGCTGAGTTTGTGAACATATGCTGCTATGCTCAGCTTTACCTGGCTGCTGAGGATTCAAATTCAGATCGTTATGTTTGTGAAGCAAGTACTCATTCCACTAAACCATCTCCTTCACATAAGACCCTCAGTTCTTACATGAACACTGATAAACTCTCCCTTGACTCATATTTCCTTACTGGCACTGGCTGTTTTTCCATAGAATTACTGGGAATTTTGTTGTGACATTAGACATGATTTTGAAGAGATTAAAAAAAAAACATTATCACTCCTCTATTTAATAATCACCTGCTTTTATTAGAATGAAAATACTATGGACTTTTAGGCCTTTAATAGCTTCCTCTTCCAGAAATTCTTCAGGAATCACTTAAAGATATGTTTGCTCTTTCCCATGATCTCATGACAATCTTTATTATTGGAACACATATCTTCATGGTTTTCTCATATTTTTGCATTCCTGTGGAACAGTGAGACCCCTCTTTGTTCCAAGTGATCTCTTTGAGAACGTCTTTATAGCAAATATTTTGGAAGATGAAGATCTTGTGTCTGCAGTGCAAAGGGCAGGTGTGTCCAGCATAGTACAGATGCATTGTCCCCCCTGGACAGACGCCAGACATGCTTACAGCCCTTCGTATAATCCCACACTCAGATGCTGCTCCTCTGAAGCACGTTTGTGGAACAAAGGGCCTGCTGCGTTGCCTAGCAACTGCTGCTGATGCTGTGTGCAGTTCAGCAGACTCCTTGGCTTTGTCTTCTTATATTCTGCAGGCGTCACTTGTTAGCTCACAACACAGATTAAAAAAAATATTAGACCTGTCTCAGTTACTTTTCTATTGTTGTGACATGACAGCACAGCCAAGGCAACTTATAAACCAAAACATTTAATCTGGGCTTCACTGTTCCAGATGGTTAGAGTCCATGGGCATCATGGTGTGGAATATGGCAGGCAGGCAGGCATGGAGTTGGAGTGGAAGCTGAGAGCTTACATATGATCCACAAGCAAAGAGCAGGTGATGGTGGGCCCGCTATGTGTTTTTGAAACCCTCAAAGCCCACCCCAGTGACATACTTCCTCCCATAAGGCCATATCTCCTCATTCTTCCCAAAACAGCGCTGTCAAGCAGGAGCCCTATGGAGGCTATTCTCACTCAGACTACCATGTTCCATTTCCTAGTCCCTATAGGTTTGTAGTCATATCATAGCTCAAAATGAATTTGGTTCAACTTCAAACGTCTCATAATCTTTCAGGCTTAACACTTTAAAAGCCCAAAGTCTTGTCTTTTCTGAGACCCAAGGAAGACTCTTAATTGTAATCTCCTTTAAAAGCAAAATCAAAAAGCAAATTAAATACTTTTAACATACCATGGCACAGAATATACAATATCATTACAAAAGGGAAGAATAGGGGCACAGTGAGGAGAAACTGGATCAAAGCAAGACCCAAACCAAGAAGGACAAATTCTAAATCCTATAGAGCTAAGTCCCAGGTCAAAGGGCTTATATGGCTCCTGAAATCTCTCAGCTCTTCTTTAATGACTGAAACACACTATTCTCTTTTAGCCTGGTTCTATTGCCTGTATTCAGCTCTCCCTTGCAGGTTATCTGTGGCTCTGGAGTCTCCAATATCTTGGGGTCACCAATCCAGGCTTCATCTTCACAGCTTCATGCAATGGCCTCTCGGGGCTTTCGTGCAGAGACAACCCTGATACATTCCTGGCTTTAGCAGATTTCTTTAACCAATGAAGAAAATTCCCCATCTTCTTTACTCTTATACTCTTCATGATTCTAAAGCCACAACTACATGGCTGGTGCTGCCTGAGGGGGATGGGATATGGCCCCCTCCTTCAATTATGTTTGTATAAGCTTTTTCTTATTGTTATTCTTTAGGAACATATACTTCCTTCCGCCTTTTCACAAATTGCAGGATTATCTGGGTGTGAGTCTTACCCTGAGCATATTACTCCCTTTATTTCATTTAGCATCAGGCCTTTCTTTAAACTTATCTCTTTGAGCAAAAGACTTGGCACCAGAGACCAGCTCCAGTACACAGGGTAAACCAAGGTGGGTTGCAGAATTTGCGATGATCAGATGGTGTCTGGTGTTTCTCTCTATACTTAACGCTTAATCTTTCAGCTTTGCTCTCTCTATATACAGTTTAACTCTCAGGGACTGCTGGTCATAAGAGTCTTCAAAGGAAAAGAGAGGTAGCACAGAATTGAACACAGAATCTTCAGATTCAGGATTTGAAGCTGTATCAATTGAGCTATCCAGGCCTTTTGGTTTCTCTGCCATTTTAGTTCTCTGGCTAAAAACTTTTGTTTAACAGCAGAGGGTCTTTATCAGTTAAGTCAGGTGGCTCTTTTAACTCAGAATACAAGCAGCACGGCCCTGACGGTTTCTTGCTGTAAATACAAAGGGTTGTGAAAAGAAAAAAAAAAACAACTTTAGTTTCTTTTAACTTATTGGCTTAGTAGTGAACAGAGGCTTGCTGCAAGCTAGAGTCCTAATTAAAAAGGCTGATAAAACACTTCAGACAGCTTATCATTTACTAAACTTAGTAACTTAGAGCCTGTAAAACATACACTTTTGGTAGACAAAGCAGGTAGATCTTTATAAACCTCTAACGCACTTGGACACATACAATCAATAGACAAAACAAGGGAGTTCCCAAAGACACCATCCATCCATATATGTGTAAAAATACACATATAAATATAAACATATACATACATATATATATAGACACTACATACAGACAATTACACATACAAACATACAGACAGACACATTTTTGGATGAAGCTGGTAGCCTCAACAACTGTTTAATTCTGTCTTGTGTTTTTATATTGTCTAGTAGAAATGTTCTTTATGGATGGAAAAGTACTATGTCATTCAAAAAAAGATACAATTGTTACATAAAAATGGAGTTACAGGAGGGCTATTGATCCTAACATTTAACTAAATATTTTGTTTATTGTAAGTTTAAAGCAGTGGTTTTATCTATATGCTCATTATGAGTTCAAAGCAGAAGTTTTGTCTTTTTCTTATTTCAAATGAATATTATGTGTTCAAAGCAAATTTTTTTTATATCAAGGTTTTTCTAAGAAACACCTATCTTATCTTGTATAGCTAACCATTTTTTCTTTGTTTCTATATTCATATGGCCTTTCTTATCATGGTGTACACCTGGGCCTTATCCTTGGACAAAATGTAGAATGTATCTCCTTGTTATTAATTTGTTTCAATCTTGTTTTCCTTCTTGGTGTAATGCATACAGAGGTTAACGGAGCTCCTAGTAGTTTTTGTTACACCGCAGGAAGGTTTTTAAAATTACTTGAATCAAGTAATAAATTCTTGGACATTCTTTAAAATCCTCACTAGGGGTTATGAAATCATCAATTGATTTAAACAGCACTATGTCATAAAGGTACATCTTCAAAATAATGTGCAGGAAATCTGCCCAAAAGAGTGAAGTAATAAACAGTGAGGGTCTCTGCCATGCCAGAAAGGCAGTATAGCAACACTAAGTCTCAAGGCAAAATCCTTGGGTCCTTGCCTAAACTAGGGACACATCCATTTGCCAGCCATGCAAAAACAAATGGGCTGCCTCCAGGAAGCTCACTTGCTTGCTTCTTCCAGCCCAGCATGCAACTGCTTCCAGAAATGTGGCTTCAGCCTTACATTCCCTGGTCTTATTTTCTTCCACAAATTATGTATTTTGTACTTCCTTTTGCCCCGCTTGCTTTTTTTCTTTGTAGATTTGAGAGAAAGTGATCATGAATAACTACCTAGAGTCAATGTTAGGCTGTCCTGAAATCTCTTCTGCCAATGGAATTAGTTCAAAATGCTTCAGGTTAGCCCTTTGCAGACTTTTAGGACAAGAGCAGAAAGCAGCCGCATTTTTTGCCAAAATATCAAGAGAATGATTTCTTATCCATTTGTAAATATTGTTCCCCTCTGAAACTTCTTGGACCAGGCTTCCTGCACAGTCCACATTGCTCTCAGCACTACTGTCTTCCAAGCTCCTGCTAAACCTGCCTGTTAATCCTTACAGTGTTCAACTTATTTTCTAGACTAAAGCTTTAAAGTTTTCCTCTTTCTCCTGAAAGCAGCATGATCAGGCCCGACACAGCAAAGCATGTTGCTCCCTGGTATGGACCTCTTAGTTATTATTCTATTGCTGTGATGAGACACTATGACCAAGACAACTTATAAGAGAAAGCATTTAATTTGGGACCCACGATTCAAGAGGGTGAGTTCATAACTATCATGGCAGGAGGCAGAGAAGGAAGAGAGAGACAGACAGACAGACAGACAGACACCACACACACACACACACACACACACACACACACACACACACACAGAGAGAGAGAGAGAGAGAGAGAGAGAGAGAGAAACACCTCATAATCCTTCCCAAAACAGCTGGACCAATTAGGGTCCAAATATTCAAACAGACCCTACAGGGTCCATTCTCATTCAAACCACCAGAGACCCTTTGTAGTTCTGAACTAGTTTTTATACCATAAAATATAGGTCATAACCTTGTATACTCATCCTTTTCTCTTGACACTTATTCGAGAGTAATTTGAGACAGTTTGCATGAAACACAATTCTTTTGGTTTGGTCTTCAAAAAAGGGAATCTGGAGACTTCCCAGAGTGCCTTAGTAAACTCTTGAGTAGAGAAACTTTTGTGAATGAATGCCCTAGAGAATCGAGGAAATTGAGCCTGACTAGTGAATTAATTATCTTTTCCACTAGAGGGCGCATGTCACCAGTTTAAGGATTATTTCAAAGTGTTTGCTTTAGAGACTTGTGCAGCAGTGATCCATGTACTTAAGAGTATGCGTTAATGTATTAAAATATAGCAGAACATATTAGAAAATGGCGCTCTTGTCTAGTTACACTTATCTTCACTCAGAAGCTCCAGTTGAGAGCAAATATCCTTTTTTTTTTTTTTTTTTTGAGACGAGGGTTTCTCTGTGTAGTCCTGGCTATCCTAGAACTCATTCTGTAGGCCAGGCTGGCTTTGAACTCTCAGAAATCTACTTTCCTAGATTAAAGGCATGTGCCACTTCCCAGCAATATGTAATCTTAAAACATAAGTTCCCATGATTTTTTCAGTTTCTACAGACCTGAAAATATATATCAGCTTGTACATACTGACCGAAGACACACAGTGGAAGCCAGACTAGAAGTTGTGCAGGTTAGCTACTTTGACAGCTAGGAACAAATAGATTCTATGTTGCCTGTGTTGGTAAGAGAGACAGTATTGACTATCAAGGGAAGAAGTGGCAGAGAGTTTCTTTGTTCACTTATGAATGAATTTATTTCTGTTTACCTTTTACATTTTGCCCAGGAGGTCAGAGCTCGCTTATATTTCCATCAGTCTTTGACTTTTAATGTACCTGAGTCATTCATCCTTTTAAGGGTTTTGCATGTGAATGATGTGGTTTAGAAACTTTATAATTTCCGGTGCGATCTATGGGTTTTGAGCATAGGAAGATACATGTGCTGAAGTTTCTTTCTGCCTTCTGCTCCAAAGCTCCCCCTACCCTGGGTCCTGCTCAAGGAGCTGGTGCTTTTAGCCTTTGGCTTTGCTGAAAACATTCTGGGAAGATACAGAACCCACCTAGAAGCTAAGAGTACACTGCACCCCCATTCTTTTCTGTAAGAAAGGGCTGTTGCTCATGGGGCCCAGTTACTCAGGAGACACCTAAGGCCTCTGAAGCTGCCTTAGGTGTCCAGCCCAGCTGCTGTTTGACAGAGTTTAGTGAAAGGCCTTGTCTTCATTATCTTTACAATGGGCTGCTCAGAGCTTCACTTCGAAGGTGTGATGGTTTGAATAAGAATGACCACCACAGGCTTATCTATTTGAATGCTTGGTCACTGAGGAGTGGCACTATTTGAAAGGATTAGAAGTATTAGCCGAGCTTGATGGTGGTGGTGGTGGTGGTGGTGATGCACGCCTTTAATCCCAGCTCTTGGGAGGCAGAGGCAGCCAAATCTCTGTGAGTTTGAGGCCAGCCTGGTCTACAGAGCTAGTTCCAGGACAGCCCGGGCTAAGCAAAAGAAGCCCTGTCTATAAACACACACACACACACACACACACACACACACACACACACACACACACACACACACACACACACACACACACAGAAAGGTTAGGAGATATGTCCCAAGGTGTTTTTTTTCACAGCTGTAGAACAATGACTAAGACTGTGGGTACACAGAAAGTGCTGATTAAACCATGTTGAGTTGTGCACAGGCACAGGAAGAGCTCAGACCTGGTTTCCACTCCTCCTGGTCAGGCTGCCTGTTGGCCTCTGAGAACCTGGAAGGAGGGCGCTGTGGCCTCTCTTTATACTTTTGTCTCCAGACCTCACAGCCCTTTGCTGGGCACACACAGAGTCCTCGGTGTTGGATAACGCCTCCACGTTCAGCCCAGGCCTCCCTTTCCTCTCTGTGAGGCTGCTCAATCAGAATGTGCAGTAGGAGTAGAAACTGTTTATCTCCAGGGACCTTAGTTAAGTTGAATTCATGCGCTTTTAATTTTCTAGAAGTCAATGTTGACGCTGTGTGTCAGCTTCTTAAATGGATCTTTCCCCTTTGTTTACTTTTTTTCAGAAAACTGTCCAGGGCCTCACAGGTCCATAGGAGAGCCTCAAAGGATGCCAAGCCCCTGCCTCCGTACCCCTGAAATGATCAGTACTAAGGGTCAGGTGGGTGAATGACAACCCCCCTCCCCACCCATGTAATCGCTCTCAGCTCTCAAAATTCAATCTCACGTCCCTATTTTGACTTCCCAACTCAGACTTCTAGTTGGCCACTAGGTCGCGCTGTGTGACAAGAAATCTCAACATCTAGAACCTCCGGGAACCCAGGCCTCGAAGGGAGAAGAGGTGGTAGCAGAAGAGAAGGAGACCGGGGGAGAAGGCGATCCAGGGGATGAGGCCGGAGGAGTTAAAACCCACAGGAAGCCGCTAGACTGAATAAATGCAGCCAGCCCTGCTCCAGTAAAACACACCGCTTTGCTGCAAAACCAACGGATTCCAAGCGGAGTTAGGAACTAAATGCGCCATTGAAAGGCACCGGGTAGGAGGGTAGGAAAGGGTTCCTCTACATTTGTCAATTGTTTGGCCCTAGGACACTAAACAATTCAGACTTCGGGCTGCTAGGAGTATTTGAAATGTCCCGTGGCCCCTTGGGAATAAGTGTGCTCGGATTAATTCGTGCCTGTCTACTTCTCCCCAAGTCGTCCCCCTTTCTTCTTCTAGAACCCTGACATTTTGCACAGGTATTGTTTTGTTTTGTTTCCCTGAGGGCGAGAAGGCTTTCTTGCAGCTGTTGGTTTGATTCTCCTACTTCTCTTGCAGCAATTATTTCCCAGCTTTCCCGGCTAAGAATGATTAGAACAAAAGGAGCCTCCGGGAGGAGAGGGTGTCTGCAGGCTGCTCTGGGCTGGAGAGGATTTGTGTGTCCAGAAGCTTTTCCCACTTGGTCTTCAGGCTGCAGACTGAGCGAGAGGAAGCCAGACAGACACACACACAGAGACAGAGACAGAAAGACACAGAGAGAGACAGAGGCAGAGACACAGAGAGAGACACCCACAGAGACAGAGAGAAAGAGACAGAGAGATAGAGAGACAGAGATAGAGAGACAGAGAGAGAGACAGTAAAAGAGAAGAGAGACAGAGAGAGAATTCTATGGCTGGTGTAGGCCTTCACCTGCACTGTTTAGCCCCAGTGGGGTGCTGGCCCTAGGGACTTCTCTGCTTTGCTCTGTCTTGTTGCCACCTTCCCTCAGGTGGCTGGGAACCATGTTGGACCCTGTTCCCTTCTGGAGCAGGCTTGGAAGTGAGGTCCCTGCAGGCTTGAAGAGGCCCTCTGTTCCATGGGGTGGCTCTAAGCCGCACAAGGGTGTGAACCAGCTGTGTCGCCTCCCCCAGATGTGCTCACACGCTGGAGGGCGAGTCAGACACCAAGACTGTGGAGATGCGAGGCAGAAGCCTGCACACCGCGTGGGCGCTTTGTGCCAGCTGCCCAGAGGCCTTCGAGTGGGCCCCGCGTGCTCCAAGAATGTGCAGAGGTGGCCATTCTCATTTTTCTCGTTTCTTTTCTTCCTCTCTGGCTCCGGTTAGCTCCGGCCAGAGGCAGCCTGTGCGTGGGGCAGGGCGCAAGAGGACTGGGAGAGAACTTGAAGAGAGTTTTTGTCATTCTCAACACTACCGGGTCTAGGAGGAGGGAGGTCTAGGAAAGAAAGGCTGTGTCAGGTGTGGCTCTCCTGCTCCCAGCACCCCCTCGCCCAATCCCGCCGAGGCGACTTCTCCAGGCTCCAAGGGGCGACTTCTGATCTCACCAAAGTGTATAAGAAGAATCTGTCTTCGAGCGCTTTCCGGATAACGTCGAGCGACTACTGCATGCTTCCTCCCATGCGTCTCATATGGTTTGGCAGCCTCAAGCGCCAGACTCCCACTGCGGCCAAGGAGTGGGGTGCCAGGAATCGGGGAGCTGCAGAGAAAGGCTGTGCACTGGCCGAGTGTCCGGTTCTCATTTGGCCTTCCCAGGAGCGTGCGCGCGTGGGTGCGTGCGAGCGTGTGTGTGTGTGTGAGTGTGTGTGTGTATGTGTGTGTGTGTGTGTGTGAGTGTGTGTGTGTGAGTGTGTGTGTGTGTGTGCGCGCGCGCGCCTCTGCGCTCCCGAGCTCCTCTGTCCACCTTCACCTCTAGGAAATTTAAGGGCAGAGTTGTCAGTCTGAAGCCCCAACCTGGGCTAGGTTTTACTCGCCGACTGGGGACAAATTTAATGTGGCGAACAGAGCTCTCTCTTGGGTGACCTGTTGGGATGTCCCCCAGGTCCCAACCAGCAGCCTTCCTCTCCCTCCAGAGTGAGTGCAAGCCTCCCGGCCCTGTCCTGGAAAACCGGGTTAGACAGTGAGGCCTGGGAAAGCCATCCCGTCCCTGAGCCGGGAGCAGGCGGCCGTCCGAGTTTTCAGTCGCGGCTTGGAGACCGGGAAGGACGGAGGCCCGCCGCGTGCACAGACAGTTAGTTAATGGAAACCCTGTAAATCGGTTTTAAGTGCACCCAGGACAAGGAGTGGGGGGCGGGGCGAGAGGAAGGTGGAGGTGAATGGGGATGGCACAGAGAGACTCGAGAATGCTCGTCCTGCTGTTCTGGGACGCAGACCCTTTTTTCCCCCTTCTCCATTGTTCTTAACTTAAAAAAAAACAACCCAAAATAAACGTATTAAAGAAACTCCTCGGGACAGGGAAACCCGAGCCCCCCAGCCCGCCCCAAGCGGAGCCCGCTGCCTCCCTTGGCAGGGAAGCCGGCTGCGGCTGTCCCCCTCTCTCCCTCCCTCCCTCCTCCCCGCCTCCGGAGGGGGGGCACTGCTAGTACGGCGCTCGCCACCTCACGCCGAAGGAATGCTCGAAGTATGCACACGTTCCCAAAAGGAGACCTCCTTCACCGCCGAGGAGCATACATCACCCGTGGCAGCCTTCCACCTTCTCAGGCGTTTCGTAACCGAGTAAACTGAGAGCCGGGGAACAGCCCTCTCTATTAAGGAGCCCCGGGGCGCCGAGCCTCTTCTCAGTCGGCGCAGACGCGTTCGCCCGCAGCTGCGCTCCGTCCCCCTGCCTCCGCTGCTCGCTCCGGGCTGTGCTCCCGCGGTCGCCAGGTGCTCCCACAGAGCGCGGCGCCCTCACCCGCCCCGGGGCTCCCGCGCACCGGCTGCTGGACGCCCGCTCCCTCTGTGACTCCCGGCTCAGGTCAGTCAGTCTGGCTTCCCTCCACCCCGCAACCCCATCCCTCGCCATTCCCGTCCCCCCCCCCCCAAAAAAAGAAAACTGCTTCTGGCTTTGCACCTTTATCTGGAGCTAGCAGGATACGCCCGGCAGGGGCCGGTTAGCTTTGGAAGAGGGTTGCTCTGTGTCCCCGAGATACTCAGATCTGCTGCACAGGAACTCTGAGATTCCTTGACGGTTTTTGGAGAAGGGAAGGTTGGCACCCAGAGTGCGGCTCAGTGTGTCCGTCTGTAGGGGGAATGTCCTCTGGAGACGTTGTCGCTGTCAGGGAAGCGCGCGGGCTGCGTGGGTCGCCCTTTACTACCTGACGGCTTGGCCGGGGCTGCGGGCTTGCGGCAGGAGCGCAGGGCAGTGCAGGGAAGCTCAGCGCGCTCGGTGCAGAAGTCGGTGGACGGTCAGCGGAAGCGCTCCGGCTCGGCGAGGCCGGGAGCAAGTGGCTTCTCCGGACGCTCCAGCCCTGGCTTCACCCTCCATCGCTTTCAAAGGGTTGGTGGGCGAGGCCGGCTCTCACAGCTGCTGAGACATCCCCCCATCCCCTTTCTGGATCTCTCCCGGAGGCACCGGAATTCAGTCTTCCCCAGGGTCAGCCAGCGGCAGCCCGAGATCAGGCTTCTCCTCCAATCTTTGAGTGTAGAGATCAAAGTGTGTAGAGCGTGAGCGCACTTACAGAGCCATGGCAAATGGGACAGGCATCTGGCGTCTCAGCAACCCTCTCTTGACCAGTTCGGATCTCTGGCATATCCTCTTCCCAGCTCTACTACGCTTGGAGCCTTCTGAGGGATACTGGGGAGGGATGGGGCAAACGAAGTGAGGCTAAGCTTGTCCCTGGCTAACTCAGGCAAAGGCTGCAGTGGTAGAGGAGGTAGGTGACGCCTGGGATCCAGATGGGCCCATGGAGCACATGTATGCCTGTGTGTACGTTAAAAAAAAACTTGAGAGAGTTAAGGAGTTGGCCTTTTCCAGCAAGGGGCGGGGGAGGGGCGAGTTATCCGAAAGGGACCAGTTCCCATAGCGCCCCCCACACCGGGCAGCTGATTCATTTTCATTCATGAGGGGGAAGCGAGGGAAATCCTACTGCCACGTAGGGGCGGCCGCTTTCAGACATCCATGTCTGAGAATGCTCAATGAAGTGTTGCTAAGCACTCCGATAAATGTTTTGGCTAAGAAGGAGAGAGAAGCTTTTCTTTAAAACGTATACGGACGGAATTCTTGGCTGGCTGAGGAGGCTGAGTAATTCATCAGATACCCCAACGAGAGATGATTCATTCTCGACGCTGAGCCAGGCAGTCGATAGGGGGCGCAGGAGACCAGGAGACGCGCGCTTCCAAGACTCAAGTTTTTTTTTTTTTTGTTCCGCTTCTTTAACCTCCCCTGCCCCCACCCCGAAACTGCACACCAATTTTGGCGGGTAGGTTACCACCCTTTAACTTTTTGTACGCACAACTGCCAGCGGCATTCCAAATTATTATATCAACGCTATGGCCGAGTGACGGCGACAATGGGTCAGTAATTTTTTTTTTTAAACTAATGTAAGGAAAGAGAATGTTGTTAATTGGGGGTGGGTGGGAGGGAAACATTACTAAAAATCCCTCAGATCCCGTGGCTACGACAAAAATTTTAATCTTGGCTTCATAAAAAGGAGCTCTGGGCAATTTGGCTTGCCTGCTCATCAGACACGTAAAACGCAATTTACGCTCCAGTGAGGAAAGCTGCCCTAACCCTTAGGCCAATGGTTTGGAAAAGCGTGGTTGGAGACTGTAAGTTTGTTTTCTGAAGGAGAGCCCAACCTTTGGCTTACTTTTGGATCCCCAAGCACCAGTGCCCCTCCCCCCTCAAGTGTCACGAGGCCTATGATGTTGCCTTGTAATAATGTGCGTACCCCTGACCCTTCTCATTCCGTTTTTGTGTTTGTCCAGAGGCACCTTCCTACTCCAGCTCATTGCTAGTAACTTTTGTTTTTCGAGTGGATCTTAGAATACATTCTGATAATCCACTCTGCTGATTAAACAGCCTCTGTGTGTGGGGAAACTACAAAAGATGAGTAGGACTCTGCCATGAAGGACTTAATCTAGTAGCAAAATCAGAAGTTAAGAACCTCGTCGCCCCTGGAGCTTGTATTCATTCTCATCTCCCAGCATTAAGAAATAGTTAAACATGAAGGTGAATTATTGAGCTTTTATATTTTAAGAAAGTTTGGAAAACAGACGAGGGTATTTCGCTTCTTTCTGTCGCTTCTCTTCTCTTTTTATTATGGGTTTTAGAGTTGGCTCCCCCTGGTCTTTGGCAAAGGGTTTATCAGATGTGAAAACGACATGGTAATCAGAAGAATTGAGTTTCAGTTAGGTCTTCCATATCTCTATACAATCTATTCCAGATCTTAAAGACTTGTATATTTTTAGTCAGGACAAACTGAAGAAAATAGAATAAAGGAGGTTTGTTATTCTTTTCGGATTACCTTGGGACCACTAAAGCATAGTTACCTAAAGCATTCAGCAGTTAGGAAAAAGTAGCCAAGTGAAATCCCCAGCTGGAAGAGACATTTGGTTGAGTCAGGGATAAAATGATCTCTAGATTATCCATCACCTTGGCAGGATGAAGTCATGTGCGATCTGGTCAGGCCTTCACAGGGCACTAGGCAGGAGCAGTACCCGGGCGAAGGGCGAAGAGTATCCGCTTAAAACTAGGATTCCTTCCTTGTGCCCTGATTAAACCTACTAGAGGAACTTGACTTCCAGGGCTCGACAATGGGGCCTCTTGTTCTTAAGGCAGCTTTGGCCGGGGTCTGGATCATGTTAAGGCTCCAGACTAACCTTGTTCCTAGCCTGTTCAGGCTGGGTCCTGATGGATCACTGCTTCCTCCTCCTCCTGCAGATCCCTTCATGAGGCTGTGAGATTGAGGCCCAAGCAAGCATGCAGACCAGGCTTCCCCGAGCGCTGGCCGCCCTGGGCGTGGCCCTACTCCTGTCTTCCATTGAGGCAGAAGGTAAAATGCTTTTACTTCCCCTATGGCAAGTGACACTGCCGAATTCAAGAAAGGAAAAGACTCTCGTCTCCTGCTCCTGTTGCTTGCTCTGTTTTCTCTGCACTTCTCCGGCGGTTTCTCTTCCTCAGGGAAACGCCCACCTTCTGAGGTGTGTCCATTTCCGAGCTCTCAGGTCCAGCTCTTCCATTCTGCTTCCCCTGTACCGTACAGTGCTGTGTGGTTTCCTTGCGCTTGTCTCTGCAGTGTGCTGTCCACACTGCCGCCTACAGTGCCGCCTTCCTGGAGGACCAGTCCCCTGGATGGGGCAACATCTGCATCCAGTTCTACCAGGAGGAGTCCCGAAGGCTGGGTACCAGGAACCTCAGAGTATGGACCTTCTCAGAGGATCGCCTGCTGATCACCCGGGTCGGGACTGCGGCCTTGGGGACAACAAGAAATAAAAGACTCCAACCTTGCCAGCCCGGCGCGTCTGGTTTTCCTTTCATTTCTTTTTGAGCAGGTTAGGGGAGCCCAATTAGCTAGGCAAATCTGCAGGCAAAAGAGCCAACCGTCAACTGCCCCGCGGCTTGGGGAGGTGGGTGGGTGAGGGATGAGTGACAGGCAGAAACGGACCCCTAGGGGATGCTCCCTCAACCTAGGGACTCCGCTGTAGGCGGTTGGTTCCAAGGTCTATAAAGCACGTCCCAGAACAACCCAGCTCAGGGGCTTGGCTCCGGGCCAGGCTTTCCAGCCTGGAGGCGCTCTGGGAGCCGGGCACCCCCTTGGCACACTCTTGCCCTTGCCTGGCTCAGGGAGACCTGGCCGCGTCTGACCTCAGTGCCTTTGGCACTAGGTGTCCAGGCACACCACAAGGGCTCCAAAACGGCTCCTTGTACCCTGTCCTCTAGAAAACTTTCATTAGACTTTTAACCTAATTTTGTTTTTGTTTGGTGCATTTGGTGCTTTAATGTCGCCGTACTCATTGAGCAAGCCACTTCCATGTAATAATCTCACTGACTCTTTCAATTATCGCCCGAGACTTGGCAAATTGATAGTCCCGCAAGATAAATGGGTTAATCTTAAAAAGCTTTTTCACCCTCTCCAATTAAAGAAACGTCTTTAATGAAGTTAGGGAGGAGATGTCTGTAGGCTCTGGAAATTCCTGGGTGGAATGTGCTGCTTCTAGGTATGTAGGGCTGTTTCTTGTTTCTTGACAATCCTGATTTTTTTTTTTTATGTTCTGCTTCAAAACTACAGGTACAGAGAATTAATTTTAGGAAATCAGAGCGTCTCCGGATGCACAGCATATCGGAGGGGCACAGATGCCTGCTGGCCTTGCACACTTGATGAGTACAGGCTGCCCCGGCCTCCTGAAGGAGGATTCTGATGAGGTGGCCTTTCAGAAATCCTCGCTGTGTCGTCAGTTAGGAAGGAATTTATTTGAGAAGCTTCTGGAAGCACTACTAAAGATATTTTTAGATAAGTTACTGAAGTGGCCTGTTTATTGCTCTTTAAGAAAACAGTTCTTTGAAAATCAAAGTTTTGAGAATTCTTAAGTATAGGGTTAGGTTAGAGATTATGCTAAGTGGTAAACATCAATTCTGAGCTTGTAATGACCCACCAAAAGCAAAATACAGTTAAAAAGGACATTATACTATTTGCCTTTCTGATTATTTCATATGTTATCTTTTAACTTTGTATTAATTTCCATATGGTGTCCTTTCTTCGTTCCTTTCTTCCTTCCTTCCTTCCTTCCTTCCTTCCTTCCTTCCTTCCTTCCTTCCTTCCTTCCTTCCTTCCTTTCTTTCTTTCTTTCTTTCTTTCTTTCTTTCTTTCTTTCTTTCTTTCTTTCTTTCTTTCTTTCTTTCTTTCTTTCTTTCTCAAGCTCTTGTCTCCTCCTCCCTTAGGCCAGTATATTTTAATAAGATTCATCTTTAGATTGTTTTCTAGTTTGGCAGTGTCAGACCGAAACATGGCTCACAAATGTAAGCTGTGCATATAAGTTATTGGCATAAAAACTGTCAGTGCACAGGTCTGCATTTCTGCACTAAGTTTTGGAAGCTGGGCGTGTGTTTGACACTTGCAACACGTTTCATTTTGGACTGGCCATGCTTCAAGAGCTGGATGGCTCTTTGCTCCCTGTTGGGCAGCTCAGCTCTGGTGTTAACTACTAAGTGGCCCGGGAGCCTGGGGGGAGGGGCTAAACAAAATTGGTGGCCAAAGTCTTTCTGGAGACCTGAGGCTAGAAGATAGGATTTTTTTCCCCCTGAAAATTTTCTGTTGGGGCATTTCAAAACTTCAGCCCCTCTGTTTGCAGTCTTCTGCTAAGGTGGCCAAGGTTACTTTGCTTTCTTCTGTGTGACTCACAGGCTCTTGTAGTCTTATGGTTTCTGGACATTTTTAATTTGCTTTTTTTTGAAATAATTTTTATTTTATTTTATTTTACGTGTGTGGGTATTTGTGTCCGTGGAGGCCAGGAGAGGGTATCAGATCCCCTGGGGGCTGAAGTTGTGAGCTTCCATGTGGGTGCTGGGAACTGAACTCAGGTCCTCTGCAAGAGCAGCAGGTGCTCTTAACCTCTGAGCTGTCTCACCAGCCTTTTAATTTGATTTTTTTTTGTTTGATAGAAACACAGTTTTTCATGTTAATTTAAATTATTTTGAAATTCACGTTTTGCCTTTTAAAAGTTATAATAAAATTTTCATATTGCTTGTATTTGTAAGGTGAACTACATTTCCATGTTAGGTTTCTATGTCTTATAGAAATAGAAGCAAAGGTGACGTGTTTTTTTTTTTTTTTTTTGCCTTAAGTGGATATTAAATAGACTAGCAAACTTTAAACTTTGCTAGTGCTCTGTATGACCCAGACAGTGTGAGTTAGTTTGGGTCCATATGTCATATGTTAATAGATATTTAGAAAAGCTAGTGTTGTAGTAAAGAGTTAATAGTCAGTGTTCCTTGAGAATTGGACACCTTTCTCATTATTCTAGAATTTGAGATGGATATAATATTTGTGAAATACAGTTTTAGTTTTGATAAGTTTTATTTATAGTTTATAACGCATAACAAACAATTATTATCAGTTCATCAGTATTTTTAATCCATGGCTTTAAATGCCTTGGGTCTAGGTTAAGGAAACAACTTAATATAGATTCCTATAATTTGTATCTAACATGCAACAAAACATTCAAACCACAGAACTTAGATGCCATCTATTCTGATTATTTTATTTTCCAGATGAGGAAATGAGAGTTCCCCAACTTGATATTTTAATGTGGCTTTTAGATTTACTTTGTAACATACTATATGCATCAATTCATTTATCCATTCATCCATCCACCCACCAATATATTTGCTACTATGGTTACTACATAGCACAGACAGGATCCAGGGCTAGTTGGTTATTGATGATTTCCCTTTGTAACCAGCAGCTGTTCAACCTGGTCAGTTTAATGAAAGAACATTTTTTATAATCTGCACAAGTAGTTTATTGCTTGTCTGAAATGTTAATTTTCTAGTGACATTTTTGGTATTTATAAATACAAACAAAATGAATTTGAGTAGCATTAAATCAATGCTTATGTATATAATAAACTCATCACACCTTGAACATCTTTAAAGGCTTCTACCACTGAAAAAAATTCTTTCCAGCATTTTTGCAAATGTCAGCCGGACATGGTGGTATATGCCTGTAATCCCAGCACTCAGGGAAGCAGAGGCAGGTGGATATCTGTGAGTTTGAAGGCAGCCTGGTCTACAAAGTGAGTCCAGGACAGCCAAGACTGCACAGAGAAACGTGGTCTTGGGAAAAGCAAGCAAGCAAACAAAATAAAACAAAACAACAAGCAAACATCAGAACAAGGGTCTTATTACTTTTACAAGTTGATATTTTAATGTAGCTTTTAGATTCGCTTTGTCTATAATGTATTGTATTGCATCCACCCACCCACCTATTCACTCATCCATCCATCTATCCATCCATCCATCCATTTGCTTATTTCTTCTGTGGTTAATTCTTGAGTATAGACTCTTGTTGGTACTCTAATTGGAAAAAAGTTATTTTTTTTAAAATCAAGACAGGTATACTAGTTTTAAAATTGTTTGAGCAAGTGTGTGAAGTTAATATATCAAATCTTATCTATATCCACATTGGTAGTACAGTGGTGAACATAGCTGCCTTCCAAATTCTATCTATATTTGAATCACAGATGCCACCATGCTACATACATATTATTGGACAGACATAATTTCTTCTAATAGTGGCTTTTCAGAGAATAGAAGAATGTGTATTTACATATTAACTAGTAGTCTAAATGTTGAGTCCTAAATTTTTGACTGAAACATTTCTTCTATTTTCATTACTCTAATGTGGCAACACACTATAGAGACAACAAGATAAAACTGTTGTTGCCTATGAGTTCTGATGATTTCTTTTGAATTTTACTTATAAAACAAAGATTACAAGGCCTGTATTTAGCCTTGTAATGACCTATATTTAGGTCATTACAAAGACAAAAGGAAAGCAAGTAAAATGTCTAAATGTCTACATGTTATATAGACGTAAAAGACATTTTTGAATACACTTTACATAGTATGATCATTCCTACCATGCCTTAGGTCCTACAGTTTCTGTAACTGAAATTTTATCAGAATTACACTTTCATATCACAGTATTTTGATAATAAAAAGCATTTGGTTTAAGTATAAAATTATAAGACTAGTTATGAATACTTAAAATTTTATTTCTTCATGACAGGTACCTAGATTTTATGAATCAGGTTGCTATTTATAATCTTAATTCTGTTTCCCTTGGCTTGGGTATGGTGGTTTGCATATGTGGCTAGTTAGTGCTGTACTGTGCCAGTATCAGTTTATCTTAGGGCACACCTGCACTAAGTGACAGTGTAATGGTGGTTGTGAATTATTTCAATGTAAAAAATTTCCTAAATTAATAAAAAAAACACCTATCTGTACTGATTTAAATTGATGTGGGTCATACCCTCACACCTACTTCATTATATATTTTTTTTCATGAAAAATCGCAAACCTTGAAATATTGTGTACTTGGTAAAAGTAACCAGCAGGGACACAAACACTGGAGCAGGTTTTGCTTTTCACGTGTTGGCAGGCCATTTTTTCTACTTTTGAGTCTCACATACCACATCCGAGTTTTCATGAGCACCTTAAAATCCTCTAAAATGTTCAAGACTTTTCCCCCCACAGTCATTTTTTCAGTCTATCTGGAATCCTGGTCACTTGGATATCAACAAGGTGGGCCGCTGCTGACCTTCAGCAGTTTTAACCTAATGTCTGCTGCTTCAGGTCAATTTCCTCCAAGGTTGGTGGTACTATTTTTCCATGTACTGATTTTTTTTTAAAAGCTGCTCAGGCCGGTTGTGTCTGCCTTTGCATTAAATTTGTCCTGAGACATTGCTATCAGAACGATATTTTATAATGATATTCTTAATACCCATTGTCCTATTAACCTCTGTTGCATGCTTGTTACATACACTAAGTGATGACTTCAGTTATACATTGCAATATGATTACAGACAGAAGAATGCCGAATGATTAAACTGTGCATGTAGATTAATAGTTCTAATCTCACTGCCTGTGTATGGATAGTAAGATAGTAACATTCAGTCTTCTACTAGTGTATCCAACAAAAATAAAGCCATCTCCTACAGTTGGAAGCAGCAATTTATTAAAGCAGATGTTTGCCTGATTAGTTTGGTTTCCTTTAAAAATGCACTATAAATGTTAAAGACAGCTCTAATTCCTGTTAAATTCTGAGATGTCTGGGAGCTATTACCGCATTTCAATTGACTTTCATAAATTCTAAGAGGAGATGGTGACCTCTTAAAACAGAGGTAAACCTTCTTACTCACAAGCAATAATACCTGTAGGCTAAGACATTTAAAGAAGAATATGGCTGAAAGCCATTTATTGAACTTGCTTCAAGTGTCATGATTTTCAAAGCATCGACCATGCACTGACAGTGAGTCAGTACTGACTGAGGACGCATGAACACTGTGTAGAGAATATCATTATAAAATATCTCAGGAATGTCTTTGTGTAATGACTACTGTACATGGAGGCTTTTGTTCATTGTGGGAAACTAAAAATGAGTCAACATTTCATTGACACATGCATGATGCTGTACAGTTCTGTATGTAAACTGTTCTTTTCTGTACTTCGCAGTTAATCTGTCATTGATTTCTCCAAGTTTTTATGCAGTCATATCTTCCAATACTGATCCTTCTTTACTGTTTCCTTCAAGTTCTGTAAATAATTGCCCATAAATATGCATCGATGTTGTCTTTTCATGATTAACCATTGTCGTGTAAAGGGCCATACTGACATTTTTACTGAAAAATGCTACTTCTAGTATGGAGCATGCCTACTATAAAGGCAATGACTATGTTGGCTTACTCCTTGGGAACACAATAAATTGGTGTAGACAGACAGAATATCAGTTTTATAAACATCTCTAGCACTGTTTATTACTCATAAGTTATTTAACATATATTAATATGAATATACATTTAAATGTATATTTCCTTGTGAGACCTATTTAATTTTTTTAGGATTTTTCTTTTCCATTCAGATACATTTTTAAAGCTTCTGCCACAGATTGAGATTTACCAAACAACAATAACAAAGCAACAATGCAGAGACTGAGCTCAAACCACTAGTGATTTTTTTCCACATTATAAAATGTATGATGTCACTGTTCTAAATTAACGTCTATGGTTGTACGCAGGTTGTGATTTGGCATGCTTGTTCAAAGTGCACTCAGCATGTATTGAATTTCCTTAATTGTTATGTGAATCGTTTGCATATGTGGTTATTATATGTGATTTCATTGTTCTTGTATTCAAACATGTTTCTACTCTGCTTGATTTTGCTGGCCATTCTTGAATGACTTAGCAACTCAAGTATCAAATGTGCCGTGCTGTGTTCTGTAATTTGTATACTTTCTGATGTTTTGTCATATCTTGTCAGCTTTTAATTACATTTGGTCCAACAAGATATCTTTTATATTTGTTGGAAACAAATTTATGCAAAGACAACTTAATAAGCTTTGCTCAATACAATTCTTCATTAAATATGTTAACCATATTTTTTGATGTTGGAAAATGCAACTAATTTCAACTCTCTTTTTGCAGTTGACCCACCTTCCGACTTGAATTTTAAAATTATAGATGAAAATACTGTTCATATGTCCTGGGAAAGACCAGCTGATCCAATTGTGGGTTATAAAATAACAGTGGACTCTACAACAGGTGAGTTTCAAGATACAGAGACCTTGAAATAATGCAGCCTGTTTGCCTAACCTCACACTTAATCACAAAGGGGGCAAGAGTGAGGAAGCCAGAGGGATTTAGTTGATTTCACCAGGTATTTGGTGGACTCAGGACTACAGATTCCAATCTTAGTACTTATGGTAAACAAAGGAAGCAAAGCAGACCTTGTTTCAGATGTTCTGTTGTGTTATCTATAGTGTGAACCATGTTGCCCAAGTCTGGAGATCTGATGTCTAAAATCAGTAGGTGAGAAGGTAACCATTTGCACTGGGTAAGCTATAAGAAGTCTTCATTGGTGGGTGATTTAACATGGACATTGCCAATATTGCTATCACTAGACTGTGCTTACTTATCTCTTGGCCTTTTAGAATACTAGTGGTTTAAAATATTTTCTCATCAGGGAACTTTTTCAATAAAGTCAGTCTGGCCAAAGAATGGAAGGGATAAAAACTTCACATTTTCTTATTTCTTTCTAAGTCCATTTGATTAATTATTTCATTTATCTAAAGAATATTCTAAAACAGCTCAAATGGGAACCATCCAATTTCTAGATACTGAGACTATTGGCCTTCAATGTTCACAACGAGCACCACAAAGATCCACTCTAATACAGCCCCATGTCCTCATGTCCCATGATGCTCTGCTTATTGCACATAGCTCATGTAGAAACCAAGAGCATTTCTCAGAATCTTGCTATATATGCTCCCTTTAATTATTCTTTTTGAAATATTTAATATAATTGAAGTATTAACAGTCCCTAGGAGCTATCATGCTTTCTGATTGAATTGAGAGTTAAAAGACTCTAGATTGAAGTATGCTGTCATATATAAGTAAATACTCATTATATGATATTTTGAAATATGTGATACCCAATTCAGGCAATGCAGAGGACAATGATACCAAATGAAGCATGGCCCATATTTGAATGTGGCTCTTTCTTTCAGTTCTCTTCCAATTTAAGAATTAAATTTAAATTACTTAGTCTTTATAAAATTTTAATTATCATCTGTTGTCATAAAAATGATGATATATTTTTGGACTGATATTCTGAAGAATTTCGAGCTTTTAAAGTTTTGAATTTGATTATCAGATAAAAGCAATGCCATTGCAAATATTGGTTTTCTAAAAAAAAATGCAAGGCCTTATTTTTGGAAGGTTATTAAAAAACAATGTTTGGAAGTCTTGACAGAGTACATATGGTAAAAGTTTTAGTTTTGGGGTACCTTTAGACTTTTATAGTATCTCATTCTTGGGAAAGCTTTTGTAGAATTTACATTTTTCTTTTTGTATTTCCAGATGGACCTACTAAAGAATTTACCCTTGCAGCTAGTACCACTGAAACTCTATTATCAGACCTTATTCCTGAAATACAGTATGTGGTGACTATCACTTCCTATGATGAAGTAGAAGAAAGTGTGCCAGTGATAGGCCAACTAACAAGTAAGAGCACATACAAACTTAAGTACTTTAATACTTTTCTGTTATCTTTGCTTTTAATTTTGAAATAATTTTGTACATTTGTACATATATGTTGATATATATATTGCAAAAAATTTTCATATTTAATCTCCTATTATATGGCTAACATATAAGTACCACTTTCTATGATTCTAATTATTAGTAGTTACAAACCGTTCATGCCTTTTAACCTTGGTCTCTGAAAGTAGCAGAAATGTTCTGAATGAAATTATTTGAAACATCAAAACTTTCAAGCAATAATGTAAAGTCTTTTTGAAATATGTCTACCATTTAATTAAACAATTTATTCATAAGGAAATCATTGTTTGGCATTTTGACCGGCTGGCAACATGAAACATTTGAGACCCAATATTAAAGAACAATGCATGTGTTCTGTTTTTATGTATTTAATATATATATATATACATATATATACTTCAATTTTAAGTATATGCATATATATTTCATAATAAAATATTATTTTGTAATTTCTTTGGTTAACAATGGACTTTTGACTCAGTTCAAACAGGTGGTCCAACAAAGCCAGGGGAGAAGAAACCTGGAAAAACTGAGATACAAAGTGAGTTCTCTATATATTTTTGCTTGGATTTGTAGAAGTTACAGATGTACTGTAGTAGGTGTTCCAACTATAGACAAAGCTTGGTCATCTTCCCTATATTAATGGCTACAAGCTTTCTCTAGAAGGAGTATACGTAGAATAGAGAAATGTGTAACTAAATCCTTATAAACCTTGAGTTTTAAAATTCTGGCCAATATTTCCGCCTAAGACAAACTGATAGCAACATGTGATACAGATAGATGGAAGAAGACTGAGATGACTTAGTGCTTGAAGCAACTCAACTGCTATGAAATATACTTTATATCTTGCATATTGAGTCCATCTCTGGGGTACTTATGTCTTTTTGGCTGATGATGTCAGCTTTCCCAATCTTTCCAGTTTCTGTAGCCCATCTCTAAGAAATTGGTGACTGTGTAACCAGATGAAAAG
Organism: Pachyuromys duprasi; assembly: GCA_028658305.1. Taxonomy (NCBI): domain Eukaryota; kingdom Metazoa; phylum Chordata; class Mammalia; order Rodentia; family Muridae; genus Pachyuromys; species Pachyuromys duprasi. The sequence continues at coordinate 37,663,608 of CM053749.1, forward strand.
CACTTTTATTTGGTCCCAGCTTTGAGGACATTAGCCTCCTTTTGTCTGACACTGCTTTGTGTGGCTTGCTAGACTGAACTCCTAAGGAGTTTCTTGGACTTCTAATTGAGCTTCTGATTTTGCCACTTTGTAAGTTGGATTTATGACTCAGACTGATCATAAAAACATTATAAACACAAAGGCCCCTTTCTCTGGGAAATTTTCATCTAGATCACTGTTTATCATTCCGTAAGATGTCCAATAATCTAAAAGTTTCTCTTATGCAGTTACATTAATATATTCTCCAAACTATCAATATTTATTCTAAATCAAAATATTCTGCCAGATATGGGTTTTAATAGACTAAAATTGCCCTATTAAACAGCATACAAAAATTATTTAAGCATGCAACTTGAAATTGTCTTGCACAATTTTCCAGGACCTTTCCCTGCTCTTCTTTGCCAAATACTTCTTTTATTATCTATCAACTAACTTCAAGGACAAAAACACATTCAGAAATCCACTAAGTATTGCTTTGCAAATACAGATTTTTATGAAAACTGACTTGCCTCCTGACCATGGAGAAGGAAAGATAACACGCGGCCATAAAAGTACATTGCATTTTAATCCCTGAAGGATGCCATATGGGAATTGGGACTTTTGAGTTAACAGTATTTCTTCCTTTTTGTTTAGTAATGGAAGTTTTAGTTGTCAAATTTGAGTACATAGACAACTAAGACAAGATATTTTGGCTACTTTGCATGGCTGCATGCATAGACTACCTCGAATATAAACTTAGATATTCATATTGGAAAATATGGTAGCCTATTAAATAGTTGCTTTTCTCTTCAACTCGGACGCATCTGCTTGAGGAGCACAGATTGTGTTTATCTGTTGATAAACAACAAGGCTGGAGAAGACTTTGTTGGCATTTGTTTCGTGTGTCTTGCAGATGTTTTATGTCTTCTTTATTTGGGGAAGAGGAAAGATATGGTTTAGAAAAGCAGGTTGTCAGTGTGTGTACTTGGACTATGTTCTCCTGGGCAGCACATCACATGTCTAGTTACTTCTTTGCACAGAATAGCTTACATAGCAATTTAAAGGCATCCAACCCCATAAATGGATCTTGCTAAGTGCACTAAAAATGCCTTAATGTGCTTATAAGATTTTATATTCTTTTATATGTGTAGATGGATAATAATGGGTCAAATACATTCTAAGGAATAGCATGATTCAGGAACACGTTTGCAATGTTAGCCCGTGTTTTTTTTTTTTAAAGATGGACTGGTTTAATCATTTAAAAATATGTCCAATATGTTTCAGAGTGCTCCGTCAGTGCCTGGACGGACCTAGTTTTTCTTGTGGACGGCTCCTGGAGTGTGGGAAGAAATAATTTCAAGTACATTTTAGACTTCATCGTTGCTCTTGTGTCTGCTTTTGATATTGGGGAAGAGAAGACAAGGGTTGGAGTTGTTCAGTACAGCTCAGATACCAGGACTGAATTTAACTTAAATCAGTATTACCGAAGAGAAGACCTGCTTGCTGCAATTAAAAAAATACCATACAAAGGTGGCAACACAATGACAGGTATATTTTAGAGATTATGTTATTGTTTAAAACAAACGAAGTGTCTATTTTGAAAAGAAATAAAAACATTGGTTGTATAGTAAGCACCTTTAGAATTAATGTCTTAGTCTTTAGCTTTGGCAAAATGAATGCCTACAGTAAACGAACACATTTCTTTTTCCCTTCAGGGGATGCCATTGATTACTTAGTTAAAAACACGTTCACTGAATCTGCTGGTTCAAGAGCTGGATTTCCAAAGGTGGCAATTATTATCACGGACGGCAAATCTCAGGATGAAGTGGAAATTTCCGCACGGGAGCTTCGAAATATTGGAGTTGAGGTTTTCTCTCTGGGTAGGTTAAGCCTGACTAGCCTTTTCTTTCTAGATCTCCTTCGGTACACTTAATGCTTAGGAAGATAAAGGTTGATTCCTCAAGGAAGGGTGCTGTCAAAAGCGCTTATTGCACTTTATAGGGTAGTATTATGCCAAGTTGTCTTTGAGTAAAAATTCTGCTTATCTGTTTCCTCGTAAAACTTTGCTAGTGTATGGATTAAGTGAGCTGGTTCCCGTGCTTTGCCAGCCTTCTACTTTTCAAAGAACACTCTGCCAGTGATTCTAATAAAGATCCTCCTTGTATTATCATTAAGTGGATTTTATGGATTACATAATACTTGAAATATTCACAGGTCTTCAGCTCATTCAGCCCTTAGTAATAAAAAAGATATTGTCTTTACAGATGGTACAGACAAGTGATAGCTTAGTTAGAATGGGGGCTCTTCTATTAACTCTTTGTTTGTCTCTTTGGTTGATCACTTTTTGTGAAATTATAAAATGCTTTGTCATTGAACATTGATTTTTTATTTACCTATTTATCTATCATCTATCTGTCTATCTATCTATCTATCTATGTATCTATGTATCTATCTATCTATCATCTATCTATCTATCTATCTATCTATCTATCTATCTATCTATCTATCTATCTATCTATCTATCTACCTAACTACTTATCTATTTGAGCCAAAGTCTCACTAAGTAGGTAAGCAGGTCTGGCTGATCTTAAACTCACAAAAATCTTCAGGCCTCTGTCTCCCAAGTGCTAGGATTAAAGGCAGATGCCAAAGCACCTCTGGATTTTCACTAAAAAGAGTTAAAACATCTTCCATTTTTGCAAGATTGGGAAATATTGCAGTATGTGTGTTTCCTATTTTAACATGTCTCACCCTTTTGTTTTCAAGGCATTAAAGCTGCAGATGCAAAAGAACTCAAACAAATTGCATCCACACCTTCCTTGAACCATGTTTTCAACGTGGCCAATTTTGATGCAATTGTGGACATTCAGAATGAGATAATTTCACAGGTGTGTTCAGGAGTTGATGAGCAACTTGGTGAACTGGTTAGTGGAGAAGAAGGTGAGTGCTTGCTTCTTGAGAGGTATGCAGTTGCTAGAAGTTTCTGATAGTGGTTCCCGCTTTGCAATATTTCAGAATAAAGACATCTTCATTATACCCTCCTATGAGTTTCCAGTTTCTGAACTCCCACCAGTGGAAGATTTGACAAAATATTTACTTTTCTGGGAAGTTCCTGCACATTTTTTTTTTTGGCAGGAGCAAGTTTTGATTAGATTTAATTTATTTAATACTTTTACTTTTAAATAAAGCAATTAAAATTTAATGCCATAATTTCCTCCTCATTTTCTTTCTCCAAACCATCCCATAGTCTTCCTTGTTTCCCCTCAGATTCATGGATTATTTTTGTTTGTTATTGTTACATTTATGTTTGTATGTGTGTATAAATGCATAAATATATAAATGAAATCTGCTGAGTCTGTTTAGTGTTACTTGAATGAATATGATTTCAAGGAACTGTTTGGTACTGGATAAACAATTAGGGAGCTCCCCTCTGGGAAAAACTCTTTCCTTCACTCTCAGCATTCCTTAGTTGCCTGTAGTTCTTTGTCTAGGAGTGGGGCCTTAAGAGATTCCCCTTCTCCACTGATTAGACTTTATAAAAAAAAGTTTTTTTTTTTGTGTGTGTGTATATTGTCTGTCCATAGTCAGGCTTTTCTTGTATTTGCTTTAATTATTTTATACTCAGGCTTATAAACACTGGCAGTTGCAGACACTAATTTTAGCATTGTAGAACATAAAGGAGCGACGACATCATTTCTATCACCCGCCAAAGGACAAGGCCTTTCCACTAATATGTGCTCCTACTGTGTTCAAAGCTTAGGAATCATTCAAAGATCAGTGAGTTTGATACTTCGACACGTGGAAAGCCTTCCCATTTCTATCAGTCATTACTTCTAAGAACACAGAAGAGAGGAGAGGCATTTCAAAAAAATATTTTCAATTATCTGTTTGAACACTGAACATCCTAATATGTTCCCATGATTGTCTTTATCCTGCTCTGGGAATTGGCAAGTGATTACATATAACTTGCGTACAATTCCATCTCCAATCATGTCTTGCTAAGTTACTCGGCTTTACTTCTTCCGGTCTTCTCAATGGTTCACAGGCTCTGAAGCCTTTCTGTTCCTTTACTATCTGATGGGCAACTTCCCCCACCCTAACTCAGTATTGTCGTAGAGTCTATATGCCCACTTTCATTTTACTTGGTTTATTTCTCTCTAAGCAGGTTCATTATTAGGGAAGTGCAGTCTTGTGCTTGCCACTGTTTGAACCTTCCTGCATAGGCAACCATGATCTATCCATCCTTCTGCTTTTCCCCCTCCCCACAAACTTTTCAGTATACTAACTAAAATTCTGGCAGTAAGACGTGTTGGTTCATTCATACAGGTGGAATTAGGGAGAAAGGGTGTCACTCCACACTTTTCTGATGCAGACATTGTTCATTTGAGTAAGAAGACTTGAAGGTCCAAATGTGAAACCTAATAAGAGTTGTGCTTCATTATTAATGACCACGTGCTCATCATTATTTTTGCTTTTAGTCATCGAGCCTCCTTCAAATCTGGTTGTCACAGAACTCTCATCGAAATACATTAGGCTGAGCTGGCATCCATCTCCCAGTGCTGTGACTGGTTATAAGATCCTTCTTACACCAATGGCCGCTGGAAGCCGGCACCACGCTTTGAGTGTGGGGCCTCAGACGACCACGCTCAATGTTCGTGACCTCTCAGCTGACACAGAATACCAGATCAGCGTTTTTGCCATAAAGGGACTGACATCCAGTGAGCCCATTTCGGTAATGGAGAAGACTCAGCCAATGAAAGTTCAAGTGGGTGAGTTGGCCATTTTATTGCTGGGGTTGGAGCCCGACGTGACAGTCTAATCATTTAAAGTTCATTTTAAAGACAGTATTTGCAGTAGTTTTCTTTTCCATTATTTTTCCGCCTGTGGGGTCTTCCTGGAACTGGCATAGACTGGTTGGCTAGCAAGCCCCTGGACCTGCCTGTGTCCATGCTCCAGCAGTGGCGTCATCACAGGTGCACTTGGTTCTTACGTAGGTATTGACTATCCAAACTCAGATCCTCATGCTTGCTCAGGAAGCTTTTTACCCGCCGAGCCACCTCTCCGTCCCTGTAGCAGTTTTTACAGAGAAAGTGAGATATCTACATTTTAATTTTATTATATTTTAATTTTATTTGTTTAATGACTTTTTTTTTTTGGTTGTTGTTCTCTTCACAGAATGTTCACGTGGTGTGGATATAAAAGCCGATATCGTGTTTTTGGTCGATGGTTCCTATAGCATCGGGATTGCAAACTTCGTTAAAGTTAGAGCCTTTTTGGAAGTTCTTGCCAAAAGTTTTGAGATCTCACCAAACAGGGTGCAGATAAGCCTTGTCCAATACAGCAGAGACCCTCACACCGAGTTCACACTGAAGGAATTCAACAGAGTTGAAGATATAATCAAAGCAATAAACAACTTTCCCTACAGGGGAGGATCCACAAACACAGGCAAAGCTATGACTTACGTCAGAGAGAAAATATTTGTGCCCAACAAAGGCTCCAGAAGCAACGTACCGAAGGTGATGATTCTCATCACGGATGGGAAGTCCTCGGATGCTTTCAGGGACCCTGCCATAAAACTGAGGAACTCGGATGTGGAGATCTTTGCGGTGGGTGTAAAAGATGCTGTTCGCTCAGAATTGGAAGCCATTGCCTCTCCTCCTGCTGAGACCCACGTGTTCACGGTGGAGGACTTTGACGCCTTTCAAAGGATATCTTTCGAACTTACACAGTCTATCTGTCTTAGAATTGAGCAAGAGTTGGCGGCTATAAAGAAGAAAGGTTGGTAGAGCCTCTGAATTCTAAAACTGTGGGTAGGGTTCTTCTTCGATTTATTAGGTACAAGGAAACTTTCCACTGCTATTGAAAACTATCGAACTTAGTATGCTGGGTCTGACAGATAACTTTCATATGTGTCATTTTTTGCATACCATTTCATTATTGGTGAAAAAGAATGCTTACCCCAAGTGAGATTTCTTCCCTAAATTCTCAAGGAAGCCCAGGACCCATATTCATCACAGTTTTTCATCATAGCCAATTAATTACTGAATTTCTACTGTGTATGTATACAGATCTGGGCCCTTTAAACCCAAAGCAACTAAAACAGTCGAGGACTTCTGGATTCTTTTTCTCTATTCTTTCCCTGGTTGTTTTGAGCATGATAGCTCACATCTGGAATTCTCTATTCTTTCTTTCGATTTGTGTAAATTCTTCTTTCCAGTGTTCAGTTAAAAGTATCACACTCTTTTCTATACACTCCTTCATTTTCTAGTATAGGTCACTTTTACACATTAGGCTTTTTTGTTGTTGTTGTTACTAACTTCACACTTTCCTATCTCTTCTATTTGCATATCCCCCAGGGACAGTGTGCCTTATGCATAATCTCTTCTTATGATCAGTTCAATGCAGGCTTAGCTAAATAAGTCTTCTTAAAGACATTCTTTTGTATATGTGTACGTGTGTATGCACACACATTTATGTATGTGTGATGATGGGCAAGCACATGTCGTAGTGTGTGTATGTGTGTTTGTGTGTGTAGGTCAGAGGCCTCTGGGGTTGTCCTTGACTTCTGCCTTGTTTGAGACAGTCTTTTGTTGTTCTCTGCTGTGACCTCAAGCTGGGCTCTCTTACCTACAAGCCCCTTTTCTTGCTGTAGAACTACTGTGATTGCAGAGGACCCCACTGTACCCTGCTATGGATTTGGCAGGATCAAGTCGGTTCCTCATACTTGCATGACCAATGTTGCCCCCACGGCTGCACCTTCCCAGCTTTGATAATTATTCATTTGCCAGAAAATTCCTTAGCTTTACTTTGAAATATCTGTCTCCCTGTCACTAAGGGAAAATTGTTATGGCTCATTTAAAATCTGCTACTGTCTAAATATACACTTGTGGGGGAATAGTCTATTAATGCTTTGTCTTGAGAAGCTCAGTATTCAAGTTGATTTTAATTAATTACTTCCTTTATGTAATATGATCAATGTGGTGGACAGTTAAGTAAAACGATCAGGACTTCCTGTTTAAAGGGAGGCCTTCTCTTACAGGTCACGTGCATTGGTGTTAGTGGTCCTGCTCCTCAATGAATATCAACCATTTCAAAAGCACAAAGTCAAAAGGTCTATTTTCATTCCATAGAACTAAAAATTTAAATTATTTATTTTTCCCTTTAAACAGCCTATGTACCACCGAAGGACCTGCGCTTTACTCAGGTAACTGCTAATAGTTTCAAAGCTGAATGGTCTCCTGCTGGAGAAAATGTTTTTTCATATCACATCACATACAAGGATGTTACTGGGGATGATGAGGTCACAGTGGTGGAGCCAGCCTCGAGCACCAGCGTTGTTCTCAGCAACCTGAAGCCAGAGACTCTGTACCTGGTGAATGTGACTGCAGAGTATGAAGATGGCTTCAGTGTTCCCTTAGCTGGAGAGGAGACCACAGCTGAAGGTACAGTAGGGATTCTCCCATGGTTTTTTCAAAGCCTTGTAATTAATTAGAGAGCCAAATTACAGCATGAACAAACCACCTGCTTTTAGAACAATGGTTATAAATGAAAAAATTTAAAAAAGGCACTTTCCAGCCATTTCAGCCATCTTTTGGTGCACATTTTAACTGCATGAAGTATATAGCCCTGGACACACAGAGGTCTGCCTACCTCTGACTCCTCAGTGCCTTGGTTGAAGGCGTGTGCCACTACACTTGGGCAGAATTTCATTTTTGTTTAAAAGGCGAGTATTATCTTATTGTCTGAATACATCATGCTCTGTTTATTCATCTATTCAGGTTGGTCCCACTTTTAGCTATTCTGAATAATGGTGCTGGGACATGAGCAAATTAATTCTATGAGTGTTTGAGATGTGCCCTTTTTACCAATTAAAGCTGAATACCTTTTGGCATAATTACTCTCATTTGACATTTAATATGACTAAGAAAAAACTTAAGACCAGTCAAGTACTCTTAACACGGAAACAGTGATAATTACAAGAGACGTAGATTCTCTTCCTTGTTTTGATTGGGTGCAAGGGAAAGAACCCAGGCCATCATAAGAATTTAAGATATATAAAGAAATACTTGCTGATGGATACACTTTGTATACCTTATTGACAAAATTAGGGAATTTTTGTCTCTAAAACATTTTCTAAAGAAGAATGGTATTTTTCTTTTGTATATGATATAGTTCTGGCTACAGGCCAACTGAGGTACCTAATCCATATTTTTTAAAAAAATTATGGTTGTATAACTTATATATTCATACTTAAGATATTTCTGACTTTTCGTTGATCACTTACAATGCCTACTGCAGCTCAAGAAGAAACTTGAGTCTGAAAGCTTTTAGACATTGGGTTACCACAGAAAAGACTGATGCCTCTGTACTTCATGAAATTGTGGCAACTAAAGTTTCTTTTGTAAATAGACAAGTTTTAACATTTAACATCTTACTTAAGCTGGTGTTTTTTGGATCTCTTACTAGATGCCAAAGGTTTTTCATGGATTATCTTATTCAGGCACTTTAATAGTCTAATAAGTAGTAATGTTTAACTGCTGACCAATCTGTGGCTCAAATTACACATCCATCAAGCTTCAGAGCTGGGATTCACAGTCATTGATCATTCTGCTTCATTTGTTTTGACTAATTTGGTCTTTTTTCTTGACATACTTAATGAATCATGGACAAAGTTTGCCAACTGCTTTTTTCTTTCCTTTCTTCTTTCCTTCCTTCTCTTTCCTTCTTCATTCTCTCTCTTTCTTTCTTTCTTCCTTTGTTCTTCCTCTCTTCCCTCACATTTCCTTTCTTTCTTGTATGTGTATGTATATGTCAGGGTCTCACTTTTTAGGTTGACCTCCCTGGAACTGCCTATACTAAGTTGGCCTTTAATCAACAGAAATTGAACTGCTTCTAGTCTCTGAGTGCTAGGATTAAAGTATACATCACCACGCCTCAAAAATATTTTTTAATGGGTTCATTTTCTTTTCCTTTTTTTGTTTTCCTGTCTAAAGTGATCTATGGGCTTGTTGATTTTTTATACTAAAAATTTGATTTATTCATTTAATTTTTTTTTGTTTGGATGTTTTCCTGCATGAATGTCTGTACACCATGTGTATTCAGTGCCCCTAGAGGCTGAAAGAATGTGTCTGATGACCTTAAATCTGGAGTGGCAGCTGGTTGTGAGCTGCAGTGAAGGTGGTGGGAACCAAGCTGGGTCCTCTGGAAGAGCAGCCATACTTTCAACACTGAGCCATCTCTCTAGCCCAAAGATATGTTGAAACGTTAAATAAACTTCAAATTCTGTTTGTCATTTGCATACAGCTGCATTCCCCCAGAGCGTCACCCCAGTGAAGAGAGAACATGATGACCTTAATTTCACCTTTATTAAATGTGGTGTCCATATGGACAGTCTTCCTTCTTGAGCATGTTTTCCAAACATAAAGCCCAGTGTTCTCATCTGGGCTCCTAACCTGAAAATTTCATTGAAAGACCTTAAGTGTGTGTTAGCCACTTTGCAATTCAACTTCGAGATTTATATTTAGTGATATTCATTAAGTGCTTGTCACATACTTCTCTCTCATATATTTATAGCCTAGCTTTTCCTCTATGTTAAATGACCATACAGATAAGAAATTACTTGCATATTGTTTCAGAATGTACTTAAGGTCTGACTAAATGATGTTAAAACCAGTGTGCTTGTAAACAGATCTGGTTAGGGAATTCAGTTAGAAAAAAATGTTCCAATTAATGTTCAGAAGCCAGTTTTGGTACTCACGTAAAATCAGCTAGCTTTTAAAAAATTACATATTTTTAAATTTCAGTAAAAGGAGCACCACGAAACCTGAAGGTGACAGACGAGACGACGGATAGTTTTAAAATTACCTGGTCTCAAGCTCCGGGGAGAGTCTTACGGTATCGGATTATATACAGACCAGTTTCTGGTGGAGAAAGCAAAGAAGTTAGCACGCCAGCCAACCAGAGGAGGAAAACACTGGAGAATCTGACGCCAGACACAAAATATGAAATATCTGTAATCCCTGAATATTCCTCAGGACCTGGCTCTCCACTGACAGGAAATGCAGCCACTGAAGAAGGTAGAGGAAATACACTGGTCGTATGGAAACAATACACATTTCCTTGTTCCACTTGGAGGAAAGCTGCAGGGAAAATATTTTATATGCAAGATTCTGATGACAGATTTTACACAAAAGTTAATTTTCCCCCTTTGAGACAGAATGATTGTATGTAGCCCAGGTTATCCTCAAATTTATGATTTTCCTATCTCACCCTCTCAAGTGTTGAGATTGCAGGAGTGTGCAACTATGTCTGGCTTCTATGGAAGATTTTAAGTTGTGTAAAGACAGAAAAATAATTACATGTTTGTTCATTATTCACTATCATGTAGGACCCTACTTAGTACTGCTTATATTTTATTAGCTAGACAGTGGTTTATATTGCCATAGAGTCATTGCATAGAATGCAAATTTGATATAACACACGTATGAAAAAAAATGAATGTTTTCCAGTCATTTCTTTTGCTAAATGTAGCCTTTCAATTCTGCCATTTTTGTAATGAAGTTAGAGGGAATCCAAGAGACCTAAGAGTTTCTGATGCGACAACATCAACCCTGAAGTTGTCTTGGAGCGGAGCACCAGGAAAAGTGAAGCAATACCTTGTCACATACACCCCGGCAGCAGGAGGGGAAACTCAGGAGGTCACCGTGAGGGGAGATACAACCAACATGGTGTTGAGGAGACTGAAGGAAGGGACACAGTACGACATATCTGTGACAGCCTTGTACGCGTCTGGGGCCGGTGAAGCTCTTTCTGGAAAAGGAACAACGCTTGAAGGTAATTAATGTGCTGCATTCTGGTGGATATTGAGCATGGGTGTGATTTTTTTCAAGAATCTGAAAATGTTTTTAGAGAATGAAATCTGGACTATGTGGTCCAGAATGTGTGTTAAAAAATGAACACTATAAAACAGTCCATTATATTGCAATATAGTGCAAGCCATATAGAGTGTACACACAATATAGTGTAAGGCCGTGGGCTGCCGCAATGAATGGAGTGGGCAGTATTCAAGGGAATTTGAGGAGCCTTCAGAGTTCTCAAGATCATGCCTGGCTCTATTCCCTAGGTTTCTTTGGGGGCCATTCTCTGACTTCACTCATCTTTTTCACAGAACATTCATGAATGGTTAAGGAATATGAAGTTCCACTACAGGCTCTTAAGTTTGTATCATTTGTAACCATATTTTCCACTGCTTATGTGAAATTATTGTTAGACAACGTTCATATTAATTATAACTTGAGAGTTAAAAAAAAAACCCAGTGGAATTGGGCAAGGTATCCAACGTCAGTTGCATCCAGGAGACTGAAGGAGCGAAGGTGCTATAACCATTAGCAACAAGGCTTGCGGAAGAGAGTTTGGATTCTAAACAAAGTTTTGGAAACAAGTGAGAAAAGGTTTAATAATCATAATCAAGAGTTTAATCCCATTCTTAGCAGAGGTCTTAAATAAAATATTGAATGCCAGTGTGTAAAGCACTGGCAACCAGAAGAGCATTGCTATGCTACTTAGCTATGTGACCTTGAAATGACCTGCTACCCAGGGTCAGTCTGTCTCTAGACAGAGGAATGGTCCTCCTCTTTTCTTCCTAGGGTTGCTATCGAGCCCAAATAGGAGAAGGTTGGTGAGAACTTTTGGGAACCATAAAGTACTATATATAAAAGAACAGTAATTTTAGCATTGATGCCTGAAAATTAAAGCTTTAGTAGCGCAAAGATATTGATTAACTGGAAATAAGAGGCAGACATGGAAATTACTTTAACCATGGAATAGGATCAGGCAATAGAAGCACTGTGTCATCAAAAGTGCTCGAGAAGTAGGTTCTCCTCTGACCTTTTTTTTTTTAATGTAATTTATTTAGTTTTATATTAATCACAGGTTAGGTACCTCCTCTGACCTTTTGATGTTCTCTTCTTCACATGGTTTGCATGGATTTCCAGCATTGATGTTCAGAGGATATTTTTTAAAGTACAAACTTGGAAAATTTATTGTTTACAGAATAGGTATAGATTATATTTCTTAAAACTTCTTCCGTATAAAGAGACTCCAGGAAACAGTACTTTCCATTTGGTTGTCCCACTTAACCTCTGGTACTCATCTACATTTTAGAAATACAGTCACATTCAGTCAAAACTTTCTTCATTAACTTTAGTTTTTATCATATATTTATGTTTATACTTTAAGGTATGCATGCCTGCTTTGCTTTTTCCTCCCATCTCCTTACTACTTCTGTTCTCTCTCTGATCCACATAATTCTCTTTCATATTCATGTCCTTTGGTTTTGTCTTGTGATCCACTGAGATTCTCCAGGGCTATAGGTTTGGAGCTATTTATTGGTGCTGTGTGGATTAGTAGAGTATATACTGAAGACAGGTTCCCCAGAATCTGTCATTAGCCAATAGTTCAGAGGCTCCCCCATTCCCTGACTGATGTTGACAGGGCTAGTCTTGTGCGGGCTAGTGCAGGTGAGCTGATGTTTACAATAGTTGTATCCAGTCTAGGAAGTGTTTCGTTGCCCAATCACTCATTTTTCTTGATTTAAAAAAGTATTTTCACCAAGAATAATGTATTAGAAATCTCACATAGCAAACTGTACATCCTAGCCTCCAGTAAACCATATTTTTGGTCTTGATTTTCTTTTAGACAAATGGGTATAGTACAGTTGTTTATAAGTTATAACTTTATACAAATGGCATAGGGCAATTTCCAAATTGTCTGCACCTGTGAGTGTTAAAGCACATACATCTACATGTATTTGACCAGAAATTGTTTCTGAGGAAGATGGACAGGAAGTAAAATAAATTCCAAAAAGATTGAAGACTTCTTTATATTAGAGCCCTTGGCCTATTATGAAGATCACAAAAGTGCTATCTCTCTGTTTTTATGAACATATTTATTCGAATTGCATTATGTGTAGTAAACTTGAAAGTTTAGTTTAGTGGAAGTGTAGTTGTGGCTAAATTAAAATAATAGATTTTTTTTTTGCCCCTGCTTATTCCATTTCATTTTATTATACCAACTCAGCCAAATTCACATACCATATACAGGAATAGGATATGATGGTGAATGTGGGGAGTGGAAAGCCCAGGGTAGGGCCAGGCAAATGCTTTTGAGGGCTGCTGTTTTTCTAATCTGGTTTTCTCCTGGGAGAGGAGGTGGTAAGAGCAGACCTTGAAGGAATGCTTCTCCTATCCAAGGCCTGGAGTCGACCAGCAAGAGCTCTCTGTAGGTTGAAAAATTTGCAGATTACCATGAGAACACGTGGCTTTCAGTTCAAAGAACAAAATTCCTGTCTTTCCCTTTTCAGAATACTTTGAATGGTCTACAACTAGCCCTAACCTTCCTTTGCTGTTTGTTTCCCCGGCACCTTTTCTTTTTGAAATGCAGCCGATGATCTGAAAATTCCCTGTCTCTGGAAGAGAGATTTATTAGCATTGGCGCTAGGGAAGTTCATGGTTGGCTTAGGACGGTTGTGTGATAGAATCACAAAGGCAGAGTTTATTACTATTTCAGATCCAAACTTCAGAGGAATCTGAGCAGAAGCCATTAAGTTTGATTTATATTGTCCCTAACCCCCGTTGTTGTCATCAGAGTGGAGAGGCTTAATGTAATTACTAAAAACACTGCTGTGCATGCAAATGTACTTTGAGTCTGGGTAGAAACCTTCATAGTCACTGTTGGGACTTGACAGGGAGGGGAACCTATTTGACAAATCTAATTGAAGAATGCTTATTTTTGATTCAGAGATTCACCAAAAAATGAATGGAAATATCAGTCTGACAATAATACAGTTCTGTTTTTGAATTTTGAGTATTTTCTGGCTCTGGGAACCATGCCTTTTTAGAATTTTCTTTGTTTCAGCTGCTGTAACAAGCTGCTAATGCCCAGGACATGTATCCTTTCTATGGAGACATGTATCCTTCCTACAGGTCAAGCCAAGTTGACTCAGCCGACAGTTTGTTACAGTGAGGTTTCCAGCACAGCGCAGGGATTCTGCCTTGTGTATAGTAACATGGGCTTCTCCAAGGTTGATTAAACAAGGCTTCTCTGTTTTCTTAGATTTACTGCAGCCCCATAATTTAAAAAATTCATACATTGAGGGTATAAGCACTCTGATGTCACCAGAGAACTTTATCACGATCAAGGAATGCTAATTCTGTTTCCTTTTGTGTGTGTGTGTGTGTGTGTGTGTGTGTGGCTTAATTGCTCACCAGAGAAATAAAGCTAAGTCAGACTTGGAGAGGCAATAATTAGGAAAGAAAGATCTCTGCTCATGCAGGTCTGAAGCTGAACTGCAATTTAGTTGTTAGGTTTTTACAAATTGCTTCTTCCTTGAAGTGGCTGAGCTGAGTCGTCGACAGTGAACTCTGTCCTCTGGAATGGTGGCCCTGGTTCTGTTTCCACACGAATGTTATCCAGGAGCAGGTCTTCTGTAGTCTTCTGTGGAAAGTTGGATGACTTTTGAGCTGAGCTCTAACGGAAAAGACAAATTGATTTATAAGAGCATTTACATTACATTTTAAATTGAACTTCTATTTCTGAAAGTGCTGTGTGAAGTACAGTGAAGGCTGGCCGGAACAATCTATAAGGTGAAACACAGCTTCATTACAGGCTGATTCATTCTTCAGTTATCATCATTGGCTAATTTATATTTTAATTATGTTTGAATTGGATGCTAATTTCCTTTTCGGAAGGCAAATGGAAAAGAGCTAAGGAAACATAGGAAAGTTACTTAAATGAGACATTGGTTCTTTGGCATGGCATGTGGAAAACATTGTATAATTCAGCTCTTTGTGGATGTTCAGATCATGAGAAATACACCTGTCTGCACCAGTTCCACAGCATCAGCAATGAGACGATGCAAGCAGACATGAGAAAAAAAATGCATTTAAATATATACACATATATATGAACATGATTTAGTCAGAACAGAAATGCTGAACACCAAAATTGTTTTTAAGAATGTCCTTAATTTGTTTTTTTAAACAATTTCATAAATGTATAGAGTATATCTTAATCATATATATCCCTAACTGTCCCTGGACACTCCACCTTCTCACCCTGAACACATCATCCTCTTACTTTTATTATCTCATTAAAAAATATAACCTACTGGAGTCCAATTAGTGCTACTTGAATGCATATGGGCCAGGGACTATTGGCCTGAGCATAGATGCTCTGCTAATGGTCAACACTCTTCTCCCAGTAGCCAATAACAACTAATAGCTCCTCAGCTAGGGTTGGGGACCTCAAGAACTCCTCTTCTTGCCATGTTGAAACATCAACTGGCTTGATTTTGTGTAAGTTGTGCAGGTAGCCGTAGTTATGAGGTCATGAGTGCGATGGTCACGCCGTATCCAAAAGACCCTGTTTCACGGCGTTCCCCAGTTTCCCCTCTTAGATTCTCTCCATCCTTCTTCCAGAATGGTCGCTAAGCCTTGGATGTCAGTGTGCTCTATTTAGGATCAAGTACTCAAAAGTCACTTATTCTCAGTCCTTTGACTGAATACTAAGGTTTCAAAATCTGCTTGAGCTTTATACCTTTAAACTCAGGACAGAAATGTACTCCTGTTCCTTGCACTTACCCTGTTATTAAGAAGAGTGAATGGGGACTCTAGTGGGATGGAATCAAAGGGAAAAGCAGTGATGGCATTAGGAAGACACATTTGAAACAAAGCAATAACTTCTATTCCAGGGACAAACGAAATATAGAAAACACAGTTCAGAGCAGGAAAAAGCAAGTGCTATGAGATTAAACATTATTGAAAAACATTTATTAGGAAACCTCCTGAGCAAGACTCAGAATCATAAAACAAACATTGGAGGAAATCACGGGGGGTGGATAGGGAGCTACCACTGCAACACTGTGGATCTCAACTAAGCAAGATTGTGATGAAGAAATGAAGCCTGTTTTTATTTTGCTTACCGCCTCAGTCATTGTGCCTCAGTGGGCTCTGACTTCCTGCTTACCTTTTCTCCGCTCTCTCCTTTTACATATGCTAAAAATGGTCCCCTGCCTAAGCCTAATCTAACCAAACTAACATAGTTTCTGGTAGTGACTGATAGCTGGAACTTCCTTGAGGCAGGAACTATAAACGTATTAAACAAGCAAATGCCTGCCTAAACCCCATAAGAGTGCTACTGACTGTTCAAAGCGTTGTTGAACAGCATTTTCTTTTGAGAGAGGAATGGGCAGAGAGAACACCACGTTTTATGAAATGGAAAGCATGTGGTGATAGGCTAAGTCAACCTTCCAGTTCTCCGAGGGCCAGTCTTCAAGTGACTTGGATTTGATGTGCATGGAAATATAACCGTACAATAGAGGAATTACCAAGCAGTCTCCGAGATCATCCTCATGACCCACATTTTGACCAGTTTTGCTTACCAGGAAGACTTTACTTTCCAGGAGCTGTTATTCCAGACACAAGCAAGCATGAAGGTTCACTGCCGCTCTGTGTATCTCGTGAACAAACAGCTCTGTAGGGCTCAGAGTGGGGGCAGCAGAAAGGAACCAGGAGGATTGGTTGGGAGGAGAAAGAGAGTGTGTGAGTGTGTGGAAGATATGAAAGAGTTAAGAGCCATGGAGGACTGAATCACTGGGCAAATCTAAAAGATTTTTAGGAACTGTTAGTATTTAGACCGTCTCATGTGGTCTGATTTGAACAGAGCTGAGCTTTGCCTCGTAAAGCACTTCTATGTATCTAATCATGTCCAGTCCAGATGTTTTGCTGCCAAGGCATTAGGAAGTAACATAGCTTGCTGGTGACCTACTCAGCTGGTTGCACACTTGACCTCAAGCTAAGCCACATGCCAGCCCGCATCTTGCCTGTTTTCATCACAGTTTCCTATGTAGTTTCTTCAGATTTTGGTAATTCTAACATTTGACCCAACCAAGATCTCATTTAAAAACAAACAAACAAACAAACAACAAAAGACCTTCATAGGTCTGCTAAAACTTTCTCCCCATGGACCTATCTTTTTCTCAAAAGAAAATCCACATGCTACAAAGTATCTTCTATTTCTTTACAATGCATAGCCATCTACTTTGGAGACAAAGTAGCAGGGTGCCGGAAAACTCTATAAACCTAACCTTGAGAAATAATCTTATCACTTAGACTGATAGAAAAAAAAAACGGCTTGAAGTATTTGCCACTTGGCTTCTGAATGGGGTATTTTCCTCCTTTCTTTGGGGTCTGAACTTTGTCTTTCGTGTGGAATGTGGTGACATGTGTGTCTGTAATGATGTTCCTCCATGTCAATCAGGAACTCTGACTTACAGGCTCAAATCTCCTCTGTGGTTACTCAGGTCATTGTTGGTGTACCTTTAATGAGAATGCAAATATATTTTTTTTTAGTTGCTATTTCATTTGTGTCTTTAAAAGGGCTTTGGCAAATTAATTTCAAGAAATAAATGTACTTGACGAAGCATTGTGATTTTGCTAGTTATTTGTTCTAGCTTTACAGGTCTTTTGAGTGTTAAAATAGCTGGTAAAACTCATGGGGAGACATGTCTAGTGATCTGGAATCTTTTTGTTTTCAGCTCAGAAACATTTTTTGCATCAATCACAATTCTCTTCCTGTTATTTTTCTCACAGTGAAATCATTTGCTTGTGTTTGTGAGACTGATGCCTGTTGTCATGGAAACAAACAATGCCATAAGTTCAGCACTGTAGACTGTAGAGAGAAAAACAGACCAAAACGCTTAGTCCTTAGGAAAAGTAGAAGTTGATGATGACCCTATGGAAGAAAATTCCCATATTTGAAGTTAAAGTTTTGTATGTTTGGAGAATATCATTAATGCATTAACTAGCTTATTTAAATCCAAAGTCATGATCAAATGAGTTCATTTCCCAGTAGCCTTTTTGCCTGCAGGCTAAGAAATTCAGAAGCAAATGCACATATGGAAAAATGATCTATAACAAGCAAAGAAAAAGTGTATTGCAGACTTGAAACTTAACAGAGTTGTGGGAAATCAGTCACCAAAACAAGTAGAAAACAGTGAAAAACCAAACGAAGCACAGAAGCTAGTAATCTGAAGTTTACTTGCTTCTGTAAGTAAAGAAAATATAGAGGTTATTCCCATGCAAGCAGCAAATGTTTCTATAAAAGACTTTTAGCCTTTTAGTGCGGGGAGAAAAAAAAGTCACTATGTCCTTGAAAATAAGTGTTCTTGGTTTCAGTGAAATATGCAGCTAATTTCCTTCCAGAGATGGGATGTCTTGTCTGGTTTCAAAGTTATTTATAATGGAATAAGAACTTTCCGTTAGGATCTGGTAGGCATTCTAGCTTCTCTTTTATTTATCTTTCCCTCTAAGCTCTACCATGTATGAGGAGAGTGTGCACTGACTTTCGTGGTGGTTGTTGTTAGTCATTATCTTTATTTTCTGGTTGATGCTTGATTGTTTATGAGTAGGTCTGAAACGTTAATTTCACTCTGCACTAAGAAAGCAACAGCTTTCAGAAATCTAGTGTGTGAACTATCATTTACACAAATGTAAAGCAATTACTGGCATAATGTATGCTGAGGAGGCAGATAGTTTTATATTGATGTCACAACGTGGCTTAAACCCTAGTAAAAGCAGCCAATACAAAATGACCAGTGTATTTACATTATATTTAAAATATGAAAAGTGAGGGTTTTAGTAGAAATCATCTGTGCCTATTATTAAGTTGAGATCTCTACATTTTATTTAATAATACATTTTATTTAATAATTATTTAATCATAATTTTTATTTAATACATATATGTAATATATTATTAAATATATTAGCTTTGATTAACAAGAATAAGTGGGGTGGTCTATTTTGATGACTAATACTTTTAAATTTTCTGGAGTATTGGTGACTTTTAGTTTCATTGAAGTTAAGCTATGCTGAAAGTTTGTACTTGAACTCTTTAACTGAATATGCGAGTAAATGTCTGTTCAGAAAGCAGTCTTGGGAATTAAGGATTGCAAGCGGTGTCCAAGTGTTTTACTTACTGTAATTCATATAGTGAAATTGAGACTACTAAAATTAGACAGAACCCAGGTAAGGACATGGAGGCCTCTGTGAACAGTGGGCTATGTCCTAAGGCATGCTGAAGTGTGATAAAATATTGACGTTTAGACATATTTTCCCCTTTGGAAAGAATTTAAAAGCATGTATTTCTTCAAAGTAGGATTTTGGTTTTGGCCTACAGAACCCTGTAATACAAATGAGCACACGGGCAAGATTGATAGTTAAGAATCACGCAGCTTGGAGTTTTCTTCCACTGACTTGCTTCATTGATTAAAAGCAGCCCCAAAGCTCCGGAAGACTGATCAATTTTCGATAGGCTGAATTTGGGCCCAGTAGATTAGGATGTCTACCAGGATGAGTGAATACTCAGTTGACATTCAAAAAGTGCCTCTCCTTTAATCTCTATTCCAGAACGTGGTTCACCTCAGGATCTAGTCACGAAAGACATTACGGACACGTCGATCGGGGCCTATTGGACATCTGCTCCAGGGATGGTCCGAGGGTACAGGGTCTCCTGGAAGTCGCTTTATGATGACATTGAGGCCGGAGAGAAAAATCTTCCTGGAGACGCAATTCATACTATGATAGAGAATCTGCAGCCAGAGACCAAGTACAAAATTTCAGTGTTTGCAACTTACAGCAGTGGAGAAGGAGAGCCGGTGACTGGAGAGGCCACGACTGAATGTAGGTAACATCCCAGGTGTGTTGGGATGCATGTTGGTGCTACCTATGATTAATCAGTGCAAGTGACATGCGGTTTAACCACTTTTTTTTTCTTCACTTGGTAATATGGGCTGAACATTAACGATGTTTAAGGAGTATGGTTTAGTTTCAAATTCGGTTCAGATATGGAAAATAATAACAAATTTGGACAATTCTGAATTCTTCCAGCCACATGTATTTATCCATTTTATTTCCTGGTAAGAAGATCAGCTAGCTAGGACACTCAACTAGTGAAAATAGAGCTCCCATGTAGACTAAGAATTTAGGAGCATTTGTGGTTGCATAATCTTGGTCAAGTGCCTTAGCTTTCAAGTGTCAGTTTCCTAATCTGTAGAATACGTATGATAAATTTCTTCTCTTGTAGTGCTATGAGGATTAAATGAAATGACAGTAGACAGAGCACCAGGTTTAGTGCATAGCTACTGAAGGATGTCAGAGAACCCTGAGTTTATGCTTTTCACATGAGGGTAATCAGAGATTCGTTGTCGTTGCTAAGATTAACTCAAAAACCCACTCAACGTTCTGCGGCTTGGGTTGACTTGTGTTTCATTCTAGTGGATAATTATGAACTATCTTTCATTTCTCATCTCATGACTGGGGAAAGAGGCATCGAGACTTCTTAGTTCTCCTTTCTAATTTTTGAGTGACAGTGTGTATATTCAGTAATTTCAACAAGCGTACTCGTTTGTTGGGTGTGTGGATAATTGAGAAAGTTGAGTGTATATGTAGGCAGGGAAGGATGGACACCTGCTACATATTTGTGCTTCTTGATCACTGTTATCTATCTATCTATCTATCTATCTATCTATCTATCTATCTATCTTTTTATTTATTTATTTTTGATACAGTGTTTCACTATGTAGCCTTTGCTGCTTTGGACTACTATGTTAGATAGATCACACTAGCTTCAAATTCATAGAGAGCTGCTTGTCTCTGCCTCCTGAGTGCTGTGATTAAATGCTTGTACCGTTAGATCTGGCCTCACTTAGTTCATTTCTGCTGTGTTCTAAGCAAGGAAACTGGAAGGACTGGGTATGGGAGGAATGTACTCAATTAACATTATATTTCATATAACTATGTACTTAAATAACATTGTAGCATGTACAATGCATAGGTGCAACAAAAAGCTAAATAGGAACACTCCCTCCTCCCCCCAAAAAGCAAAGACTATTTAAATCTCACCAAACAAAACCCAAACCAAATAAAACAGCAGCAATGACAAAATGAAGTAACAGCAAACATCTGTTAGTCACGGACATTTCTAAATATTTAGAGGAAAACCTTAAAAAGAAAAACTTTTTTTTTTCCATTTCGGAAAATTACACAGTTTTTTTGTATGTGCTTCCAAGGGAATGTGTAGAAGTGTGTCCAGCATCACTTTCCACTGAAAATCAAGGACATGGCACATGAATATTGATGCCATGAAAATTATGAATTGGGACTAAAATATCCATTGTCTCTCCTCATAGTGACTGGTTCAGTAATGACATGGGGTGTGTCTAAAAGTACATTGTGAGTTTTTGAAATATGAAGGGAACTCACAGAGTTTAAGCCTGTCACGGCATTTTGCAGTGTGTGATATACCTATTCATGATATGAGAAACACTGGCTTTTAGTTATGAGAAGCCAACAAGTTCCCCGCCCCTGCAAGGGACAAGTTCTTTTTTCAATTTTTAATTTTTATTAATTACAGTTTATTCACTTCATATCCCAACTGTAGCCCCTTCCCCATTCCCTCCCAATCCCACCCTCCCTCCCTCTTCTTCTATGGCCCTCCCCCAGTCCAATGATAGGGGAGGTCCACCTCCCCCTCCATCTGACCCTAATCTATCAGGTCTCATCAGGACTGGCTGCATTGTCTTCCTCTGTGGCCTTGTAAGTCTGCTCCTCCTTCAGGGGTAGGTGATCAAAGAGCCAGTTCATCTCAGAGACAGTCCCTGTTCCTTTTATTGGGGAAACCTCTTGGACACTGAGCTGCCATGGGCTACTTTTGTGCAGGGTTTCTAGGTTGTCTCCATGCATGGTGCTTGGTTGGAGCATCAGTCTCAGGAAAGACCCCTGTGCCCAGATTTTGTCGTTGTTGTTCTCCTTGTGGAGCTCCTGTCCCCTCCAGGTCTTTCTATCTCCCCCTTCTTTCATAACATTCCCTGCACTCTGCCCAAAGTTTTTTTTTTCTCTTCATAAAATATAATTTCCCAGTTGGGCTCTGTGGCACACTCCTATAATCCCAGCACTCAGTGAGGCAGAGGCAGGCAGATCTCTGTGAGTTTGAGGCCAGACTGGTCTCAAAAGCAAGTCCAGAACAGACAAGGCTACAAAGAGAAACCCTGTCTCGAAAAACCAATATATGTATATATATATGTGTGTGTGTCTCTCTCTACATATATACATACCAATTATATATACATATGTATAACCTTTCCCATTAAAAATGAGATGAGATTTGATGCACCTTATCTCAATTCAGTTTCTTTATTGCTAAAGAGTTAATAAAAATGCAGAAATACAGCAGGTCCACCAGAGCACCTTAAGGCGTTTTTAACACTTGCTATTAACACTTCTAATTCATAAAAGATTTGGAAGTTTGGGATTCTGTTCTTTTGAGAATAAAAGTTTATTTTTAAGCCACTTTAACTTTCCATTTTTCTCAGTTGTAAATTGTGTGAAGAAAATTTGAGAACTTTATGTCTGACAAGGATGACTTGTTCTACAGAGAAAAATTTAGGAGCTAGAAATTGATCAGATAATGTATTTTACCATAACACCTTCTAGAAAAATACAGATGCCCACCAGTTTTAGTGTTTGAGAACATCAGTGATAATCTAAGGAGAGTTTTCACTTTTTCTTGTCATTTACTATAAGATACAGTTTAAACAATATTTTTCAGGCTGACATATAAAGCAATGGGTTTCGCTACGGCATCTTCATCTACAGGCCTCATTACACATCGTCATTTGTTCTCCTCCCAGACTGCTGCCATCCGTTGCCTCCAGATTTCTTTTCTTTCTTTTTCTAGTTTGTTCCCTTTTATTACTCTCCAATCCTAAGTATTTTATTACTCTATTTCCTATCTTCCTCAAAATCTCTTCCTTTTCTCTCACTATCCCCCTTTTTTTCTGGTATCATGATCTACAAACACACACACACAAACACTCACGCACACACAAACACACACATATGCACGCACCACACTTAGGTTCTTTACATCAGCGATGGGAGTTGGGGAGAGCTATCATGAAGTAATGTTTCCACTTTCTCTACTAAGGATATGAATCTCATTAGATTAGAACCTCATCTACAGAAACTCTACAGTTAACTGAAATTTCCTCCCCTTAGGTCCTACCTATAAGTATCAATGTTGGAGGTTAAAGCTTCAACATGATTTTTAAGGAGGACACAATCATTACAACCATCATTTAGGTCATTATTTTGTTCTTCTTGATATGCCTAATAATTTTTATTTGAATCCAGATATTATGAGTCTTAACTTTTTGGATTTTGGATAGTGTATCACTATAAACACTGAGCCTACTCCCCTACGTAGAATGTAGCTATTTGGAAATAGTTTGATTTTTTTTTTTTGAAATTTAGTTTAAGCTCCATTTTAGTATAGAAACACCTTTGCTTTGTTATTGAAGCAATTACCTACTAATAATCTACATGACATCATCACAATTCTGAGGTTTGGTCTTCTGGCTCGGGGAACCTTTCTGGTCACATATGAGCCTCAGGTGTGGTTCTGCTTGTTTTGGGTGGAGAATTCCCTAGTTTGCTGGTACTTTCCTCACACATAGGCCCTGACTTACCCTAGGTTGGGAACTCAAAGAAGGTCTGTATATTTTCGGAGCGATTTAGTTTATGGCATGCCCTCTACTGAAGTGTTCTGCTTGTGTGTCCTAGTTAATGTGGACTCCCTTCATCTTGCCAGTTAGCCTAAAAACTGTCTCAACGAAGTTTTTATTCTCTCCATTTTAAAGCTGTTTCATTATGGCTCTTATCCATTCGAACACAAAAATTTCTCCGAAAATCGGGAAAGGCAGTTGATTTTGTTTCCTTAAGCTTTAGTGCCTTCTAAAAGTACTTGTGAGTCTTTGAGTCTTAAGAATCTTGCCTTGAATTAAATGAGCCTGCCAATAAACTCACTATTTATAAGAAAGGCGATCCTGGCTGTTTGAAGATATTGGGTGATCTATTTCTAACAGTTATTTGTAGTAGTGAAATATTAGTAAAAGAGATAGGTTAGTAATGTTAGCTGTACATTAGAGAGGTATTAATACACAGAATTTCTTAAAATACTCGATGTGTTCGCTTTCTTCTGCTAGCTTTTGAGATGATTTTATGTGCTGGACTTGCTTGTTTTGTGTTCATAGTCTTACACACACATGGCGATGAGGTTAGTGTCAGTCATATTAACTTTGGTCAGTCATTTACAGATTTTAGCTCCTGAAAAGAACTGTATAAAAATTTCAGCTCTCTATTTTTGATCTTTAGTATTCTCATGGCATTGTTACTAGGGAAATTCTTTACAGATAAGACACAATAAAAAACATTTAAAACCACATCTTTGGAGATTGATGTTTTTCTTTACTAAAGTCTCTAGAATGCAAATAGGAAATCCCTGCAATATGAATTTCTTTTTCTTCGTATTAACTGGATAAAGCAAAAGCATTCTGCTGAGGCCATGCTCAGATTAGGCTCACACGCCATCACGAACACAAGAAACTACAATGCTCAGCAAGTTACCTGTGTCCACACTTAGGAGTTCAGAGTTTCTTGTTACATGAAGGAAGAGGCAGACAAAAACGTTTTTTTTTTTTTACGTATTGTACATTTTTCCCCCTTTATTCCACAGTATCCCAAGATTCCAAAACCTTAAAAGTGGATGAAGAAACAGAACACACGATGAGAGTTATGTGGAAACCAGCACCAGGGAAAGTTGTCAACTACCGTGTTGTGTACCGACCTCAGAAGGGGGGCAGACAAATGGTTGCTAAGGTGCCACCCACAGTCACTTCAACAGTGCTGAAGAGACTTCAACCCCAGACTACATATGACATCACAGTTCTCCCGATGTATAAGGCAGGAGAAGGAAAGCTTAGGCAAGGATCCGGAACAACAGGTATATGACAGAGCAGCACGGATGGTACCTTTGGGGAAGAGAGTACGGCGCATTTCAAGAGAAGGCTGAAGTGCATCTATTTCACTTGTAAACATTTCAAATTGAATCTGGGGCTGGGGGCTTGTGGTTGAGTCATAGAGTATTTACCCAACAGAAATGAGCTCCTGGAGCCAAGCTTTCAGCACCGCATATGCAAACATTTTAAAGTCATAAAAAATTAAACCGTATTTATTAGATGGGAAGTCTAATTAGTATGTTATTTGTTTTATAAATCTGGTTCCTGATAAAATGTATTCTACCTGCTAATGTAACAACCCAAAACTCACCCAAAATTCTGAGGATTGTGTATCTGCTCAAGCAGCACTCCATTTCTCAGGGATTTTATTGAACGTGGCATTTTTGTGCTATAGGACTTGACTCTTCATAAATGCACACACACACACACACACATATTTTGGTGGGAGCTAATACAAAACACCTATGCCTGTCTTCTTGATAATATATTTTTTTAAAATACCTTTTATTTTTACAGCCTCTCGATTTAAATCACCAAGAAACCTCAAAACTTCTGACCCAACAATGTCAAGTTTCAGAGTGACTTGGGAGCCTGCCCCTGGGGAAGTGAAAGGGTACAAAGTCACATTCCATCCTACGGGCGATGACAGAAGACTTGGGGAATTGGTCCTTGGACCATATGACAACACCGTTGTCCTGGAGGAGCTTAGGTAGGGATAAATTATGTTTGTGATAAAGATTACATCCATCATATAAATTTGTAGGTTTTATGCAAAAAACTATTGCACATGTTTGCAGAAACTAGCAAAGAATTAAAGTTGGACAAATACTTTTTATTTTCTTGGTAATTTTTTAAATTAAGTGATTGGGAATGACTTTTGACATGTCCATATCACGTGGTTTCATTGCCATCGTAGTCATGTGAAAATGTGTGTCCAGGTGACTCATTCTGAGATCCCCCAGTGTGGGTGTCCCTGCAGTGAGGCACACTGGAGCTCAAAGGCCAGAGTCTGTGCTTGTTGCCAGCTGGCAAAACAGCATAGGGTTGATTAAAGGTCTAGTTTCAGACAGTGAGTTGGAAAACAAGGGGGTGTGAGTTTGAAGAGCATTCCACACTCATCGGGTGGCCCTAAATGTGTTACTGTACATTCCCCTTGTTCATTCAGTAATGTTGACACCTGTGTAATGTTTGCTGTTCATTATCACTTGAGTAGGCAGGATGAAATTTAGGTCACTGTTTGACATTGCCCAGTCTTTGGTCATCTTGCAGACACAGAACATCTCAATCACCTTAAAGCCTGCATCTCAAATGCAGCAGGAGCAAGGCAACTTGCTCTTCCCCACCCCGAGGGGCATGGCAGGAGATGCTGCCTGTGGGGGCAGGAGCCAGCCCCGAGGTGGTGCTGCAAACGCCCAGACCCCCCTGGAATGCTGGGTGGCTAGTTTCTGGGGATTCCTCACTACCAAGCTGGAATGTGATGGCAACTATATTTCTTCTTCCACAACACTGAACATTTCAAGTTCCTCTGGGTGAAAGTTAGTTAGTGAGGATGAGTATCTCCAACAAAATAAAGACCACTCCTTTGAGACCATGGTCCATACCCACTCTGCATTCCACTCTTTCAGGGCAGGAACCACCTACAGAGTGAATGTTTTTGGGATGTTTGATGGAGGAGAAAGCTTACCACTCATTGGGCAAGAAATGACAACTCTTTCTGACACAACTGTGACACCATTTTTATCTTCTGGTAAGAAATTGAGTTATATTTTTACGGGAAAATAGCATTATGAAACTCAAATGTGAAGTGTTAGGTTATTAAACAATGACAAGTAATTACGTTTCACTAAAATTTAAATAATTTACATACTATTTTATGTTTGTAAAAACTGCTTCAAATATCTGGTTGAGCCTTTTTTTTGGCTTCTCTTTTTCAGTTTTGTATTAATTAAATACTGTATTATTATTATTTAAAAATGAATTTTCATGAAGTGTAAGAACAGTAGTTATACTTTACATTTTTTTTAGTGATATATTTTTTAAAAAGTAATATATATCTTTTTTTACTTTGGTGGCTTACTTAGGCTGAGAAAGAAGGCTTTCTACAGAAAGTGTGCACTCATGATTTGGAACAAAATGGTAGCACAAGCCCATTAGATGTGCTGTCCCTTGCCATAATTACAGCTTTGATGTAAGCAAAGCCAGCATTGAATAGAATTAAGGGTGAGAGTAGGAAGGAGATTTTATTTAGAAAAATCATTCACTAAAACCAGTCGGTCATAGCAGAGCTGGGGAAGGCTTTAAAGATGTGGGTCCCAGAACAGTACTTGGGAGTCTTCCGCCTTGAGAAAAGTAATGCACAGATGGCGCTTTTGTAATTGGCAGTGTGATGAGTATTACTTAAACTTAATTTTCTTTCATTCTAAAAGTGATGTAAAGATGATCTAATAACACTGTAATAGATGGGGAAGTTTACAGCGGGGTCACAAGCTTCTATAGAAAAGCATTTAAAGTTAAAGATGGATAAAAGAAAGTGTCGAATTTGATAGTTTGCATTGTTTCCTTGTTTACTTATGATGATATTAACTGATTTATATTTTTATTTTGTAGCTTGTCACTGAGGATATTGGGATATTTTCTCTTCCCAAACCACTTTAGCTTATTTGTATTTGTGTTTGCTGTCTCTACAGCTCTCCATTTGTGTGTTTCTCTGCATACTTTTCCAAATTGTCTTCCTTCTTTCTTAATTCTTTATATGTGCAAACTCTGCTGTCTGAATTTACCTAATTTCTATCTACAGTGGGTGAAAAAGTTAAACAGTTAGCCATGAAATGCTATAACAGTGTTTCAGGTTTTCAAAACATGTCTTTACTTCAGAAAGGTCTGATTTTTAGGAATCACGTGTCTAATCCTTCATAACATGCAATAGTTACCTGGTAGCTTAATTATTATAAAGGATATTTTTGGCTCACTGGAATAATTTATAGTTTATACCTTTAAATTAGGTTATCTTATACTTATTTGCTAATGTCTTAAGTAGTGAAGAATGCAACATATTATCTTACATCTCATCCAAATATTATCAAATTATTAAAATTTATTATTAGATAGCTGTGCATTCTCACACTTTATTTTAGGTATTGATTGTGTGAGCCTTTCAAACTGACCATCAGTTTAATTAAAATCTCTTGAGTCTACGCCGCTGGTCAGGAAATACAGTCACAGGTGAAGAAGAGATTTGCCACTGAAATGATATTTAAAGAAATGGATTCTCATGAATGTTATTTCAGGTTAATAAATTGTAGTTGTGTCTTTAAATTGTTAAGCCTAGCTTCAGTGTTGAAATAGACAGCTTGGGTGGCAGGGGCTGCATAGGGCGCATCCTGGCCAACTCCGTGCCCCTTACTGTCCTGTCTCACCATTGCTGTGTCAGGGATGGAATGCCTCACCAGAGCCGAAGCAGACATCGTGTTGCTGGTGGATGGGTCATGGAGCATCGGCCGCGCAAATTTTAGAACCGTGAGAAGCTTCATTTCTCGTATTGTGGAAGTCTTTGAAATTGGTCCCAAGAGAGTACAGATTGGTAGGTTCCGACAATGCTGAAGACCTTTGACAATTTACTTACGGTCTTTTATAAAACCTGACGTCCGTGCTGTTATTGTAGCTCTCACTCAGTACAGTGGAGACCCCAGAACAGAGTGGCAGTTAAATGCTCACAGAGACAAGAAGAGTTTACTACAGGCCGTGGCCAACTTACCGTACAAAGGAGGAAATACGCTCACAGGTGAGTCAGGATGCTTTGGTGCGGTTTCGGCACGTGCTTTTTTTTTTTAGTCAGGCAGGTATCTTGAAAGATGATATGACTGGCTGTCTTTTAAAAACCCCACTAGGCATGGCTCTGAATTTCATTCGCCAACAGAGCTTCAAGACTCAAGCTGGCATGAGGCCGCGTGCTCGAAAAATCGGAGTTCTTATTACGGATGGAAAATCACAAGATGACGTGGAGGCTCCATCCAAGAAACTCAAGGATGACGGCGTGGAGCTGTTTGCTATTGGTAAGTTCTGGAGAACGTAGTGACACCCTGGGGTGGTGGGTGTGAGGAAGATTTTTTTTTTTGTAGTTAAAAAATATTATTGGATTACCATACTCACTCAAAGAGCTGGTAAAAGAATTCTTGACCCTTCCAAACAAAAATCTAGTAAGAGAGGAACTGAGATTATATAACAAATGGATAAAAACTAATATCAATTTTAGATCTAGTTGTCTTGGAATGATAAGAGTTATGAATATCAGAGAAGCATCAGAGCATTGTGAAATCAGAAGCTGAAAAAAAAAACAAACCAAACAGAAAACCAACATTTGCCTACAAAAAGTAGTTCTGGAGTTAGAGAAAGGTGCTACATGTATCTAGAGAAAATATAGCTTCTGCTGTGTTTTTATGAGCTCATCACAGTAAAGTGATTTTTATATTTAAAAATACTATTGGGAGGGAGAGATGGCTCAGCAGTTAAGAATGGCACTGCTCTCGCAGAATACCTGAGTCTCGTTCCCAGAACCCTTATGAGGTGGCTCACAAGCACCAGGAGGCTCTCTGTGCGCATCTGCACACACACACACACACACACACATACACACACACACACACACACACACACACCTCCCAATATAGACGCAGTGCTAGAACACTTGTAAAAAGAAATGGTCTGAGGTATTTGCTTCATTCCATCAGTTTTTCTGAAAAGTGCTTTCAATTTGTGCTTAACTGTTTTCCAAGGTATTAAGAATGCTGATGAAGTTGAGTTAAGGATGATTGCCACTGATCCAGATGACATCCACGCATACAATGTGGCAGATTTTGATTCACTATCCAAGATTGTGGATGACCTCACCATCAACTTGTGTAACAGTGTCAAGGGTCCTGGTAAGCTTAGCCGGGTGCTGGTATATTTGGGTGGAGAATTCCTTCTGAAATGCTCAGTGGCCAGGAGCATCCCCTGAGTTGTGGCAGCTAAATATAACATTGCGATTTATAATATCTGCATCTGGTACATAGTAAACGAGAGAAGACTTTGGGCAACTTAATTATAAAATTTGATCCTTGTTACATGTGAAAATCCCTTTCTTTTTATACAGGAGTATCAGGGTAAAACTGCCTTCTGTTAATTTGTTTTGGTTTTGGGAAAGTTAGAATGAATTTAACCTCGTAAAAATAGCAGGAGTGGTCCCAGACTTTCTCAGAATAGTCATTACTGGTGCTGAATGTCTGCTCTGAGGAGCTACCTAGTCAAGCATTGCTACTTTGTTTTTAGTAGTTCATTTTTAAATGATTTTTGGGGGGGGCTGCGGTGGCACCAAACTAGAAAATGGCTTCCATATTATTTAAGGCTTTATCGAGGTTATATGATCAGTTAATGCATACAAAAGTTGGAGGACACAAAAGAGAGGGCAGGAGTTGGGGACGCTCCTCTAGCACAGACCTGCTGAGGGGCGAGCTGCTTCACCTTCGTGCTATGGCACTCCGATGGCTGTGACTGGCATGTTGGCAAACTTGGCTTGCTATGTAATGTTTGGTAGCTCTTTCCAGCTTCCGAATGTTATAGAGCTGGGAGGTGCATCTTCTGTCTGCTCTCCTTTCCTCAGCTGTGTATTGCCAGAGTTGATGCTCTACCCTGCTAAACCCTGAATGTGAAGAGAAGTTACAGTCTTAAAGTTTAGGCCTTTCGAAATCATGAGAAGACACAGATCTGGAGAAGTTACCTGGTTAGGGTTAAATGACTAGGGCTGCTGTTGTGGGTTTTGAATGAGGTAACCAGGTCAAAGCAATTATGTTTTAGAGACAGAATTTCAGAGCTGGGTTTGCAGCGAGAAGGGAGAGCCCAGAATCCTTACGATAGGACATTGAAAGCACCAACACAGAAGGGTTTTGCAAAATGAGCAATCAATCCATGATCCTTACAGTATAAGGACATTTTTCTTAAACGTGTAGACTGTGCAGCAACAGTCTGTCATTAGCTTACAGTCGTCTCAGAGAAGTAGAACAAACTCAGTAAACAGTGTGACAGAAGTGCTTCACAAGGTTTGTGTCCTTGGTTACATCCACATTTATTTTTCATGTTGAACTTCTGTCTCCAAACTCTTTCAGATTTTCTCTTTTGGATTTTGAACAACAGACTGACCTTTTCCCTGGAGAAATAGACCAGCTGGGCAGCCAGAATTCGTAGGCTTCTGGCTTTGGGTTAGCTGAGAGAATTGTCTCTTTTATTCAATTGAAGTGCACTCTGAGTGGGGATGAAAACATCTTTTATCTGTTTTTTCTTTATTTTTTTTAAATCAACTATGTAATAGTAGCATTCACTGAAGTTTCCCAGACAGTAAAACTACTTGATAATTTTGCAAGCTTGACTTTGACCCAAGTACAATGAAGGTTAGGTTGCTAAGAGTAGACAGACTCACCCTAAGGACCTTATATGAAAGTGATTTGCCATGTTCATGGACTCTTAGGAGTAACTCCTTTCTCGTTGAGTTATTATTTGCAACATCTTGCTACTGGCCTTAATGTATTTATCATGTCCATTTTTATTGTTATTCTCGTGACACTGTTATGTACTAATTATCTCACTCATATCTACCCACAGAAAGCACAACAGGCTATTTAAAAATGAGTATTCCCATATTTTAAAATATTAATGTTTGCTTGTTTTCATTCATTCTTAAGTAAAAAATAATTAGATTTTCTTATTACTTACTTATATTTAAACACATAAGAAGTGCCTTGAGAAAACTCAACATAGGAAAGCAAACTAGTGTTATCTTTATTGAAAACAACATGTACAGAAATAGTAATGGGGTAGTGAACTTGGTCTAACCTCAGACCACAGGAAAGTTCAATTGTCTGGACTTAGGTCTTTTCTGCTGATGATGTGGAAGGGGCTGAGAAAGGAGAGGGTGTCAGAGATGACTCAGAGGTTTTGGGTCTAGGTGACATTTTAACTGGTGTTTTCATAAAGAACAAGATATCATGTATAAAGAAGGACAATAACTCTAGTTTGAATCTTCTGAGACTAAGGAACCCTTTGAGCATTTGTTCAGAGAGGTCAACGGGCAATGGGCCTCTGTACAGATTCATTATTCACTTCCTGTGTTAAGGGGTGGCTGCAAAAATCTTCTATACAGATCAGCAGCACCTCAATCTAATTTCCTATTTCATTATCCTACTATAGAAATGAAGAGTATGTGCCCTTTTTTCTCCATACACAGGTGATCTGGAAGCTCCGACCAACTTAGTTATTTCAGAGAGAACTCACCGTTCTTTTCGAGTGAGCTGGACACCCCCTTCTGACAGTGTGGACAGATACAAGGTGGAATATTACCCTGTTTCTGGAGGGAAACGCCAAGAGGTGAGCGGATCACACTTAAGCACTCCTTCCTTAAGCTGAGCCTGGGTGCTCCTCATTAGAGCTCAGAGGAGAATGTTGGGTGAGAGACAAAAGATGAATCAAGAATAGTACTCTCTGTTCCTCTGAAGACAGGCACTTCTGTTTGGACTTCATGGAAGCAAAACAGCTTTTTAAAAATGTTCTTAATGGTTTCTAAGCACTACAGAATATCAGTGCAATTTTTCATACAAGTTAATTGATTCGTAACTTTGGACTAGACTCATAAAGTTGGCAAGGGACACATTTTAAACATGACAAATTTTACTAATCTTACAAACACGAATATGATAGCTGGGAGAATAAATTATGTTATCACCTGAGATCTCACTGTAATCTAGCAATTTCTCAAAATAAAAGGCAAAGCCTCACGGGACACCTAAATTCCTGCAAATGGCTGTTCAGAGGTCTATCAAAAAGAATGGAGTTGAATGTTATTCTTTTTATTCTCCCTTCCAGTTTTATGTGAGTCGACTGGAAACCAGCACAGTGCTGAAAGATCTGAAGCCTGAGACTGAATATGTGGTGAATGTGTATTCTGTGGTTGAAGATGAGTACAGCGAGCCACTGAAGGGCACAGAGAAAACCTGTAAGTCAGATGAGAAACAGCAACAGGGACATAGTCCAGTATTTCATTTCCAAGGCAAACAGGTGATGGCCTATGCAAGACTTTTTGCCAGCTACTGACAAATCCACTGTGTCCCAGTCACTGAAGTGTGAAACTTACATCTTAATTATGTGTGTTTTTTTTAAAGAATGAAATGAAATAATGTGTTGGTAACTTCTGTCTGAAGTTCTTTGACTAAAGAATAAACATAGTTAGCTTAGTGATGTTCAAAAAAAAAGGGATTAAAGTCTCAGAAAGTTTATCTATTTTGGCTTTTATATGGTTTCAGTGGAATGCCATTTGTAATCTGAACTTTGAGAGTTTCCCTCTATTTAATATTTGGAATGCATGTCCCGGAGAATGGAATACAATGGACACGGACGTTGGGCTTTTATGGGTGGAGGGAACTATAGTAACTCATTAACTTCTCGAGCAATATATTTTCTATTTAGCACATATTTATATATTTATCAAAAAAATAAGAAACAGTTACTTGAAGGGACTCAACTGAGGTCTTCTCTCATATTTTCACAGTGCCAGTGCCTGTAGTTAGCCTGAACATTTATGATGTTGGTCCCACCACTATGCATGTGCAGTGGCAGCCCGTGGGAGGAGCTACTGGCTACACTGTATCCTACCACCCTGTGAGAGCCCCAGAAGCCACAAAACCCAAAGAGGTGAGAGTTGTCTGTCCCTTAATCGCTTAGATTTTCTCAGACTTTATAGGTTTAGAGTTGTAATGTACTGCAGCATCTACAAATCAATTTATAATGTTATAACCCAAAGAAAATGGAAATAAGGTTTGTGACCTATAACACATTAAAAAAAACATTGACATGAAAGAAAAAAAATGCAGCTCTTATATTTGAACATAAAACCTTTGTTCTAATGACCGAAGCCTGTTACAAACAGGCTTCTACTGCATCTCCCAGAAAGTAGGAGCATTTGACTGGAGTGTTTTTTTTTCCCCCTCTGGCATTTCCATATGCAGATGCATGTGGGGCCAACAGTGAATGATGTGCAGCTGACCGGCCTCCTTCCTAACACAGAGTATGAGGTCACCGTCCAGGCTGTCCTGTATGACCTCACCAGTGAACCTGCCAAAGCTCGGAGAGCCACGTGTAAGATGTTGTTGGCTTTCTTTCCTTTCTTATTGCTGTAAACTTAACATTTGTCGGACTACTTCCTTATATTATTATGTTATGATAATATTATGTTAGTGATAGTTTGACAGTTAGTGCATATGGTGTTTAGTCTTTCCTTTGAGTCAACATATGAAATATTGGGCATATTTTTGGCATCCCATATATTTATATAATGTACTTGTTTGTTTCTGTCTTCTTACTATTTCTCTGTTCTCCTACCACCCTCCTTATTTCTCTCTCAAATATCTTTCTTTCTAATATAATGTTGTGTCAGGATCAGTCAACAGTCAGGCAGTCTGTCTGTCTGTCTGTCTGTCTGTCTATCTATCTACCTATCTCTATCAATCATCTACCTACCTACCTATCTATAATCTATCTTTATATCTCTCTTTTCATGTTTTCGGAATATTATATTGATATATACCATAACCAGTGGCGTTTAGAGTTGCTCTTGGCAATGTGGTAATCAAGATATAGACATGAAATAATAGTGCATATTTTTAAAAAAAGATTTATTTATTTTTATGTGTATAGGTATTTTCCTGCATGTATGTACACACACATATACACACACAACGCACACACACATACACACGTACATGTGCTTGTCTGGTCCCATGGATCCCCTGGAACTGGAGTTACAGACAGTTTGGAGCTATCATATGGATGCTGGGAATTGAACCCAGCTCCTCCAGAGGAACACCCAGAGCTCTTAACTGCTGAGCCATTTCTCCAGTCCAAAATTGTGCATGTTTTAATATATGAAGTACAGTATGTTGGATGCATGAGACCAGGTCTATTGTGTGGCTACAGTTTAGAGAAGGGTGTTTAATGCTAGGTTCCAACATTTTGAGTTCTAGTTGAAGGGGAGACGGGCACTTATAAATGCTCATTTTAGCCATGTCAATTCATCAGTCCATTCAACCCTAAAACACATTGATTATGTACTATATCCCGCTCATCAGGCTTCGTGTTGGGGATATGCCACTGAGTGGTGCAGATCAGGGTGTAGGGGGCTATCTCTTGAATTGCAGTTTTTCTGTGTATTGTTCAGTGTCTTGGGATGATGAGGTCTGTTTCCCTGAGGGTTTAAAAAAGCCCCCTTCTTTGAGAAATGTAGTTTGTTTTCTGCTTGGAGAAGTAGAAATTTCTGCGATGGAGATACGGCTTAAACTGGTCCTTACGCTGCTCAATAAGGAAACTGAAATGGGAGCTTCAAGGCTGAAAAGCTGATTGAGGAGACATAGATACCATATGGAAGAGAAACAAAAGAACCTGCCCATATACATTTATTGAAAACATATAGTGATTTATCATTTTTCCGTGTTAGCTCCTAAGCAGGGCCTGTGGGTTTGTGGATATGGGTAGTGACGCTCGAGAGGATGAGATTTGGTTCAGATTGGAAACACATGTTCTGAGGTGGCTGGGATAGAGGATCCAAGATTCACTGTGAGGTGTCAGACAAGTGGGACCAGGGATTTGAGAATGGTTCTGGACTACAGTAGTGGAGAGAAGGAGATGAGAAAAAGATGCAAACACAAAGAAACAAAAGCAATGAAAAGACAGAGGGGCAGAAGGACTGTGTCAGAAACAGGGATTCAAGAAAAGAGACCCGAAAGGTTGAAAATGAAGAAGAAAAATGACCCAGTAGACAGCTAGACAAGGTACATTCATTATAGCAAGAGAAAAATTAATTAACTAACTAAATCCAAGGATGATGGTGAACAACTTTAAACTCAGCACTCAGGAGGCAGAGTCAGGCAGATTTCTGTGTGTTCGAAGACTAGCCTGGTCTGTGTAATGACATAGACCCCAAGACAGCCAGGGCTATGTAGAAAGACCCTGTCTCAAAAATAAAAAGACCCCCCGCCCCCAAATTTACCTAGTCTGTTATCGTCTCTTTTTTGTAAAGGTAATCTTTTATTTGATTTGGTAACTTTTTTTATTTAGATTTTTTAAAATCCACTTAGGAAAATAGAGCTGTTCTTACAAGTTTAGTGGGTATCTAGCATTGGCCATTTTTATTTTACGCTCATAACCATTTTTATACAGCATGCCCTAGAATATGATTTTATTAATTATTTGAGACTGCTGTGCAATGTATTGTGTCATATTCCTTTTCCAGTGTTTCCCAGATCCACCTTCCTTCCCTTGTCTCCCAACTTTGTGCTATGTTTTCCTTTTTAAACCCACGGAGTCCAATTTGTGCTGCCTGTGTACTCCTGGGAATATGGGTATCCAACGAGGCACACTAGTTTACTAGGGTCCACACACTTGAAGAAAATTGATACAATCTTTCCCAGAAGGTATTAGTTGTAGACGGCTCTTCAGTAGGGATGGGACTTCGTGCTCACTTTCAAACTCCAGTCTATTTTTTTTTTTTTCTGGCTTGACCTTGCACAGGTCTTACTGACGCTGTCACGATTGCTGGGAGTTTATATGTGCAGCTACCCTGTTGAGTTTGGAGAACAATCTTGCCTTCTAGTTATCTAACCATGTCAAGCTGTTAAAATATTTCTGAAATTACTTCTGAGCTTTGGGTTGTAATACAGATGTCCTATTTAGGGCCAAACCCTTGCAATCTCTTATTCTTTACACCTTGTCCAGTCGTGTGTCTCTGTGTTCATCACCGTCTTCTGCAGTCAGAAGCTTCTCTGGTGATGGATGAGAGGTGCATGAACTTATGGATACAATGGTAAATCATCAGGAGTTGATTTAGTAGTGTCAAAGTAATAGTGGTAAGTTCTTCTTTATGGCCTATGATCTGTGCAGTCACAGGTCTTTGATAACGGTGGTTATACATATGTATTTCATTTTGTGGAGCAGGGCTTAAATCAAATCAGAAAGTGGTTGGTTGCTCCCAATGATATTTGTGCCACTATTTTATCAGTGAGCATATCTTACAAGGCCAGTCGTTATTTTTGCCTTCAGGGTTCACAGCAGTGTGAGAATGGTGATTACTCCCCCTCTCTGGTAGTGTACATAACCCCCTCTAACACCATGAAAGCTAATCAGTTGGAATGCAGCTAGTAGGTTACTGTGTTACAAGTAATACCAGCTTGATTTCTCCATGTTCTATGACTCATATCTGTGTTGTCTTCAGGAATCGAGTCTTACTGTCACGTTCTGAAATGTAATCAGGAGAGCTCCTGTAACATCCTTAGGAGAGCACATCTTGATAGATTTCATTTTAGATGCTAACTTATTTAAACAGCTGAAGACATATAAATGTCTAAAGATATATCATTTATGGTGAATCACGATTCATTATGGCTTAGCAGAAAGTAAATTAACTAGACTAAGAGATTGTCATGTAAACAAGAAGTCAGCAGTGAAATAAAAGCACATATCCTATCTCTGAAAGGCCTTCTAGAGAATAAAGCAACCCTATCTGGTGAAAGTGGTATTTCTATATTTAGAAAACCAAGCTGGGCATGGTGACACACACTTTTAATCCCAGCACTTGGGAGGCAGAGGAAGGTGGATCCCTGAGTTTGAGGCCAGCCTGGTCCACAAAGGGAGTCCAGGATATCCAAGGCTACACAGAGAAACCCTGTCTTGAAAAACAAATAAACCAACCAACCAACAAACAAGTCATTTACTCACATACCTTTAAGTTTCCTCCAAGCAACTTCCTGAAAGCTTGTGCTGATGCTGAAGGCTCTGTGGTGGAGACCCCACATCTGTTTCTAATGCTTGTGCTTCTTCAGTACCCTTACATAGACCTAAAGATGTGAAACTCAGAGACGTGACTCATAGCACCATGACTGTCATTTGGGAACCTGTGCTTGGAAAAGTTCGTAAATACATCGTTAGATACAAAACTCCAGAAGAGGAGTTCAAAGAGGTAGGTTGGAAAGGAGAAAGGATGTGGAAATAGTTGTTTTCCTGCAAGGCTTTACAAAATACCCTTATCTAGGGTAGATGATAGTGTGTTTTGAGTATTTGTCACTTTGTTAATAAAAAGCGGAAAACTTGTGTGGTTAAAACATATTTTTGAAAATTAATAATATATTGGACTGTGTTAGATTTGGTTTGGAAATGTTCTGCTGTGTGATTTTAATCTCAAAAACATCATCCCTCAGTAGATGAAGAGTTATAGAATTCATGTGGTATTTCTTTTCCATCTAGTTGCCTTATATGGTGCTCTCTAGTCTATGAATGACTAAAAATGCCAAATGTTCTAAAAATACAGAGTGGCAAGAAGATGCAGGAAGAAAGGATAGGGACTGTGTTAGATAATGATAAGATGAGACAGTTGGGCAGGAAAGGGGGACCAGGCTGTTAAGAGACTGCACATTTTGGATGGATCTTTTTGAGGTGATGTTGGGGTGTACAGCAAAGATGGGCTATAAAATGGGATGTTTTGAAGGAATTTTAATGCCAGAATTCTTAAAACTAGTATTTCACTCTTTTGTATATATTTGTCATTTATGTTTTGTACAAAAGCTATTTTATATATCTGCACACATTTCTTTCTTTTTTCTTTTCTTTTCTTTTTTTTTTTTGGGTTTCCATTTCAAATGGATTTAATGGCCAATGGATCTCACAGAGTTCTCACACACAACAAATGAGATATGTAAAAAAGATCATTTCTGAAAGAAATAATACAATGATATTAAAAGATGCAGATTAAAAATAATTTGGTTGCTTGATGCCACAGACAGTCACTGCTTGACTGGAAATCAGTTCATTATGGCACCTGTATACACATTTTACTACTTTGGAGACATTTAAGGTGTGCCCATTTTCTGGATTCTTATGCAAACTGGAAATCCTGCTTCTTTGGTGTCATGATTCTGTGTTCTTGTGCTGAGATCTCTTGTAAGCAGAAGAGAGAGGACAGAACATATGCTTTCTAAGAGTAGCACCACCGTTTTCTTCCTGTTACAGGTGGAGGTGGACAGATCAAGGGCCAGCACCACCCTCAAAGACCTCTCCTCTCAAACTCTATACACAGTGAGCGTTTCTGCAGTTTATGATGAAGGCGAATCTCCCCCAGTGACTGCTTATGAGACAACCCGTGAGTTGTGCCCTGTGTTATGGACATGTAGGAAATATTTAATGTGCTTGCAAGTCTCTACTTACTGGGACATTTCATCTCTTAATACTCATTGGCCAGCATTTCATGATTTGTAATTTGTAGATTACTTTCTCACTCTGTCTCTTTTTATGTGAAACACTATCAAAACAAACATTAAATATAAGCCTTTCCCTCCTTCAGCAGTTCACAATTTAGTTGTCAATATAAAAGATTAATGGCAAGTCCCAAGATCATGAGGAAGATCAGGAGAGTGTGACTTAGAATGGGCAGTCAGACCCCAGAAGAAGCCACCATAGGAAGCTTCAGGGGCAGCATGGTACAGAGACACAGGACAACCTGCCAGGACCCTTCTTCCTTGTTCCTTTCCTTCCAACTTCCACGAATGTCAGTTTCTCTTTGCTTTTGTATTTCTGTAGTGTTTAACTTAGTTATCATGCCCGCTGTTCCTTTCATAGTTACTCGGTCCCCCTGATTCCTTCCCAATAAAGGCAGAGGATTTTATTTTGTATCTCTAGCTCCTGCAATTTAATTACTCAACTCAGCTAAGTGTGTAATGAGCCAATCAAGTGCTCAGTTTATAATATCTTGATCACAATATTGATTAAAATGAAAGATCTGAGCCTAAACTAATCACAGGAGGCTCAAATATAATTTAAAAATCTTTGATATCTGCCTTAAAAATATAGTGACACAGAGAAAATGATTTTATTTAAACCAAGTATGATAAAATGATAAAACGTATCGTTTCAATGCCTCAACACAGTAGTAATAATAACAATAACAGTAATAATAATAATAAATAAGGCATTTTACACTTCCTGTAAATAGGTCTTACATTTGTATTCATGACACATCTTAGTTCAGACTAGTCAGATTAACTTCTCAATAGCCACATGTGGCTAGTGGCTCCCACAAGCCAGCACACGTCTAGAGAATCTAAAAAGCTTTCTGGGCCTCGTCAGTAATCTTCTGGTGGGTCTGGACTTTTGCAGAGGTCAGAGTCCAAAATCTTTGCTTCTGATACAATAGAAAGGCTGGCTATTAACCCACACTGAAATCAGCAGCTGCTTTGTTGGTGCCAGTTTGTGTATATTTGATCCTGGTATTTTGTCAGGCATGTACATTTCTCTCTCTTCTTTAATTTTGCTATGATGCAAAATCTTGTAACTATTTTATTTGTCTTCTGGCTATCAGTTCTTATCTGGTAAAGATCATAAGCAGAGATGAAGATGATGCCGTGGGTAGACTTGACAGCTCTGTATATACAACAGATAAAAAGAGAGAAAAGTCAGGAAATAGTTAATTCAGTGATAAGATCAATAGTTTCAATTCATGCTTTCAAAAGCTAAGACTGGAAACTGTGCTCTCTATATTGCTGCTACACTAGATTCTTTTTATATTGGACATACAAAATGTTTGGGAACCACTGAAAAAGAAGATATTACTCAACACAATCTTCACTTAGAAAGACAAATGGGATGGACATGGGATGTAGGAGAAAACAAGTAATAGGACAGGAGCCTACCACAGAGGGCCTCTGAATGATTCTACCTAGCAGTGTATCAAAGCAGATATTAAGACTCATAACCAAACCTTCGGCAGAGTGCAGGGAATCATATGAAAGAAGGGGGGGGGTTAGTAAGACCTGGAGAGGACAGGAGCTCCACAAGGACCAAATGTATCTGGGCACAGGGGTCTTTTAGGAGACTGTTTCTCCAACCAAGGACCATGTATGGCTATAACCTAGAACCTCTGCTGGGATGTAGGCCATGGTAGCTCAGTATCCAAGTGGATACCCTAGTAAGGGGAACAGGGACTAACTCTGACATGAACTCAATAGCAGGCTATTTGACCTCCCCACTCCACCAGGGAAGAGCAACCCTGCCAGGCCACAGAGGACTTTGCAGCCAGTCTTGAAGATACCTGACAAACCAGGGTCAGATGAAAGGGGAGGAGGTCCTCCCCTATCAGTGGACTTGGAAAGGGATAGGGAGGAGATGAGGGAGGGTGGGATTGGGAGGGAATGGGAGCGGTACAGCTGGGATACAAAGTTAATAAACTGTTACTAATATTTAAAAAAAAATAAAAAGTGAAAAAAACAATAAAAATAAATAGTACTTTAAAAAGATCATCATTTAAAATGCATAGACCTGCATTTTATGAATTTTAGTATCCTACAAATTATAACAACACACTGCTTGTCTTATATTATTTTTCAAATGAGATAAACTGATGAAATATTTTATTCTAATGTTATGTATTTTATCAATTTTAAAAACCACATCCTTTAAAATTGAACAGTTTAATTATATTAAAAGGAGTTTGCCGTTCCCATTGAAACTCATATCCTTGACTTTTCTATGATAGGGCCTGTTCCAGCCCCAACAAACCTACAGTTTACTGAAGTAACACCGGAAAGTTTCAGGGGAACTTGGGATCATGGAGCTTCAGATGTGTCTCTCTACAGGATTACCTGGGCACCTGTTGGAAACCCAGATAAGATGGAGGTAATGCTAGCTTCCCTTCTGTCTCGTTCTTCCTCCATTTGCTTATAGGGACGTGTGGCTAAAATATATCCTACTTCTGTGGATCAGCTGCTTTCTGTTGCTGTGATTACATACCACCTTCAAGGCAACTCATGGGAGGAAGAATTGATTTGGGCTTGAGGTACCAGAGGGAGAAGAGTCTGTTATGGTGAGGCTGCAGGGCAGCAGCAGGCATGGCACCTAGAGTAGGAAGCTGAGGGATTCCATCTCCAACTGCAAGCAGGAAGCAAATTAGAAGTAGGACAAGCCTGTGGGCTCTTAAAAAAAAAGAATTATTTTAAAAATTAATTACGCTTTATTTATTTTGTATCCCAGCTATATCTCCCCCTCTCCCTTCCCCTCCTGATCCCACCTCCTCTCCCTCTTCTCCTCCCATGCCCCTCCCCCAGTTCACTGATAGGGCGGTCCTCCTCCCCTTTCCTCTGACCCTACCCTATCAGGTCTCATCAAGAGTGGCTGCTTTGTCTTCCTCTGTGGCCTTGTAAGTCTGCTCCTCCCTCAGGGGTAGGTGATCAAAGAGTAGGCCAATCAGTTCATGTCAGAGACAGTCCCTGTTCCCCTTACTAGGGTAGCCACTTGGAGACTGAGCT
Source organism: Pachyuromys duprasi (assembly GCA_028658305.1). NCBI lineage: Eukaryota > Metazoa > Chordata > Mammalia > Rodentia > Muridae > Pachyuromys > Pachyuromys duprasi. The sequence continues at coordinate 37,705,901 of CM053749.1, forward strand.
GCCATGGGCTACATCTATGCAGGGGGTCTAGGTTATCCTGGTTGGAGTGTCAGTCTCAGAAAAGAACCCTGTGCCTAGATTTTTGGTTCTGTTGCTCTCCTTGTGGAGCTCCTGTCCCCTCTAGGTCTTTCTATCTCCTCCTTCTTTTATGAGATTCCCTGCAATCTGTCCAAGGTTTGGCTATGAGTCGCAGTATCTGCTTTAATACCCTGCTGGGTAGGCCCTCTGTGGTAGGCTCTTGTCCTGTTTCGCATTTTTTCCCTCTTCTGATGTCCATCCTGTTTGCCTTTCTGAATGAGGATTGATCATCCTACCCAGGGTCTTCCTTTTTGCTTAGCCTGTTTAGGTGTCCAGATTTTAGTGTGTTTATCCTATATTTTATTTCTAATATCCATTTATAAATGAGTATATACTATGTGTGTCTTTCTGCTTCTGGGGTACCTCACTCAGGATGATCTTTTCTAGTTCCCACCATTTGCCTGCAAATTTCATGACTTCCTTGTTTTTAATTGCTGAGTAGTATTCCATTGTGTAAATGTATCACAATTTCTGCATCCATTCCTCTGTTGAGGGACATCTGGGTTGTTTCCAGATTCTGGCTATTATGATTAAAGCTGCTATGAACATGGTTGAGCAAATGTTCATGTTGTGTATTGGAGTATCTTTTGGATACATGCAGAGGAGTGGATAGCTTGATCTTGAGGTAGCACTATTCCTTTTTTTAATGTAATTTATTTATTTTTATATTAATCACAGGTTAGGTACTTTGAATCCCAGGTGTAGCCCCCTCCCTCATTCCCTCCCACTCTCCTTATCCCTCCCTCATCTCCTCCCCGCCCCCTCTGACCGGGGAGGACCTCCTCCCCTTCCATCTGACCCCAGTTCATCTTGTCTCCTCAGGGCTGGCTGCAATGTCCTCCCGTAGCACTATTCCTAATTGTCTGAGAAAGCACCAGATTGATTTCCAAAGTGGTTGTACAAGTTTATATTCCCACCAGCAGTGGAGGAGGGTTCCCCTTTCTCCACATCCTCTCCAGCATGTATTGTCACTTGAGTTTTTGATCTTGGCCATTAAGATGGGTGTAAGGTGAAATTTCAGGGTCGTTTTGATTTGCATTTCCTTGATGACTAAGTTTGTTGAGCATTTCTTTAAGTGTTTCTCTGCTATTCAATATTCCTCTATTGAGAAGTCTCTGTTTAGCTCTGTACCCCATTTTTAAATTGGATTACTTGATTTGTTGCTTTTTACCTTCTGGAGTTCTTTATGTATATTCTGGATATCAGCCCTCTGTCAGATAAGCCTGCTACAGTGTTGTGTTTCCCCCAGCAAGGCTGCAGGGTGCCTGGGCCTCTCCAAACAACGCAACGGACTGAGCACTGAGTATTCAAATGTCTGAGCCTATGGGAGACATTTCTTATTCAAAGCACCACATTCTGTTACAGATAAAAATCATTTTTTGGCAAGTGGAAATATTTACCTAAAGATGTCATTGGGCGTGCAAGATGTAAATGGATTATTAATTTAGTGTGCATATGATTTTTCCTTCTTTGCTGAAGACCATCTTAAATGGAGATGAAAATACCTTGGTGTTTGAAAATCTGAACCCCAACACTCAGTATGACGTTTCCATTACTGCCATCTATCCCGATGAATCTGAAAGTGACGACCTGAGTGGCAGTGAGAGGACATGTAGGTGTTTTACTTTCAAACAGTAACTTGATCAAAATTATGTGTTAGGAAGCAGAGTTACAGCTGCATTACTAATGTTTCTACAAATTCTGTTTTCTTTTAGTGCGCTTGATACCTTTAACAACACAAGGTAAGAAGCTAACCCATTGGATTGTCTGGATGAACAAAGTGTAAACTAACCAATAAAATCCATTGTGAACAGGCTTTCTGCATTTTAATACTAAGGATTGCTTTTTTCAAGCCTTTCTTGAGACACTTGCTTTTCCTGTTACTTGTTGAAGAGTGTATGAGTCAGTTTGGGCTTCCATAACAAAATACTAGACTGGATGGCATAAGCAGCAAATATTTATATGCCAATAATTCTGGAGAACAGAAGCCAGATTATGTGCTGCAGGCACACAATCCTAGTTGCTTGGGAGGCTGACAAGGAGGAAGTGACTTCAAGGCCAATCTGGTCAATTTAGTAAGACCCTGACTCACAATAAAAAAAATAACGAGACTGGTCAAGATAAATCAGCAGGTTAAGGTGCTGGCTACCAAGTGTGATAACTTTACGTCAAGTCTTGGCATCCACAGAGGGGAAGGCTAGAACTGACTCCTCCAAAATTTCCTCTGAAGCTGTGGCAGCTGTGTGGTCCACCCTGAATACATGAAAAAAACAGATAAAATAACAAAACGTCAGTAGTTGGGCACTTGCCTAGCATCTGCAAGCCTTACCTTCAATCTCTAGTACCACTAAAAAAAAAGAAGTCTGGAGAATAGGAAGTCCAAGATGAATCAATGATGACAACATTCATCTTCTCATTGTACTATTACATGGCAGACAAAAAAAATGAGCCCTCTCTCATGCCTTCTTTTATAAAGATGAATCTCTTTTGATGGACCCACTTTTATGGCATCATCTTTAAAAGCCCATTTGCAAATTCTTTCAAATTGAGCGTTCAGGCTTCCTCACCCAAGAGGACCAAGTTTGGGGGGAGCTAACAGTTGTTCATAGCACTGTTGTTTTCCTCGGAAACTCTACAGTTTTTATTTTTATTTATTTATTTATTTTTATTTTTATTTTAGCAGGAGAAATTGTTCTCTGTGTCTAATACATCTTCAACAATCTTTATTTAGCTCCAAAGAGTGGTCCGCGGAACCTTCAGGTGTACAACGCCACATCTCACAGCTTGACTGTTAAGTGGGATCCTGCTAGTGGCCGTGTGCAGAAATACAGAATCACACATCAGCCTTCAACAGGAGAAGGGAGCGAACAAACGGTAATTCATTTTGTAAAACGTGCAAGTTGGATACCTTCTGCTATTTCCCTGGAGTGTTTACAATATTTACCTCGTTAGGGAATGTAGGATTTCCTGTATTGGATAGAGTAACTTGAACCTAGCTGGCCTTCCCTCTGGAGTGGGTGCTCTGGTGGGACCCGATGGCTGTTCTTCATAGTAAGCACACACAAGATATGTGTCCAATTAGCATGATGACTTCTAGAATGTTTTTGAGTCTAAGCAGATCTTCAATAGTTATGATTATATCAGATCTGTTATTTCCAGATCTAGAAGTTCATCGATGTAATTAAAAATTTTTACCAAATGGAGTCCTTGAGAAAGATGATAACCCTGGAGCTCAGCTGTCATCCTTACCAGCCCAGCTCTCCTTATTATTTAATAGAGCCTTTGTTGCTACCCCTTGTTTAATTTAGCCACTTGTCTGGGATTCCACCAGCTTTGTCTTTTATGAGGTACACTTTATCCTGAACCAGGAAGTATCACAATTTTTATACTGGTAGGGTTATATTTTATCATTTATTTTCAAATATCCTTTTTAATGAAATCTAGAACTTTGTTAGTTTTTTTTTTGGCAGCAGCAGGGGCAGGACATTATTTACTTATATAACCTCATAGAGAGACAAGGTTTGAATTTTTAATATTAAATGTGTTGAGCTCAAGCAAATGGATCGTATCTCTCACTGGTTTAGAAGGTTAGCAGAGTTGGGGTTGGCAGTGGATAAATGAATGCAGTAAAGGCCACTGCTCTCACCTAGCAAATGAATATAGCTGGACCACAGATGGTCCAGTCCTATTTGAATGCCAGTCTATGAAATAATCAAAGCAACAAATCACCAACTCTGTGCTTATTTTGGAAAGTTGGATGGGAGATATAAGTAGACACCCATTTCTTTCCTTATAATATTAGTTTTTCTGAATAAGTGCTTCCAATCTGTTACATACCAAAGTTTCACAAATGCAGCCTCTGCTGGTCCTGACTGCTCTCTCTCTCACAACTTCTGATAGTAGATGGTTTGAAATGTGCCATTGTAACTCAGTTTCTTCATATTGAAGTTGGCTGCACTATTCCATGGAGGGTTTTTTTTTTTTTTTTCCTTTCTGGAACTCAGATGATTTGAGTGAATGGGTGCTAAGTTGGAAACATCTGTTAGTGCTAATACATCCAGCCATTTCCATGAATACTCACTGTGGGCAGTGTGCCATTTTCATATGATTTTAATTACTATGGCATAAACATCTGAATTCAGTAGACTGTTAACAAATCGTACAAATTTTCTTTCAACAAGATAGCAAGATGGCTTTGAGCAACGAATTAAAAACTTCAGGCTCCATAATTGGAGGAAACTGAGACGCTTCATACCTCATGGCGGGTATCACAGAGCTTACTGGGAACCCCTGCCTGAGTGTGGCTTGGCGAGGGGTCTGGTCACGTCGTTTACACAGCTAATACTGTTAGAGTGGCCGTGTTTCGGAGAAACACCAAGAGCTTTAGATCCTTTGCCGAACCATTTTAATGTGTTTCTAAAGCAAATAAAAAACATCTGTAAAATAGCAAGAATAATAGTGAGTGGTGTGGAGCCTCTAAAATTATGCAGTTCTTTGGTATCTTAAAGACCCTTTGTAGCTCACTTATGATTAATGCCTTGTTTTTGGGAAGAGTTCTGTGAAATGTGTTTTGGATGAAATTTTGCAGTGCTGGCGACTAGCAAGCAGAAATATCTTTTTGAGGTCTCCAGTTTAAAGCTTGGAATCCTTTCCATGACTCTAGACACATACTCTGTATTTATAATTATGCCACGAGATATATTTCAAGCCTTCATTGTGGGACATGGTTCTAAAACTTGGATAGAGTCTCAGATAGTACCCCCAGAGAAAGAGCTGTATTTAATAAATTAGTGACTTGGAAAGCATAAGGCTGATGCTCACCAAGAAGTGTTTTCCTCAAGACCACAGTAGGAGGACGGCAGAACAGCGTGGTCCTGCAGAAACTGAAGCCCGACACTCCATACACCATCACCGTGTCCTCTCAGTATCCCGATGGTGAAGGCGGCCGGATGACTGGAAGGGGCAAGACTAGTAAGTGAGACCCTGCAGCTTCCTCATAACCAACATGGGATGCAATCACATTTTCTATAAGCACAGAGGGAACAGAATGTCTTACTGATCTTTTTATAAAATTAAGAAAAATTCAGAACATTTTTAATTGAAATACAATTACATCACTTTCTGCTCTCTTTCCTCTTCCTAGCCCCTTCTAGCTACCTTTCCTCAACTCCCTTCCCTGGCCCCATACTCTCAAGCCTCACTTCTTTCCCTTCCTTCCTTCCATCCTTCCTTCCTTCCTTCCTTCCTTCCTTCCTTCTTTCTTTCTTTCTTTCTTTCTTTCTTTCTTTCTTTCTTTCTTTCTTTCTTTCTTTCTTTCTTTCATTTTTATTTTTGAGACAAATTCTCTCTACATAGCCCTGGTTGTCCTGGAAATCACCATGTATACCTTGAACTCACAGATATCTGCCTGCCTCTGCCTCCTTAGTACTGGTATTAAAAGTGTGTTCCACCATGCCTGGCAATAGCCTCTTTTTCTTTGGTTATGTTTGCTATGTGCTCTTGAGTACGTCTGGTCATGCACAAATATATGTAACTGCAACCAGCCAAGCCCATTTTTGTTGTTTATGTGTATTTGTTTTCCAGGCTGTTCACTCTGCATTGAACAACCAATAAGGGGGTTCATCCCTGGTTGAGGCTAATTCTCCCTGAAATTTATAGTTGCCTGTAGTTCTTTGTCTCTGGTTGAACCCCATGAAAAAATTTCCCATTCCATGTCAACATGCTCATTGATAGTGCCATAGTTCTGGTCTTGTTTATGCAGCCATTTTTTAGGAGAGACTGTTTCAACTGAAGACTTCCTGGTATTCTGAATCTTACAGTCTTTCTGTCTTCTCTTCCATGATGTTCCCTGAGCCATCTTAAAAGATTCATGTTTTAAGAATGATGGTAGTTGTTTTTCATGTCCTTGCCTGTAATGATGACGTCTTTATTCGTATAAACAAATGATGTCATTAGCTACCAGGATTAAAATAAAAGTTCAGGGAGCCATAATGTCCTACAGATAGATGAGACATCTATGCCATAGAAAAGCAAATCTTTTATTTGTTTAATAATTACTTAAACAAATATCTGTGGGGTGTCTGCTGTGCTCTAGGTGGGTTGAAGATATTGCTTAACCTGTGCTTCAGATATATTTGCTAGTTGTACTTCCTGTACTTCCTGTGTATTCCAGAACCTCTGAACACCGTGAGGAATTTAAGAGTGTATGACCCTTCTACCAGCACCTTGAGTGTTCGCTGGGACCATGCAGAGGGCAATCCTCGCCAGTACAAACTCTTCTATGCCCCAACAGCAGGTGGCCCAGAAGAACTGGTAATTATTATCTTTTGAGACAGGGTCTTTCTATGTAGCCCTGGCTGTCCTGGAACTTGCTATGTAGAACAGGCTGCCTTCAAACTTACTCATTAATGGAAAAATGCTAGTATGTTTAAACTTTAGGCGACTGGTTTAGAAAGGAAACAGAAAGAGTTAAGTTGTTTAAAAGTGAAGAATTTATGTTCACATGAAGGACTTGATAGAGGACTCATCCTTGATGCTTTAGAGCCTAGGGAATAGGGAGTTTGTGGGTTAGGTGCTGATTAAAGTAGGAGATAAAGGGAGACACTGTATATAGAGAAGCCTTTACAAAGTTCTTGCAATTTCCTTGAGGTACTGTTTTCAGTTGGTATTATATTATTTGAAAGATTAGCTCCTTTACCATTTTCAAATTCAATACTCTTCTTTGTGTTTTATGAAAACCTTTAGGTACCCATCCCTGGGAATACCAACTACGCCATTCTTAGGAACCTGCAGCCAGATACTCCATACACTATTACAGTGGTTCCTGTCTATACAGAAGGTGATGGTGGGCGCACATCAGACACTGGAAGGACATGTAAGTGAAAAGCAGGAGAAATGACTTTTCATTACAGACATTGATTTCCACTCTGAAGGTTTCATTGGCCATGGAAGAAAATTAGAAAAAAGTCAGAATGAGAAGATTAAAAAACATCAACATGACCCACAGTTCACTTTTCCAACACCAACTCTTAACTTGTTGGTGGATAAAATAACATTTGAGTGACATTGTTCTGAAATTATAATTTCAGAATCTATAAATGTGTGTCATATTCATCTTTGTATGATCTCAATTATTCTTTTTCATTGACAAAGATGTATGGAGCTGTGTTTTGTGCCTTGTCATTGTATTTTATAGTGTAGGTTGTTGAAACCCACTCACTTCATTACTTGGTTGTGCATTTTTCTGTTTTGCTCCTGAAATCTTTTTTTTTTTTTTTGGTGTTATGTGCTTTAATTCACTTTTGATATAGTCAGATCAGCTTAGATGCTTTTGCTGTTCTCTCTGGATATTGCTTAACTTTTTGTGTGTGTGTACACTTATACTTTCTGACTTTTAAAACATACCTGTGGCTGGTTGAAGAGAATCAAGCGTGGGTAGCTTCTCCTGGGGAACGGTCGGGGGTCTAGAAGATGCTGCTGCTGCTTAAGCTAGAGTTTTGAGTTGGTAAGCAGACTTAATTTTCTAAATTTAATTGGTGGAAGATAATTGAGAACTGACTTGTCTCTGTATTTTCTTTTAATCATAGAAGATATTCCACAGCTATTGTTAAATAAAGCAGGAATGAGTGAAAGAGTACATGATTGAAAGCAGCTGCTGAAATCTGATGGGCTCCATATCTTTCTGTTGGTTAGAAGGCAGGCTATAAAAAAATCTCTTCTCCAGCCTCATTACTAATACTGGAAACTCAGTATTAGTACCTTTTTGTTTCCTTTCCCTTGTTTTGTGTTCCTTTGCAGGCAGCCCAATCCCGTTGCACATACTCACTTGTTTTTACTGAAAACAACATTGACTCCATGCAGGCAAAGGCTAACTTTGACTGACTTTTGTATTTGGAGAGTTTTAGCATGCTTTTGCATGTAGATAGCAGTATAAAGTGGATAGGATTTTATCCTATTACAGAGTGTAACTTGTGAAAAAGTGATGAAAAGCTTGACATGAACAAACAGACATGAGAAATGGGCATTGGCTTTCCTTTCCTCAGTGGTGAGAGGACTGGCAAGAAACATCCAAGTGTATAATCCTACGCCCAACAGCCTTGATGTCCGCTGGGACCCTGCCCCAGGCCCGGTGCAGCAGTACCGCATCGTGTACTCCCCTGCCGCTGGCACAAGACCCTCAGAATCTGTAAGTAATTTTGTCATTTTAGACTAAGCTCAGAAAAGAATCTTGTAGACTCTGCTGTGGCTTCTGCCGCTGGGGAACAATAAGCCAACTATTGGTGTCACTGGCTCTCATGTTTCCTGATTATTATAATTACATGTGTGAGTCACATTTAGGAATCTTTAAGAATATGACATTTCAATTTACTACTATATAACATTTAGATGATTGTGTTTGATGCATTAAGACAGATATATTATATGCTTGCTTAGAAAAGAACTTGGGGGAAAATATGAATTAGCTATGAGTTAATAATAATTGTAGGAGACACGTACCGTTTCTAGAACTTTCAATAATAGATACATTGGGAAAGTACACGAGTCTTTGCTATGATAACATGTCTCTTCAGTATTTCATCCAAGTGCTGAGCAGGCAGTTTACCTTCTGAGGGCAAATGCAAACAGGCATGTTTGGGGTGGTATGGTCAGAGACTCGTGGTTATCTGTCTGATATAGTTCCAGCTTTGTTTTGTGAGAAGGCCCATGATGTACAAGTCATAAGTTACTTATAATAATAGCATCAGAACGCTGAAGGAGAAATGATTTTATGGACTGGCAAGTCTTTGCAAAAGCAAGCGATGATGGACGAAGATAAGAAAATGATAAGCAATGAGTGTATTCTCTAGTAGTGTTGAATTTTAATGTCCCTCTATCTAGTATGACATAATTTCTTTCTTAATGACTTTACCCTTATCTAAAGTTTCTGTTTTGGTGCTAAAATCTCTGTCACAAGCATGGGATCCCTTCCCTCACCTGTGCATACATTTAGCATCTACTCCAAGCAAATGTGCACCCTAGCTATTCGATTTACGAGTCTTTATGAGAAAAGCAAATATGCAGATTTCTGAGAATAACCTGTATCTAACACTGTGCTAGAGGCAGATTTTGCAGAAGAGCACACTTGGCATCTAACGTGCCCGGGCTCGGCCTTTTACGATAAATACTATTGTGCTGACTAACTGAAGAGCTGGCAAGCCTTTGGGTAGCTGTCAGACAGAATTTGGCACGTTTTCTCCCCTTCAGATTGTGGTGCCAGGGAATACCCGCACGGTGCATCTGGAAAGGCTGACTCCAGACACACCCTACTCTGTGAACATTGTGGCTCTCTACTCAGACGGAGAGGGGAATCCCAGCCCCGGCCAGGGCCGAACACGTGAGGCAAAAATCCCGTTTTCACTTTATCTCTTGTCACCGAGTGAGGGGTGGGTAGCGGGTGGTGGGTGGTGAGTGAGGGATGCTGAGGACTCGGTGTGGTCCACAGAAGCCTCTGCAAGTAATTCTGCCTGGGGATTCCCACATTCACATTCCAGGCTCAGTCTGTGTGTCCACAATTATCTTTTGTGCTGAATGAATTTCATTTGATTATAAAAATCAAAACTTGGCATCTAAATGAAAGAGAGCTTTCCTCTTTCTCCCTCCCCCCCTTTTTTTCTTGCAGTGGGGTTTTATTGCCAAACAGGCTTAGCCTCTCTATTTCATTAAATGGAGGTGTTTGCAGTGGGTTCCCTGTTTTCATATTTAGGTGCAAACCTAGCTCTGTTTTGTTTAAAGCTCAGTATGTGTAGCCGCAACGGCCCACACCTGTAATCACTAGGGGAGGCAGAGGATATCTCTGTGAGTTCGAGACCAGCCTGGTCTACAAATCTACAAAGTGAATCCAGGGCAGTCAAGGCTACACAGAGAAATAAACAAACAAAAAGAAAGTTAGTTCAGTATGTAATACTGAATGATGTCACACTAGAGCCACAGAGGAATGTGCACCATACCAGGAAGGGGTCAGCATCATGAATGGTGATGTCAGTGTCAGTAAGCACTTCCTGTCAGCGGACCTGGGAAATGCTATCAGGCAAACAGCAAACCCAACTGTATTTTATTTAGTTCCTCGAAGTGGACCAAGAAATCTCCGTGTCTTTGGAGAGACGACCAACAGCCTCTCTGTAGCCTGGGACCATGCTGATGGGCCAGTTCAGCAATACAGGATCATCTATTCTCCTACCGTTGGTGATCCAATTGATGAATATGTACGTATAATACATTTATGGGCATTAAAAAATCATTTCAGCTGGTTGAAGGATGATATTAAGCTCCTCCTTGAGGACTACTCTCTGGTTCTTAAGGAACCTTTGAATCTTGTGTGATAGCTTTTTTATAGTTTTCTCTGAAGTGATGGGGGATAACATGAAGTTCCTGGTTCAGCCTCTGATGGTGAGGCAGAGATTGAGTGATCATTTCTAGAGTAAAAATGGTCTTATTCTGCACTTATAACTGCCTACTTACATGAAAATGTCTCTTGTAATATGCTACATATTAAATTCCTTAAATTCCTTGGAGTTTTTTAATAGCTGGGAAACTATGAACACTGACACCTACTAATTGATTTTTGTGACAAGCTCCTAGAGTGTCTCAAATGGTGACTGTAACGTGGTTAGATTTGTGGTTTGTATGACTTACACTTCATGTTTCCTCCTAGAATCTTTCTCCTTCTAACACTTATTTCATGTGAAGAAATATTTAATCTCTTGAATTTGGCACAGCAATCTTTAATTGAAGTCTTGTTCCATTAAGAAGGAACAGGTATTTGTCAATTAGAGTTTTTAAGAATCAAAATGAGATAAACAATTTCACTACTCATGTTTAGTGTTTTTTTTCTTTTTTTCAGAGTAAAAATATTCTTATGCTTTCTGAAGACATTGAAAATATAGTTTCTTTTAAAGTTTACTGTTTGTAGTTAGGGGATTCCAGGCCAGGAGTCTGAGTCACAGTGTTTGTACAAGACTAGAAGGGAGGTTGAGAGAAAAGTAGTTCATTCATCTTTGAGAAGTGAGCTTAATACAGTTTTTATTTCCTCTTTTTCAAACTTACACTTAATTAGTATCAACAAAGCTAATATTCCTGAGGCTGGAAAACTGTCTCTTTTTGATGACTCATGGACACTCCATAGCATGTCCCCCACTTGGAAATGTGGTGTGCTGTGATAAAATATGAAGCAGACAAATTCAAATGCAACAGGCTCAGTGAGGTGCTGTGTGAGTTTTGGCTTCAGAGTTTGTACTTTCCGCCAGAGATGCTCAGCCACATGACTGCATTAGTGGCTAGTCTGGGATTTGAGCCCATATCTGCACACCTTAAACTATTCTCTCAAGCTGTGTAGATAGAGGTGGGCTAGATAATTTGCCTTTCCTTGAGCATTTTGATAGGAAAGTATAGAGAATCCACTTTTATTTATGGGACTGTAGAAAAACACCATGGGCTTCTGATTGAGGTGTCTTCTTGTTGGAAATAAATGTTAAATAGACTTTCCTTACAGACTACAGTTCCAGGCAGGAGGAACAATGTGATACTGCAGCCCCTGCAACCTGACACTCCCTATAAAATTACTGTCATTCCCATTTATGAAGATGGAGATGGTGGCCATCTAACTGGAAACGGAAGAACTGGTCAGTGTCATCTTAATATTTTTTTTCCCCATCTATGAAGTGTTTATGCTTTTCATGTCACCATAACCACTTACAACCAGAGAATCACTACCTCTACCAATGTATCTCAGCTACTCCATTAGTAAGACACCATATTCTACATTAGACATTGGATTTTGTTAACATGATGACATAAGAACAGAATTTATTCCTTAACCTTTTAAATAGTAAGAGGAGTAAAAGGGTGACAAGAATCTGCATATTTTCCTTTGCTTGAAATAATAATTTTCTTCTTTTCCTTATCGTGTACTTTGAGTAATGTTACAGTTTGCATGATATTGGGTGAGGCTATAGCTGGGGGCCAAAGTAGTATCAGCTAGGAATCCTTTGTTATGATTGAGTCTTAGTGCATAAATGAGGAGGCAAAATGATTATGAATCATCTTTCTAAAAATGTAGCTTAAGTGATCACCCCAGATAATCTACAGAGAATAATCAGTGCTCGGTCCTTTGATCTGTGTGTGTGGCAATTTTGTTTGGTTTAAAGATTCTCTAAATTGTTTGTTCACCTGACAACCTTTAAAAATATGCTTACCTGGAAGCCTGTTGAAGAGCTGCCATGGCGCTTGGCTCGAGGTGCGCTGTAGCTCTTCTGATGTGAAACAGCCAAGGCAGGCTGGGCTCTGGTTCTGTAAACACGGATATTGTGTTTTCTTATTCATTCAGAAAATCTGCTTAGTTACATGGTTTGTATTTCTTTATTCACTCACTTGTTGAAAGTCTTTTTTGGGCTTAAGTGTTCTTGACAGCGTCAAAGAACTTGTGAAAGGGTAACACCAGAAGCTTCCAAAGAGAAAAGCTGCCCTAGGTGGGTTCAGCTGGTTGTCTACAGCTTGGAAAGCTCTGTTATTTATGGATCCTCTGGTGACTCTAGATGTTTCTTGCTGAGTAACTTACTTTCTCAAATTTAAAATATATTTTGATAACTTTCTGTGGAAAAATGGAGTATTTCAGAATTCTGTGCTTACCAAAATGTTAAATAAATTTTGACTTCTCTAGGAGAGGTAAAAGCCATGTCTAATTTTCTGCATGGAAATCAGTTTCCATGTTGTATTAGTCATGTCTATGATGCTATGGATAACTCAGTGAGTGTAGAGTACCACCTAAACAGCACTGATTTCAAGTTACATATTTTGGGAAAGGTTATTGGTTTGGGGCAAAACCACTGGCAGACTGAGCTGAGAGGCTGTGTGTAGGACACCGCAGAATAGCAAAATATTACTTTAGACACTGTCCTGCTGGTCTATTGTTAAAACTGTGTATTGTTTATGGAATGAGGCACTCACCAGATTGTCTCTCGGGTGCCTGCTGATTCTAATGATGTGTAATATTTGAATTAGCAAAACTACTAGGTTTTCTTCGGAACATGACAAAGGCTTTTAATTTTTTCTGGATAAAGAAATTACAGGCTATTAACATTAAACTGCTTTCACGGGAATGTCCTAACATGGCAGTAATGTGTGCCAATGTTTCCTTGCAGTGGGCCTGCTTCCTCCTCAGAACATACATATCTCCGATGAATGGTATACAAGGTTCCGGGTGTACTGGGACCCTTCACCCTCACCAGTTCTTGGATATAAAATTGTGTACAAGCCTGTCGGTAAGGGAGCACCTTTATCACAATAGGAATATATTGGAAAGTTATTTGCATGCAATGGTATCTGATTGCAGTTCCTACTACTGGATTCTCCTGTAAACATATCAAATCCCTTTATCCTAGAAGCGCTATTTCCAGAAACAGCCTTTAAGTCATTAGCGTATGTATGAGACTCTAATTAAAATTTATAGTTGAAAATCTTGACCTGTGGCCATTCTCTAATGGATGTCCCCACACCTCAGACCATATAGTCAGCACAAATTGAACTCAGTGGGCTATTAAACCCAAAAGAGTACACACTGTTGGAGAGAGTAGGGTAACAGAGGTAGATCTGGGAGGAGTTGGGGGGAGGAAATGGAAATGAATATGATCAAACTACATTGGGTAAAATAATAAAAAATTAATAAAATTGTTGTATATAATAGAGAAAAGTGTTAGCTGGTACACAAAATTCCACAGATGTTGAAGATGCTTATATTCTGGCATTATCTATTTTGTGACAATCATGAAACAATGAATATTAAACCAATGTAAATGTCTGTATCTTCCCTATTACACTAAAAAATAAATTATTTCACTTGAAGCACAGGTTTTATGAATTTTAGTTTGTTCAGGCTTGCTTTCAACTACCCAGTGACATTTTTACCTAAATCAACATTACCTCCCATAAATGATTTGATGTCTTTGTATGTTATGACTATGTCAAATTTCCTAGGGCATCTTCCATGTGCCCTAGGGAACTATGAATGTTATAGACAAAGATGAGAAAACAGGAGAAAGCAGAGGTGAACCTGTGCCAGAGGCATACAGAGAACCTGAAATGTGAAGGGGTTTTAATAAGATCCTCAAGCCAACAGAAAATGTGAAATGTGGTCCATGATAGATAGCCTTAGATCATCACTACAATAAACACAACTGTTAATTGAGCCTGTAGTTTGTGGAAAGCATTATGCTGGCAAAGCAGAGCTTTAGAAAGAAATGAGAGAATGATTTTACTAAAGGAACATAGAGACATGCTGACTTTATTCTTCATACTGTGCTATACTTTAAGAATAAGAATGAACACTGAGGTTCCACTTATAGATTCCTAGTCATTGCACAATGTGACATGTGTACAGTGAAAAGTGCTTGAAGAACTGATGGAATTAATGCAGTCATCCTACTATTTGCTTTTATTTGCTTTTCAAGTTAATACCTTTAATTTCAAACAAAAATTGAAGCTAGTGATTACATAACCCTGTGTCTTTTTGTTGTTATCAAAGGTTCTAATGAGCCCATAGAAGCCTTCGTTGGAGAAGTGACATCATACATATTACATAACCTCAATCCAAGCACCACCTATGACGTCAGTGTTTATGCACAGTATGACTCTGGACTCAGTGTTCCCCTCACAGATCAAGGCACCACATGTGAGTTGTGTATCATCTTCTGATTATAAGAAATGATGTAATGAAACCTTCCAGGCTATCTTCTTTCAATTTTTTTCTTCCCCAATGTACACATTTTTTTTTTTTTGCAGCATCACATAGTGGTTCTCAACCTTCCTAATGCTGAGACCCCATGTTCCTCATGTTGTGTTGACCCCTAACTCTAAAATTATTTCATTGTTAATTCATAACTGTAATTTTACTACAGCTACAAATTTCAGTATAAATACTCATATGGAGGATACGGGGTATCTGAAATGCATCCCCTGTGAAAAGGTCATTCAACCCCAAAAGGGTCGTGACCCTCAGGTTAGGGACCGCTGGCATTGGTAGACCACTTTCTGTCCAGCTAAAAAAAACTTCTATATTAATCTCTAAGTAACCTAGTAGACTATATACATGAATATAGGAAGAGGGGGCAATGTTTACTTGATACAAATGTTATATTTTGATATTTAAAATATTAAATTTATGCAAAATCATTAACCCATGGTGATCTGTGTAGGGTGCTGGTTTTTATTTATTTTTTTTGACATTGAATGTTTACATATGCATTACCTGCATTCACCAATATAATCTAATGAAAATAACAAATCAGTGATTTGTTTCTTAGATTTTTGTTGTTCCCAAGTTTTTTTTTTTAATAAGTTTTATAGGATTCAGCAGCTGGTATTTCAGAAAATTTTCTTATTACTTTCCATAAATGACATTCATAATTTTGAGGGACTGTATGTATATTTTTCCTTGAAGATCACTGATGGAAACTGGGCATAGTGACACATACCTTTATTATCAGCACGTGGGAGGCATCTCAAGATAGTTGGTGTATCTCTATGGGTTTGAGTCCAACCTGGTCTAAGTAGTGAGTTCTAGGACTGCCAGAGCTACATAGTGAGACTCTGTCTCAAGCAAAAAGGAAAAGGAAATCATTGATGAAGAAGCAGGATGGTTTAGTCTCTGCCACATTTTCATACATGGCTGATCTAAGTTTCTCATAACAAGACACTAAGATTTCAGACATTCATTCTAATTTTCATCTACTGTGGGTTCTTGAACACTGTGTTATGGTAAAAAGGTAAAAATCTACTTTTTTTTTTCCCCTTTCTTTCTTCTGTAGTGTACTTAAACGTGACAGATCTGAAAACTTACCAGGTTGGATGGGATACATTTTGCGTCAAATGGTCACCTCACAGGGCAGCTACCTCCTACAGGCTAAAACTGAGTCCTGCAGATGGTACGTGTAAAAGAAAACAAACCTAGCCTGTAGTAGAAACACCTTAATCGGGAGCCAAGCAGATTTTGTTTTGTTTGTAGACCATGTTGTTTGTAGACCTAGCCTTACAGATAATGGGATGATGACACTTCAATTTCCTCTTGTCGCAACCAGGAACCAGAGGACAAGAAATTACAGTTCGAGGATCAGAAACCAGTCACTGCTTCACTGGCCTCTCCCCAGAGGCGGAATATGGCGTTACTGTTTTCGTGCAGACACCAAATCTCGAGGGCCCTGGTGTCCCCATCAAAGAACAGACCAGTAAGTCTTGCGTAAACCGGGGAGTAGAATGTTCCAGGTGTGGGAGGCACACAGATTTCTGTTCTGGTTCTTCGCTCCTGGGGTAGCAACAACAGGATGAGTAAGAGTGTGTGGCTAGTTCAGCATCTTTGTCTGTAGCGACTGTCTTTATTGGTGGTATTTTAAGAAAAGTTCTGGGGAAGAGAGTGATGGCTCTGTGGACAGTAAGAGGTGAACACATTCCTGCTTTTCACTCCTGTGGCTGCTTCCTCTGAGCCCCTGCTCTCTGCAGCATAACTGATCAGAGAGCTGACTGAGGTTGCAGAGTCTAGGTAGAGAGTAACTTCCCGTTATTCATAGCCAATGTCTTGGTTTATCTTTAAGGGGGTTAAAGCACTTGTTTCCTTGTGGGGTAAGGGATGTGCACATGTTACATTTTTCTGACGGTTGCTTTGAAATTCTAGCGGTAAAACCAACAGAGGCTCCTACAGAACCACCCACGCCTTCTCCTCCCCCAACTATTCCACCTGCCCGTGATGGTAAGTAAAGCTAACATAAAAACCCAGCCTGTCGGGATTCTAGATTTAAGGCCACATTCACACCATCACAGCTGATTCCAAACGTTTTGATTCTACTGCTGTTGGGGGTTTTGCAGAGGAAACAGAGATTACCAGTAGTTTGTTCCTCTTTTTCAAGGCATATTTCGGGCTTAGTCAAATCAGTCACAACCTAACCCAAGCCTTTAGCTCGGACTTTGTTTCCTCAGTTTTGCAGCCGAAGTCCTAAGGGGCCCTTCCGTTTTCCGCAGTCACACTGTGGGGCCCTTTGCTCTTCCAGCTGCTGGCACTGCACACTTCAGGCACTGTGAGCCTTTCTGGCTATATCTGAAACCTAATCACTTAGGCCTTTGACTCTGGAATTCCTGGCTTCTGAACTGAGAAGAGACCCAGATTACTCAAAGCTAAAAATATTTCCATTCATCAAAATTTGAGACACAATTGTCAGTTGCAGTGAACTGGTAAAAACACACTGAGCTATTAAGGCTGCTGTCTATGTTATTTGGGGATTTTTTTCTTCTTTTTTTTCTTCCTTTCTTAGTGTTGCATCAAGTCCACTTTAAGCAAAATGATTGTTGGTCTATTCTTTTTCCACATTTTGGTTTTTAGAAAACATTTCATATTTTTCAAAGCGTTTTTCATATTTCAAGAATCCAGACGATTGTAACCTTATTAAAACTACTATTTAACAGAAATTAAAAATTTAAGTTTAGAGGGTAAAATAAGGACTTTCTTCAAGTTCGGCTGTTGAAGGAATCATAGCTTGAACCATGTTAAGTTTTTAAAAAGTTAGCCTTTTTTTCCTATATAGGCTCCCTGCAAATTGAGCAGAAAGCATAGCTATCATATCCCGGTGCTCCCAGCCCTCTGCCCCCATCGGGTGCTCTCATGACCAGGTTTATCCATTGTTAACAGTGGCTGAAGTTCCATCCACACATTATTACCACCCGCAGCCCATAGTTTGCCTTCCAGTTTGCTCTTGAAGTTAGACTTCTACACGTTAGGTTTGAATGAACCCATTTTTTCTAACCATTGCCCTAGAAAGTTTCCTTTTAAGTTGCAAGTCCAAAATGGGCCAAGTCCAAGATTTTATCTTTTTCTTTCTTCTTTCCTTACTTATGGTTCTGACACTCCAATTTAAAAGAGAGAAAAACTATTCTATTTGTGCTAAATATTTGGTAACTATACTGAGAATCTCCTGACCCACTGCTGGCCTTCCTCTAATTATGGATATTGCTGCTTTTCAGTTGATTCCCTTCATTCATTGTTTGAAGCAGTTTGAAGGCCTGCATGCGACAATCTAATCAGTGTATTCCCAGAACCAAAGCTGAGGGTAAATTAGATCAGGCCTTTTCAAATTTATTGTGCATTTGCACCATCTGGACATCTTTCTATTCCTAACTCAGGAGCCTGGCTGGGCCCAGGAGACCACATTTGAGCCTGGCTCAAAAGCAGTGCTTCTCCCCAGGTAGCCACACTTAGAGTAGTGAGGTTTTATATGCTTTTCAATAATTCAGTTCCATGTGATGAGAAAACTAAGGCGATTTGGATCTTCCTATTTTTTCCTAGTATGCAAAGGGGCCAAGGCAGATATTGTGTTCTTGACGGATGCCTCTTGGAGTATTGGAGATGACAATTTTAACAAAGTTGTAAAATTTATCTTTAATACTGTGGGGGCCTTTGATGAAATCAGCCCTGCTGGGATTCAGGTGAGTGTCACATCACTGGAGACTGCTTATTTGTAGTGTCCTACTATTTTACTATTTGTTGTGTCTACTGTTTTATTTTTTAAATATTAGTTACAGTTTATTAACTTTGTATCCCTGGTGTGTCCCTCTCCCTCATTCCCTTCCAATCCCCCACCCCCCATCTCCTCCCTGCCCTGTTCCAAGTCCACAGATAGGGGAGGTCTCCTTCTCTTCCATCTGACCCTAGCTTATCAGGTTTCTTCAGGACTAGCTGCCATGTCTACTGTTTTCTTATTTGTAATGCTTACTATTTTTTTCAACTCTCTATTAAGGTAGAAAGTCATTTCCATAGAAATTCTGTCTTTTTACCTTTATGGTTTGCTACATCCATTACATGTATCTTTGGGAAGTAATTTGGTGCTGGGGATAAGCAAATAGTAAAATAAATATTCCTTTAGCTTTCCTCTTTGTCTAGATAATATTTCTTTTGGAGAAGGTAAGAGATTCTAATTCTAACATTCTACTTGAAAATCCTGACAGAGCACACTCCGTGAAAGGTCATCCAAAGTTCTGCACATCAAATGCATTGTCGTGTCGTGCCCTTAATATGAGAACAGTCTTTGGAGAGGGCGTGTGCCTACTCTATTATCACATCACATACATTATCCCAGACAGGAGAATGTCCATTAGTGACCCAAGGATATTTAGTTTGTTTTTCTAAGATGGTAATTACCAATTATATTACTGTGAATCACTTCCAGAATGTTTTCTTTTGTACTAGAGTAGGAGCTTAGAGAAGTTTATGTTTCTACAGAGAGCTTCAAAGAGAAATTAGTCATTTTTTTGTAACCTGCTACAAAACTAAGACCTATCTCCATTGTTTCTGGGATACCCGTGAAAAGATGAACACACACTAAGTGGTTCACTCATCCTTTTAGGATCCTTTAGATGACACTCTCCTTTGAGAGTGTCATCGGAGCTAAACAACAGTAGCATTTGTATTTTATTAACTTCACTTAATCTCCAATCCTTAAAGCAATCCCACAAAGTAAATACAATTATCCTGACCTTGTTGATAAGGAAACCAACGCCCAGAAATGTAGGGGCTGCCCAGGGTTGCACAGCTATTGCTCGACAGAACTAGGACTTGAGCCCAGTAAATCTTGACTACAGACCACTAAACTAAACTTTCAAGTGAATCATACGGCTACGAAGTTTGCTGTGAGTAGTAATTATGATCATACTCTGACATTTTATTATATTACTATCACGTATTATAATTTATTCAATTTGTATTCTGGCTGTGGCCCCGTCCCTCATCTCCTCCCAATCCCACCCTTCCATCCTCTTCCCCCCTATGTCCCTCCCCTAGTCCACTGATAGGGGAGGTCTTCCTCCCCTTCTATTTGACCTTAGCCTATCAGGTCTCATCAGGACTGGTTGCATTGTCTTCCTCTGCGGCCTGGCAACGTTGCATCTCCTAGGGGGAGGTGATCAGAGAGCCTGCCACTGAGTTCATGTCAGAGAAGGCCCCTGTTCCCCTTAATAGGGACCCCATTGGAGACTGAGTGTATGGAGTACATCTGAGCTGGGGGTTTTAGGTCCTCTCCATGCATTGTGCTTAGTTGGGGTATT
>CM053749.1:37726190-37782657 GCA_028658305.1 Pachyuromys duprasi
CCTTCCTTCCTTCCTTCCTTCCTTCCTTTCTTTCTTTCTTTCTTTCTTTCTTTCTTTCTTTCTTTCTTTCTTTCTTTCTTTCTTTCTTTCTTTCTTTCTTTCTTTCTTCTTTGACTCTGTTGGTCTCCTTTTGGAGCTCCTGTCCCCTCCAGGTCTTTCTATATCCTGCTTCTTTCACAAGATTCCCTGCACTCTGCCCAAAGTTTGGCTATGAATCTCAGCCTCTGCTTTGATACCTTGATTAGTAGAGTCTTTCAGAGGCTGTCTGTGGTAGGCTTCTGTCCTGTTCCCTGTCTTCTCCTGTTTCTAATGTCTATCGCATTTGCCTTTCTGAATGAGAATTGAGCATACTCCTTAGGGTCTTCCTTGTTTAACTTCTTTAAAAGTATAGATTTTAGTATGTTTATCCTATATTTTGTGGCTAATATCAACTTATGAGTGAGTATATATCACGTGTGTCTTTCTGCTTCTGGGATACCTCACTCAGGATGATCTTTTCTAGTTCCCACCATTTGCCTGCTAATGTCATGATTTCCTTGTTTTGATTAGCTGAGTAGTATTCCATCGTGTAAATATAGCACAATTTCTGCATCCATTCCTCGGTTGAGGGATGTCTAGGTTGTTTCCAGCTTCTGGCTTTTACAAATAGAGCTGATATGAACATGGTTGAGCAAATGTCCTTATTGTATACTTGAGCATCTTTTGGGTATATGCCTAGGAGTGATATTGCTGGATCTTGAGGAAGCACTATTCCTAATTGTCTGAGAAAGCTCTCGACTGACTTCCAAAGTGGTTGTACAAGTTTGCTCTTCCACCAGCAGTGGAGGAGTGTTCCCCTTTCTCTACATCCTCTCCAGCATGTGTAGGCACTTGAGTTTTTGATCTTAGCATTTCTAATGCATGTAAGGTGAAATCTCAGGGTCATTTTGCTTTGTATTTCCTTGATGACTAAGGACTTTGAACATTTAAGTGTTTTTCTGTCATTTGTTATTCCTCTATTGAGAATTCCCTGTTTAGTTCTGTACCCCATTTTTAATTGAATTACTTGATTTGTTGCTTTTTAACTTCTTGAATTCTCTCTATATTCTGGATATTAGCTCTCTGTCAGATATAGGGTTGGTGAAGATCCTTTTCTAATCTGTAGGTAGTAGTTTTGTTCTGATGACAGTATCCTTTGCTTTACAGAAGCTTTTCAGTTTTATAAGGTCCCATTTATTGATTGTTGATCTTAGTGCCTGTGCTGTTGGTGTTCTGTTCAGGAAGTTGTCGCCTGTGCCAATGAGTTCAAAGCTCTTCCCCACTTTTTCTTCTAACAGGTTTATTGTGTCTGTTTTTATGTTGAAGTCTTCAATCCACTTAGACTTTAGCTTTGTGCAGGGTGATAAATATGGATCTATTTGCATTTTTCTACATGTAGACATCCAGTTAGACCAGCACCATTTGTTGAAGATGCTATCTTTTTTCCATTGTATGGTTTTGGCTTCTTCATCAAAAATTAAGTATCTGGTGTGTGGGTTTATTTCTGGGTCTTCTATTCTATTCCATTGATCAACCATTCTCTTTCTATGCTAGTATCATGTAGTTTTTATTACTGTTGCTCTAAAGTACAGCTTGAGATCAGGTATGAAGATACCTCCAGAAGATCTGTGATTGTACTGAATTGTTTTAGCAATTCTGGATATTTTGTTTTTCCATACAAAATTGAGAATTGTTCTTTCATGTTCTGTAAAGAATTGTGTTGGTATTTTGATGGGAATTGCATTGAATTTGCAGATTGCTTTTGGTAGGTGGCCGTTTTCACTATGTTAATCCTATCGATCTATGAGCATGGGAGATCTTTCAATATTCTGATATCTTCTTCAATTTCTTTCTTCAGAGACTTGAAGTTTTTTTTAAACAGGTCTATCACTTGCTTGGTTAGAGTCACACCAAGGTACCTTATGTCATTTGTGGCTATTGTGAAGGGTGTTGTTTCCCTAATTTCTTTCTCAGCCTTTTTGTCTTTTGTATACAGGAAGGCAACTGATTTTTTTTGAGTTAATTTTGTATCCAGCCACTTTGCTGAAGGCATTAATCAGTTGAAGGAGTTCTCTGATAGAATTTTTGGGGTCACTCATGTAAACTATGATATCATCTGTGAGTAGTGATGCTTTGAGTTCTTCCTTTCAAGTTGTATTCCCTTGTGACATTTTTATTTCCAACAAAGAATGAATGATCTCCACAAGAAGGAGAAGGTAGCTGACAGTTAACTGTCCTTGAGTCAGAATGATTTTGCTGTAGGTTCTGACACTGGGATCTTATGATTACACTGGTTGACCCACCTCTTTCTATATTTTGGAGAAAAGAACATATGGATACATTTGGTGTTAATTTAAATGATGGACATTTCATTAGAGATCAGAAATTAGAGAATGTAATGATACCAGTCACAGTTATGGTATTAGGTATTTAGAGTTTAAAGTATCTCATTAAGTCCAAGACCCTGAACTCCCCACTTTGCTGCTGGAAGAACCACTGGAAGACTGAGATTAATCTGGATATCTGACATGTGCCTCTAAACTTACTTCCTTTCAGGTTTCTTTTGTGCAGTACAGTGATGAGGTAAAGTCTGAATTCAAGCTGAACACATACAATGATAAGGCTCTAGCTCTGGGAGCTCTCCAGAACATTCGGTACAGAGGGGGAAACACAAGAACAGGTACAGCGCCCCAGCAATGGTGAAGGCCGCCTCCACCGATACCAAGGATGGGCAGGGTGGTAGAAGGCAGCTATCACCTCACTGTGATAGTCACCTGGGCGTGGTCAGGGAACAGTGCTCATTGAGGTGACACTGAAGTGCTCGTACCACACTCTGCAGGCAAGGCTCTCACGTTTATCAAGGAGAAGGTCTTGACCTGGGAGAGTGGCATGAGGAAGAATGTCCCAAAGGTTCTGGTTGTGGTCACAGATGGCCGGTCACAGGACGAGGTGAAGAAGGCAGCATTTGTCATCCAGCAGTCAGGTAAGCACAAGCGTGGACTTCTCAACAGCATATAAGACTTTACATTTTAAGTGCGTAAGAGTGATAAAAAAAAGAAGACCCAAGCTGCCGATTTTTACTTTATTTTGCTTCACCGTGTACTTTATAATTATAATCTTAGTTTCTATTCAATTATGGACTAGATTGCTAGTTCCTGAAAAATGACACGTGCTCTTTGCAGGAGATGTGATTAGGGGCTGTCAACTGAATATCTCCGTAGAGATTGGAGGGCTATAGAAAGTTATGAAAGTGGTATAATCCTATGCAAAGCTTCCTGATCTAGCGGCGATGAATCTTGACACCGATTCCCATGCAAGGAAAGCCGTAGGGTTCCTTCTGCCACAGCTCAACCTTGCAGATGCAGACCGAGTGAAGATTATCAATTGCCACACTGCAAATAAGAAGTATGGTGATCTCAGGGAGATGGCACAGGGGCTGATTTTGGCAGCCAGGCATCCTAGGAGCCCCTTGGTAACGTGGCTCTGTTGGATTATTGTTCAGACTCATTAGAGATGAACACAGAGCTTTCTGGGGTTTGTATTAACATGTCTCTACCATCGTTGCCTCAAGCAGGGCCTCAGGTGTGTATATTTTAGAACACATTCTGTGCTGTGTGTGATCTGCTGTGTTCAACAGTAGTCGACTTTGTTACATGGAACTTCAGCCATATGTAATTATTTGGCCGAAATTGTAAGTCACTCTTAGCGTGAAGTCACTCCGTTGTCTTTTATCTCTAACTTTAAATTATCGTATAAAATAATAGTTTTCCTCGTGGAGGTTTCATACATGTTTAATTTTGGGTGCTCCTCTTCAATCCGCTCCTCTCGGCCCCTGCCTTGCCCCTTTACTCATGTCTGTGTCCTTCCATCTGGGTATTTCTCCATCTACTTTCGCATTGCCTGTTCTATTACTCCCTCCAGGTCCTCCGGCAAAGCTTAGTTTTCTCTTCTCATGGGTTCTTTTCTAAGTTATTGGCATCTATCCACACTTAGGCCACATGAGTACACATGTATAGAAATTAGAAGGTAGGATCTGCTTTGGAGAGACCATGTAGCATTTCTCATTCAGAGCCTTGGTGTCCTCACTTAATGAAACATGAGCTGACGCTGAAAACGTGATGCACACACTAGGAATTTTATTCAGCCGTAAAGTTGGAACTATGAATGCTTTTGTCTGTCAATATCTCTGTCCTTACGTAGCCTGTTTCTTATGATGTCAAATTAAGCATTTAATGTAAAAACTACTTATATTTATTTAAATAGTAGAATGTTTGCTTTCACTAAGAGCTGTAGTACGTATTTCAAAAGTGGTTAGAGTACTTGAGCCCAAGTTTGGTGATAAAAAAAAAATCAGTTTCAAGAATTCAAATTTAAAACAGCTCACATTCTGCATTTGGGATTAACAGGTTTAAGTTGTTAATGGAATCAACAGAGCTGCTGCACTTTTGTGTTTGAATTGTGGAGCCGTGGAAGACAATATATACTGCACAGTGCTTCCACATTTTAATTGTTGGGGGGTCATTTGAAAGGACCCAATGAACTGTATTTCATAAGCCAGGAAATTGAATGACAGTGAAGAGGTGTATGTATTCATTCAAAAAGTACACATTCTTCTCTTAGAGGGAGCCTGTGTCAAATCAAAGGACGTGCTGCCCAGGCTGAGAAAATAGAGCAATGGTTTTGATGCTTTCATTTTGGGCTACTCAGATAATGAAAGTTGGAAAGAGAATGTGTGATTCCTCTGTCACTGGAACTTTGCAGGGTTTAGTGTGTTCGTCGTTGGTGTGGCTGATGTGGACTACAACGAGCTCGCTAACATTGCCAGCAAGCCCAGTGAGAGGCATGTGTTCATTGTGGATGATTTCGAATCCTTTGAGAAGATTGAGGACAATCTTATCACATTTGTTTGTGAAACTGCCACTTCAAGTAAGTCATGGTTGGTGCAAAGCCACAACATCATTTGAGAAATGAGTGCTTATAGGCAGTTATCCATACTGTGTGGGATCAAGCCCAGAACATAAGTAGATTCTGGGAAATCACTTGGAATGGATGAATCATTGCTCTTTTGAGATCAGTCTAAATGGGTGCTTGCCAGAAGTCCATTTTTAGCTTTAAAGATGTAATCCCACCCCACCCCCCACATGGGAAGAAATTTTTTTAATATCTCCCTTTTTCCACCAGCCTGATGTCTATGACATTTGGGTATGTTACTCTTCAGCTTTGAACTGTATACTTGAAAGAATTTCCGTATACTTAAAAGGGGTTTCCTATTTACAATCAACTAGTCTCTTATTGGCTTGTGTTCCAAAAGAACAATGAGATAGCGGGCCTTTGCTTTATATTTATTTGATTTTCTTTTTCTTTAGTGCTATGAATTGAACCTAGGATCTGGCATACGGTAGGCCAGTGCTTTACCACTGAGCTGGGTCCTTAGTCCAGGCTTAGGATTTTTTGTTTTGTTCTTTTTTTTAATGTTAAAATTTCAAATTCAGTTTTGAGCTACAGATGCTAAAGGTAGATTAGATATTCCCTCTCAGCCATTAGCAGCAGTTCTTGTGGTATTAGGTGATGGAAACAATTATATGAATAGTTTAGAGCTCTAATCCTAGGTAGGGACATATTTATGTGTATAATATTTCCAGCAATTGAATAGCATATTAAAGAACTGCTTTGAAAGTATGCATTGCTACTTTATGTGCATTTATTTAAGTCATGTTGATGACTCATACTTAAAGACATTTCATGTTTCAGGTTGTCCTCTGATCTATCTGGATGGCTATACCTCACCAGGTAAGAATTTGTGTATCCTTCGGCTAACTGATTTCAAGATATTCACAATAACATAACTGTAATGTACTCACTCCATATTTTCTTCTTTGATGTCAAGGCTTTAAGATGCTTGAAGCTTACAACCTGACAGAAAAGAATTTTGCTTCTGTCCAAGGAGTCTCTTTGGAATCAGGGTCTTTCCCCAGCTATTCAGCCTACAGGCTTCAGAAGAATGCCTTTATCAATCAGCCCACAGTGTAAGTGTGAAGATGAGGGAGGGCGGGCATCCTTTTTCCTAGAGTGGACAAGAGGCTCTTGAACTTTCTGCTGATTCCTTAGAATCTTGAAACTTAAGAATTGCCAGAAGACTATGGATAACCTGGTTTGCTTTCCTAAACACAGCTTAATTATCTTCCTAGGGTTATGTAGCTGCTTGTACACAGGAAACTAGTGCCCAAGCTTTGTTATTCCCAGACTCAAGCCTGTTAGTCTGGCAACAGCATCATGGATAACACACTTCTGAGTTGAAGGCTAGGGTTTTCACGTACTCCCTTCTTCTAAGGGAGGCTGTTAAAACAGGAAGGCAGTTGGTTTTGTTGATTTTTTTTTCTCCCGTAGTGTAGAAGAACTGAGTAGAATAAAAGAGAAATGAGAGAGTAGACGTTCTATCTTGTGTTCCAGACCTTCGAAAAGGAAGGGCTGCAATAGTTATGCTGTCTGATTATGCCCATAATCAAACTAGCTGTAGGCAGTTTTTGTTGGCAGATACTCTATCAATCTGGTGAGTAGCTCTAGATGTATTTTCATGAAAGTTTGCACCTGGGTATGATAACAGAAATTAATATCTCTTATTCATTAAAATGAAAAGCTTTTTTTTTTAAATGTCAAAAATATGTTTGGCAACTCCAGGGGAGGAAGGACAAGAAGAAACAAAACTTTGAGAAAGTTATGAGAGGGTCAGAAAATAATGTCTGAAATTTGAAATGCATTGGGAAAGCCAACGGAAACTTAATCCTAAAACCACAGCTAATTTGTTTCATATCATAGTTTGAGCCGTTACAAATTCTTAAGTCTTTGATGCTTAGTTACAATGGTTCAATATGCAAAGTTTTCCAGTGGACAGTATTACTCAGTGTTTAATTTTTTTCAGTCACTTCATTTATGACTTTAAATGATGGTAGCCTATTGTCTCTACAGAAGTCACAAGTTTTGACTGGAAGGAAAGAGGAACAAACGTAATTAAACTTTTGTTGTTTTACTAAGGAAGGAGGAAATGGGCTAACCGAGAGAGATGGGGATGATATAGGAAAAAAAATATTTTTTTAAACTTGAAACAGTAAAAGATAGCTCTTAAACACATAAAAGCATCATGTTAGCTTTCTCAGAGCTCATGTCCGGGAGAAAGAGTGCACCACACTGAGCAGGTGAGTGATATGGCATAAGGACATGGGGCATCCAGACACACCCTGTGCCCTCAGCCAGAGCATGCAGAGGGATAGCTCCTTTATCTCAGGAGTTGTTCTCTAGGCCTTTGTCCTGACTCCGGCAAGAAAATGTTACATAATGTCAGTCATAAAAGCCTTAATTATCTTTCAAACATCGTCCCAGAACAATGGTTTACTCAATGCTAGGAAGACACAAGAGATGGAAAAGAATTTTTTGTCTCATCCCTTTAGAACCAAAACTCATTTCCTTCTAGCTGAATCACATCCTTGTTTGATTGCTAATTGTTTGCATGTGTACATGGCCTAAACATTTACAATTGATCCTATTTTGGGGAGTCTGTAAATTTATTGAGGTGCTCTACTTGACTTTAAGGGAAGAGCTTAGAGGTGTAGGAACTATTGTGAGGACAAGAGAGAAGTGAAAACATTAAGGCATTTTATCTACATTATCACATCCCTGCCACTAGAAACTAAGTGTATTTGATAAGACCCTTGCTATCTTTACATTCTATCTACAGCTATAGTGTTTGTTGCCTTAAAATGAGTACTTCAATGTGTCTAGACAAAAATTAGTTAGGGGCAGGAACATAAAGACTATTGGTAATTTTACAAACTTTGTGACTTGATCAAATTATAAGCAATCTATTAGTATTTGTTCCTTTGATGCTTTTCACAGGTTTTTAAAAATACTATCTGTAATGAAATTCTGTAAAAATTTGAGTCTTTTCCTGATGATTGACCCCATTCATTCATTCATTCATTCATTCATTCATTCATTCATTCATTCATTTACTTATTTTGTTTTATCCAACAGAGAACTTCATCCAAATGGACTCCCTCCTTCATACACAATCATACTATTGTTTAGACTTCTTCCAGAAACTCCTAGTGATCCTTTTGCAATTTGGCAAATTACAGACAGAGACTACAGACCACAAGTTGGAGTTATTGCAGATCGTAAGGGACTTTATCTTATTTTAAGGCATAAGTATATTTTTGTACATGTTTTCTCCTTTCCTCTTTAGAAATGTTATGAATATATGTATGTGTTTGTACAGGTATATTTATTGACTTGGTATATGTTTTATCTTTAAGCTTATTCAAATAACATGAAAACGAATATTCAGATTGCATCTTATCAGGACTGAAATGATTCTATTTTGTTTTTCTCATTTATTTATTTTTAAAATTTAACTTATTTTTTCTTTGACAATTTTACAGTATATAGTGAATCTTAGTTCTTTCCACCTCCATTATCTCCTCTCATCTCCCCTTTCTTCTCTGCTGAAACCGTTCTTCCCACAAATCCCCTCCCCCTTAGTTTTTTTGTCTTTTTGGTGAAGCACTCAGCTTAACTGGGATTACATACTTGAGCATGGGTGGGAATTACCGGAATCTGGGCAAGTTTTCAGTGGCTACCCCACTGAAGAAAACGACACCCTGTTCCCATGCAACCATTAATTGGCAAGAGTTGTTCATGGAGAGATAGGGAGGGCCTCATGAGTCCTCCTCCATCCATGATGAAATGATAATGGACCCAATCTTATCCACAACTAAAGTGAGCTCATGAGTACAATGGGCACACCATGCTTAGAAGCCATTTGTTTGTTTTTTGTAGCAGGTTTTTCTATCTTCTTGCTCTTACATTGTTTTTGTCCCCTATTCTTCGGTGTTCCCTGAGTCTTGGAAGAAGTGATATAGATGTTTTTGTTAGGGCTGAGCACTCTATCATCACTTATTCTTGGCACTTTAACTAGTTATGAGTCTCAACATTAACCATCTCTCTGCAGAATTCTGAAGCTCTCTGATAAAGACAGAAAGCCGCATTAATATTGTTATGAACATGAATATTCAGAAAGTAGCCTGACAACATGTTCATTTATCAAGGAATAGAAATAGATTCCCCTCTGATTCTGGCCAATGACTTCTTCAGCTGTGGGATTCTTATCAGGTATACAGTTCCAGGTCGGAAATCCCTCTCATGGAGTGGGTCTCAGATTCAACCAGAAAGTGGTTGGTTACTCCATCATTATTGTGCTGTTGTCGTACTAGTGGGAACATCTTCCATGGCAGATAGTGAACATTTCTTTCTTTTTTATTTTTTATCTTGCAATTTCTCCAGCAAGAACTACTTGTATACTTTGAATAAGAAGCACACCACGAATGTAACTTAACAATGATCTTATCTTGATTGCAGCTTCTAGCAAGACACTATCTTTCTTTAATAAGGATACAAGAGGAGAGGTACAAACTGTTACATTTGACACAGACGAAGTGAAGACATTATTTTATGGAAGTTTTCATAAGGTAAAAATGTAAGATTATCTGAGTCTTAGTTTTAGAATATGAATATGAGTTAAAAGCCAAAACACAATTATCTTATTGCATTTAATGTTCTGCTAAATTAGAATTCTAGTTATGCCTTTTACAAATAAACTTTTATTTTAAATAATTTGATTAATTCAAAAGACAAAATTTAAATAAAACAATAAATGCCATTAGCGTTTTGATGTATTTCGCTGTGTCTTTCAAAGTCTAAATCATATATAGAGATATAAAATGAGGCTCACCTGTTTTCCTGCTAACCATTTTTCTGACTTAAGATATATTGGTATTTATGTGTATGTTTGTTTGACTGTGTGTGCATATGCCATGTGTGTAAGGCTGCACTTGGAGCTCAGAAGGTGTTGGAGCCCTCTGGAGCAGGAAGTTACCTGCAGCTGTGTGCCACGTGACCTGGGAGCTGAGAACCAAATTCAAGTTCCCTGGAAGAGTGGCGGGTGCTCTTATCCATTAATATACCTCTCTAGCCCTCTACTTACCATTTCATTGTAAACATTTCTGTCATTTATTTTGAGGATCTTAATTGAATGGAGTAAGTTTTAATAGGTTCTGTTATAATTTTATAGAGAGCAGACACTTTCTTTAAAAATTTTTTTTAATTATTATCATTTATTACAATTTATTCAAATTTTATCCCAGCTGAGGCCCCTTCCCTCCTCTCCTCCCAATTCAACCCTCCTCTCCTATGCCCCTTCCCTAGTTCACTGATAGAGGAGGTCCTCTTCCCCTTCTATCTGACCCTACCTAGCCTATCAGGCCTCATCACGACTGGCTGCACTGTCTTCCTCTGTTGCCTGGCAAGGCTACATCTTGCTATATATGAGCCTTGGTTTTAGGTCCTCTCCATGCATGGTCCTTGGTTGTAGTATCATTCTTTTCAGGCCCTCCAGGGCTCAGTTTTTATCACTCTGTTGGTCTCCTTTTGGAGCTCCCATCCCCTCCAGGTCTTTCTATCGCCCCTTCTTTCCTAAGATTGCCTGCACTCTGCCCAAAGTTTGGCTGAGTCTCAGCATGTGCTTTGATACCTTGATCATTAGAGTCTTTCAGAGGCCAGAGCAGACACTTTTTTGTATCTGGTTGACTAGTAAAAAGTTACAAACATGCAAGCACACTGTAGAATAAACATTTTATGTGCAAAATTAACAATAGCTGATAAAATAATTAAGATAAGTTTGTAATAGATTATTAAATGAACACAGTCTAAAAGTGCCATTCTCTTAATACAGAGGTTTCTAAATTATCACAGTAAAGTTCTAAGATATACTTGAGATTGTTTTTCATTCTTAGAGATCTTGAGTTTTTGTCAGTATCTAGGGGATTATCGAAACTGTCAGGTTTCTGAAGAACACTCAAGTGACAAAGGACAGTAATGACATTGGCTATATTAGAAACGAAAGCAACAGCTTAGGTAGAAATACATTTTTAATGCTGGTTTTCACGTGCTGGATTGTGCTGACAAGAAAACAAATTATGATAGTGATCACCTAAAATTTTCCTATGCTAGACATGCAAAAGACAAGCCAAATACACAAACACATGTTTAGTTCAGTCTGATCCCCAAAGGAAACAGAAGCACTTTTCTTTGCTGTGGTAGGTCAACGCAGCCTCTTCTTGCTTAATGCTCTTAAGCATGCTCAGTTTTTTCCCATCCATTTTCTAATGCATGAGTTAGATTCTTGTTTCCCTCTGTATGGAAAATACTATTATTTCTTTGAGAATTTCTCTTTTCTTTTATTGAAAATAGACTTTTCCCATACACTGTGTTCTGATTACAATTTCCCCTCCTCTTAATCCTCCTAGTTCTTCCCCACCTCCCTTCCCATCTGGATCCTTTCTATCTCTCATTAGAAAAAAATCAAACCAGGCATCTAAGAGATGATGAGAAAATAAAATAAGGTTAAGAAGAAAATAAAACAAAAAAAAAGAAGAAAAAAAGAACCAAAGGAAAAAAGGGCAAGAAATGTATATAGATGCAGACATACACACCAAACCAGGGATCCCATAAAAACACCAAACCAGAAGCCAAAAGATAGACATAAAGGTCCTGTATGACAGGACTCTCCCCACTTACTTAACATAAGACAAAGAACCTCCAAAGGTGCCACTGAGTTTGTTTTCTGTTGGCAGTCTACAGCTTAGCATGCTGCCTACCCTTAAGACTGATTTGTTTCCCCAGCAAGACCTTGGAAAAACCTAAGTTTCTTTTGCTTGTGATTATCAATTGGAGGTAGCCTCTGCTTTAGAGATGGTTGTGTTTGCTCACTCTTCCTTTCAGGACCCCATCTGGTATAAAACCATACAGGCTGTGTACATGCTGCCACAGTGTTTGTAAGTTCATACGTGTGCCAGCCCCATTGCGTCTTGATGACCTTGATTTTTTGCTGTCCTCCGTCCCCTCTGGCTCTAACACTCTTTCTGCCTCCTGTTCCAGAGTTCCCCGAGCCCTGATGGGAATGATTTTATGAAGACATCCCATTTAGGGCCGAGTGTTATAAGGTCTCTCACTTTCTACACAATGTCTGTCTGTGGGCCTCTGTATTTGTTCCCATTTGCTGTAGGAGGAAGCTTCTCTGATGATAGCTGAGCAAGGCACAGATCTTCTAGTGGAGTTGAATGTTCTTAGGAGTCATTTTATTGCTACATTCCCTTAACAGAACAGCAGTTTTCCTTCGGGTCCCTGACCTCTCCAGCCTCAGGTTCTCCGTCACCGAAGCAGTGTTGGGTATGAGTTTCATTTCATGGAGTTGACCTTAACTCAAATCAGCTATTGTTTTTTTTTTTTCCTCCCACAAGATTTGTGCCACTATTGTACCAATGTATCTTGCGGGCAGGTCACTATCAAAGATCGAAGGGTTTGAAGCTGGGTTAATTTTCACTCTTTCTCTTCTGGTAATGTACAGAGTACCTTCAGTACTGCGAAAACTAGTCCATAGAGGTAAAAGCTCTAGGCAGGCACCAGCTTGGTACATATTTAATCAGTTTGGTGGGTGTTGCTTTCAGCAATAGGAGTTTAGTATCAGTTTGTGGATAATCACCAATATTCATGACAGCAGTTGCTTGGGGGTTCCCATGGAACCTTTTTGGCCAACAATTTGATTAGATATAACCCATTCCCAACACTGGAAACTTTATTTGGTGTTGAGGGATCTCTCCCCTGTTCTTTGGTGATTTCATTTTGATAGCTTTCCTATGTGTATATATTGCAGGAAGCGTCTACTATGTGAGGTTTCCATATGAGCCCTCAAATGGCCCTGTGTTTCAGCTGTCTCTCCTCAGATTCCCTCCCGTATCCCTTTCCTCCCTTCTGTTTGATCTTCCCATTTCTTCCCTTTCTTATCCATTCACAATAGAATAGATTCTTGACAAGGATCAAGAAGGGCTTTCTTAATCTGGCTATGGGAGGCAACAATGATGATGATACAAACAATAACAATGATGCAGCCATAGACAAAACAAAATAGTCTCTAAGTGCTGTAGTATAGCATATATTGCTTAAAATTTTGCATATTTTGATGCAATGCAGTAGATGAGTTTTTCCTTGGGAAAGAAAATTGTAGTTTGGGGATGTGATCGTCTTTGACTCATCCCAATCCAGTAGGAGATGTTGATTCTGGCAAAGTTCTTAGGAACAGCCTTGGCTCATTAATAAACCTATTAAAATTACAATTGAGTAGCATGTTGAGAAGGATGATTTTATTTTTCTTTCATAGTCACTGGAGATCCTCAGAATCTAATCTCTTTAACAACTTGTAATCGTTTTGTAGCTATTTTAAAGTTTCCAACTTTCATGGAACCCTCCATTTATGTAAGCCAAAAGAGCACTACTTTCAGAGATATGTGCTGATAGTAATTAATTATTGCAAATTAAGATAATTTTTCTTGGCATTATCTTTCTTGTACTGTTTGTCTTCCTAGATAAGTGTTCATATTTTTCATATTTCATTCTTCTCACTGGCTCTCTATTTTCCCAAATTCTCTACATTCTTCTATTTTTGTCTTCTCTTTTATTAATGAATTTTGTTGTTTGACAATTGCATATCTGTATATTAAATTTTATGTTTCATACATATATGTATGTTCTGGTTATACTCCCAACCCTCTTTTATTCCTTCCTGACAGCACTTCTGCTTTATGAATCTCTTCCCCATATTTAGTAACTTTTTATTAGTTTAGTGCTCTTCAGAGTTTAACGTGGGCCATCTGTATGACCCTGGGTTTAGGAACCATCAGAGACTGGTGAGCTCACCTGAAGTTATACACTTGGACAGTATGTCTTTCCCTTCTCCCAGAATCTGTCAGTTGCCAATATATCTACAGAGAGTGTCAGGGTCCTGTGATCTTCTTCCCAATCCATAGCTGGCATTTTGGAGGACCTCACTTTCTTGGACCCAGTGCCAGTAGGCCCAGCTTCCGTAAGTAAAGGATTGCCATGACTGTGACCTGTTTAGAAGATAGCATTTAATGGTTCTTCTCTTTGTCTTCTGGGTCTTACATTGTTCTTCTGCCTCTTCTTCCACAGGGTTTTCTGAGACCTAAGGGATTGGTCTTATTTAGGGTGGAGGCCTCAACCAGCCTTTATTCTCAGCATCTTGGGCTTCACCGGGCCTCTACTTTCACTTTCATTCACTTTAAAGACAAACTTTTCTGATTAAATCGGAGCAGCTTTTGTTTGGAGTGGGCTGGGCCAGACTATGGAACTTTCTTTTCTTCATAATGTTTTTTTTTTTAACTTTTGTACTTTTTTTTCTCCCCAACATCATTCTATTCTATTCTATTTATTTTATTTTATACATAAGAGTGTTTACCAGTGTACTACATGCATGGATGGTACTCAAAGAGGTCAGAAGAGAGTGTCTGATCCTATCAAACTAGAATTACAGGTAGCTGTTAGCCACCATTTGGTTGCCAGGAAATCAGGTTCTTTGTAAAAGTACAAGTGTGCTTAACTATTGAGCCATTAGTAAATCCCCTCCAATTACGTAACTTTAAAAAAATTTTTAAATTTTTATATTAATTACAGTTTATTCACTTTGCATTCCAGCTATAGCTCCCTCCCTCATTCCCTCCCAATCTCACCCTCCCTTCCACATTTCCTCCCATACCCCTCTCCAAGTCCACTGATAGGGGAGGTCCTCCTCCCCTTCCATCTGACCCTAGCCTATTAGGTCTCATTAAGAGTAGCTGCATCGTCCTCCTCTGTGGCCTGGTAAGGCTGCTCCACCATGAGGGGGAGGTGATCAAAGAGCCAGCCACTGAGTTCATGTCAGAGACAGTCCCTGTTCCCATTACTAGGGAACCCACTAAGATACTGAGCAGCCATTATCCATAAGGACCGTGGCTAACTGTCCTTCTTTGACAATTTCATAATTGGAATAATTATGCATTCGGGTTACCCTCAGTCTTTTTTGTCTCCCTCCCCCTCCTGTCCGTCCCCCTCCTTTATAGAAATCCTTTTTTCACACTCTTTGTGTTTTGTCTTGAGACCACTTGAGTTAATTCAAGGTGTCTATGTGAGCATGAATTTCAGAGTAGGCACTGGGGCCTGGTAGTATACTCACTGGTAGTATACATTGAAGGCAATGACTGCCTTCCCCCCAAATCTACTAGTAGTCAGTGACTATTAAGCAAGGTAAGCTCTGGTCCTGTGAGTCCTCCCATCCATACCTGATTGATTATAGGCTCAGTCTTCTCCAGGCCCATTGCAGGCAAACATAATCCTGAATTCTTGGGCTAGTGATTAATACACCCATGCTGAACTCTAAATTATGAATAAGCTTAAAATGCAGTAAGAAGAGTGAATGAATTATAGCAAAATGTGTTCTTAGGATGTGCTGATTTATGGGTTCAGAGTGAAAGAAACATGTACTTTGAATGATACAAATTAAAATGCTTTTGATTTTGCAATAACCCTTGTGAATATTTGTTTCTGTGGTTTTTCATAAGAATCAATAAAAAAGTTTTAATTTTTTATCAGATACTAACTATCCCGGAAATGCTTATGTAATGTTCTTGAGTTCAATGTTAGTTGATAATCTCACGGATGTTTAAATTTTATTTTTAGCAAGGTATGAATCACTTGTATATAAAAACAAGTAATTCCTATTTATCATAGATGTTATGAGCTAGTGCCTTGGTGGTGACTCCTTGTAGGAAATTTTTTTCTACTCTACCTGCTTCAGAGCCGTTAAACGTATTTCTGTTCTTTTTAACTTTCTGACAAAGGTTTCAGAGTGATCATCAAGTTCTTGCTGAAGTATTGTGTTGAGGCAGTGCAATCCATAAGCATGACTGTGAAGCCAATGGTTTCCCACAGCTGTTTTCTTCCTTGCTTCAATGCAAATGCTTCCCAATTTCAACAGCAGACACAACACAGTCAACACCTACTCCTTTCCTTAAATGAGTCTTGAGTTCTGTTGGTGTCTAGGTTTGACTACCGATGATGTTCAGGCTCTTACATGTTAGAGAGCTGTGAAACATACAGCAAAGAGATGGAGGTGAATGAATCAGAACTGGCAACCGTGGAAGATAGCTATAGCTATTTTGTATTGAGTGAAACATGTTAGTGGTTTATTAACCTCTGCTTAGATAATTCTTTTACAGTTTACGAAATTCTTCCATGCACTGCATCCTCTCTGGTTGTCTCAGTGAGAGTACACAGTGGGGAAACTTGAAATCATGCCCATGTACATGTACATAGACTTTGGAGTGCAGTGAGTGGCTAGTAAAGTTTCATGTGCCACTACTGACTTTGAAATGTGGGTTCATGGATTTTTAACCCAAGACTCTTGGCTTAGCGAATGTTTAAGAAACAATTTATAGTAGTGGATCTTGGGGAGAGGAGAGGCTTGGGGAATCTTGGGGTAAGGAGGAAGGAAAAAAACTGCAGTTGGGATATATCATATGAGAGGAAAATAAATTAAAAAAGAAATGATTAATAAAGAATTAATATAAAAACACAGAAGTCAGCTTATTTTTAAGAGAACTTTTATAATGTAAATTATCTTTTTAGGTCCATATTGTAGTGACCTCAAAAAGTATTAAGATCTATATTGACTGCTATGAAATTATAGAAAAAGACATCAAGGAAGCTGGAAATATCACAACTGATGGCTATGAAATTCTTGGAAAGCTTCTTAAAGGAGAGAGGAAATCAGCAACAGTAAGTAATGCATTATGATGTTTTTGATGACTAGTGCCTTATGGTAATATTGATATGGTGTTTCCTAAATCTCTCAGTGAATTTATTTGCTTTTATTTTTGTCAGTGTGCTTTAAATTGAAACATTTGTTAGTCACTTTAAGATGTGGAAAAATTATACTCAGAGAACTTGCTATGGAGGGAACATGATAACAGACTTTTTTTTTTAACTACTGCAGTCAAAATAAGATACCCAGGCACCAAGAAACACCATATAATCTTTTTAATACAAAGCCATACTGGAAGGAAACAAGGTAAAAAAAACCCGCTTACATAGCCAGCAAGGTCACTATAGTTCTGTTTTTCCAAAATAATGGTTAGTCTGAATTTGTGCCACTGGGACAGGAGACCTCTGTGGACCTTAGCTGTGCCTGTCACTCACGGATTGGTCTGCCCTAGGATCACGGTGGGTGTAAGTGAAGCCAAATGGCATCCTCTGTCAGGTTTCATTGCCTTGGGTTTAAGGGAAGCACATGGTCCTCTATTCACAACGTGGTGCAGAAGTCTAAGGCTTTCACTATCTTGGGCTCCTTAGACATCTTAAATTTCAGCCAATAAACATTGTCCTAGAAGCTAACAGTTTTGGCTCCTTGTTATCACTATTTTTGAATTTCATTATTTTATTTTTCTTTGGTAGACAGGATGTTCCTTTATATTTGAAAAGGAATATACTTTTTCTTTTTTGCTTTATAATATGGGGACAGTTAGTTCAAGTTTAATATAATTTTGATTGATCCAAACTTTTGATCAATATTAGCTTTGATATTTAAATAAAACTATAATCAAATATTGTGTGACCATAGTTTGGAACTAGTCATTGGTGTCCAGTGGGTTCATCGGTGATTACGTAACTAAAGAAGATGTCTTCCCTTCCCCCAGAATTAATCAGTAGCTAACAGTTCAACAGGGAGAGGTAGGGCCACATGAACCCTTGCTGATCCCTGATTGACAGTTGAGAGGCCCAGTCTTGTGCAGGCCAATTGCAAGCATCCATAGCTATAGTGAAATGACTGCATCACCTGTGTTATATAGCCAGGAAGCAACATTTCATAGCTTTTCTCCCTGTCTTCTAGATCTTCCCACCCAGTCCTTTGCAATTTTTCCTGGGCCATAGAAGTGTGTCATAGAGGGTGTGCCATAGAGGGTGTGTGTCATAGAGGGTGTGCCATAAATGTCCTGCTCAGGACCAAGCACTCACCATCATGTGTTCTCAGCACATTCAGCAGCCATGTATCTCTGCATTCATTGCCATTCATTGCAAAGAGAAACTTCTTCCAGTTAAGGCTGGGAATGTACTTGTCTATAAACATTTAGAAGGCAGATTAGTGCCATGATAATTTAAGAACTGTATTAAGTTTACTGCTAGGGCCTAAGGCCTCTTCAATCATGGGTTTCTGACTAGGGGTTTACAGTTTGAATTCCCTCTAGTGGAGCAGACCCCAGATCCTATCAGAGAGCAGTTGGTTACTTGCTTGGCAGAAAGATATTGTAGTTTGTAGAGTTGTGAGCTGGGTGAGGTGTCAATGTCTTTTCCCCCCCTCCCCCAGTAACCTCTATGGTACCTTCTGGCTGCAGGAGGAAATCATCAAAGAATGGTTGGGTCTAGATCGCCCCTCCCCCCTTCCCCCAAACACTTCTACTTAAATTCTAAAAAGACAGAAGCCATAGGCTTCACTGAAATTGTTCAGCTGAGAGCCTTAAAAACTGTTAGTCTAGACCTCCTGCATCAGTGGACTTGGGGAGGGACATGGGTAGAGAAGGGGAAAGGAGGGAGGGGTTGGGACGGGAGGAGAAAGGGAGCTACAAGAGGGATATAAAGTGAATAAACTGTAATTAATAAAAATTACAAATTAAAAGTAATTATTAGTCTAGGCTGGGTGTGGTGGCACACACTTTTCATCCAAGCACTCAGGAGGCAGAGGCAGGAGGATCTCTGAGTTCAAGGCCAGCATCGTCTACAAAGAGAGTTCCAAGACAGCCAAGGCTATATATGGAGAAACTTTGTCCCAACAAACAAACAAACAAAAACCACAAAACAGCTACAATAAATTAGAGTATTCTTACATAATAATTTCTAAAGCACAGATCATCAACTATAGAATAAGATGACAGTTTCTTTAATGTTACTTTTCTACAAAGACATACCTTTAAAGATTGATTTAAATGTGTGTAGTATTCAAATTAATTTAAATTCAGAAACTAATGTTATAAAATATCTCACTCAAACATTTCTTTTCAGCTAATGAATCAGGAATAGGAGCTGGTCAGATACAGTTCCCATTACTGTCTCTTTTAGGCATCCTTTTTAAAATGCTTTTCCTCACACAAGCATTACAACGCTCTCAAGAGTGCAAGCTCTTGAGAGAATCTGCCTGGAATTGGCAAGATTG
The DNA here is from genome assembly GCA_028658305.1 of Pachyuromys duprasi. Lineage (NCBI taxonomy): Eukaryota > Metazoa > Chordata > Mammalia > Rodentia > Muridae > Pachyuromys > Pachyuromys duprasi. The sequence goes on from CM053749.1 coordinate 37,745,353, forward strand.
AAATGTTTAAACCATCTTCCCGCACACTTAGCTGATGTTGCTGTTGGTTGTTTGCAGTTCCAAATCCAGAGCTTTGACATTGTCTGCAGCCCAGTGTGGACCAGTCGAGACAGATGCTGTGATATTCCCTCTAGGGTGAGTAAGCCCTCTCTTGGCCTTGAGTTCCCAAGAAGGAACCCTTCTGATGCAAATGGTCTGGGAGAGGAAATAGCACTCAACAGCTACAGTTCTAGATTGGAGCTCAGGGACGTGCAGTGTGTGTGTGTGCGCTCATGCCAGGGCTCATGTGACCCTTTGCTGGAAGGATAGGAATGCACAAGACCATATCTGGAAATTGTCTCAACAACAGCCAGGAAAGTCATGCTGAGTCAATGTGTTTGATAAAACTACTTACTGCAGACCTCCTACTGCTTGACAGCCTTTTATTAAATAAGCTATCACTTTTCTGGATTACTAAGGATCTTTTGATGGCAGGAATACATACATACATATATACAAACATTGTGTGTGTGTGTGTGTGGTGTATAGGCATGTAGGTAATAGTTTTAAAGTTCAGTGTTGGTGATGTGAAGCTCTTGCAAGCACAGCTTCACACATCTGCCAGATAAATGTATACTATCAAATAGTTAGTGAACATTTATTATAAAGTCAATCTTCAACATGATGGAGTCGTAGTAGGAAAAAGTGAGTACCTGTGAAAGGCAGTGAGGGAAATTAACAAATAGATGCACTGGATCTCTCCCTGAGGCTGTGCTTTTCATTTGAAGATTTAACCAAAGACAGGCTGTACATATTTTAAAAAGACTGAATCTATTGAACTCATAAGCATGATTCTTGCTTTCCTGACTGGGATATTTGTCAGCCTCACACAGATACTTTGTTGTCATTATTTCCTAAATAGCTTAATGGAACAGCTATTCTTGGCACTATATTGTACTAAGTCACCTAGATATGATCTCAAGCATGCAGAAAGATGTGCTCAGGCTACATGCAAAAACGGCAGCATTTTATATGAGGGACTGTAGTATCCTTAGGTGTTGGTGTTTTCAGGAGTCCTGGAACCTTAACTCTCAGATACCTAAGGATGATCTAGGTTATGAGCAGGGGGCCCTTGGATGAAAACCAAGTCAAGGCAAAGCAATGGGGAGTGATGGCAGGTGCCATCAGCTTTCAGTGTTAGAGAGTTAAGCAGAGGTCTTAGGGCAGTGAAGGAACAAACCATGTGGACGACAGACGCAGATGCTTCAGCTCTAAGACCCATAGTGCTCCACTAGTCTGAGAAACATGACCTGGATTGGCGGTGCTGGGGCATAGGACAGTGAAGTAGGGACGTGGCACAAAATGGGACACATACACTTCTTTAAAGAACAGAGAGAGTCTTGAAGATCATGGAAAGGGCTTTGCATTATTTTCTTGAATAAAACAGAAGTTGACTTTTAAGATATATAGCATTTCTATAACAGGGAATAAAGAAAATTGGGCTAAATGACTAGTGGTCTTGCTAATCTTATTAACATTACTTGGTTACGTGTAATTTGTTTAAGTAAAGTACAAAGGGGCTAAGGAAATTCTAATGTTAGACCATCTATAAGTGATGGTGAGCTAGCAGTGATTTCTTTCAGTCGGGAAACAGATTCTCATGAATGTAAATAGGGCCACTAGACGGGATGTCAACCTCCACTTCTCACTAAGTTTATGTACAAATAATCTTTTCAATATTTAGAGAGATGAAGCAAAATGCCCTGCTCTTCCAAATGCTTGCACGTGTACACAGGACAGCGTTGGACCTCCAGGCCCCCCAGGCCCAGCAGTAAGGAAACAGAAATTGTTACCTATCATTGTTGTTTTGTCTTGAAAGTTTTCTTTGGAGTGGATCTTTGGAGTGGTCACCTGTTTATCAGTATGGAGGCCCTAAAATGATTTTTTTTATCCATTTGTGTTTTTGATGGTAGAGAATGCTATAATATTTCCACCCATCTTTATAACAGATTTTGAGACATGAAATGAAGTAAATCAAGAGGGAAACTGGGGAGCTGGCAAGATGAGTTAGTGGGTAAAGGTGCTCACTGCCAAACCTAAGGACCTGTGTGTTATCCCTGGGACCTACAGGATGGAACAAAAGAATCAACTCATGCAAGTTGTCCTTTCATTTCCACACATGTGCTTTGGCCACACATGTTCCTCAACCCGCACATGCAAATAAATTAATAAATGTAATTAGCATTCTTTTTAAAAAGGAAGAGGATTCAATTTGAGTGCTTGGACCTTTTCTCTGGCTACTCAGACAATGACATTGGCACTCTTCAAGTCTGGGTTTCCATATGTAAATACACAAGCTTGGAAATGTCTCTTATCTCCTGAAAATTCTTTTTGTATGAATGTAATAGAGCCATGGTTTGGGAAACTGGCCAAGAACAACTTGCTTAGAACCTAAAACATATCTACCTGACCTAGCAGACAAACCATGAACATAACACATGCAGATGACACTCAAATACATGGTCACAGTATAAGCACTTGGAGAAAGTATTGGAATTTGGAATAAATTGAGTAATGAAACTATGACCTGACTCTGCAAATGGGGATGGGAGGACACTAAGAAAAACACAAAGGGAAACACTGAAAATGGCAGTTAGGACAAAGCACACTGATCAATCAGTGTATAACTCCTCGATTTAAGGTTGATTTCTAATACTTGACTTGAGCCCTATTGAAGAGCAGAAGTGATTGCTCTAACTTCTGGCATTTTAAGAAAATAGGTTATTGATATAGAAATAACACAAAGACACTGAGAACACCAGTCTTTGTGATATTTGGGACTCGGGTTATAGCAAATGATTTGATTTTAGGTTTATTACAAAGCAACTCTTTATATACAGATTCAAAATGTCCCTGGAATTAGTATCATAAGTCTGAGAGGCACCTGGACTATGTCTTGGATATGACAGATACTTCTCAGATTTTTTCTCTGGTTTTGAGGTACTGTTATTTGTTGTCCTTATCATATTTAATTTGGCTTTTGTTTTGTTGTTGGTCCTTGAATTCTTGTTTTGTAAGTGTATGCTCCAAGGTCTTGAGCGATTTGGATACTTTCCTTGAAGAATATAATTCTTCTGGTTGTTTTCCTTAGAGAATGCAATTCATATAATTCTCAAATAATTCTTTTAACTCAAGTGCTGTGAATATAACAACAGGAAACATAGAATGTGCAGTTTTGATATTCTAGTTTCCTGTGTGTTTGTGTGACACATACTTATTTCTTAGCCATGCTGAGGCTCAAACCATGGCTTTGCACATGCTTGAGAAGTGTGTGGCCACAGAGTTCCAGCCCAGCTTTGATGTGACAATTTTACTTTATTATTTTGCAAAAATGCTGTGTAAGTATTGACTGTTAGGGAATACATTCCTTCTCAAATAACCATTTTTTATACAATAATTTCTGTTTTTCTTATTCTCACACCAAAATGTGTTCCTTTTCTGTATTTTAGGGAGGACCTGGTGCAAAAGGCCCCAGAGGTGAAAGAGGTGTCAATGGGGCAGTTGTAAGTACATTTACTACTCTAAATATTCATCGTTATGTTGAAGTCTAGTTGTTTAAATTCCCTTGAAGATGGTATTTGATGTTGGGCAAGTTACTTCTGGTTTAGTGTACATCAATGTACATCACTATTCTTGGTTTCACATGTAATGAATAAGTATTGTAGATTAAATATCATGAAATTTGAACTGATTTCATGGAAATCTATGAATACAGATATAGCACATATTAGATGATATATATATATATTTTACTTTAAAAAGTCTACTTTTAGGAAGACTATTATAGAAATGTAAGTTTTCTTGTGACTTTATTGCATATTCCACTTTTTAACCATGCAGTAAAGGGAATGAAAAATGGCATCAATACAGTTTTATTCAAGTAGATACTTTAAAATTTTTTCAAAGACTGAGGAAGGATGCCTTTATGCTCTCAAGAGAAGCCTCTGAATGTTCTCACTGGAGGGTATTGCGTCATGTCCTTCCTCTCTCTCTCTTCCTCATGTATTTAGGGGCCTCCAGGCCCTCGTGGAGATACAGGCCCTCCTGGCCCCCAGGGCCCTCCAGGCCCCCAGGGACCCAATGGACTCTCCATTCCAGGGGAACAGGTAAGTGCAAAGGCTTTCTGTAGTAAATGAAAACATTGGGTTAACATTAAACGGAACATTCTTTTTCTTTTTCTTAAACCTTCTTTTTTTGTGTCTCCCCTCAGCTGTTTTCGGTACCAGGGTTTGCACCTAGAGCCTCGTAGATGCTATGCAATCTCTCTACCATTATTGTACCATCCCCATCCCTTTATAAGCTTCCTATTTTGAGACAGGGTTTTGAGCTCACTCTGTGGTCAATGCAGGATTTGAACTTGTGATTCTTCTGCCTCAGTCTCCTGAGTCTCTGGGATGACAGCCCTGAGCCCCCAGGACTGGTTTATCTTCAATATTTTTTTATGTTGCTCTATATTCAAATTCCTGCATTTTGAGGAAAATGGAAGGCTAGCCACTCGGATGACGTCATCTGATGAATATTATTTTAGATGTATAAATGGGATATGCAACAAATAACTGTATGGAAAATTGTCCCTCTTATTTGATCTCTCAAAAACTTCCTAAAAGCAATGCACATATCACTTTTGTTAAACTACATTCTTTCAAAGTAAATAATTATCCCATAATTATATAACAGTACCATAACATTAAGTAGAAATTATAGCATGGCATTTGTTGGTTAGAAAGTGTTAATTAAAAAAAATGGGTTTATTTATCTTCTTTCAAAACAGAGCTACGTGCATGTCTCTGAATTTCTACACTAGACTTACAAAGTGATACAATGCATAAGTGACTCCTTTATTCCTGACAAGCTTAATCTCAGCAATAGCCCCATCTTCTCGTTGTCCACTCTAGGGTCGCCAGGGAATGAAAGGTGATGCAGGAGAACCAGGGCTTCCCGGCCGGACAGTGAGTTCTTAAAATTACCCGCCTTTTTTCTTTCTTTCTTTTTCTTTTCCTTCCTTCTTTCCTTCATTTCTTCCTTTCTTTGCTTTTCTTTCTTTCTTTCTTTCTTTCTTTCTTTCTTTCTTTCTTTCTTTCTTTCTTTCTTTCTTTCTTTCTTTCTTTTTTTACTTGTAATGCTCTGTATAAAAGGTTGTCTTTTGAGTGTTGCAATTTTATTTGAGATGGGTGGAGTTTGCTGGGTGGGAAGGATCTGGAAGAACCTGGAGGAAGAGAAAAGCATGAACAGAATATACTATATGAAAAAAATTAATTAAAAAAAAAGTGAACCAAGCTTAAGTAGGGAAGGGCCAGCCTGTGTATGTGCCTCACTGGAATCACATTTCATACTTTGTTCTCACCCTTCAAGTGGATGCTGCTTAATTCTGATATTGCCTTGCTGACTAATGTCTGCATGTCCTGCACTGTTTGGCCATAGTTTTCTGTTTCTTTTCAGAGCTGTCAAACTTTTTTTTTTTAATTTTTGAAAAATACTAAGAATCTTTTTTTACACAAACAGTATATTACTGTACACTTATTGTTTACTCCATTTTGTGTAGGGAACCCCAGGATTACCTGGCCCCCCAGGACCAATGGGACCACCAGGAGACAGAGTAAGTTTTGGGCCTTTAACATGTATCAGTTACAAAATTCCCATATTCCTGTATGGGTTGGAGATGTGCAGCTCACATATATTTTGGAGAGCTTCAAAGCTATTATCAGTGAACCAACCAACATCAGATCCATCCTGAGTTCCCTTAAAGTAACGGATGGGACTTTGGGAGAAAGTAATTGAAATTTTAATTTTCAGAAATTTAAAGTTGTTATTTTAAAGGGCCCAGGAAATAGCTTTTTAACTCATGGGAAAGACATTCAAGAGACACAGGAAATTGTTTTAGATCCTGAAATTGAAATCTTTACATAACTTGGAGGGTAGCCTTAAGTCTCATAACGTTTTCTTTGAAGTCCTGACGAACTCCCTACACGTTTAGATGGCAAGAGCCACTTCTGAGGTTGCTGCTGGTGTAAAGAGTTGGTGCTTAGTAGAGACAGTCTCTGCTTGTGGCAGTAAACAAGTTTGCCCTTGACTGCCATCAGTAAACATGTGAATTGTGAACCTTAACATCCACAATTCATCTCCGGTAAGGAGCTGTCACACTGTGGAGCAGTAGTTCACCAAGATGACTCAAAATAGTGGGCGATGTGCTCCCGAGCATCATTCCCACGCTTCCTCTGACAATTTGGGAGAAACAGACAAGTCACAGAGCAAGCCGTAGACTCCGGTAATGGGTTTGGAGACTGCACTGGCATATTTGAACCTCAGCAACTTTTTAAAATGGTGGTTGGGGCAGATGGTTCAGTTTTCACCATTGTTCCAATTTCTTCATTGTAAGAAGAGCGGCGGTGAAAATAAAAGCTAACACCTCAGCCTTTTCCATTAAAAAGAAGAAGAAGAAGAAGAAGAAGAAGAAGAAGAAGAAGAAGAAGAAGAAGAAGAAGAAGAAGAAGAAGAACTGAATGTGGCACCGAGAAAGTGGCTGTGGGCAGATTGCTGCCGAGGGCTGGCTGCACACATCATCACAACCCATCTCAGAGTGTGCTTCAGAGGGCAGTGGGGTGGTCCCTGAGACTCACCCCTCACCACAGGCGCTCAGGAAGCCACTGTACCTGGGAGGGTGAGGCGTTGGGACGCCTGTGCTTTTCTTCTCCAAAACTCTAACCCATGTCCAACATTCCGGTGAGGGCACTCTGGTCTCCTGGGATGAAATGAGGAAAACATTTAAGAACTCATTCCCTTGCTTCTTCCACAGCCCTTCTACTCACTTGCCTATTGCTTAGTAAACTGCCTCTGAGGCTAAAAAAATGGTGTACAGAGGGGGAAGGACATGAACACATTTATATGGCAAGAGAGGCTGTGGGTATAAGATCCTGCCCTCCCCCGCAAATAAGAAAGTAACAGGAACTCAGAGATGGAAGTTGAAGGGAAGGTAGGCCAAGCACCATGGAGATACAGGGTTCTGCTGGAATAGTGGGGATGATTTCTAAATGAGGAGCAACAGAAAAATCCCATGTACATATATCTAGTATGAACATTTATACAAGATGATCACTAGTCTCTTCCAACATCGTTACACAGGTGCACATAGTGATAACGGTTGCAGGCTCGCAGCCAGAAGTGAAACGAGAAGTTGCAGTGTGATGGTCCGCAGGTGGCTTCAGACAGCCCCTTTAAAGATATCAGATTAAATCCCCCTCATCGCAATGTAGATATATTCTTCAAAGAGATAGTTGGCCAGGAAGTCCCAAGCATGACTATAGATTATTAAAAAATACGATACTCCTTAAAAGATGAGAAAGAGTGTACTAGGTAGCAGATCTCGGGGTATGTTTAGATGGAAGAAATTCCATTCCGACCGTCTCAGCGAAGCTACTGGAACATTTTTGCTTCTTAAGTGGCTCTCAGAAGTAATGTTGATTTTGTATCAGATGAACTCCGGAGTCTGGTTTTTATTAAGCAGGCCTAGCTCCTTCAGAGTACAGGCTGGAAGTTTACCCCTTTAAGTTTCTGAAAAGATTCTTTATTGGGATAAGGAATATTTCTAAAACTCCCTTAAATAAAACCTTTACAGTTTCTGCTATTGTGAAGTCAGTGGACTGAGAAATATGGAGACTGAATAATTATGGACAAACAATAAGTTTTTCATGAGTGACTTTTTTTTTTTCTTTTTTAAACCAGGCTGGCTCAGAACTTACAGCAATCCTCCTGTCTCAGCCTCCCAAATGTTAGAATTACAGGCATGGGGCCACCATGCCTGGTACTGATCTTTCTCGTTCTCTGTAGAAATTGGGACAAGAATCATTTCTGACAGAGGAATGCAGCAACCATAAACAGCAAACTGACTCAGAAGTCCTCGGCTGGGTTTCAGAGATCTGTTGTTGGGAATGAAAGCTAACTAGGTAGCGGGTGACTCACGCCAGGCAGAGGTCACTTGGCACCATTCACAGAGAAAGAGCACAGCAGTGAGGACCCACGAGCCAAAGGGCAGCCCTGCAGGGAGGTGCACCCTGCCCTTCCCTTGCTGCTCACACTGACACAGCTCGGCCCTGCTGATGAAGGGGGAAAGCTTAATGCTGGTTGTGAGAAAGGAGAGCTTCCTTTGCTCTTTGGGTGGGCGGAAGCTAATACATATTTGCCTCTTTGGAGGGCAACTGCTTAGCAGACAGGGTCAATCTCCCTCCCCCCTTCTTTTCGGTTTTGAAGAAGTAAAAACCAGAATCTGTCCTCCTTGAAAAAGATTAGTTTCACATTTAAAATGGTTTTATTGTAACAAATGAATGAGCACAGGAACTGATTACTCAGTAAAAGTATAATGTAAATTGAGATGAGGTTTTGTTTTGTTTTTTCCTCATGCAGTCTTCATGGTGAAAGCTTACCTACCAAACATCAAATTGTGCTCAGTATTTCTTGTCATCCTTTCACCCTTAGTGATCTATTTAGCCTCGTTTCATTTGCTTCCTAATGTGTTATTTCATTTTTACAATAGGGCTTCACTGGGAAAGATGGTGCAATGGGACCGAGAGGCCCTCCTGGGCCACCGGTAAGAGCCTCGCGGGTTATATTGCCTCTGTTGTGGTCTCCTGTCGTCTTTCCCTTTCTTCCCACTTTGCTAGAAAAGATGATCAAACCTGATTTGAGTTTCCGTCCCTCTGTGCTGTGGGGTATGTTGTTACAGAAGCTGCTCGTTTCTGTTTTATAAATCAGAAGGTGCTAGAGAAAACAGATAATGTCAAAATACAGATGTTTCACCAAGTTGTTTGAGAAAAATCTCATCTTGACTTGGCTGCTATCTGATTAGTCTCTTGATTTTCCTCCCTAGTGAGTGGTTGGGTTCAGAGCCTCAGTAGTTACCTCCTGAATCTGAGCTCTACAACTTAAACAAATGGTCTTCTTATGCTTTGTGGAGAAGAAACTGAGGATAGATAGAGATTCTGAAATTGTTAGAGTAGAACTGCCCATAGGTTACATCACAACACGATAGAGATAATGGCTATACCCCCTGTATGGCCCCACTCAAACATTCCAGAGCACATGTTTAAATGATCGTGTTATTTATATTTAATACATATGTTTTTAGGTAAGGGAGGCTTAAGTAAATATTAAATCTAAGCATTTACTACAGAGTTCAATTTTCATATAAGTTTATAGCAAAATATTTTGTAGAATCTTAAGATTCCATTTAATGGAAATGGTAGGCTGTAGAGCATGATGTGCTGGATACTATATTATAAATAGCCCTGTAGATATATGGCAGAAATGCCTGAAAGTTGACTTAAAAGCAACAGGGAGAAATTCTTGTGGTTTTGGTGGGATGAAGACTGCTGATAGGATAGAGAGACGTGGAGCCTGGGGGAATGTCCCAGAGGAAGAACTGATTTCTAGACTCCTCTACAGACGCCAGAAGTGTGGCCAGAGCAGGATAAGCTCAGCCACCTTCTTAATTCCCTTATAGCCCAGCATTTCCACCCCTGTCTTTTGGAGCTTTCATTTTTATTTTGCTTCAGGAGCACACTAAAAGTTTAGGAGATTCTTTCTGTAAATATGCTTTGTAACACATTTACTGTTGGATTGTAGCCTACAAATTGCGAAGCTGGTAATACGTGTGCATGTATTTCTCTATTGGTCCCAAGACATATTTCAGACAGAAATTCCAAGATCCTCTCCCCTCAAGTTACCTTAAAATGTGTCTTTCCTCTTCCTTACTGTGTAATGATATTGTGCTTCTTTTAAAAGTTTTTAAGTCTGGCGGCAGTTTTAATAGTTACTGTGGCTAAGATTTTTTCCTCGTCATAACATTCCCTTTCTTGGTCTGTGGTTGTAGGGAACCCCAGGCTCTCCAGGAGTCACAGGGCCAAGTGGGAAACCAGGAAAACCTGGAGACCATGGCAGACCTGTAAGTAGATGGCTTGCATGCCTACCAATTTCCATTCTCCTGTGGACATGGATAATGAGAACTCCAAGGCTTGGGCATATGTGGGTTATCTCAGCCATAAATATGTGGGAGCATCTGCTGAAAAGATGATAAACCCCAGGATTTGACTCAGGAATATTTCTGAAGGCCTTTCCCTCCCTGGCTGGGTTGCTATAATATCCTGGGATAAAAATTGTGGTCACTGGGTTTCTTTAAAAGGAGGAAGGAATTGTGAGCCAAGACACATTTTTTCTGCACTGTATAAACACTCAGAGCTTCAGAGCTGGGTCAGCAAAATCATTCCTTTTATTTATAAATGGTATGCTGTTTAAGACATAAAAATACACCATCAGAGAGCAGGGCGCCTTCAGCCTCAGTTTATGAATGTTAACCCTTTCATAGCACTATCCAGCGGCACCACTGTTTTCTTGTTTCATAACTGAGGGTGCTGGAGAGTCACACCAGCATTCAAAGTATTTATCGGGGGCCTGGAGAGATGGCTTACTGGGTAAAAATGCTAGCCAGTCAAGCATGAGGATGTAAGTTTGAATTCCCAGAACACTTATAAAAGCTGAACATGTAGCATGAGTTCCTGCAATCCAAGTGTTCCTACTGCAAAGAGGTGGGAGGAAGAAATGGAAGAATCCCTGGGAGCTCTCAGGCAAGGTATCTGGCATCCACATTGGCAAAACAGCAGAAACCTTGTCACACACATTGTGGGAGTTGAGGATGAACACCCAACGCCGTTCCCAGACCTCCACAAGTGTACAATGGAACATGCGTGCATCTGTATCTGCAAATGCCCTCGCCGCACATGTCCATGTGCACACAGAATTATTTACTAGGCTGAGGCTGTAGCTCAGTGGTGGAGTGCTTGCCGAGCACATGCAAGGCCATGTATTTAACACTTGGCACAAAAAAGAAGGCATAAATAAATAGAAGGTTGGTGATTTTTCTTTTTCTTATGTGGTCCTTTCTCAATTTGTATCTGATTTAGCTCTCTCTCATTCCTGTGTTTGGTTAGAAATAAGAATTTCAGTAGCATAACACCTGCTGTGTGCTTTCAAATTAGCACCCTCCAGTTGAATTTGGAGTTTCTAAGATATCGGCGAGTATTTGAAATGACCATTGGGTTTCACAGCCTTCACGCTTTACTCTGCATTAGCATGAGGCAAAAGTACTGCTGATTCTATCGCTTTTCCTTGAGATGTGATTGCCAGTGGCTGGTAGGAAAAGATGCTTCAACAAAGATCATGGACAAGATGACAGGGAAGCTCTCCCCATGGACTCCTAACAATACGGTTGTCTAAACAAGACTGCATAATAGCAGGTGACATACCAGCAGGACCTGGAGAGATTGCACAAGGCCTCACCCCTACATGAAGTCAGTGGCTGCTGGGAGAAAGGAGCTCAGCCCCAAGTGGTCACCCCTAAACATAAATGTATGAGAAGCATTAAATGGACTCAGTTGGGTGTGTGTGTGTGTAGCAATAATAATTGAGACGGGATACATGAGACGAGCTACAGAGAGGAGGCAGAAGCGTGGTTATGGTATAAATACAGTGCTCATGTATCAATTTCTCAAAAAATTAAACACTTTAGGCCAACAACAAATATAAAAATTAAGTCAGAAGCATTTCAAAAGAGCAAGAAGTAAGAAATAATAACTACAGTTTGCACAATCAATATTAGTATTTTCACAAAAAATTTGTTTTTGTAATGAGGATGCTAAGCACAAGTTTTTCTTAATATGACTATAATTCACCATACATTTATTTGGACCTCATATCTCAGGGAAGATCAAATTAAAATAAATCTCATTCTGGCATCTGTATCAAGAACAGGCTATCAAGAGCACAAATAGAAAGCAGAGGGGGCAGTTAAGAGAAAACTAGAATAGTTACACCAAGCCTTCGCTTGGACTCGGCCGTTCTTGGGAATGGTACAAGTTGGTTTAGCTGAAATAGTATCCCAACATCAGATTTATTAATGACTGGTATGATCCTGCTGCAATGACAGCTGGCAGTTTGAAAAGATAGGAAGACAGGAAGTTCTTGCCCTCCAAGGCTTTCTCCTGGACAGGGAGGGCTTCTGACTGAGTGTGAGGAAGAGTATGTGGTTGGTTGGATGTGAGGCAAATTAAGAAAGACACCTGTTTTCTTTCCTACCCAATGTACAGAGACTAACCAGAGAAAGAGGGAGCTGACAGAAAGCCCATTTTACTGGTTCTCATTGGAAAGGAATGGACGTCAGGCTTTTTGTGTATCTCATAATAAGCAGCTAAGGAACGATGGTAATTCAAGGTGTGATAGTTCAGAGGCAGTTTGAGTCCAAGTACGCATATTTCAGTTGCAAGTCTATGCGGTGGACTTTAACTGTCTTTAAGGCTCATTAATTGTCTTTCTAAGGCTCACATCAGAACGAGGCTTTGGAAGGCACCTGTTTGGTGGGGAATTAGGCATTTTTACAGAAGAGAGGAATGTTAGCAGTGTGGATTTAAGCGTGACGCACTATTTTGCTGGTGTATCAGACAACAGACTCTGCCTTCTGTATCACTCACTGTTCAGGTCTGTGCATCATTTTAGACTGGTGATTCTCAACCTATGGGTCGCGACCTTCTTGAGAGTCAAATGATCCTTTCACAGACTTCACATATCCAATATTTATATTTTCATCCATAACATTAGCAAAATTACAGTTATGAAGATAACTGTAAAAGTGAAAATAACAGAAAAGTAATCTTCTGGTTGGGGTTCACCACAATATGAGCAACTGTATTAAGGTGTCACAGCATTAGGAAGGTTGAGAGCCACTGATTTAGACCAAAGCTATCTTCCTGTTTCTAAAATGTTAAATTCCTGTGTTTCAGGGTCAGTCTGGGTTAAAAGGAGAAAAAGGCGATAGGGTATGTATTTCTTACAATTTGACTTCATTTTATTTCAGATGTTAAACGTTGAAGCCTGAAACTATAGAAGTAACATTTTAACGTTTTTTTTTTTTTATTTCATTAACCAGGGAGACATTGCTTCCCAGAATATGATGCGAGCAGTTGCAAGACAAGTCTGTGAACAACTGATAAGTGGTAAGTTATTGCTCATCATTTGAATGACTTTTAAAGTTAAACGAGGGGACAATCCAGAATGAGACACAGAATTGATCAGAGATGTTTCAGGCTAATACCGTCCCATGCCTGAAGATGGAGTGCAGCCTAGCCTTGAACTCAGGGCTTGTCCTGTTAGTATTCTGAAACAACCTTGCTTCTGGGTTACCTAGCAACTTATGACATCATCTTGTATCGCCCAGCCAGGTGGCCACACCTGGGGGCGTGGTTAGCAATTACCTGACCTTTAAAAGGACGACCGGACACGGGTTCTCTCTCTTACTCTCTTATTTCTCTTACTCCTCGCTCTTATTCCTTCCTCTCTCTTTCTATGGGGCGCCCTCCCCCTTTTCCTCCTCTCCTCTATCCCTCTATCTCCCCCATCATGGCCCACCCCTGTTCCCCCTTCTCCCCTAATAAACCCCTTTCATAGAAAACCTGCTGTAAGCCTCATCTTATTTCTAACACGTCCTCCGAAGTTTCCTTAGTGCTTCTCTTACAGCATTGTCCTGAGGAACACATCCCTGAAAAATTGCTTCATTTGCTTTGTCAGAAATGAGAATTCCTTGACCGTGTTCTAAACAAGGGAATTGTTGTGCTTTGAAATGAGGCTCCCCTCCCCAATAATGTATCTTTCAACTTTGGTTACATTTAACCAAAGTTCTCAGTTGTGGTAAAGCCTGGTCATTATTGTGTTAGGTACCTAGAAAAAATGACGTGCTGTCCTCATTTCAAAGGAGTTTTCTTTTGAGTGACAATATCTGACACACTGAACGGCAATGTATTTCAGAGCCAGGTCACACTTGGATAGCTCTTATATTCATAATAAAGCTTATGGCTTGAGTTCAGCCTTTTGTGCAAATGACCACAGACCAAGGGGTCGTTTTGTGCAGCTGTTGTATCTTATTTTTATCGGTTGTTCTAACTGGAACACTCCCTGGAGAGGAGAGGGAACGGAGCTAGGTGCTGAGAGGAAGCGGCTTCCCCTTCGCCCCCCTCCCTTCCTGGCTTCCTTCTAACAAGCCCTCTTTCTGTTTACAGGCCAGATGAGCAGATTCAATCAGATGCTGAATCAGATTCCAAATGATTACCACTCAAGTCGTAACCAGCCTGGCCCACCAGGGCCCCCAGGCCCCCCTGGCAGTGCGGGAGCCAGAGGAGAACCAGGGCCTGGGGGGCGACCAGGATTCCCGGGCACACCAGGGATGCAGGGACCCCCCGGTGAACGAGGTGGGCCTTTCAGGCTTTCTGCAGACCTAAAGGAAGGGCTTGCATGTGTGGGGACTTGGCAGGTCGGAAGCATTTGGAAGGCAGAATTTGGCAAACCACTTCGGTGCTATTTGGACAGTCCAGAAGAGCTGTCTGGGAGCCGCTTTTAGTTCGCTTTTAGGGAACTTACAAGGGCACAGAGCTCTGTATCCCGACAATAGGAGTGTGAGAAAATGGATGCTGTTTTCGGCAGATCTCAGTAGAGATATTTCTATCCACTGATTTTTTTTCCTTCCGACTCTGGTGTGAAGTGGTGTCTTGGCAAAAGGAATCAAGCACCAGTCTTACTAAGCGCTGTGACTGGGGCAAGAACTGAGCAGCCGCTGAGGGCATCTAAGCAGCCCAATGGCTTTTAGGTCCAAATTCTTTCTGTTCCTTCATTTGGGACCTGGCACTGGCTTTTGGATATTTGTTTGACTTAAATTTCATGGTAGATAAATGAAATTGAAAGGGAAAAATGGGATTTTTCTACTTCCAGATGTCTCAGGACAGTGGGTGCCTACTTCAAGAGTCATATAGCCCTACTGTGCAATGGTGTGCTCATACAGTTCCGAAAGTCTACCTGAAGGGCCCTCTCTGTTTTTAATTGCTATCTGACAATATATTAGGCATATTTGTATCCTTCAAATAATTCCCCTCTGACTTTCAGCCAGATTTGTTTCTTGGCCACGAATCTGGAATTACACAAATGTCTAGAAAGAATTTGGCTTAAGGAGTAAACTTCTGGGAAAAATTAGGTTCTGTTTTCACTAAGGAAATGAGTTGCTTGAATTATTATTATTTAAGATGAAAAACTGTATTTCCAGATAAAAATTTCCCATGCTTTTATTTTACTTTTTTTTTTTTTCATTTTGTAGGTTTGCCTGGAGAGAAAGGTGAAAGAGGCATTGGGTCTCAAGGACCCCGAGGGCCGCCTGGGCCTCCAGGTAGGTTTGTTAAGATGTTCAGACTGGAAAAGCACATATAGCGTGAGAAGCAACTTCATAGTTTCAGCTTTGTACCGACATGCATCTTTCAGTGAAAAGTTCAGTTTGGGTGTTTTTGTTTTTTGTTTTCTAGAGTCTGTTCTACCAGGTGTTTGCCAAACAGCTTTATTATATGAAAGGGTGAATGCTACAGATGTAAAGAGCAGGTTACTTTCTTTTTGTAGGGACTCTCTTTGTAATGATTTGTTTGTTTTGTTTACTTTGTTCCCTTCAAATACTACTGTTCTGTTGTGGGTTTTTTTTCCCTAATATTTTTCAATATGGTGTTTTAGAGTGAGAAAAATTTAAAGGCGACACAAATTTGTATTGTAACATTTCTCTAGCATGGTGCAAGGGAACAGTAGCTGTCCAGTTGTTTTATGCATTGTTTTGACTAGGTTGAAAATGAATTTCCTTTTTTTTAATTTAAAGATTAAAAAAATTTTTTCCTTTCTCCTTTGTTTCTTTGTTTCTTTCTTTCTATATCATCCATTTTTCCATCTATCCATCCATCTATCCATCCATCTATTCATCTAATGTAACCTATCTATCCATCCATCCATCCATCCATCCATCCATCCATCCATCCATCCATCCATCTATCTATCTGTGTGTGCATGTGTGTGTACAGGTGGTACATGTGTCCATGGTGTACATGTGGAAGTCAGAGAACAACTTGTGTGAATTGGTTCTCTTCGTCCACCGTGTGGGTCCTGGGGACTGAACTCTGGTTGTCAGGCTTGGCAGCAAGCACCTTTACTCACCAAGCCATGTCCCTGCCCCACATATTTTTTCTTTTTATCAAGCTTCTGAATCTTTGCACCAAAGGCCAACTCTGTGATTAAATCTTTATGCTTATGTTAATTATGGTAAGCGCCACTTTATCCAGAAAGAGTGTTAACTTGCTTCATATGTACCAGAGACACGGTCTAGAGACTCACTCACCTGGCTGGTTGCAGTCATGCTTGTCTCTGTGTCTAGTGGGAGCAAACAAGAGAATTCACAGATACTTTTAGCTTGGCTTAATTCTTGCTAAATCGTTTGTCCTTGAATGAAATTGCTATAGTAGTGAGTATGAAACTGCTGGCCCTCATTCGCCACAAGACAGTTCTTTGGTTCATAGTGGGAATTTCTTAAGGAATTATTTTCTTATCATGCACCAGTGAATCATGGTCCAGTCTCAAGTTAGTGGAGACCTATGTCACTTGAGTATTGGAGACTTCATCAGGTGTTTTTGACAAGAAGGAAAATTTGTTTGTTTTTATGCCACACTAGGTCCACAAGGAGAATCCAGAACAGGTCCACCAGGGTCTACAGGTTCAAGAGGCCCTCCTGGGCCCCCAGGTCGTCCTGGAAACTCAGGTATCCGGGGACCCCCTGGTCCTCCCGGATATTGTGATTCATCCCAGTGTGCCAGCATCCCATACAACGGACAAGGCTATCCAGGTATGTTGTCATCATTGTAAGGACCCCAATTTCTCAGAAACACAGAGCCCTGGGATTTAAAGAAGCTAGAGTTAAGGATTTGGTGGTGCTGTCAACTTTTTCAGTTCCGTATTTTGAGTATACAGCAGTGTTGCTGACTTCTACAGCCCAAACATTTTCTATTACTGGGATTTAAGGAAACATTTTCCCTTCCTTTGTTTCTGGATTCACCAAACCTCTGTACAACTCTCTTGGGAGTTAAAAGAATGCTACCAATTCATAAGTTTTTTTTTCTTTTTTTCTTACCTAAAGGAATAGAGAGATTTTAAAAAAAGGAAAACTGTTGTAGAATGGTGAAATAATATAGATATAAGAATTATTTTTGGAGTCTAATTTACATGTGATAGCAAACAAACAACTGAAATAATTTACTGTCTTGCACCTGCCATGGAATTGATGCTTATCAAATCTGGAGCTTAATATTTTTATAGGGTTGTTAATGAAATTCTAGTGTTGCACAGTTGTAGGCTGCAGAAGCACCTTGGGCCTGACTTTGGGGGATGTGAGGTGTGTGGGGCATGTTGATTTGAGCAGAGACGATGCTTATGTTGTGATCAATGGTGACTTTTTCATTAGTGCACCCTCATGCATCTTGCAAGTTTAAAAATGATACTGCTGTTTGATATGGTTTGCTACTAGCAAGTAGTGCATGAGTAGTTGAATATATAAATATCTATATATCTATATATTTATGTGCATAATTTTATATGATCAAAAGTAATAATGAATCCAAACGCATAGTTCCATGTAACCCATTCATAAGATTATAATTTAATCCTTTGTAAAGCAAATTTAAATTATTCCTGACTTATGGCATATGTGAACTGAAAATATATGGATATATATATATGTACTTTAACATTTACATAGATGGATATGTGTATACATATATATTTTGCATAGTAATTCAACTTTTAAAAACTATCATCTTTGACCTGTTTCAGGTTCCGGCTAACAAATTTTCTAAGTCTCCAGTGCTGCTTACAGTTTGAATACATGAAAATCCCGTTTCTGAGATGTTTGCGCACGTGCTTATTAGAAAATGAGTCTGTATGGAAACCTACTGCAGATATGGTTAACGAACTGGGTCGGCATCAGACAGGAGGGTGGAGACTAACTCGAATGGCACAAAAGCAGTGATGTCAGCCCAGTGCTTTTCAGCAGTAACGTAGAGAACCATCTTTTAAAAAAGTTCCAACACAGCTATGAAGAGCCTTGGTTGTGAAGGAGGCGCCTAATAAGCTACTAACCAGCAGAGATACGCCATGTTAAGAAAGACAACTAACCTGGTTGAAGAGAAACGTCCTGTGTAAATAATAAACTAATTGTGGCCTGTACATGATCTGTATGTGATCCCATCTACTAAAATCTCGTAACAACCCGACAACCTGCTTGTGCACCAAAGCCTGCCGGCTGCTTGCTCTCTGCAGTGATAACATCGAGCACATCTGCTTCCCTCTTGCTTGTTAGCAGTGTGTCTGAGTTCAGGGCATGTGATGTCTCAGTATTCTGTGCGTGTACACTCATGTGGGTCTTTTTAACTGTAGTTTTTCAAACCAGCGTTTCAAGTCCCCATTCCTTCCTGTGTGGCTGTGGTCTCGTGTTCCTCACCTACTGGCTGTAACTGTCTGTGTGAGAGACACGGCCACAGGAGACAACCGTGGACTGTATAAAACCCGGTGTCAGCTTCTTTCGCCCTGAGCTCAGTCTCTAGGCATCAATATTCTTCACGGCCCCAGCTCTGAGTTGTCTTTTGACCTGATGAGCTGGAAGTCATGAACAGTCACTTAGGAATTTGCTAAAGCTCCTACCTATGTCCTGTGTTTACAATTCTTTGGCCCAGTTTCCGGTCCTTCCTAGGCTTTGTGCAATGATTGTATTTACTGCTGAATCTTTGAAGGTGTCCCCCGCCCCCGTCCCACACTCCTGCTTATCTGATCACCTAATTCCCTCTGCACACGTGCACATGAAAAATACTCGGAACACTGTAACACAATGCTCCTGTTTACGGTTGTGAGATTCAGACTGGAGCGCTGTCACCTTAGGCGGTGGCTTAACTTTTGCTGTGTGTGTGTACCTTCCAAGTCATGCCATAACTGTAATGTTGAATCGGACAGAGCCTTATGTGCCCGAGGGTGGGGCCTACCTGCCTGACCGCGAGCCCTTCATCGTGCCTGTGGAACCTGAGAGGACAGCAGAATATGAGGAGGACTACGGCGCCGACGAGGCTGAACAGGAGCACCCTGACCACATGCGCTGGCGGCGAGCCCTGCGCCCAGCCCCTGGGCAGTGAACCTGAGACCCCATGTTCACTGAGGTGGGAGGTGTTGGGCTTCTCTTTGACAGGTCAGACAGAGCAGCAGTATACATCATTTCTGTGACATTTTCTCCATGTTGCTTCATCCATGAGGGCTCCTCTCTGACTCTAGAGAGCCTCTTTCTGCAGGCAGCCTAGCTCGCAACAGTCTTGTAGACGTCTAAGCCTTTGCAGTTCCAATGCTTACAGCAAGCCGTTCCCAGAGGCTGCAGGGAGACAGCGCGCCCAGGGTGGGCCGAGGCAGCCAAACTTCTAGGTTAAGCAGCAAGCCCTGGAAACCAGAGCAGCTGTGTATTCAGAAAGGGCCTTTCTCATTGTTAGTACTAATCTGCAATTCAATCACATCCCATTTCCAGTCATTCCTGTCCTAAAATCAAAAAGGAGGGAACAGCAGCTCATGGCATCGTTTTACATTTCTTTCCTTCCTCCTGGCACACATTGGGGCACAGAATGCGCTTAGTCTTTTAACAACCACAGACCTTAAGCCACATAGCCGAAGTTATTGTATCAACTGGATACTGTTCCATATCGCTTTAGACGTCCTTGTTTTGACACACTTACATTTATGCCAAATTGCAGATTATTCTGCAGAAATGGAATTGCATGTTTGTGTTGTATATTTAGAATGAACTTTTTGCAGAACATGTTTCTTAGTTATCAAAGCAGTTGGAAATGTTTGCAAGACTATGAACATAGAATTGCTGCTTTTATATTTTAACTGCAGATTGTGAATTTCACTGCCTTATATTATTTATTTCTGAAACAAAAGAGGCATTTTTCAATAAAACTACTGAAAATTTGACAAAGCGTAGTCTTTTTCTTTGGGTCCTTTTGGTCCTTCTCAAATGGTTGTTACAACAAACAAATTCACATCCTTGGATACGATTACAAATATTGCCAATACTGTTAAATTATGCTAAATAACTTTAAATGTTTAATGCTATGGTGAAGTCATTGAATACATGGGGTGAGAGTCCTAAAAAAGCCCAGCAGATTCCCAAGGTTTTATTAGGAATGTAGAGGATGTGTGGGCTGGTGGAAAAATAATGAGGTATCCTAGGAGACCCCAAACAACCAAATAATCTCAAGCCCACACAATTTTGTATGCATTTAATTACTTTTCTATACTTTGCCCAATAGCAAATTTAATTGCAAAGAGGAAAATTCTTTAATGGAAAAATGTAATTTAGGCAAACCCTTCTTTTCCACTTAAAAATGCAATAAAAGCATCCTAAATATCAAAGAAAATGATGTAAATGTCTGTTTGAAAAAAAGCCAACATCAGAAGAGCAAGGGGTAGTGGAACAAAGTTTTTCATGGGGCAAACATGAATTAAATTCTCTTTGGAGTTTGAGACTGAAAAGCGTAGATAATACATTAATGGATATCAGTTAAGAGGTTTTGAGTAGCTTGCTAACTGGTAGCATTTGTCTTTCGTTCTCGATTCTTCTCTAACATTTTAAAGCCAGAGCAGCACATTAAGGTTAATTCGCTCCCCCCCCCCCCTTCACTGTGCTGTTGGGAGAACTGGACAGAGGAGGCTCACTCCATCTTTCTTAGTTTGTAGGCAGAAGCTCCCCCCTCCCCCAATTCCTTAATATTTCTTCTCTGGGCAGGAGCTTTCAAACCTCAAAGATCTCCCAACACAGTTTCTGAATCATTTGTGGTTCAGATATTCCTTGAAGAGCCCCTGTGTTAGGAGTTTGAAGATGGGTCCTCAAGTCACACACATACTCAGCGGGGTCACACCCCACTGAAATGATTGAGTAGATGTGGGTTTGGTCCATGAGGCTTGTGATACATTGTCTGACTACTACCTTCTAGTTCGCTCTGGGAGAAAGGACTGGGGGTCAAGTCATTCCTGAGCAGAAAATTAGTAAGGATTTAGGATACATGTAGTTTTTATTGAAAATAAACTTTTCATATAATTCTGATACACATAGTTTTAATTTTCGTAATACATTCTGTTACTAATTATTTTTAATGAGTTCAGTCTTACAAATCTTCATTAACTGTGCATATACTCAGTATATGCTCAGAAGATAATCTGGGTCTAAACACTAACAGAAAAGTCAGACATGTAGGTGCTGATTTATTTATTTAAACTTTTTTGGAAGACAATGCAGTACAACTTAAAAGATATTCTCAGTATTCTTTCAGTGTAAGGACATTGTAGTGGCCATTGGTGTCTATGTTGTATTTAGAGGTGAGACTCCAATTTCAAGAAAACAGCCTGGGATTACCATAGCTGCAGACCTCATTATGTCTAGTAAGCTTTACAGTGGGAAAACAGTATTTACACAGATTCTGATTCCTGAATGTTTCACATAGAATATTTTGTATAATAGAATTAACAATTTAGTGAGTGTAATGGTAGGTTGTACATACATTTTCTTAAATATGTGAGCATTCAAGCATTCATTTTGATCTAAAAAGAATAATACTGTTTACTTACATTTAATTTTCTATACAAACAAAGTCAATGTAACGTCCCTAAACATTTACTATTTGCCGGACTTGATTAAGCACATGTGATCTTTTACCTCTTGGTTTACATTTTTACTATAATTTCTTCATCAATAAATAGAGTTTGGATTCAACAGTCATAAAGTAATATAACTGCTTCCTAAAAACTAGCCACTTTTGCAGAGAACTGTTGTGCTGTTTCACGGACAAGGCAATATTGGCTTCTGGTAGGCTGCTCAAGGTTACAGAACCACGGGTCTTCCCCTTTCTTTCTTTTTTTTTTTTTTCAAAGAAAGACATGTACTCCCTGTCTCTAACCCCAATGCCTAGCTTAGTTCTATGCTAGTGTTCAGTTGTACATCCCTTACCACCTCAGGGCAGGCTCCATGTTCACAAGTAGCTGGCCATCACAAATCAGAAGCCATTTTTTTCTTTTTTCTTTTTAAAATTAACTTATTTATTCACTTTGCATCTTGATCATAGCCTGTTCTCTTCTCTCCTCTAGGTCCTACCTCTCTTCCTCTCACTTTCCTCATCCTCCCTCCCCTATTCCTCAGGTAAGGGGAGTCCTCACCTAACCACCCACCATCCCAGCTCATTAAGGCACATCAGGACATCTTCCCCTGTGGAGTGTTTGTGTGTGTGTTTGATCAAAAATGTAGGCAACAGAGTCAATGTCAGAGACAGCCCCTGCTCCCCGTACTACTAGGAAACCCACACAATACCCGACCTGTCCATCTGCTAACTTAGGTCCAGTCCATGGATGGTCCCTGGTTGGTGCTTCAGTCTCTGAAAGTCCCTCTGGGACCTGGTTAGTTGGCTCTGTTGTTCCTCTTGTGGATTTCCTGTCGCCTCCAGGTCCTTCTATCCTTCCTCCCACCTTTCCCCAAGCCTCCCTACTTTTCACCCAATGTTTTGATGTTAGTCTCAGCATCTGATTTGATCTGCTGCTGGGAAGAGCCTCTCATAGGACAGCTATGGTAGGCTCCTGTCTTGTTCCTTCTCTTCAGCCACTTCTGCTGTTTACACTATTTTTTTTTAAAAGAGAGAAGTACATAAAGTTGGCTGGGTAGGGAAAGGATCTGAGATCTGATAGGAATTGAGGAAATAATATGATCAAAATATATTGTATGAAATTAAAAAAAAATTAAAAAAACATAAAAAAAGTTTCCCAGGCACCTCAAACTTAAACCCATTTATTAGGATTAGGTTAAATTATAATGGAAAGATACAAAATAAGTGGTTTTTAGAAGAAATTCCTTGGACTCTAGATATGTAATCTCAGGTATTTGGGAGGCTGATGTAGGGAGATTTGAGAAACAAGTTTGAGAAACCTAGTCGGTCTCTGTCTTAAGAAAAAACAAAATAGTAAAATAAAATGGCTGGATATCTAACTCAACAGCAATATTCTTGCTGGGTTCAGTCCTTAGTCCCAGAAAAAAAATCATTGCCATCACAACAAAATTCTACTTTATTTTTCGCGTGTAAGAAGACATAAACTCATGCTTTTATATTTTACTGCTCTGCCTTTTGTGGTTGTCATGGTCAAATTAAGTTAATGGTCCATGAGAGTTAATAGAGCTATAATTATCATGCCCATATTTTCCAGAATGAGAAAGAGGAAAAATAAAACATCCTTCATTTGATGCATATTTCTTGAAAGCTGCAAGTAAAATGTATACTACATAAATGTAGTGAAAAGTCAGGTTTTTTTGTTTTGTTTTGTTTGTTTTGTTTTTTTGCAATATCTACCTCTAAAGGAAAACAAGGAATGTTATGTCTTCAGAGTTGCCATTTTCCCGGTGAGAAATGGTGGCTCTATTACCATAAGTAAGGAATAACAACTCAAGTCATCTCAAGGCTTTGGTTTTGGACACAAAGTCCAAATGAGAATGTATATTCCAAAGCCTGATTTCCCTCATTTTCACCAGCAGTTACCCATTTAGTCAAGATGGAAATGTAAGTCATTAGTAAGTCAACCAAAGCTATGTACTTTTATCACACTGTTTATGTTGTAGTCACATCATTAATTTGGTAGGTTCCCTCAGAGTGGTCCTAATTACTTTTCTCTGAAGAAAACCCTGGCATCTTCTGGAAGATTTCAGCATTTCTGTTGGATTATAAGTTCAACATGATCAATTATTTGGTCTTAATTTCAATCAATTTTCTTTTCCTCAAACTTGGCTACTCAATCTTTCCAATCTATTAATACAAATTTGTTATACACTGTCATCTCTTTAAAATCACTATTTGAGGCATTTTGTCCTTTTTGATTCTTCCTCCTTATCTGCTCAAATGCCCCCAGTGCAGTTCTCCTTTGATTTTGTCATAACACAAGAAACCTTCTTGCTTTCCTTGTCCTTCAGCCTCTCCTTGTCTTCGCTTGATCCTTCTCCAGCTTGCTGTCTCTGCTATGGTCTGATACTATACTAACTTCATATCCTTAACTCAGGGACATACGAATTTCATTTTTGTTTGGCCATTGTCTTTAGTTATGCTTAGTTACCATCCCTTTCTTAGCATTCTGTTGCTGTGATAAAACACCATTACTAACTTGGAAAGAAAAATCTTACAACTATTACTGAGGGAGATCAGGGCAGGAACCTGAGGCGGAAACCTGGAGACAACCACGGAGGAATGCTGTTCAGTGTCTGGTTCCTCATGCCTTGCCCTGCCTCCTGTCTTATATATCCCAGGAATACCTGCTCAAGAATAGCACTGCCTACAGTGGACTGGCCCCTTTTATGCCAATCATTAATAAAATGTTTCACACACTTCCCCATATGCCAGTCTGGTAGGGGCATTTTCTCTGTTGATGTTCCAGCTTTCCAACTGACTCTAGCCTGTATCGAGTTGATAAAATACCAACCAGGAAAATTGCCTCTCTTCAAATTGATACATCAACACACCTTTCTTCTCTTGATTATTTCTATGATCTCATATTAATATCAATATCTCAATAAAAACACATTTCAAATTTTAAAAGTACCACAATTTTAAAGACTTCAAACATTTTAGAACTTCAGTCTCTCCAAAATATATAGCTTATGTAAAACTCTTTGTAAAAGTCTCTGTAAAACTCCATTATGGGGAGAGACAGATACAATTAAGGACCATTTGAAGATTAGTATGCAAATCTAATACAGTACAAGCTTCCCCAAATACATACATATATGAAGGCAATCTAAATGAAAACTCCAAATGATGGGGGTGGGGGAAGTGCAGAGACCCAACTGGCCATCTCTTGTCACAAAACAAAGCTTCAATTACTGTGATTCTGCTACTTTTAATTGAGTTGTTGGCCAAAGGGATCCCACTGGAATCTTCAAACTGCCCAGGTTATTTTCAAGAGTAGAGGTTGCTCTCCACAAACTGACTTGCAAGGCTCCATTGCTGGACAGCATCTACAGAACTTATTGAACATGGAGAAGTCCAGCTGGTGCCTGCATAGAGACTTCACACCTATGTTCTAGTGTCTTTGGCACTGAAAGGTGCTCTGCATCCTAACAACAGAGACATGTAAACACCAAGCTAGCCACAAAGTTTCTGATTTACAATAGTGTCTTGCCTGCAAGAAATGCTAGGGCAATGGTGGCATAAAGCTTGTGAGAATAACGACTCTCTGATTTGACACAAGACTACTCTACAGGCTGAAACCCATACCCAACACTGCTCGGGTGACCAAGAATCAGAGATTTGATAGTCTATGGACCTAGGGTAAAATCAAACAACAAACAAACAAAACAACATAGGGTTATGGAATTTGTGACCCCTGGAAAAAGAACATGGACTTAATCCAATTATAAAGAAAGGTATTGATTAGCTGCTAGCAGGATGAACAACCTCTGAGCATATTTGAGATTGTTGTGAAAGAGGAGTACTGGGAAGGGTATTTTAAAGGCAAAAACCACAAGAAGATCTTCAATACCTGTTCAAGCAAGAGCAAAGATTGGTCTGTTCTGCCCAGTTTAAGTGGTTAATCAGTCTTCAGGTATCTGTGTAAGCAAGTTACAGAAGAAAAAAAAGCAGCCAGTCATATCTTAACAAGTATATAGTCACTGTTGTAATATTTGGGTGGGGTCACTGAGTCAGGGTTACTGGAAACTTACCTTTCAGGGACTGCAGTCAGAGAGAAATGGACAGTGGGTACCAAGAGAGACGGAGTTTCCTTAGCTGTCACAGTAGCAATAAAATGACTCCTAATAATGCATTTTGTTACACTCATAGACCAGTACCTTGCTCAGCCATCATCAGAGAAGATTTCTTTTGTAGCAGAAGGGAACAGATACAGAAATGCATAACCAGACATTAGGCAGAGAGTGAAAGACTTTGGAACACTCATCTCTAAATGAGATTTCTCTATCAAATCCCTCCCCTCAGGGCTCAGAGAAACCTTCAGAAGAAGAGGCAGAAAGTGTAAGAGCTAGAGGGAATGGAGGATACCAAGAAAACAAGGCTCCCTAAAACAACACAATCAAAGCTGATATGAACTCACAGAGATGGATACAGAAAGCACAGGGGCTACATGTGTCTGCACTAACCCTTCTGTGTATGTATTATGGCTTCCAGTTTAGTGCTTTTATGGAATTCTAGGTGTGTGAATGCATGAGTATGATTCTTGTGCCTTCTCTTGGGCTCCTTTTCTTCCGCTTGTTTGTCTTGTCCAACTTCAATGTGAGAAGTTTTGTTTATCTTATTATATTTTATCATTTATATTGTATTATTATCCCCTAGAAGCCTGTTTGTTTTCTAATGAGAGTAAGAAAGAGAGTGATCTGGATAGGAGGGGATGTGGGTAAGAACTGGAAGGACAAGAGGTAAGGGAAGCCATAATCAGGACACATTATGTGTGAAAATGCCGAGAGCCATTCTGTTAAAGGAGTTCAGTAGGCATGTGGGCTTTCTGGAAGGAAATCTGGTCTTTTGCTAGGTCTACACCGTGATGCACCCCCAGAATTGTTTCTAGCCTCTGAGACCCCCTTTTTTCTGTGCTGCTGCATCTATCTAAAAAAAAAATCTGTCATTATGAAAACCATCAGTTTCTGGGTATTTACCCACTCTGATGGTAATGTCCTGTGGGATCTCTATAAAGATATGCTGCTGTTCAGGTTAATTAATCCCTGATTATGGAATTCCTGATTATATTTAAAGAAATTTAAAAGTCAAATCATTTTAGAACTTCCAAAGCCATTTTGTAAGTTTATGGCTGTAATAAATACTTTTTGTGGACCTCCAGGTGCCTCAGTAGGAGACAGGCTATTGGCAGATTTGTGGCTTTAGATAAACTTTAAAGATGGCACCATGAATCCTGGTATATACCATAAATATAGGCAACTTGGTTTAAGCTTCCCATGAATCCAAAATATAATGGGGTTGCCAAGAAATGTTTGAATTAAGTACAAACCTTAATGTCAAAATATACAAACTATTTCCTTTTAATTCCTTATACCTTGTCAACTAATGGCATAATATACTGTCATTCTAAGTTTACTTTGTATCTTCGAATAAAAGACAGATAAAATGATTGTCTTGAACTCACTAAAAACTAAGAGACATTTGGATAATGTGTAGCTAGGCCACTCCTAATTGAAAAGAAATATATCCTTGTAACTT
This sequence comes from Pachyuromys duprasi, assembly GCA_028658305.1. Taxonomy (NCBI): domain Eukaryota; kingdom Metazoa; phylum Chordata; class Mammalia; order Rodentia; family Muridae; genus Pachyuromys; species Pachyuromys duprasi. Next base: position 37,772,559 of record CM053749.1, read on the forward strand.
GTTGGACCCTATTAATGTTTAGGCCTTGTCAATCTTTTTGCGCTGAACTGACTGTGAACTTATATAATGGATATATAGATGAGAAATGTTTAGTTTTAATGAAAAAAACATGCAACCTGTTGTATTTTAGAATTTATCTACTTTTGTGATGGGTTGCTCTTTTGACTATGAAGTGATTCTTTTTTTGTAATTTTATTTTATTTATATATTTATCTATCACAATCTATTCACTTTGTATCCCCACTGCAGCCCTCTCCCTCACCTCCTCCCAGTGCCACCCACCCTCCCTCTTCTCCCCCTATGCTCTTTCCCTAGCCCCCTGATAGGGGAGGACCTCTTCCCCTTCTATCTAACCATAGCTTATCAGGTCTCATCCAGGCTGACTGCATCATCTTCCTCTGTGACCTGGCAAGGCTGCACACCGCCCCTCCCTCCCCCAGGGGGAGGTGATCAAAGAGCCAGCTGCTGAGTTCACATCAGAGACAGCCCCTGTACCCCTTACTAGGGAACCCACTTGGAAACTGAGCAGCCTGTGGGCTTCCTTTGAACAGAGGGTCTAGGTCCTCTCCATGAATGATCCTTGGTTGGAGTATCAATCTCTGTAGGTCCCCCTGGGCCCACGTTATTTTGGCTCTGTTCTCCTTGTAGAGATACTGACTCCTCCAGGTCTTTCTATCTCACTTTTCGTCCATAAGGATTCCATCATTCTGCCCAAAGTTTGGCTATGAGTTTCAGTATCTCCTTCAATAACCTTGTTGGGTAGAGTCTTTCAGAGGTCCTCTGTGGATGGCTCCTGTCATGTTCCTTGTCTTCTTTTACTTTGGATGTCTATCCTGTTTGCCCTTATGAATGAGGATTAAGCATCTTCCCTGAGGTAATTCTTTTTTCTGAGGTATAGAGCTTGGACTCAGAAGTAAAAAAAAAAATGTGACTAGACAAATAGTGATAAAGTTTAAGTTTTTAACTTCATTCACCTTTTCCTCTTGAATGCTTGTGTATGTGCGTGGTCTATTTTCTATCACTCTCTTCTTTCTTATTTTCCTGTAGATTGACAAAGTAGGTAACAGACCCAGGGCTCTCCCATCAGCCCTTTCAACTAGCAGGCATACTTTAGCCTACCGGAGATCTCCACAAAGAGCCTTATCCACAGATCCTAGAGTCTTCTTTTATAATTCTTTGCAGATTTTGGCTAGAAGCCACTTTATATAGCCCTGGCTGTAGTAAAAACATGGTCAGTTCAAGTTTTCTCCATTATCTGTAGCACTGACAATCTCTAGTCCTAGAGAAGGAATCCTGGGCTCCTTCTTCTCTTTCTGTCTCCAGCCATCAGCTAAGCAACCCAAGAGATAAAGCAAAACTTAAAGAGATAAAGTGAACACGGGATTTTGCATCCAGTGTTCCAGAGGACTTACCAAAACTAAAGCATTGGCATGAAAAAGTATATTTCCAAAAAAAAGACAAAAGAAAAACTTGTCAAAATATCTCTAAGTAGCTCAGGCCTATGACTAACCAAAATCTGATCCCCTACCAGTTAAAAAAATAACAAATTAAATAAAAAATTAACATACATATTTTTAAAAAGCTTCAAACTATCTCTAAAATATCTAAAGTCTGTCAACTGTAGGCTCCAAATTCAAGTTCCAAGTTCAACAGTGGAGACACTTCAGTGCTTAACATCTGGAACTCACTCATGATTTCCTGGGTTCCACAGGGCTTTGGCAGCTTCATTCCTCTGGCTCTGCCATCTGAAGCACCAGTGGTTGCTTCTAGGCTTAAGCCAATGACACTCAACAACTGTTGCTGTATTTAGTGGTCATCCTATTGTACTGGCATTTCCAAAATTCTGGGGTCTTTGTTGTAACCAGTAGACTCTCCTGACCTCTCTTCAGGGACTCTGAACTTGCCACATGGCACCAAGCATCAACTTTTCTCCAGGACATTTTCAATTCTGTGGCTTCTACTGCAACTGAGACTGCTCCTTTTTCAATGGTCTCTTACTACCTCTCACAGTGCCAAGCAAGCCTCCACTGCTGTCCATGTCTTCAAAACTAATACTACCTAGAAAACTCTTATACAATATTAGGTCTGGTTGCCAGCACAAAGTACAGCCTTGGTCCCTTCTGGACCACAACTTCTGTGCGCTGACTCTGAGGAAACACTTCACAAAAGAGTTTGCCTCAATGATGTTGATCTCTTTTTTAAAAAATTATTATTAAAAAATGTTTCATATAATCTATCTTGGTCATATTTTTCCCTTAACCTGACTCCAGATTCTTTCTGCCTCTTTAGCCACCAACTTCATGCTCTTTCTCTCTCTTTTAGTTTCTCCTAATGAGGGTAAAACAAAGCAAAACAAAACACCCAACAAAAATCAAAACAAACCAAAACCAAAAAACCAAACCAAATAAAACAAAAATACAAAAACAAACAAAACAAAACAAAACCACAAAAAAATATGTTTGTGGGTGCTGGCCAAGTACTTATGGAATGAGGCCTGCTCTGGAGTGTGGTTGATACACTCAGTGGTAATTCATTGTAGAAAACCAATTTTCCTTTTTCCAGAAGGTACCAATTGCAAATGGCTTCTTGGTTAGAGTGGGACTTTGTGTCTACTCCTCCTTTTCCATGCTCTGATTTAGTATGTTTTGAATCTGTGCAAGTCTTGTGTATGTTGACACAGTGTGAGTTTATGTGTGCATCATTCCGCTTCTGGATGACATTGTTTCCTTGGAGGAATCAATGGCTCTTACTATCTTTCCACAAACTCTTCTACATAGATATCTGAGTCTTGAGCTGAGGAGATGGAAAAAGACATTCCGTTAAGGACCAAGTGCTAGGGTGTCTCTTACTCTCTCTGCACATTGTCCGGTTGTGGGTCACTGCAAATTTCCATCTGCTGTAAGGAGAAGCTTCTCTGATGAGGTTTAGGCAGTATACCGATCTATGAGGATAGCAATATATCATTAGGGGTCAATTTATGACTGTGTTACCTTAGCAGAATAATATCAGTAGATTTTCCCCATAGGGTCCATGACCTATGTAGTCTCAGGTTCTTAGCCACTTTGCCAGTGTCAGAAATGGACCTTAAATCTAATTTTAAAAAAGTCATTAGTTGTATCCATAACATTCATGCCACTATTGTACCAGTATATCATATAGGCAGGTCAATGCTCTAGGTCACAGGGTTTGTAGCTGGATGATATTGATGATCACTTTGCTCCTTTGGTAGTGTGCAGAGTACCTTGCAGCCCCATGAGAGTTAGCCACCTGGACTGGCCATTCTAGTTGGGCACAGTTCAATTTCTTTATGTCTGATGATGCAAGTAAGTTATAGCCTTAGCAACAGGGCCTTGCCATTAGATTATTGAGAGTAGCCAATAGCCTGTGATGTCAGGGGAGGGGATTCTATGGGGTCATTTTGACCAAGGAATCACAATAAATATCCCATTCCTGGCACTGGAGGCTTTACTTGATGGCATAAGATGTCTGGTTGGAACATTGTTTTCCCATTGTATGGTGACTCCACCTAAGTTCCTTTCATATATGTTTTAGAAAGCTCTGTGGTAGTACATTTCCACATGACTTTTCCATAGGCCTCTAGCGTTTAGGCACCCTTCCCATATTACCTTATTTATCCTGCTACCCCATCCTCCTCCCCCTTTAACCCTCCTGTCCTACTTTTCCCTTTATCTCTTGAAAGACCATCTCATCCCCTCCAGTCCCTTACTAGGTATCTAAATTCTGTGGTTCTTCTGAACAGAGCACACATAACTAAAACTTAAAAATTTAATATCCACATGCAAGAGAAAACATGGAACATTTGTCTTTTTGCTTCTATCTGTTTACTGTGGCCTGAGATCCTCTTAGGAGGAATTCTAGTATGTTTATCTGCATCTTGCTTCTAAGAAGTGTCCATTTGGCCACAGGAGACTCAAGCTTCCTTGTCAATTCAAATGAACAAAAATTCTCCTTTAATGGCCATTCTGTGCCTTGCTGAGGTTTATTTATTCACACCATTGAATGAATACATATGTGAGTTAGCTCAGCATGTCTACTGTGTCAGAGATCACCACTGTGAAATACCGTGTCTGTCATGTAGGCATCCTTCAATCTCTGTGAGCAACTTTCTTAGACTCTCCTTCACATGACTCACTTTAGGGAAGGGTTTGAATCATCCTCCTGTGGATGGGCAAAGCCACAGCTCTTCCCTAAGACAACGATTACTGGCTTGAGCAGTTTCTTGGCTCTCATCTTTCTTTCCAGATATAGGTTATGGTGGTGATGGAAAGATTGTTTCTAATGGTAGAGTTGATTCCTCCAGTTCCTGGAAGTTCTCTGGGATGGTGTTTCATGGTTTTCTTTAGAATGTGGATGGTCAGTAATTGTTGTTTTCCTAGCCTTTTGCCATGTTTTGAGTCAAGAGTAAAAAGATCTAGTTAATAGTGTGCAACAAAATAAACCTAACTCCCTGGCTCCTTTACCCTCCTGCTGTACCTGTGAATCTATAACTGCACGCATCCATTTCCACTTGCCCTTGACTGTGGCTGTGCCACAGCTAACAGCTTTGAGTTCCTGTTGCCTTGACTTTCCTGCCATGGTGAGCCTGGAATTATGCACTAAAACAATCCATTTATTTGCTGTATTATTATTATTTTTTTGTCAGAGTGTTTTATCAAAGCAACGGAAATGAAATGAGGACAGAGTATGACCAATACTTTTACAAAGACACAAAAATGGCAGTGATGTCCAGCATCCTTATTCAGGAGGGAAATGCGATAGAAAAAGCTATCACATGGTATATCACTTACCTATGTAAGATGACTGTAATAGAAAAGTGTTGACAAGGACAGGGAGAAAGCAGAACCACCGTACTGTGAATATAAAACCACCTTGAAGCACACAAAATAATTTGCAACAGCATATGTCATTGTACTAGTATTAAAGACACGTGCATAAGGCATGCATTTGCACAATTTAAGTATGTGACTTATAGCTCAACAGAGCTGTACCGTAAAAATAAAACAAAACAAGAAAACAAAAAGAGAGGACCAGTACCTTAATCTGGTAGAGACACAAAGTGTTAATAGACATTCATGAAAAAGTGAATGCAGTGTTAGTCTGTGAGTGAGTGTGTGTGTTTGGTCTTTGGAGTATATGTGTGTTTGAACAAGTGGTGTAGGTGTGTAAGCACATGCAGGCACATTTGGAGGTCAGAGGTTGATGTTGGGTTGCATTTCTCAATGGCTTCCTTCTTGTATTTTGAGACCCAGTCTTTCATTGAACCTGGAGATATGTTTTGGTTAGGATGGGTGGCCGCCAAGCTTCTGGGATCCGCTTGTCTATATCCTGCCTCTCTTGCCACCACTGAGTTTATGGATGCCCACGGGCAAGACTGACCTTTATATGTGTGTTGAGGATCTGAACTCAGGTCTCTTGTTTGTGCAGCAAGTACTTCATCAGCTTAGCCCTCTCTCTGTCCCTAACTTTCAGGGTCTGGGGTTGTGACTTGTCTAAACCTCTGCAGATTCTAGACTTACTTCCTGTCTAATGGAGTTTTTGAAAAATTTAAGATCCTACTGTGGATCTCTACAGAAATTGAATCTTTGAAAACAATTTGATTGGGCAAACAAAAAGAATCTTTGAAAGCACCAGCTCTCATGGAAAGGAGGTTGTTAGAACTGCAAGGAACTAAGTGAAGGACTGTCAGAGGAAACAGAATTCACTTGTTTCCCTAGAGCAATGCCAGGGCAGACACCATGTGGACAAGAGCTCGATTTCAGTGATTTTGTCATTGAGGGGACATTTTTTCCCCAGTGGGGGACATCTGTAAAGAAATGAGGATCACATTCAAATTTGTAAGATGGGATCAGGAAGAAGACTCAGCAGATAGAGGTGCTGGTTGCCAAGACCTTAGTTGAACCTCCAGAACCAGCATGGTAGAAAGAGGGGAATTCCCACAAGACTTCTGACCCTGACCCTGACACATACACATTGAATGAATGTAATAAAAAGACAAACAACCCCCATCACAAAAAAAAAAAACAAAAACCCAGTCAACAAGAACTTGGGAAATGGCTGTACCTAGGTATAAGTACATTATGCTCCATGAGCCATACAAGTTACACGTTCGAGGTCTGCAGTACCTCTGTTTATGAAAATCTGCGGAAGATAGAAAAAAAATTGGGTAAATAGTGTAAAACGCATAGCTAGGAAGTGCTGTGGCCGGAGAGACACAGAGACATCTGGGATGTAGAAAACTCCTTTAGAAAGGGGAGGGGTCCCTCTGAGGGGTTGCAGTAATGGAGTCAGAACCTGGTAGGACCCCCATGGCTGTCAGTGTGGGAGAAGGCTCAGCAGATGGAATGATGCTGTGGATTGCATGTACAGGCGCCTCCTGGCTTTCTCCTTGGAGCTTTTCGGGGCCAGGGACATTAAGCAGTCTGGCAATGCAGCACAGATTCCTCTGCACATGCTCACATTGCCCTGCTATGCTTGGCTTAATAAGAGGAGTTTCCTGATGCTAGATAATCAGTTGGTCAGCAAATGTGTCTTAGGGTTTTTTGTTTTTTGTTTTTTTTTAGAAATATTTGAATCATGTGCTCTTTTTATAAGTAACATTATATGAAGATGGAATTTCAAGTCAGGTATTAAATGAACTCTCTTAAAATGGAAACATTCACCCTTCTGAAAGCTTAAGTCATACCTTCAGAAATAGAATTACAAATGCACCTAAATAAAACGTGGTGCTTACTGCTTCCTCTCCCTCCCTCACAAATACTCCTCAGATGTATTCTTTCCTCTCAGGGTCTGGAGACCGACTCCTTTTGGGATTTGGTTGGTTTGGTTTGGGTTCAGGTGGTGAATGAGAAGCAGCAGCAGGAGATTGAAGGCAGCTTTAGAGGCTCCTTCCTGGGCTTGCTGGGCCCTTCTCTAGAGTTAGTGCTGGATCTCTTCCTCTTAGATTTCCCAGTATGCTCCAAGCTCTTTGTTTGTTTGTTTGCTTGTTTTTTAGCTCTCTCATACCTCTGTAAATCACCCTGTCATTAAAGTTTTATCACACCCTCTGGGAGATATTTTTCTTCTTCTAGAGCTATGAATGGCACAAAATGGGGGACTATTTAAGAAAATAACATTGAATTAGAATTAGAAGTGGCTTGGCCATTAATCATTGGCTTGATTTTGTTCATGTCCTGTGGAGGTTGACAGCAGCATTTGGAGTGAACGGTTGGCACAATGTGTTGGGGTCAAAGGACCATGTTTTTCTGGATCTGGGAGACTTCATGATGGTTCCATGTGTGGGAAGGGCAAGTGATAGCTGTTGGTCTTTTCAGTCTCAGTAAATTTGGAGTTCTGGTCCTACAGGTGTGGGAGGAGCCTTGCTTTCATGACAGTCACTGCTGCTCTCTCCTGGGCAGCTTCAGCAGGTGAGAAGGCTTCCATTTGAGTCTCAGCATTCCTGCTGGTTCCATGCAGAGACCTCCCCAGGCTGAACTAGTCTGTTTGCAGACCTGGTCTCTTGCAGGAAAAGAACTCACTTCTTCTGTATTGTCTTTTCTCTCACCACCTTACTTGAAAGTTCTGAACAATACATTCTTAAATGACCAATGAGTTACTGAAAAAAAGTCAAAGATATAAAACATTTTGTAGCATCTAATAAAAATGAAAGCTCAACTAATTAGAAAGTTTGAAATATAGCTAAGGTAGATCTAAGAAAAAAATTACAAAGTTGGGTGCAGTGCATGCATGCCTGTAATCTGAGTACTCGGGAAGACAGAGACAGGCCGATCTGGTCTATGAAGTGAGTCTAGGACAGCCAAGGCTACACAGAGAAACCCTGTCTTGATAAACTCCTTCCCTGCCCCAAAATATACAACTGCAAATGTTCACATAAAAAAAATAAGAAATGGCTTATAATAAACAATGATACAGTCCTAGTCAAGCAAGGACCACCCAAACTATAAGCAGTAGATGGATGATACGTAATACAAATCTGGGAAGAAATTCATGGAATGGAGACTGTGCTGGTTTCTTTTCTGTTTGCCACGACAAAACCTGACAAAACAGCTTTAAGGGGGGGAGGGTTCATTTTAGCTCACAATTTGAGGGTACAGTCCATTATGGAGGGAAATCATGGCAGCAAGAGCAGGAGGCATGGATCACAGTGTGTGGCTATTAGAAAGCATAGGGAGAGACCTGTCTTGCTTTCTCCTTTGTGTTCAATCTAGGAATGCTGCAAAATGCTGCTGCCTACAAATAGAGTGGGTCTTTAGTCTTAATTAATCCAACCTAAAAATCCCTTCACAGACATGTACAGATGTTTGTTTACTAAGTAATTCCAGATTTTGCCAGGTTCACAGCCAATATGCACTATCACAGACACCAAAAGTATAATACATAGAATTTATCAAACTCAAATCAACCAGAGGACAAGGGGACTAATGGCGTAATCACTGAATCGTAGATTCCTTGAACAGAGCTCTGTCGATGAGGAACAGTGACTGAAAAGACAGAACTAAGTCATGCATTAAAGCATCTGTGAACTGGTGATGGCCAGAAGATGAGGAAACACAGTATCTTTTGCTGTAGTCTTCGGAACATAAATATCTCATTCATGTCATGAATTAAGCAACACAAGTATGCCTTTGGCAGTAAGGTCAAAGGATGGGGTTCAATCACTGCTAGGGAATGTATCTTTCTGAAGAACAAACAAATCATTAATTTCAAACATTTTTTCCTGATCTGTTCAGGAGCCAAGTATGAAAGAATCATATGTCTTCAGGGGCAGCATGAGCCTGCAACCTCATTTTCATTTAGTTTTATGAGAGCATCTGAAATAATAAGAGAATGTCCTGGGAAAGGACAGAGCATAGAAGGCAGATTCCTCAGGATTACTACAGGCTGCTTGCATATATATTACACATATCTTGTTTTTATTATGTCACGGGTATATTACTAATTTCCTATAGGTCAGAGTATTACAGTTGCCTCCATTTGGACCAGAGATCACTCTGTAAGTTTAGGAAGGATCATGCCTGTGTGTGGTCCACTGATAAACTCTCTGTCTTCTATAGGCCTGGAACACATTCCATTGTCACGTTTCAAGAATAATCTCAATGACACCCAGGACTCATGAGTTGTTAGGGTTTCATTATGGCAGCATGTGAAGTGATACATCACTGTAAGATCTGAACACATCAGGATGTTAACGCATTATTGGTTTCATGAACATTAACTCTTGTGTATATGTCAGAATCTATACATTCTTAACTTCTACTCTATCCCTTTCTTTAAATTAAAAATATATTTTTTAATAGTAAAAGGACCAAACCTCTGTATAGAAAAAATTCAGGAAGATTAATGCTATACTACATTTTTTTTTGGTAGTTAGTTACAGAAATCAGTTAAATAAGTCATAAAAGGCTTCATGATGAGGTCTTCCTGAGACACCCTCCAGTTACTAAGAGATAAACACATGGTTTCTGGCATCAAGTACGTGAAAGAGTGGACTACTTGGAAATGTTTAACAAACAATTCTCTGTAATTTTTCCCAGAAAGGAAACTGGTAATATAGACTTCTCTGATTATACATTTTCTGTCATTTCTGAAGCTGCTCAGCTCTACTATAACAAATGGCAGATGTGGTAATATTCTAATAAAATTTTATTTTTAATTAATTTATTTTTTGTTTAAAAATTTCTTCATTCAATATATTTTTTATCATATTTTTCTCTCTCCCAGCTCCTCCCTACTTTCCTACCTACCCAACTTCATCTTCTTTCTCTTAATAAAAAAGGAAAAAAAGAAAGGAAATCAAAACAAACTAATTAAAAAATAAAACCAAACCAAAACAAAAAGCACACAAAAACCATGAAATCCATTAATTTACAGATAGCAAGTCAACTGTTGGAGACCATGGCAACAGGGCAACGGTTACTTACATGGAGGCAATATGTGAACACAGAATGTTTTTTTCTTTTTTTTTTTAGTAACATTTTTATTTTGTATTAATCACAGGTTATGTACTTTGTATGCCAGCCATAGCCCCCTCCCACATTCTCTCCTTATCCCCCCATCCCTCCCTCATCTCCTCCCTGCTCCT
>CM053749.1:37782757-37829471 GCA_028658305.1 Pachyuromys duprasi
TACTTGTTTCTCCTATATCCAATGTCCATCCCATTTGTCTTTCTAAGTGAGTATTAATCCTCTTACCCCAGGTCCTCTTTCTTGTTTATCTTCTTTAGGTGTGTAAATTTCAGTATGTTTATCCTATCTTATAGGTCTATATAAGTGAGTATAAACCATGTGTGTCTTTCTGCTTTTGGGATACCTCACTCAGGATGATCGTTTCCAGGTCCCACCATTTGCCTGCAAATTTCATGATTTCCTCATTTTTAATTGCTGAGTAGTATTCCATTGTGTAAAAGTACCACAATTTCTGTATCCATTCGTCAACTGAGGGACATCTGGGTTGTTTCCAGGTTCTGCCTATTACCAATAAAGCTGCTATGAACATAGCTGAGCAAATGTCCTTGTTGTGTACTTGAGCATCTTTTGGATATATGCCTAAGAGTGGTATAGCTGGATCTTGAGAAATCACTCTTCCTAATTGTCTAAGAAAGCACCAAATTGATTTCCAGAGTGGTTGTACAAGTTTACATTCCCACCAGCAATGGAGGAGGGTTCCTCTTTCTCCACATCCTCTCCAGCATGTGCTGTCACTTGAGTTTTTGATCTTAGTCATTCTGCCAGGTGTAAGGTGAAATCTCAGGGTCATTTTGATTTGCATCTCCCTGATGGCTAAGGACGTTGAGCATTTCTTTAACTGTTTTTCTGCAATTCTACAGTCTATTACAGAGAGTTCTCTGTTCGCTCCATGGGGTATGGAGCTAAACAGCAATGTTTTTTTTCTAATCAAAAGTAGGAACAAATCCCAAACTGAAAATCCAGGAAATCCAAAAGAATCACAAAGACAGGCAAAAAAAAAAAAAAAAAGTAGCATGCACCAACTTAGAGCTTTCTACTTACTAAGGAAGGGCTAATTCCAGTATGTAAATAAGTAGGGATCAGTGAATTCATACCAAGGTAAAAAAAATACACGTACAAATAAATATGCCCAAAAGCTGCTCTTCAGGATGCACTGCCCACTACTATGTGTAGAAGAATTATAAAAATCACCAGCGGGTAGCTATAAAAACACTAATTAATTCAGCCCATAAACATCACAGCATTCCAAGTAGAGTCGAAAGTGCACTGGAATCAGTTGTTAAACCTGACACTGATTGACTCAGTTTAAGATACACAAACATACATTAACCAATCACTGCATAAGGGTAGCTGGACAGGCGGCATGGGAGGAAACTGTACCAGTCAAAGTTGATGAGGAGGCCTGAAGGAAGGAATCTAGCTTAGCTTTAGCTGACTACATGGCTGAGAATGAGGTAGAATTTGGTTCCCAATTGCCAATCAGTGAGGCACTAGAACCAGAGAGAGATCAAACAGGATAAGCCAGATAACCAGAAGACACCTACAATAAAGGAAACAAGGCAGCCCCGTCATCAAAAGCTGCAGGAAGAAGCAGTGACTCAGAAAACAACTGCAACAAGCTAAGGGCATGGGAAACAAGAAAAAAAAAAAGCTCAGAAAGAGAGGGGTGTGGGGAGGGAGCAAAAGAGTTGCTATGCTACAAACATTTGAGAGCTTATACAGGAGAGAAAATAAAAAGTCGTTGTGTGTAGCAATTAGTTGTCCTCCCAGGGCCACTGAAGGAGAGTCATGGGGATCTTACCAGATTCCTTGGACTCATGGCTTATGTTGTTGGAGAGGAGATGGAAACAACAAAGACATTATAGTTGTCCATTTTAATGAGCAAATTTTATTTTAAAGAAAATTTCATTTTTAGTTAGCATATAAAGTAATGAGTTTTATTATGCCATCTTCTAACATATGTCCCTGTGTTTTGGGGTCACTTGCTCCCTTTACCCACTGTCATGCCACGAATGTCCTTGCCAGATGTCTTACCCAAGTTACAGTTAGCCTATGCTCCTATTTCACGTATATTCTTACCCTATCTATTTTTCATTCTTCTCCTCCCTCTCACGACTTTTTTCCTAGTTTAGGAAATAAATAAACCCACAATATCAAATATAATTTCTATTAATAAGAGAAAACATGCAGTATTTATTTCACAACATAATATTTTCAAGTTGCATCCATTTTCCCACAATTGCCATGCCTTCATCTTTATTTATGCCTATACAAATATGCACTATTTAAAACATTTAACCATCTATCCATGAACATGAAGACTTATTCTGTTTCTTGGCTATTATAATAACACTATAATAAATATAGATGAACAAATTCTCTTTTTGGTGTGTTGACTTATTGTTGTTTCGCTATATACCCAAGACTGGTGCAGCTGGGTCACATGGCCATCATGTTTCTAGAATGGTCATACAAAATTATATTCCCATTTATTGATTTTTGATCTTATAGCCTGTGCTGTTGGTGTTCTGTTCAGGAAGTTGTTTGCTGTGTCAATGTGTTCAGGGCTCTTCCCCATTCTTTCTTCTAACAAGTTTAGTGTGTTTGGTTTATTGTTGAGGTCTTTGATCCACTTGGACTTTAGTTTTTCTGATGGTGAGAAATATGGATCTATTTGCATTTTCTACATGTAGACATCCAGTTAGATCAGCACCATTTGTTGAAGATGCTGTCTTTTTTCCATTGTATAGTTTGATATCTTTGTCAAAAATCAGGTGTCCATAGGTGTGTGGGTTTATTTTAGGATCTTCTATTCAATTCCATTGATCCACCAGTCTGTTTCTATGCCAGTACCATGCCATTCCATGCATGTTGCTCTGTAGTACAGCTTGAGATCAGCTATGGAGATACCCCCACAAGGTCTTTTATTGTAGAGGATTGTTTTAGCCATTCTGGGTTTCTTGTTATTTCATATGAAGTTGAGAATTTTGATTTCAAGATTTTTTTCTTCAAGAAAAGATCAAGATTTTTTAACAAAAGATTTATTTATTTATTATGCATATAGTGTTCTGCCTTCATGTACCCCTGCATATGAGAAGAGGGCACTAGATCTCACTATAGATGGTTGTGAGCCAACATGTAGTTGCTGGGAATTGAACTTAGGACCTTTGGAAGAGCAGCCAGTGCTCTTAACCTCTGAGCCACCTCTCCAGCTTCTTTCAAAATCTTTTTTTATTTTAGATTTTTTAATGTAATTTATTTATTTTTATATCAATCACAGGTTAGGTACTTCTCTTTCAAAATCTTTAAAGAGCTGTGTTGGTAATTTTAAATGGGACCTCATGAAACTTCTGTAGAGCAAAGAACACTTTCATCAGAACAAAACGACAGCCTACAGACTGGGAAAGGATCTTCACCAACCCTGTATCTGACAGAGGGGTAATATCCAGAATATATAAGAACTCAAGAAGGTAAAAAGCAACAAATTCAGTAATCCAATTAAAAATGGGATACATAGCTACAGAGAATTCTCAACAGAGGAATATTGAGTGGCAGAGAAACACTTAAAGAAATGCTCAACATCCTTAGTCATCAGGGAAATGCAAATCAAAACGACCCGGAGATCTCACCAGAATGGCTAAAATAAAAAAAACTCAAGTGACAATACATGCTGGAGAGGATGTGAAGAAAGGGGAACCTTTCTCCATTGCTGGTGGAAATGTAACCTTGTACAACCTCCTTGGAAATTAATCTGGTGCTTTCTCAGAAAATTAGGAATAGCGCTACCTCAAAATTCAGCTATACCACTCCTAGACATATACCCAAAAGATGCTCCACCATTCAATAAGGGCATTTGCTCAAACTATGTTCATAGCAGATTTATTTGTGATAACCAAAATCTAGAAATAACCTATATGTCCCTCAACAGAGGAATGGATACAGAAAGTGTGGTACATTTACACAATGGTATACTACTCAGCAATAAAAACATGGAAATCATGAAATTTATAGGCAAATGGTGGGAACTAGAAAGGATCATCCTGAGTGAGGTATCCCAGAAGCAAAAAGACACACATGGTATACACTCACTTGTAAGTGGATATTAGACATATAATACAGTGTAACATACTAAAATCTGTACACCTAAAGAAGCTATGCAAGAAGGTGGACCCTGGGTAAGATGATCAATCCTCATTCAGAAAGGCAAACATTATAGGCATCAGAAGAGGGAGAAAACAGGGAACAGGACAGGAGCCTACCACAGAGGGCTTCTGAAAGACTACCCAGCAGTGTATCAAAGCAGATGCTGAGACTCATAGCCAAACTTTGGGCAGAGTGCAGGGAATCTTATGAAAGAAGGGGGAGATAGGAAGATCTGGAGGGGAGAGGAGCCGCACAAAGAGAGCAATAGAACCAAAAATCCGGGCCCCAGGGGTCTTTTCTAAGATGGATACTCCAACCAACGACCATGCATGGAGATAACCTAGAATCTCTACACAGATGTAGTCCACGGCAGCTCAGTCTCCAGGTGAGTACCCCAGTAAGGGAAACAGGGACTGTCTCTGACATGAACTCAGTGGTTGGCTCTTTGATCATCTCCCCCCGGGGGAGGGGGATCAGCGTTACCAGTCCACAGAGGTAGATAATGCAACTAGTCCTGATGAGACCTGATAGGCTAGGGTCAGATGAAAGGAGAGGAGGACCTCCCCTATTGGTGGATTGGGAGAGAGGCATGAGAGGAGTAGAGGGAGGGCAGGATTGAGAGGGGATATAGGAGGAGAGTACAGCTTGAATACAAAGTGAACAGATTGTAATAAATAAAAAAATGCTGGGGAAAACAAAGAAAAAAAGAGTATATTCCCACCAGAAATAAATATAATTTTTTTGTCATACCCTTTCCATTATTTCTTGTGATTTGCTCGCTTTATGATGGCTATTTTGACCTGAGTAAAATCCAATCTCAGGAAGTTTTAAATTAAGAGTTTTCTTTTCTTTTATGTAGGACTTTTTAGTTGTCACTATTGAAAAATCTGGATTTCAAACAGTTTATTGGATTGGCATTTCATATCCATTCAGCTTGTTCAACTTTAACACCTGTCTCCTAACCAGCGTTTTTCCCAGAAGAAGCACCTCAACTATGGAACTCCTTGAGTTTTTCCAGTTCAAACTTGGGTTTCTTCCACATTTTTACTTTTCTAAGGAAGACATCATGAAGAGGATAAATGGATTGGCAAGCCTTTTCTAGGTCTTTCCCAATGCTTCCTGGAATCAGTTTATTAACTACTTCCTTCAAGTCTGCACTTCTAAGTTCATAATTTCCATCATCTTCTTCCAGGTCTGGTGGACCCACTGGTGCTGTGCATAGGATAGCTTGCATACCTGGTTGTTGTGGGTTTTTGTTTGTGAAAACAAAACAGAACAGAACAAATAACCACCAGTTAGTTATCTTGACATCAACATGAGGTTCAATCATGATCTGCTGCTTTTTGACTATGGAACACATTTTGTCCCAGGTAAGATCCATGCCACAAAAGGCAGTCAGATAGTTTTTGCCCTGAACAGCCTCAGTAAACTAGCTTGAATTTTCTTGCTGCAACTTTGTCTTTCTGTGGATCATAAAGGTTTACTTCAAACACACAACTCTTGGGGCCATAAGATGCAATTTTGGTTCCTTGAGTTCTTGTGACTAGTGTTCTATTATTGAACATAGCTAGAACTTTCACATCATTTCTGAGAAAATGGACCATCCACTTTCTTCTTGGCTCCTTTCTTGCTGATTTTGTCAGGCTCTTGTTCTTGCTGTCATCGTATTGCTCTGGGAGTCAAAAGCAATTTAGACTTTTCTAATAGCTGACAATGTAGAAAACTTTTTCAAATCTTTATTGACCATTTTTATATTCTTCTTTTGAGAACTGTCTGTTCAGTTCATCAGCATATTTGCTGAGAGGTAATTTTGGTTTTTGGTGTTTACATTTTAAATTACTTTGTTTATACTATACCTTAATTCTCATATGTACAGTTAGGACCTACACTCCAAACCCATTTTCTAGACAGTCTTTACTCTGGCAAACCTTTAGTCCTGTCAGAAGTTTTAAAATTTCTTTTAATCTCATTTGACAATTTTTGAAATTAATTTATATTCTATTGTTTTTTTTTCTTCAGAGAATCATCATCTATGCTGTGTCTTAAAGCATTTTCTCTGCTGTCCTCTAGTAGTTTCAAACATTATGTGAGGACATTAAGATCTTTGATTCATTTTGAATTGATTTTTATCCATTTTAGGAGAGCCACACCTAGATTTATTTTTCTACATGAGGAAATCCAGTTCTTGTAACACTATATATTTGAAGTTATCTTTCCTCCAATGTATGTTTTGGATAGCTTTATCAAGATTGTCAGAGCCAAAGCACCAGGATGTCTGGTGTGTGTGTGTGTGTGTATGTGTGTGTGTGTGTGTGTGTGTGTGTGTGTATGCGCAGTAGCCTAAGGAGACCTGAAGAGGACATTTGTTAAGAATGCTAGGGCTTATGATCATTGCCAAGAATTTGCCTTGAAGGTGATCCACGGTGGCATTCTGTGTTGCCACATGCTTAACCACATTGAAATCCTGTTCAGAAAAATGGGGCAGAAATGGATTCATGTATCTGGAAAATGCTGTGTCTCTGGTTCTTAACGGAATGCTAGCTTTGCCTGAGCATTGCAGAATGCCAACCTTTGATGTGTATTTGTTGGAAGAAAAAGGAATCTTTCACACATAATTCCCCTTCAGTAAGATTTTTTTCCCCTGTCTGGTTGAAATAATTAATTTGGGTACATTTATTAAGAGGCAGCATGCTCTATTTAATTTTCAGCTAATTACAAGTTGGAATGAAGACACTTTCTATGACATGAATCTATACTTTGAAGTTTATGTTTAAAAGTCAAAAGGATGTTGCTCACTGTGATGATTCATAAGATGGCATTCACTTCATTCACTTCTTTTCATCATGGTCATAAGTGGCAACAGTTGCTGCAGTATTCAAAGGTGATGGGTGCTTTTACAACCAGGAAATGAAACCCGCCCCATTAAAACCACCACTATTCCTTTAAAACCACCACTATTCACAGACTCTTTTCTTTCTCTTCGCTTCCAGCAGATGTTAGAAGAGGAGAGAATTTCTTGAGCGGTTAGATTTTTAGAGAGATGTCCATGATGTTTCTTTTAATTTCAAGCCATGAATCTTAAATTGTGCACGATCCATGTGGCTACAAAAAATTCCTTGGTGTGTCTGCCTTGCTATCAGGGGGAGTGTGGACTTACGTTGCCCTTTTAAGCAACATGTTTTAGGGTATGTATAGAACAAGCTGCATATGAAAAGTTTTATGGATTAATTTAAACCATATGAGGGAAGTGTTCAGCCTTCCTAGTTATAAGACCTCATTTATTATAAGAGCAACAACAACCACCACTTTCATTGAAAACTCATTTTCTGCTTTCCACGGCCATGAGTTTGTCAGCATCTTTATTGATTCCATTTTAATGCCTTTTTCTTAACGTCTTAAATAATTGAGGGCTGAAGTTGGTAGAGAATCTCTGTATTTAATTAAAATGGTTGTTTAATGGGACTGAGAACTTAAAGTTAGTTCGCTGCCTGGAGTCCTTAAGGGGGTCTTTTCAAACTCATGGGAGGCAGCACCAGCTGAAGACATTTGCTTCCTTTGTCATGGGAATGATTGTTTGTCTTCTTAAAATGAATGATACTCTTGAATAAGAACATCAAGTCAATCTCTCTCTATTCTCACCCCCCGCCATAGATCTTCTTTTAATCATATTCATATTTGTCAAATACTATTTATGAAAGTGTTCAGGTCTGACTGTGGTTAGAATACTGGAATTTCAAAGGCTCAGTTCATTAACATTCTGAACAGGAGCTTAGATTAAGCAGTGTTAAGTGCCAAAATTCACAATAGTAAGTTAGAAACTAAGTATCAGTTAACTTTACTCTTTAGTGCAACTCATGACCTGATGAAATAGCAGTGGTCAGTCTTTGTCCAGCAAACAGAGAATCCTAGAAAAATCATAAGATTTCTCACCAACATGTGTCCACCTTTTAGGAAATATTCAAGCCTCATGAAATAATTTCAAGCCGTCCTACCAAAAGATACAGAAATTTTTTTTCTGAAGTTGTCAGGACAAGCCAGATTCTATGCTGAAAAAAGTATCTACGATAGGATATTATTTCTCAAGATCCTGAGTTTGTTTTATTGTCCAAAGTTAAACTCTTTCATTTGCCTTGTGAGGCACTGACTGGCTCAAAATCACACAGAATGAATACATATAGCAAATTCCTTACTTTGAATGTGCGAAGAGAACCTACAACTCTGATTATTAAGAAAATATTTTCTTTATTTGAGTAAACGAACGTTTAAAAGAGCTTTACTTATTTGTATTTTGACGGGATGTGCAATTATGCATCTTTTCAGGCCATGCTATGTGTCTGCTTGAACCTGACGGTTGTATCACCCATAAGCTATTCCAGGCACTGACCCAAGGACTGGTCGTACTGACTAGCTCTGGATTACCTCTATCTGATCCATGCAAATATGACTTCTTACACACAGAGAGAAATGACTCTTCAGGCTTTGGGCTCAAACAGAGTGTCTTGAGGAGCTTAAACCTCAGAGATGCAGCTGATTATCTGTAAAATGAGAGAGTAAAAAGAAGGTTGATTGGTATCATGTACAAACTCTCACATTTTAATATTCCTGGAGTCTACAGATTGGTTGAATTTCAACTTTGTTTTCATTGATTATGACTGCTTTGTTTTTTGTCATTATAGAGAATAGGATGAGAAAGGTAAACATTTGGGAATGATTTTTAGCTGGAGTAGTAGGAGCTTTTACATTCAAGTTCCAAGGACTTTTGGCCAATTAGAATATGGCCTCTGAGAGCCATGACCATTAGACAGAGCTATAACTGAGCTTTCTTCCTGTTCTGGCCCCATGTCAGAGGAACAGGATGGAACAGAAAACAAAGGCCCCTGTATACTTTTGTTTCACAGTACAGGAGCACACTGTGGGGTAGGGGAATTTCCACTGTGATTCCATAGTTAATGGACAATAAACGTTTCTGATGCAAAGAGGCTGGACAGGGAGTTTGTGTGGGGGAGGGATACTCTCTGGCCAGAATAGCCTTGTGGATATAGAGTATAATGTAAAAATATTCTCAGAGGGGAAATGATGTCAGGGTTCTTTTGTTCCTCCTCTCCTCTCAAACACAAACATTTCCATATTCAAAGTATTTTTAAAATTGACAAAGGGAATACATATGCCTATATATGGTACATAACATATTTTGAATGTTTATATATTCTAAATATCAAACAAGTGAAATAGAGAAATGTAATTTTTCACTTGGAAAGGAAGAAATTCCTTCCTCTTATACCTGGAATTCCACCAGTGATGGTCCGTGCTGGTGTACAGATTCTCAAATTTAAGGTCTGACTTCTCAATTAAAAGGAAAAAGAACAGTGTTAAATGCCTCTCTCCCTCTTTCCCTCTCCCCTTTTTCTTTTTTCTTTCTTTTCAAACACATTTTGTCAAATATGATTATCAGGATACCTGATGCTAGGGACCAGAGAAATAGTGAGAAATAAACAGAAATAAGATAAATAAAGGAGGTTGGTTGAAGAGACAGAAGTAAAGAAGGAAAAAAAATGAAACTACAAGCAAACAACTTTCTCCTAAGCACTACAGCCTGAATAATTGTGGCAAGGGTCTGTACAAAGGCAGAGTAAAAGCTCCCAAAGTTGCTTATGCCATAATCTTTGATACTTTACATGCTTATATTGCAAAAAGAACTTCAAAGGTGTGATTGAAGATTTTGAGAACTAGTAACTATACTATAGATATTTTATACTGTGTCTGTACTATTGACTCTATAGCCTTGGCTCTAGTTTCATCACAGAATCATGAGAAGCACAGAACCTTTCCATGCTGTAGTGAAGAAAATAGGGAGATGTGCCTGTGGAAGAATGATCAGTGATGTAACGCAGAGGATGCCGAAAATGGAAGACAGGAATCATGCGCTAAGTAAGGACTGACTGTAGGCCATCTGAGATGAACTGCACAAGGTGTGCAAAAGGTGAAAGGTTTCTGCTTGGAACCTGCAGAAAACGATGTAGCCCCTCACAGCGCAACTTTCCACTGTATTGTACTGGACTTCACACCTGTGCAGCTGTGAGATAAGGTTGTAATATAAAACCATTAAGTGTGTGAGAGTTTGTTCCAGGAGCAAGAGAAGGTTAACAGAGCCTGCATGAACTGAGTACCTCTAGTTTTTTTCTAGAATCTGTCTTTATTCCAGATGACTAAGAGCAAAAGCAGCAACTGTTCACAATTTACCATCCCAAACACTTCTCATTGAACTAGAACTCAGACTGTCAGGGTGGAAGGAACACCAGGCTGAAGGCTAAGAAATTAACTCTATCTAGGTCAGTCCTGCCTCTAGAATCCTCTGGCTTTGAGCTCCCAACTTCCTCCATGAAAAGCCTGAACTGCTTACTTTTTTAAAAACATTGTACCTCCATGACTCTGGGTTTCCTTTTGAAGCTGGCTTGGCATAGATTTACCCTAAACACATGTGTTTACCTTATTTTATGATTCTGTGTTATGGAGTGAGAATTGAAGACTATTTAAGATGTGAGCGAATTTAGATGAAATTTGGGACCTAAATCTCAGTTTTCATCTTATTGATATGAAATACATTCTTGGATATATTAAAAAATTGCTTCATCATGGGTTTTGCTTTCCCAGTTTGCATGGCAATTATTTTCATTTACAATATTCTCTACTATGCTGTCAGCACACTCTGTACATTATTCTGCTTCCATATGTTTATTTAGGTATTTATTCATTTGGTTGTTTTCATTACGATTGTATTCTTGGATTATTTTAAACCTATCACAAAATTAACTGTTCTTAAGTCTTGTTTTAATTAACTTGTAAATAGCTATATCCACTAACAGTATCCTTATTTATTCTGTTGGATAGCTTTGGCTACTGAGGGAAAAAAATCTGTTCTAATCTTGGAGTTTTACTTTGCATGTCAATTAAAAAATCTTTATTTTGTAAATTCTTAGTCTGTTATTGTCAGAAAAATGAGCACAAGGGAACTGAGCACATTAGAGAAGAACTCATTTTAACTATTTTTCATCTGAAAAAAATCAGAAATGGATGAAATATAGAAAACATATGTTAGAGTTATACTGAGATCCATGTAAACTAAGACAGACTATCCAAAACCACATAACCATAAAATATCAGAGTTGGAAGGAACACTAAATTATTACTATAATTACTGCAGTTTTACTTTTAAATAACATAAAACTACTCTCATAACAAAAATTGAAGTTTAAAATATGGTGTTGTTAGTTGTGTTTACCACCTTGTGCAACAGGCCAGGAGAGTTTGCTCATCTCTGGCTGGGGACATACCTGAGTGTAGAACATTTGTCTAGCATGTAGGAATCCCTGGTTCAGTCCCAACACAGAACACACAGACAAGACCAACCATACCAAACCAAACTGAACCGAACCAAGCCAAACCAAGCCAAACCAAACCAAACCAAGCCAAACCAAACCAAACCAAACCAAACCAAACCAAACCAAACCAAGCCAGAACCTTCTCCACTGATGATCACCACCCCATTTCCACCATTCTATTCTCTGATTTTATTATTTCGACTATTTTTTTAAAAAGGACTATTTCAGAAGCCGTATAGTCATGAACTCATGGAATATTTATCTTGTTTTCCTGAGCAAAACGTTCTCAGGGTTCGCCATTTCCACATGTTGTGGTGCTTGCTTCTTTTTAAAGGCTGAATAAAGAATTAATGTCTATGTGCATAGATCTGTGCTGCTCTCAACCTTGTTCAGAGACATTTGTTAGTGTTCAAAGTACTGAGAATAAGCAACTGAAAGTGAGGCAGCTATATTAACCTCTACAATGCCAAGACTCAAGGACTATATGGGAGGGGTGGGCAGAAGAGTGTAAGTGCTGGAGGAGTGTTGTGAAATGCTGAGCTCTGGGCATGACATGTCTGGTACACACAAGAACCCCCAGTGTCTGCTGTCACCTGCACAAAACCTATACAAGATCAGCCAGTTAAATATCCAGCCTGTCTTCTGGGAATGTCAGAAACTACACCGTAAGTCTCACCAACATGACTCCTAAACATGAGCCGAACAAGGACAGCAACAATCTCCATGCTAAAGTTCATGGGGGAGAAAGCCCATGAGACCTCTTACCCTACACATATGACTGCAGGCCAATAAAGAAGGCTGCAAGTAGGAGAAATATCTTCCCCAAGGAAGACCACACCAATTGGTCAACTACTACCAAAAGCACAGCCCTGAAAACATACATAGAAGAAACTCTATACAGACTGAACAGGTTGTATTGATGTAATTAGGAATATATAGAAAAAAAGCCAAAAGGTGTATATTAGAAGGCTTGGAAGGGGAAAAAGGAAGGGGAAAAGGATGTAATTTTAATCTAAAAAATAAAAGGAATAATGTTAAAAATGTTCCACAGAAAACAAACTTGATGATTGCTGGGGGTGTGAGGGTCACTTCTCTTTAGGAGAATGGCCACGGGCAAGTTCCCATATGCGCAGCACTAATGGAATGAGTGTGTTTGTGTGTGTGGAGTGGGGTGTTCTTTGTGATTTCTACACATGCGTGAATTTTCCACTTTTTCTCCTGTCATTGATTACTAGAGTCATTCTATTGTGGATGAAAAAGGAACTTCATATGATTTCAGCTTTAAAATTTGAAAATTGTGTTATAGGAGTACTATGGTTTATCATGAAGAACATTTCCTGAGTGCTTGACAAAAGTATGTATTCTGCAGCTAATGGGTGGTATGTTGTAGGTGAGTCTGTGTGGTGTACAGTATTGTCAGGCCCATAATTTCTTGTTTTTTTTTTCTCTTAGTGTTTTATATGCTTTTGAATAAGATAGTGATTACATTTCTACCTTTATTGTACTTCTGTTTATTCCACTGTTGAGACTGGCCAATATTTACTTTACATATTTAGATGCACGAGATTGGATGAATGCCTATTTATAATTACTGTATCTTCCTTGTGAATTGATCTTTTATGATTATATAATGTCCTTTTATTGTATTGTGATATTTTTTCAAACCAAAAACTCTTTAGAGCTACTTTTTAGGCTATCATTTCCAGAGTATCTTTTATATCACCTCCCTTTCAGTCTCTATGTAGTGTGAAATCTCGAGACTTTGCTGTACATATAATGTACTTAAGTCTACATCTTTGATCAGAGAGTTAAATCGACTTACATTTAAGCTACTTCTATCAAACAGTGTACTATGCCATGCTGTTATGACTTTAGTTTGTCTTTAAGGTCTTTAGTCTTTTTCTCTCTCCTCATCTTCTATGTGCTATCTATCGATATTTTTATTATATAGATATTCATTGTCATTTATTTTGTGTATTTTCTTTATGATTATTTTGACCTTTACAATATTTTATACTTTTAACAATATATGTTAAATTTGCAACAACCTAATGTCAAATTGTAAACAAAACTTTACTTTTAATGCTTCCCTCTCACTTTGTTACTGATGTTACACTTACAGCCATTTACACTGTACATCAGTTAATATTTCACTTTTAGGTATTTGTTATATAATTGTCTTTCATGTTGGCATTTAAGGTTATTATGCCTTGCCTGAAGTAGTAATATAATAGTCTGTAGTTGTGTACATGCTTTTTTGTATTAATTAATTAATTTATTCACATTGCATCCTGTTCGCAGCTCCTTCAATACTCTCCTCCAGTCCCACCCTCATCCTCAGCTCCCCACATGGGTACCAAACCACCCTGGCACATCAAGTCAAAATGCTACTAAGCATATCCTTTCCTAGTGAGGCCAGACAAAGGAACCCAGCCATGGGAAAGAGATCCAAAGGCAGTCAACAGAGTCAGAGACAGCCCCAGCTCCAGATGTTAGGGGACCCACATGAAGAACAAGCTACACATCTGCTGCATATGTGTAGGTGGCCCTAGGTCCAGCGCATGTATGCATTTTGACCTATTACTCTATTAAGAATTCTCGGGGTGGGACAAGATGGCGGCACCAGGAGGACACTGCTTCTGAGCTGCAGAACAACATTTTCGGTACAGCGACCAAGAGCCTGAACTCTGGGCCCTAAAACAACAGCGATCCTGTTTTCCAGGTGAGAGGAAGCCCCAAGGTACGGGAGCCGCCCAGTTCATTCCCAGGATACTCAGCCAGAACCCGGAAGAGATCCCCAGTTGCACAAGCACCCGGTCGCCAGAGCCACATGCCTTGTCGTCCTGATCACCTTCCCAGGCTGAATGGTGGGAACAAAAACACCAGACACTGGGAATCCCAGTCATGAGAAAAAACCCACAGGGAAGGAAGGAAATGGGACTGACTTAGGTCACCCAGCCTTCCCAGGGAAAAGGTCCCACAGAATAGAGGGTGCGAGCCACCATCTCTGAACTAGGATTCACCCCCGAGCACAGAGACTTGCTGTGCACCTAACTCTCTGCCACAGAAGAACTGTGCCACAGAAGAACCCAGAGCCTGGGTTTCTCTGTCGAGAGAAAACCCCACAGGGAAGGAAGCAAACAGGGACTGAGTTAAGGTAACGAGGAACTCCCTGGAAAAGGTCCCCTAGATCGGCAGGTGCTCACACTGCCAGCCCAGAGACCTGCTGAGCACCAGCTACCCATCACAGAGAGATCTGGGTCACACAGAGCACCAAACCCTGGGTTTCCCTGTCCCTGAATTGGTGAATAGAGGGGCTGCGGAACCCAAACATACGAGGAGCCTGGGGAGAAGGGGCACAAAACCTGATCTGAGTCCAATAGGACACCAGTCAACCGCGTTCATCTCTGTGCACTTCTCCTGGGAAATCCATTCCCAGGCACTTCCTCCCAATGGACAGAAGCAGCGGCAGACATAGCCAAGCCTGCAGCAGAGGAAGCAAGGGGAGATACCACAGCAAGCAGGAAGGCAGCAACAGAGACACCCCAACCAGCAGTGAAGCAGAGGAGGCAGCCCGCAGTGCATACAGCAACCTGCAAGGAGCACAGGCTGCACCCTCCAAGCACAGATCTCCGGCATTCCCCCATAGCCTTGTCTGAGGGGGTAGCGGTTGAGGAAGCAGATAGCGCTTGCCAACTCAGGGAGCAGAGTGCAGCCTGCCAGGCTTCCAGCTTCCAACGCAGAACTCAGGGTTGGGCGCAGAGAGTCCACAACAGAATACGTGTCCTGCCTGTAGCGCCAGCTACAGACCTCAGATTCCAGCCTGCTAACCCCGCCACAGACTGTAGACCACCAGGTATTCAGGAAACCTGCGCAGGCACCTTATGCCCATAATCTGTGCTTGCTAACCGCACTAGCATCCACATCCCCTCCTGCACTTGCTCCCAACCCATATATCCCAAGGAGCTAGATACCCTAGCACTCCCTTTCAAGACAAACATCCCTGCACCAGCGTCCACAGGCACGGGCACACACACACACACACACAAACACACACAAACACACACAAACACACTTACGATTTTGTGCCAGCGGCTTCTTCTCCCACAGGAACAACTGATGCAACAACACACACTCTCAAACCACTGGTCCCCACTGATCTTCCCGAAGAATTCTACAGATACCAGAATAAGATGGTTCCAGGCCAAAGGTCAGACTCGAGGAAGAAACAGTGAAGATTATATATAAGCAATGACGAAAGGTCGACATAAGAACTCACCCAATAAGAATCAAGACACCATTGCCCCACCAGCAACACTGAAAACCAATGGATATTTTAATTCAGCAGAAACACAGGAAAATGAAATTACAGCTATGATTATCCAGTTACTACAGGAACAAAAAGAGGAAATGAACAGAGCTCTCAAAGAAAGTCAAAAGAATATAATGGCCCACATAGAGGAACAATTAGAAACATATAGAGAGGAAACAAATACAAAAATAGGAGCCACCTTCAATCAGATGAAGGAAATGGTGCAAAGCATGAAAATAGAATTAGAATCTATAAAGAAAACACAAACAGAGAAAAACCTGGAACTGGAGAACTTAAAGAAAAGATCAGGAACCATGAAGGTAAGTATCAGCAATAGAATACAAAAGATGGAAGAGAGAATCTTGGGAGCTGAAGATACACTTGTTGAAAATGTAAAGAAAAAGTAAAATAAAAAAGTCCCAAACACAAAACATTCAAGAAATCAAGGAAAAGACGAACCTAAGAAAAATAGGAATAGATGAAAAAGAAGACTCCAGGTTCCAAGGACCAGAAAATATTTTAAAGAAAATCATAGAAGAAAATTTCCCTAACTTAAAGAAAGAGATGTCCATAAACATACAAGAAGCCCACAGAACACCAAAAAGACTAGACCAGAAAAGAAATACTTCACATCACATCATAGTCAAAACACTAAACCTAGAAAAAAAAGAAAAAAATATTAAAGGCAGCAAGGGAAAAGGGTCAAGTAACACATGAAGGTAGACCGATTAGAATCACACCAGACCTATCATCAGAAACTATGAAAGCCAGAAGGGCCTGGGCAGATGTCATGCAGTCTTTAAAGGAACACAGATGCCAACCAAGACTACTATACCCAGCAAAGTTTTCAGTCAACATAGGTGGAGAAAACAAAATATTCCATGAAAAAACTAAATTTAAGCAATATCTGTACAGTAACCCAGCCCTACAGAAGATACTAGAAGGAAAATTCCAATCCAACGAAAACAACTACACCAAAGAAAATATAGGATACAGATAATCTCCCAGCAAAAATTAAAAGAGGAAAAAAAGCAATGAATCATAGTAAGACCATCAACTCCACAATAAAAGGAAATAACAGTCATTGGTCACTATTATCTATCAACATCAATGGACTCAACTCTCCAATAAAAAGACACAGACTAACAGAATGGTTGACAAAACAGGATCCTACATTCTGCTGCATTTAAGAAACACACCTATGCAACAAAGATAAACACTACCTCAGAGTAAAGGGCTGGAAAAATGTGTTTCAAGCAAATGGACCCAGAAAACAAGCTTGGGTAGCGATCCTAGTATCTGATAATATAGACTTTTGACCAAAACTAATCAAAAAAGATGAGGATGGGCACTTCCTTCTTATCAATGGAAAATTCCAACAGGAGGACATCACAATTCTGAACATCTACACCCCAAATACAAGACTGCCTACATTTGTAAATGAAACATTATTAAAGCTGAAATCACACATTGATCCCAATACCCTAATAGTGGGAGACTTCAACACTCCACTCTCACCAAGGGACAGATCATCCCGTCAGAAGCAAAACAGGGAAACAAGGGCACTCACAGAGACCCTCAATCAAATGGACCTAATAGATGTCTACAGAACTTTTCACCCCAGATCAAAAGAGTATACCTTCTTTTCAGCACCTCATGGAACCTTCTCCAAAATAGACCATACAGTTGGTCACAAAGCAAGCCTCAGCAGATACAAGAAGATTGAAATAATCCCTTGTATCCTATCTGACCATCATGGTCTAAAGCTGTACCTCAACAACAATAGAAACAGCAAAAAGCCTGCACATACTTGGAAACTGAACAATTTGCTACTCAAGGACAGCTTGGTTAGGGAAGAAATAAAGAAAGAAATTAAAGACTTCCTAGAATTCAATGAAAATGAAAGCACAACATACCCAAACTTATGGGACACAATGAAGGCAGTGCTAAGAGGAAAGTTCATAGCACTAAGTGCCTTCCAGAAGAAATTTGAAACATCTCATACAAGCAGCTTAATGGCCCAACTGAAAGCCCTAGAAAAAAAGAAGCAGATACACCCAAGAGGAGCAAATGGTTGGAAATAATCAAATTCAGGGCTGAAATCAATCAATTAGAAACAAATAAAACTATTCAAAGAATCAATGAAACCAAGAGCTGGTTCTTTGAGGAAATCAACAAAATAGACCATCCTTTAGCCACACTAACAAAAAGGCAGAGAGAAACAATCCAAATCAGCAAAATCAGAAATGAAAAAGTGGACATGCTCATGGATTGGTAGGATCAACATAGTGAAAATGGCTATTCTGCCAAAAGCAATCTACAGATTCATTGCCATTCCCATTAAAATACCAACATAATTCTTTACAGACCTTGAAAGAAAAATTCTCAACTTCATATGGAGAAACAAAAAACCCAGAATTTCCAAAACGATCCTGTACAACAACAGATCATCTGAAGGTATCTTCATTCCTGATCTCAAGCTGTACTACAGAGCAATAGTTATAAAAACTGCATGGTTTTGGCATAGGAACAGAATAGTGGATCAATGGAACCGAATAGAAGACCCAGAAATAAACCCACACACTATGGAAACTTGATTTTTAATAAAGAAGCGAAAAGCATTCAATGGAAAAAAATACAGCATCTTCAACAAACGGTGCTGGACCAACTGGATGTCTATATGCAGAAAAATGAAAATAGATCCATATTCATCACCCTGCACAAAACTAAAGTCCAAGTGGATCAAAGACCTCAATATAACACCAAACACATTAAATCAGTTAGAAGAAAAAGTGGGAAAGACCCTAGAACTCATTGGCAAAGGAGACTACTTCCTGAACAGAACACCAGCAGCACAAGCTCTAAGAGCTTGGCGAAGATCTTTTCCTACTCCGTAGGCTGCTGGTTTGTCCTGCTGACAGTGTTCTTTGCCTTAGATAAGCTTTTCAGTTTCATGAGGTCCCATTTATTAATTGTTGATCTTAGTGCCTGCACCGTTGGTATTCTGTTCAGGAAGTTGTCTCCTATCCCTATGCATTCAAGGTTATTTCTCACTTTTTCTTCCAGGAGATTTAAGGTATTCAGTTTGATCTCAACATAAAACTGAGTTTTTATCCAACTTGAGTTTTGTGCAGGGTAGTAAATATGGGATCCATTTACTTGCAGATATCCAGTTATATCAGCAGCATGTTGAAGATGCTTCCCCCCCGCCCCCGCTATGGTTTTGGATTCCTTTTCAAAGTGTCCTTAGGTGTGTGGGTTTATTTCTGGGTCTTCAATTAGATTTCATTGATAACCCTGTCTAGTTTATTCCAATATCATACAGTTCTTATTATTACTCTGTAGTACAGCTTGAAAGTATCTCCACCCCTGATTTATTATATTGTACAGGATTGTTTTAGCTATTTTGGATTTTTAATTTTTCCATATGAAGTTGAGAACTGCTTTTTCAAGGTTTGTAAGGAATTGTTTTGGAATGTTAATGGAAAATGCACTAAATCTGTAGATTGTTTTTGGTAAGATGGCCATTTTTACTATGTTAATCTTACTGATCCATGAGCATGGGAGATCTTTCCATCTTCTGATATCTTCCTCAATTTCCTTCTTTAGAAACTTGAAGTTCTTGTCATACAGGTCTTTCACTTGCTTAGTTAGAGTTCCATCAAGCTATTTTATATTATTTGTGGCTATTGTAAAAGGTGTTGTTTCCCCAACTTCTTTCTAAACTGAATATTCATTTGTACAAAGGAGAGCTACTGATTTTTGAGCTAATTTTGTATTCAGCCACTTTGTTGAAGATGTTTATCAGCTGTAGGAGCTGCCTGGTAGAATTTTTGGAGTCACTCATGTATACTACCATATCTTCTGTGAACAGTGATGCTTTGACTTTTTCCTTTCTGATTTGTATCCCCTTGAACTCCTTTAGTTGTCTCATTGTTCTAGCTAGGAGTTCAAGAATTATGTTGAAGAGATATGGAGAAAGGAGCCAGCCTTGCCTTGTCCCTGATTTTAGTGGAATAACTAAGTTTCTTTTCCCTTTGATATTGTCTTGCTGTATATTGCCTTTATTGTATTTAGACATGCTCTTTGTATCTCTGATGTCTACAAGACTTTTAATAAGAAGGGGTGTTAGATTTTGTCAATGGTTTTTCAGTATCTAATGTAATGATCATGTGGTTTTTTCTTTCAGCGTGTTTTTATGGTGGATTACATTGATGGGTTTTTATATATTGAATCATCCTTGCATTCCTGAAAGGAAGCCTATTGGATCATGGTGGATGATGTTTTTGATGTATTCTAAGATTTGGTTTGTGAGTACCTTACTGAATATTTCTGTGTCAACGTTCATAAGGAAATTGGATTAAACTTCTTTCTTTGTTGAGTCTTTGTTGTAGTTTAGTTATCAGGGTTACTACAGCATCATAGAAGAAGTTTGGCAATGTCCCTTCTGTTCCTATCTTGTGGAATAGTTTGAGGAATATTGGCATTAGCTCTTCTTTGAAAGTCTGGTAGAATTCTTCACTAAAACCATCTGGCCTTGAAATATTTTTTTTTCACCTCTCAACTGAACTAAACTGATTGACTCTCTCTTCCTGCCCTGCTCATAAGTATCCCTTTTTTTCCTGTCTGTTCTCTTGTGAGTTGGGCATATCTTATCTCTGACTCATTCTGTCAAATCTTTCTTTGATTTGTCACTTTGTCTGCCCCTCGATTATATGTCATTGTTTGTAATTAAAGGTGTGTTCTAGGAGTGTGTCTATATTCCAGTCAGAGGGATGTACTAAGGACACGTCTGTATTCCAGCCGGAGCACACAGACCTAAGTCCTTGGATGAGATCCTTTGCCAAAGAGTCATGTTGCTGGATTAAAATTCCTCTACAACTAAGTGTCACTTAATTGCTATGTTCCTTTATCAGAACAGTATTATTTGGTTTTTATCTAGGCCCATTTCATATCTTTTCTCAGTTTCTGGGCCATCTGAGCAGTATCAGGCATTAGTTCTCTCTCATGGCGTGACCCTTAAATCCAGTCAGATAATGGTTGCTTGTTCCTCTAATGTCTGTGCCACTCTTGTCCCAGCATGTCGCGCAGGCAGGGAGGAACACATTTCAATCACTTTGTGTGGGTTGAAAGAAAAAGTCTTTCTTGGTCAACTCTCATATCCTGAGGATCCATCTGTTCAAGGAAGGAGAAAGTATCCAAGAATCCACAGGAGTGGCAAACCAGAACTACTGTGCATCCCGGAAGGATAGTTGGGAACACAGGCAACTGTCAGCCCTAGAAACACACGGCATGGCTTTCTCAAGCAAATCTCATCACTGAGTCCTGTGCAATAGGCACCAAAGACAAATACATAGTCATTTCTTGCACTCGGTAGATTTTAAATTTCTTGACTTTCTATACAACAACAAAAAACCCTGAAAACCAAACTATTTGTTTTGAGCACTTTCTGCCCCTAAATGACAATCACAATAAAGAAGTAAACTAAATGCTAGATTATTTAAACACTGCAGAAATGTGTTTATATGTAATATGTAATACATAACACATACTATATAACATATAATATAATGTATAATATATAACATAATATAGGATATATAATATACAGCATGATATATAGTATATGCTACATACTACATAATATATAATATATAATGTAATATATTATATGTAAATGTAATGTGTAATCTGCTATATGTAATATAGAATATACAATATGTAATGTGTCATATGTAATAATATATAATACGTAATGTAGTAAGTGTTTGTCTTTGATTTGCCAGTGTAACTTCATTTTTTCTCTATGGTAAGCACTACTACCATATTTCCATGTATTATTTATTGCTTTTCCCTTGTGTATTTGTCTACGTATGTGTGTTGTATATTTAGATACAAACATATATTTTGCCATCCAAATTGAGATGATGTGATCATCTTAAAACCAATTGTTGTATGATGAGCTTTTCAAATCTATTCTCCACATCTTTTATTTATTTATTTACTTATTTACTTACTTATTTATTTATTTATTTATTTATTTATTTATTTATTTATTTATTTATTTATTTATTTATGTGTGTGTGTGTGTGTATACTCCTGAATGTCATGGCATATGTGTGGAGGTCAGTCAGAGAACAACTTATGGGAGTCAGTTCTCTCCTGCTACCATATTGTTTCTTCCAGTTGGTCATCAAGCTTGGCAGCAAGTGCCTTTACCCTCTGAACTAAAATCTCCAGTCAGGGGCAGATGAGATGCTTCTCTTTGGAGAATGCCCTGTGTGAATAACTGGAAACAAAAGTACTTCCATTCTTTGTTGGTGGCTGCCTGATTTCTCTTGAAAGAGCATCAGGAGAAAAAGCAGGCACCACAGAGCCTCTGCTTTGCTTCAAGGTGGTCCACTGCTTACAGATGTGATGTGATTTTAGACTCCTTATTTTGTTGCACTATTTTTTTTCTTTAAAAACATTTGACACTGAAACAATTTGTTTACAATTTTCTTATGATATAGGGTATGTTTTATGTGTAATTTGATTAGGATTGGCATTTTTATGATACTGACTTCTAACACAGGATAAAGTATCTATGTGTTTGTTAATACACTGTTGGTAAAGTATTTAGTTTCTTATTTATGTGTTTACGTGTTTTTGTGTTCATCTGTCTATGCACACAGACGTGAAGGTGGCAGTGTAGGCCAGACTAGGGTACTAGATCCTCTGGAGCTGGTTAGAGGTACAAACCGTTTCACCTAGGAGGAGGGAAACTCAAGTGAGGAATTGCCTCCATCAGATTAGTTTGTAGGCAAGTCTGTGGGGTCGTTTTCTTAATTGGTAGGAGAACCCAGCACAGTGTGGATAGCGTCATGGATAAGAAGTTTAGCTCGAGCTATGTAAGAAGAGTAACATAGCAAGCCACTGAGCAGTTTTCTTTTATGGCTCCTGCTCTGCTTCTGCATTCCTGCCCCGATTTCCTTAAATGAGGAGCTATGCTAATCAAGTCGACCCTTTCTGCCTCAGGTTGTTTTTGATCAGTGTTTTATCACGGCCACAGGAAACAAACTCAACACAAAGTGATTGAGAGCTGCCCAAGGTGGATGCTTGGAAATGTACATGGGTCCTCTGAAGAGCTTCACAGCCTTCTTAGTTGCTAAACTATCTCTCCCACCCCTTGCCCGTTATCTTTTTAATTTAAACATTTTTTCAACTTATTCATTATATATCTTGATTGAGGCCCCCCTCCCTCAACTCCTCTCAGTCCCAGCCTCCATCCCTCTTTTCCCCTAGTCCACTGAAAGGGGGAGTTCTCTTCCTGTGCCATCTGCCCATAGCTTGTCAAATCTCATCCGTACAGCCTGGATCCTCTTCCTCTGTAGCCTGGCAAGGACTCATTGTCAGGGGAGAGTGATCAAAGAGCAGGCAACCAAGTTCATGACAGGGGCAGCGCCTGCTCCCCTTGCTTGGGAACCCACATGGAGAATGGGTTGCCAATCAGCTACATCTGAACAGGGGGTCTAAGTCCTCTCTGTGCATGGTCCTTGGTTGATGCATCAGTCTCTGCAGGACTCCCTAAGCTCAGGTATTTTAGCTTTGTTGGTCTCCTTGTGGGGCTCTTGTCTTCTCAGTGTCCTTCTATCCCTTCCTTCTTCCATAAGACTCCCTGTGCTCTACCAAAAGTTTGGCTGTGAGTCTCACATCTGCTTCCATCTTCTGTTGGATCACCTTTCAGAGGACCTGCTATAGCAGGTTCCAATCCTGTCCTTTCTCTTCTACCGCTTATGGTGTCTACCCTGTTTGCCATTCTGAATGAGATTTAAGCATCCTCCCTAAGGCCCCCAGTGGAATACTACTCAGGTTTAAAAACAAGGAAATCATGAGATTTGCAGGAAAATAGATGGAATTAGAAAAGATCATTCTGAGTGAGGTAACTCAGAAACAGAAAAACATACGTGGTATACACTCACTTATAAGCGGATGTTAGCAGTATAATATAGGATAGCCATACTAAAATCTACAGACCATGCCCATTATCTTTAAAAGACTTTTATCTGATGTAATGTCAACTTAACAAAATAATAGCAGTAGGCTCTCCCTAGTTTATGAGCTACCCAGCTTCAGGCAAGAATTTCTTCCTGTAAGACAGGCATGAAAACCAATTCAGAAATATTCATGCTATGACATTTGTGTTGCTATTGTACATGGAGATATCTTACTAGACCCGTCAGTACGTAGCTTGAAGAACAAATAAAAATATTGTATTTAATAAAAGGGGTTTATTTTCATTTTTGCTTTATTCCATGTGCTTTTTGCAATTATCTGCTACATGATGTGATTATTAAGTTTCCTAATAAATAATTGTGTAAGTTTAAGGAAATGTGGTCTTTCCAGCCATTATGCTGGATATGCTTCTCTCTCTCTCTCTCTTTCTTTCTTTCATTCTTTCTTCCTTTTACTTTTTCTCAAGACATGGGTTTTCTGTGTAGCTTTGGTTGTCCTAGATTCCCTTTGTAGACCAGGATGGCCTCAAACTCATAGAAATCTGCCTGCCCCTGTCTCCCCAAGAGCTGGGATAACAGGTCTGCACCACCATACTCAGCTTGACATGTTTTTCTTTACTATGGTTTTAAAGTAGATAACAAAATAATCTGTCTAGATTTAGAGGGTAATAAAGGTAGTCTCACAGGGAGTGGCCCTGGAGAAAGGTTGAGATTTTATTCATCTATTTTTATGGGCATGTAAACGTTCCTTGGATTAAATTCTGGTACTAATTCCTGCTTCCACAGTGCCTTTCTCAGGAGAATCTTTTCTGAGAATCTAATGAGCTCTTCTTCAACAATTCTAGTTAGTGGCTCTGGTTTTGAAAGGTTATTCCAATTCTGGTTTAGTGTTATTTTTAAATTTGAACTTTGCCTTGCCCCTAGCTTGTAGAAAACCCGTGGCTTTGTGGTTTCTTCATGTGCTACCACAGTGACCAGTGGGCTTTTTAAATCACTGTTTTTTTGTCTTGATTAAGGTGAAAACCAGCCAAATAAAAAGAAAATTATGTATATATATATATATATATATATATATATATATATGTGTGTGTGTGTGTGTGTGTGTGTGTGTGTGTGTGTATGTGTTTTCAACTTGCGGGCTCTGAAGTAAGCCTAGCTTTCTTAGAGATTTCTAAAGTTGGTAGTTTCCATAATCAGTTGTAACAGAAATACAGGTGGGAAAAATTATCTTTCTGCCTGCTTACTAATATGAGTGATGTTAATGTAAATGAGATTTAGAGACTGATGATTAGTGTGCACTGAATAACTGACAGCTGCTATTTTGATTTTTGTCAATGACTATGAGAAAGCTGAACACTGTTACAGATTCCTGTGTCTCCAGATCTCGTCCACTTAATGCTTGTTAGTAAAAAGGGTTGACAGAGAATCCTTGGGCAAGAAAGACGTTTGAACAGACTGTATTTTAAGTGAAATCCAGTTAATTGTTCCACAAAGAATATTGGGTGGCTCCAGAGACCTACACAAATTGTGAGAATAGCCCTGTTCGAGTAGAAGACAGTCAAAGTCCAGCTTTGAAGACTAGTTCTTTCTTATTTCTGATTCTTTCCCAGCGTTGGCGGAAACCTCCACCTTCCTTACTAGCTCCTTTCACTCCCTACCTACTAACCCTGGGTTCATTTTTATTCCCATGCAGCTGGAGAATTTCTTGAGGAAGCCCAAAGTAAAAGAAGAATAAAAAAGAAGGTTCTTTGCACTTTTTCCTGATCAACTGTCACAAGAACAGCTCATTTGTTACACAAAAACATCTGACTAGAGATCAGAGAAGTGAGTGACAGCCTTTTAGAAAGACTTGATCTAGAGTCAGATACCGTCATGATCTAGAATCTATACTTCTCACCAGGACACCACACTCTCTCTGCATTTCAATCTAAAAGATACTAGATTCAAGTCCCAGCTAGTTCCTTAGTTGACCGATGCTGTATTTGGTAGCAATGTCCTCTGAAGTGAGAAATTCTGTCCCAGAGAAAGAGCCATTATACTCACGAAGCAAACAGAACTTGCTTTTGAGGATTTTATATTATTGTAAATACCCCATGTCCATACCTCTGTAAACACGTCTGATAAACTCACAGTTCACTAAGCAAGGCTCAGATGGGAATCATTTCTCTGGTCTTTCTTAGTGCTGTATCTTGGTGAGTACATGTTTGTTTGTAGAAAAAGTCACTCAATACCTCGTAAATCAGGTCTCAGTTTCATTAGCTGTGAAGTAGGGAAATGAAATACCTAGATGAAGGCAAATAGTAGTATTCAGGAGCAAAGTGAATGCCAAACAAGTGGCATATCCTTCTAACCCCATTGTACTGGAGTCAAAAGTTTTATGAGTAGAACTTCCCCAGTGTGTGCCTTCAGGTGAACTTAGGTAAATTATATCTCTGTCTGTCTGTCTGTCTGTCTGTCTGTCTATCTATCTATCTATCTATCTATCTATCTATCTATCTATCTATCTATCTATCTATCTATCTACCTGCGTATCTATCCATCCAACCATCTATGTGTCTATGTATCTGTCATTTATCTATCTTTTGCTTTAGAGTAGCAGAAGAATTTTTGTGTGTGTGTATGTATGTGTAAGGGGTTCTATTTGATAAAAATAAAAGAATACCACAGGTGGATGAAAGTGATTCTTCCAAATTAATACACATATGTCTAGATCAAACATTTAATTAAATATGGACTGTTTACACTCCACATCTTTCAAGTTATAAAGATGTGACTAGTTGCATGAGTGCATACAAAATCATCTGACTTTTCTTTTGCTTTGTTTCACTTTGCTTATTACTTCTCTACAGTGATGTTTGTAATGATAGAATATTAAGGGACATGAGCTCTATAAGAAACAACTGAATTTGTGGTTCTTTTTGGAATTTTGATTACAAATCCAAGAATGTTTCTTCAGCTCAATTTTTTAAAATGTAATTTATTTATTTTTATATCAATCACAGGTTAGGTACTTTGCATCCCAGCCATAGCCCCTTCCCTCATTCCCTCCCACTCTCCCCATCCCTCCCTCATCTCCTCCCTGCCCCTCCAAGTCCACTGATGGGGGAGGATTTCCTCCCCTTCCATGTGACCCCAGTTCATCTTGTCTCCTCAGGGCTGGCTGCAATGTCCTCCCCTGGGATCTAGCTAGGCTCTTCAGCTCAATTTTGTTATAATTAAAAAAAAGATCTACTTACTAAATCTTGAATGAAGAATTATATAATACAACTTCTGCATTTTATAATAAGTTAAACTAAAGAAGAATTACAACTTCTCAAAGAAGAGAATCCTATCTAAAGGGTCTTCGTGAGAAAACCAGCACACAGAGGAGGGATTTGTTTCTTAGACATCAATCAGATATGCTCCTCCAACAGTAGTTGGGTTGTTTATTTAGATGAAAACTTTCAGGCATCTTTGATATCCAAATCTGAGGTCTACGAGCAGAGGAAAGTACAATTAACTCAGTAATCTTAAAACCACTTTCCTCCATCTGTTATGTTGCTGGATCCATTTGTCAAGAAGCCAGTGCCGTGGCGACCTCTTCTCTTTCCACTTAAGTCCTCTAGTGCAGTTTGGCTTGACCATCTTCATTATGTCATAACCTCTTCTGGTCCCTGATACACGAGGAAAGACAGTGTTGTGCCATGTGGGTTGCATGCTGTGGGTTTGGCTGAGCACATGCATCGGTTACCATGCCATTTAAACCCACGTGAGTAATGGAAACCAAACTCCTTTTCCACTTCCCACCCATACACACATCTGTAGAAGAAAAAGACTAAACAAAATGTTCTTTTTTTATCTACATAAAAACAAATAGAAGAATGAGTGGATGGATATGGTCAAATTTACTGTAAGTGTCTCCAGAAAGAGGCCCTATGTCAGTAACTGAGAAACGCATTGTCCCCGGCTTTCCCAAGCCAGCAACATCCAACCTGTACACTCCCAGCATGATGATGCACTATCAAGTAGCAGGTGTCTCTTCATGCCGAAGAGGATACAATATGCCAGCTGCAATATGTTCTTGGAATCTTCTTTTCAGTTATTTGGCTTTTTTTTTGTCTTGTGGATTAACTGGAAAAGTAGTAGACCCATTTGCATCTGTCACTTTCAAGTTCTGATAAAATAGTAAAAGAATAAAGCATGTATAAACCAAAAAATGATAGAAAGGACAGTAACAGCCATGGGAGGTGTCAGTAGATTGTAGGGACCTAGAAAGTAGATGGCCAAGCACCAGCTTATTTCAAAGAAAAACAAAACTGAAATTGCCTACAGAATAGTCCTCTTCCTTGCAGGAGATCAGAAAATCCTCCTTTGGAGAAAATGAGTAAAGAAATAAACTACGAACAGCTTTCTGGTGCATGGAAACAAGTAGAACTCAATCTTGCTAGGTGTGGTGGAACGCGTTGATCAGGAAGGATTATGAGAGTGAGGTCAGCTGGAACAAGAAAGTGGGATTTTGTCTAATAGAAATTTGTCTTGCTTCCCACTCTATAGACTTCCCCAATTCCTACTCCTCTCTTTATGGAAAACAATGAACCTTCCTTTTTAGCCTCCTTCTTATCTAAGAACTGACATACAACACATAAAAATCTCTCTTTTAAAAACACTTTTATTTTATTTTATTAATCACAGGTTATGTACTTTGTATCCCAGCCATAGCCCCCTCCCACATTCCCTCCCTATCCCCCCATCCCTCCCTCATTTCCTCCCTGCTCCTTTCCAACTCCACTGATAGGGGAGGACTTCCTCCCCTTCCATCTAACTCTAGCTCATCAGGTCTCTTCAGGACTGGCTGCAATGTCCTCTTCTGTGGCCTAGCAAGGCTGCTCCTCCCTCGGGGGTGGGGGGAGAGGGTTGAAGAGCCAGCCATTGAGTTTATGTCCGAAATAGTCCCTGTACCCCTTACTAGGGTATCCACTTGGATACTGAGCTACCGTTTGCTACATTCAAGCAGGGGTTCTAGGCTATATTCATACATGGCCCTTGAATAAAAAAATCTCTTTTAATGAATACAAAATATTAGAAAAATAGCCCAGAGGACATAAATACAAAGAAGAAATAGAAGAAAACAAAAAAATTCTTTAGAAAGCTAGTACACTCAGCAGGATAAGGATGAATACATAGTATTAGAATACCAGGAAAGAGTTGCAAGGTTATAAACATACAATTCACACATTAGATAGACGTGTTACAAGGTAATGTTGGCAAAATGTCAAACACAGAACCATACAGAAAGGAAAAAGAGAAAAAAAAGAAACTCAGTTTAGAAGGTCCTTGAAAAGGGGCCTCAGAGAAGAGCAGAAAAACAGAACAAAGTAATCAATATCCAAACCTGTGTTCCCAGATAAAAAAGCCTGGTTGAATCTCCAGAGGGAGGAAAATATTCACATCAATATTTACTAGGAAACAGAGAGAAATCCTGATAATACCCAGACTGGAAAAAAACAAAACAAAACAAAACAAAACAAAACAAAACAAAACAAAACATTTCAATCCAGGGCTAGAAGGGGCAGCAAACGCTCAAAGTGACCATGTTTAAATTCTGAGTTGGAAGTGGAGGGTGAATAGGTTACTGCGGCCTTAAGTTCAGCTTTTCCTGCTTGCTGTTTAATCATCTTCATCAATCTGCTGCTTGTTGGTGTCAACATCCTCCTCCTCATCGTTTTCAGCTTCCCGCTTGTCCATAGGAGCCTCAGTTTCCTCACCTTCATCTCCTCTTCCTCACCATCACCTTCTCCCTCCTCCTCGTCCTCCTCCCCACCTTCTTCCTCTTGTTAGCCTCCTGCTCCCTATTTTTCTCATTAGCATTTCCATTGACAGGTGTGTCTCTTCTATTCTCTGCCTCCTCAACTTCCTTCTCCTTCATGTCCTTGGTGGTGGTCTTGGGGCTGCTGTCCACTGCCCTGTCTGACATGGTGGGTGGGGCACGCTGGTGGTCCCATGCAGCCAAGTGAGAGAGAAATCGAGGTTGAGTCCATGGTGGAGGTGGGCAGCGAAGGTGGCTGCAGCCAGCGCCCAGCAGGACTCGAGAACAATGCAAAGATGGCCTTTTGGAACAGCCAGTATATATTTTTTTTAAATTCAGAAGAAAAAATATTTTCTCCTTAGGATTACAGTATTACTTGACCAAGTTTTTGAAAAAAAGACCTGTCTTGTATCCTCTTTCAAAGAATTTTGGGTGGGTGGAAAAAACAGAAGCGTGGGATCCAGAGGTAGAGGCTTCCCAGACCATAGCTAGGGGATGTTTGAGGTTAACAGCTATGTCTGTGGACAGTTATTAATATGCTCATAAAAATGTAATAGTGACTGCTGATCTTAACCAAAATTTTAGTGAAATTTAAGCAGAAGGATGAGGGAAGGTGACTGAGTAGGCTGTTATTCTTGACGGCTCTGAGGCAGTTCTGGGGCTTGCAAGAGTACAAGCCTGATCTGCTATAACAGAAGTCGTGCTTAAAACGGGTCAATGGAGAAACAAAAATAGAAGCCCATTATTTATATTGCATGGTTGAATTCCATAAAATTTGCTAGAAACATGAAATTATTTGCTTCTGGGAATGGAACTAGTTTTGCTCACAGTGAAGTAAGATTTATTTATTGTTTTTACACTTTCAGACATTTATTGTTTGTTTTTATGTTACCCTTCTCAATCCGTAAATTTGGTTCTTTTGTACCTTCATGTATGTATACTATGTATTCTCTTTTTTTTCCTTTGTTGAACTTTTTAAAAAAATTTTATTTTTTATTTTTTTAATTTATTTATTTTTATATCAATCACAGGTTAGGTACTTTGCATCCCAGGCATATCCCCCTCCCTCATTCCCTCCTACCCTCCCACTCCCTCCCTCATCTCCCTCCTCCCCGCCCCCTCCAAGTCCACCAACAGGGGAGGACCTCCTCCCCTTCCATCCAACCCCAGCTTATCCTGTCTCCTCAGGGCTGGGTGCAATGTCCTCCCCTGGGATCTAGCCAGTCTGTCACTCCCAGGCTTGTATGGGGGAGGGTCAAAGAGTCAGCCATCAAGATCATGACTGAAACAGTCCCTGTTTCCCTGAGTAGGGTCTTCAGTCCTACACCGAGCTATCATGGGCCCCATATACTATGTATTCTGGTCCCTCTCTCCCAACTCTCTGCTGTTCCCTTCCCAGCCCTATAAGTGCCTCTGCAATATCTTTCTCTATTTGTTAGTTCTGCTTTCGTTTAATGTCCAATGGAGTTTAATGAAGGCCATCGATGCGATAACCAATGGACTTGCTAGCGGGCACCTCAGACGGTACCATGTCTCCACTCCTCCATAATCTGTCCGGTATCACCAGATCGACAGCATGTGGTAGGGCCCTGTCAGTCCTTCCTGTCACCATAGCTGAATGTTATGAGAATGCCACTTCTGTAGAGCAAATGCCTGTATGCACAGCTGCTGGGAGTTTGTGGTTTCTGTGTCCATGTCTTGCTTAAGAAATGGTGTTTTGCATACTAAAATCTGTGCACCTAAAGAAGCTAAGCAGGAAGGAGTACTCTGGCTAAGATGATCAATCCTCGCTCAGAAAAGCAAATGGGATAGACCTCTGAAGAGGGAGAAAACAGGGAACAGAACAGAAGCCTACCACAGAGGACCTCTGAAAGATTCTACCCAGCAGTGCATCAAAGCAGATGCTGAGACTCATAGCCAAACTTTGGGCAGAGTGCAGGGAATCTTATGAAAGAAGGGGGAGAAAGAAAGACCTGGAGGGGA
Source organism: Pachyuromys duprasi (assembly GCA_028658305.1). Lineage (NCBI taxonomy): Eukaryota > Metazoa > Chordata > Mammalia > Rodentia > Muridae > Pachyuromys > Pachyuromys duprasi. The sequence continues at coordinate 37,814,195 of CM053749.1, forward strand.
TAGGAACTCCAGAAGAAGAGCAACAGAAACAAAAATTCTGGACACAGGAGTCTTTTCTGAGACTGATACTCCAACCAAGGACCATTCATGGAAATAACCTTGAACCCCAGCACAGATTTAGCACATGGCAGCTCAGTATCCAAGTGGGTACCTTAGTAAGGGGAACAGGGGCTGTCTCTGACATGAATTCAGTGGCTGGCTCTTTGATTGCCTCCCCCTCAGGTGGGAGCAGCCTTATCAGGCCACAGAGGGAAACAATGCAGCCAGTCCTGATGAGACCTGATAGGCTAGGATCAGGGGGAAGGGGAGGAGGACCTCCCCTATCAGTAGACTTGGAAAGGGGAATGGGAGGAGATGAGGGAGGGAGGTTAGGATTGGGAGAGGATGAGGGAGGGGCTACAGAAGGGATACAAAGTGAATAAACTGTAATTTATAAAAATAAATAAATAAATGGTGTTTTTAAACCCTATACCATCCATTCAGGGCTGAATCCTCAACTATTCTTTATTCTTAGCTTTTTGTGCATGCATGGATCTTTATATCCATTCATTGCATGGAGAGGCTTCTTTGTTAAAGGCTGAGAGTAGAGTAGCTTTTATCTGTTGAGATAAATAATAGATATTCATTGGGTGTTTTATTCTATGCCAATTCAGCCAAGCAGTCATCTTGGTCCCATGACTGAAAAATATTATTTTAAGCCTTCAAGTGTTAGAATTTTTCTCAACTGTTTATTTGTATGAAAAATATAAAAATTAAAAACTTTGTCACTTATAATCTATCAATACTAGCTAAAAACATCTAGTAGCACAATACAAAGCCATTATCTCTTGCATATACATGTCCTAATGTGGATTTCATGGACCTCAGATAGCCTTCCTTCTGTAGTCATTCAGAAACCCTGAGATGGAAACTCTATGTCTACTGAACCTTCACAACCACAGCAGAAGTGGAAAGGAAGGGATTTCAGGAGAGTCCTTGTCCTGAAATGAAGTACTTACTGCTGCACCAAAATGTGAAAATAGTGATGAGACTCCACTCTACTAGAGATGCTGGGAAGTTAATGCAGAGAGAAGATCATAGATATTTTAAACACACAAACAAAGTAAAAAATTAAAAACCTATATATAAAATGTGTCTGAATTGATTATGAAAAAAAATGACATTGTCAATTAGCAGGAAAAGAGCCAGCAGAAATTGTGGTACTTTTTTTTTTGTTTTTTAACCACTGATAGGATATCCTCATTATAGGCAAAAAAGGAACACTGGCAAAGCACTTGCAGTAATTTTTTGGAAGAAATGAACAACAAATACCCAAAAGGTGAGTGATTTCAGTTTATATAAAGAACTAATTGGATTCTCCTTCATATAGTAAAAGGGACCCTAATTTCTGAGCCTCTACATTTTATATGGGTGCAAATAATTCAGGAAAAGCAACTTATAAGTCAGAGAAAAACTAGTGGCTCAGAATCATTATCAATCAGTTAAAAAATTAGAGTTGTATGCCATTCTTATGATATTATTAGATTTTCCAGAATCTCTTACTATAGTAATTGACTTTTAATATGCGGAAAGATTTTGCACATAGAAACTGCTGAACTTATTCAGGATGATTCAGAATTAACTTCACTATTCAACTATAGCAAATAATCAGAAATAGAAATCATCCATTGTATATAACACATATCAGATTCCAAATGGGTATACCAAATTGGGTCTACCTCTAGTACTAGGTGATGCTGAATTTAATCAGCTATTAATAGGAAATGTGCAAGAAGCTTCAGAATTTCATAATAAACACCATATTAACAGCAAAAGTTTAAATAAAGATTTTTCTATCATTTGGCAAGAGGCTAAGGAAATTATAAAGAAATGTTTACTTGTTCTTTATATAACCAAACTCCATTATTTGCAGGAAGTAACCCTAAAGATACCCAAAGAAATAAAATTTGGCAAATATATGTGTTTCATTTACAGAGTTTGGTAAGTTAAAATTTGTGTACTAGACTATAGACTCATATTCAGGATTTCAATGGGCTATTGTCTTAATCTCTGAAAAGGATGATTCTGAAACTAGCCATTTATTAGAAGTTATGTCAGTTATAGGACTACCTTTATAACTTAAGACTGATAATGCTCCAGCATATGTCTCTAGTCAAATAAAATAATTTTTACATATTATAATATAGATCATGGTGCAGCTATACCATATGCTCCTTCAGAAATAGTTATAGAGATCTTTAAAAGAAATATTTAACAAACAAAAAAGGGTACAAAAACCTCCAGAGGTAGATTGCATTGTGCTTTATTAACTAAAATTTTCAAATGTTAATGAATAGAAACTACAGCTATAGAAACTGTAGCTATAGAAACTACAGCTGCTGAGAGATATTCGGTTAAGGAAAAACAACTGAACTAAATCCACCTGTATTTATTAAGGGTATCTTAACTTCTGAATGGAGGAAATGTGTTATGCTGGGAAAGAAGCTTTGCATATGTTTCAACAGGAAAATAGAAACTATGAATTCTACTAAGATTAGTGAAAATCAGATATGACCAGGGGAGACCTCTTGAAGACTTGGCTACAGACAGGAAGAAACAAATCAAGAAGACCAACAAAACAGGTAATATGCATTGCTGAACCCACTACATGAGAACAGCTCTGAGGCTTGTTGAGACATGAAAAAAATGTCTCTGCATAACAAATAAATGTTGTTGGTTACAGAGTCCTCGCGAGTTATCATGCCATCCTTTCATACAGCATAGATAAGAATTTGTATTATAGTTTGGTATACAATCCAGAATGCTTATAAAGAAAGACAGATGCCTGCTCAGAAAAAAAAAAGAGCAGAAAATAATTTTCAGCTACATTGTACACATGGCAATCTTAGCAGCTGTGTTTATACTTATGTTTATTAAACATGTATATCATCTGTGAAAGTTTATACATTTGCAGGACAAAAGAACCAGACACCAACAACATTGGAATGGTTCTGACAGGATTCATTCTGAAGGATACTGAGATACTGACATGTTTCTTCCAGCATACTGTTTGATCCAATCACAGACTGCCTCAGTAGCAGTGTTCTCAAAAATCTACACCCAGAACAACTTAAGATGGCTAGCTAAATTCGTTCAGCATCACAGACTGTTCTAGTCAGGGCTTCAGATGAGCCTATACTTCAACAGTAAAGAAAGAGACTGGACAACAAATGTTACAGCTAGCCTACTTGGAACTGGCCAACATCCCAATTTTCTTGCCCCCTCAAAAAATATGCTGTCTCAGAAACAGCAGGAAGCAAATTTAAGAGGATGATGTACAAATTCCCAAAAAAGGGTGGGTGGTTTTGGTCATTTGGTTTGTTACAAATTGTTAAGCGGTTTTAGTCAGGGGGAAAACAAAGTATAGGGGCTTAGAGTCAGGGATTTCTCTGTTTTACTTTTTTTCTTTATTCTTTCTCTCTTATCTATTGTTAGGGGGAAGTTGGAGTAGGGAGGGATATAGGAATAATATAGAAATAATAGAATGAAAGGATGGATTAGTGAATCTACTCTTAAACTTAAAAAAACTTAAAAGTAATTACCAGTCTTAAATATTATTACATTCATATACATTATTGTATATTGATATACATTTAAGGGTTACATTGGTTTAGATTATTGAATATTGATACAAATTTAAAGTTATTTTTGATACACATAATATATATATATGTTTCAACTCTTGTATAAGATACTGTGCCTAAACAACTTGTTTAAAAATACAATGTGAAGGTATAGTGTTTTTGAAAACTGCTATTACAAACTGTTTAGGATAATTAATTAATACAAATTAACAGCCAGATAATCAAACTCGTGGTCATATTAGATACTAGTCTAGTTAACTACAAAAATGTTTCCTTGATTGAAAAGATAGAAAGTACCTAGAAATGAAGTGTTTGCCTATTGAGCTATACTATAAATAAGTAGATTGTCTTCAAAAATCTCAGAGATCCATAGACTATGGCACTTAAAGATGTTTTACTAATGAAAGGATCTTTTGACAGTGAGACATGTCAGCTCCTTGTAGAATCCCCAGCCCACCTCAAACAAGATGACAGGTATTGAAGAACCCCCATATGGGGATTGCTTCAAAAGTGACAAGCTAGCCATCTGACAAAAATTGCCCTTGCTTCAACTGCAGACAGCATGCTGTCCAACTTGTGGACAAGCAGGACTCAAAAGAAGTTAATTGCCAAACTTTTCCAAGACCAGTTAGGAAGTCCTTCATAATTCCTGCTTCACAAAAGGTCTGTTTTTTACTGGTCCAGAAGGCTGAAAATGATGCCCCAATATTGCAGAGAAAAATTGGGTGACTCTCCAGGCAGTCAGCAGTTTGTAATTTCTATATTATTGAAGCTGCATGTTTTGGACTTCTTACAAACTCAGGTAATATTTATTTCTTCTCAAGTCTCTGATGGGGTTGAAGACTAGATAGGTATAGTCTCACAATTAAGCTTAAGTTGTTTAGGATAATAAAATGTTTTAAAAGGATATTTTTAGGTCTAAGTAGAATTTTTCGGTTGTTAAATACAAGCTGTGATAAAAAATGATTTGGTTATAAAACTCTGAACCCACCAAGATAGGATAAATGGTAGAGTACTTTCTTCTAAGTTGCCAAATTCAAATGGCCTAGACAGTTTGAGTGTAATTATTATATGATATCTTTCATAATTGTTACATAATTGTCCTTGCTGTACGTAGTTTATTATTGTAAGAAAAGGAGCCTTTGCATTTAGACAAAAAGGGGGAAATATTGGGGGTTGGTCTGGTGCTCTGTGTATTCAGATGCTTATTTCTGTGTTCTAAGATCTGGTTGCAATCTGGATGTGGACATTGTCATGTACTCTGAACAGTGTTGTATAAACTTTGCTCCTGAATTATCTCTGATTGGTTAATTTAAAAAAAAGCTGGACAACCTGTAGCTGAGCAGAAAAAAGATAGGTAAATCATTCATTCCTGGGCTTGGGGTCTCAGGTCTGGACCAGGAGGAGGGGAGAAAAAAGAAAGGTAGAGAGAAAGGACATGGTTTGATGGAGAAGATGCAGCACAGACAAGACAAATATTGGCAAGTAAGTTGGGATGTGTGGCTTGAAAGTAGCTAAACTAGTTTAAAGGATTTATATAAAATGAGATCTGCCCAGTTATTGAGCTTATTGCTTATTAATAACTATCATAAGCTTCTGTGTCTTTTGTTTAGGAGTTAGAGTGGGTGAATAAAAAAGACCACCAAATTGATAAAATTTAAATTAGAAAATAACCAAATACTAGGCAGTAGAATGTTTCATGTGTTACTTCAATTTGTTTTTCTTTGTATCTTTATCTCATTCCTTTTAACTTTATACCACAACATTTATTTTCATTTCTTATTTTTATTTCTTATTATTAATTACATTTTATTAACTCTGTATCCCAGGTGAATCCCACTCCCTCATTCCCTCCCAATCCCACTCTCCCTCCCTCATCTACTCCCTGCCCCTTTCCAAGTCCACTGATAGGGGAGGAATTCCTCCCTTTTCATCTGGCCCTGGTTTATCAGGTCTCTTCAGGACTGGCTGCAAAGTACTCCCTTGCTGTGTGGAGAGGTCAAAGAGTCTGCCATTGAGTTCATGTCAGAAATAGTCCCTATTTCCCTTACTAGGGTACCCACTTGAATACTGAGCTAGCATGGGCTACAGGCAAGCAGAGGTTCAGGTTATATCCACCCATGGTCCTTGGCTGGAGAAACAGTCTCATATAGGATCCCTGTGCCCAGATATATTTGGTCCTTGTGGATCTCCCATCCTCTACAGATCATATTAACTCCCCCTTCTTTCATATGATTCCCTGGCATTTGCCGAAGGTTTGGTTATGAGTCTCAGTTTCTGCTTTGATACACTGCTATATACCACAACATGTTATTAACCACTTTTAATATAGTGACTGCCTTCCTAACATTTGTAATTTTATAAAAATGTGGCCATTTTGTACATGGATTGCTTGCATCTTGACTTGCCCCCTCTATTTTCTCTGTTTTTGTTGCCTTGTCTTATGTAGCCCAAGCAGATGATACTGGGATTTCCACATGGTGAGAGTGCACACAAAATAATTTTGTGTTAATAAATAGCCAAAGCCACTTAAGGACAGTGAAAGTTAAATAACTGCTTGATGTGGTAGCTTATGTGTGTAATCCTAACACTTGGTAGGGTGAGGCAGGAGAATCTCCAAGAGTTTGAGGCCAGTCTATGCCATATAAGGAAGTTTCTGACCAGTTTCAGCTAAGTGTATCTTTCATTATAAAATAAAAGCAAAAACAAACAAAAAAGCTGAAGAGGACATTGCAGCCAGCCCTGAAGAGACATGATAAGCTAGGGTCAGATGGAAGGGGGTGAGGTCCTCCCCTATCAGTGGACTTAGAGGGGGGCAGGGAGGAGATGAGGGAGGGATGGGGAGAGTGGGAGGGAATGAAGGAGGGGGCTACGGCTGGGATACAAAATATATAACCTGTGATTAATATAAAAATAAATAAATTACTTAAAAAAGAACAAAACAACAACAACAACAAAAAGACCAGTGAAACAACCAACTATCTGAATATTTTAATGCTGAAATTACCTACCTTGTGATCCCCTAAAGTTTCTTTTGGTTATATTGTCCTTATTTCTATAACAATTGACAGCTGTTTTGGCTGCCATTTTTCAGTCTTAAGTGACACTTAACTCTCAGTTAAAAATTTCCCAGAATGAACAGTTGTTTTTAATACACAACTGTAAAAGAATTTCCTTGACTATTTTTGGTGCTTTTTTTTTTCCTTAAGGAAGGATAATGGAATATTCCTCAGAACTATTTCTGGCCTTTGTTTCTATACACTAGTTCTTTTCTACCTGCCAGAGTTACAGTTTCTATATGTATAATATCTGTTGGATATTATTTGTAGATTTGTAACATAACAATTTGTGTCTTTCCACCAGTCACCGTGGCTTTAATATTATTTCTTACAACCAGAATGCCCTTGGCTTTATATAAACCATCAATAGCTTAAACTGCAAAGGAAGAAAGGACAATGTGGAAAGGAATTAATTTCCTTTCACACCCCATTTTCTGTAAAGCCTTCCAAAGTGCCTAAATTTTTCTGTCCAGTTAATTTCAGACAAAAACTGAAGGATTTTTAGAGAATATTTTATTACGTTGAGAGTTTTGGAACTGTAGATAGAAAAATAGCAGGATATACGTAGGATAAAGTGAGAAATGGGAAAAAAAGGGAAGCAGTACTTTATTTTTTCTAGTTTATTTATTTTATTAATTACAGTTTATTCACTTTGTATCCCAGCTCTAGGACCCTCTCCCATCCCCTCGCAATCCCAACAGTCCTCCCTCCTCTTCCCCTATGCCTCTCCCCAAGTCCACTGATAGGGGCGTTCTTCATCCCCTTCCTTCTGATCATAGTCTATCAGGTCTCATCAGGAGAGGCTTCTTTGTCTTCCTCTGTGGACTGGTAAGGCTGCTCCCCCCTCTCAGGTGGAGGTGATCCAAGAGCCAGCCAATAAGTTCATGTCAGAGATGGTCCCTGGTACTATTGTTGGGAACCCTCTTGGATACTGAGCTGCCTTGGGCTACTTCTGTGCAGGGGTTCTAAGTTATCAGAAGGAGTACTTTAATTGGGAATGTATGAAGAAGGACAGAGGAAAAATATGATTTTAAATGTCATTCCCTTCTTTCTGGATAAATGTTTATCAAGATGTTTGTAGTATAGGACTACATTTCTCTTCCTAGTTGTGTGATCCTGTGCACTTTGAAGTATTATGAACAACAGCAACAACAACAACAACAAAAACAAGACCCCATATTAAATAGCTCCTCAAGCTTAATATAAATTATATGGTATATATATATATATATATATATATATATATATATATTAATCATGAACTCACTTTGCCAAGTTACTGTGATGGTTAGTAAGTACTTAATGTCTATGTTTAATCTCACCTAAGAAAGGACTAAAGAGTACAGGAAACTTTTAAATATTTTTTATTTTTTTACATCTTAACAAAGTTTTTTTAAAATTTTTTTTGTATTTTCCAAACTTGGTCTAACTAAATTTCTCAGGATTGTCTTGATCATACAGTGGTGGGCCATAACCCATGAAGGACTGTTACTGACACATTGCTCATGGGTGTTCACAACTTCCCAACAAAAAGTTATCTTTAGTGTAGAGCAGACTCTGATCATTTGACCAATGCTCATGAAAGGGAGGAGGAAGGAAAGGAATGACATTTAAATGGCTCTGAAATGTGCACAGCCTTCATAACAAGATAGGATGAACATGGTCTGTGACAACTCAGCTCACAAGGTATACCAAGGCTGAAAAATAGGCTAGTTGGAAACTCACTGAAAATCATAATAAACATTTGGAATGTGAGTTTGTGAGTGCCCTATTCTTGTAAGGATTATATTATAGACTCATTTCTTGTTGTTATGATACAACATTATGATCAAGAACAACTTACAGAAGAAATAAAGTTTATTTTGGCTTATGGTTTTCAAGGGAGAGTCTGTGGGGGGTGGGAATTGTAATAGGCAGCTGGATCAGAAAGATAAGAGATAACATCTTCAACTAAAACCACAAAACAGTGAGAACAAGCTGGAAACAGAGTAAGGCTGTAACACTAAATGCCCCTTCCCCCCTGTGATGTATTTCCTTCATAGCTCTACAACCACAAACTATGCCACCCAATGAATAAATTATAATCACTTAAACTACTTTGTGTATTTTTCAGAAGAAAGTATTTGATAGAAGCCAGCTTGGATGAGAAACAAGAACAACAGATCTGGAACTAGTCAGAGTATGAACCCTAAAATCCAGAAAGACTCTGGCACTAAAATCCAAGGGTCATTCTTCTGGATCCCAATCTACCAGGTTTGGGGCAATAGCAACCAAAGAACTGAGCACCCATCCAACACAGGTGAGACCACATTTTCACACAAAGACTAAAAGCAAATAAAACAAAAAACTAAGAACAACAAAACCCAGCACGCATGTCATAACTTTAGATACCTAGGAACTGGTGTGAAAACACAAACTTAAACAACCAAGACAGGAATGCCTCCTCCAGGAACCCACACTCCTACTTAATTATGCAAAAGGAAAAGCAATTTGCTGAAGCACAAGACAGAGACTTCAAAATAACAATTACGAATACGTTCAAGGACCTTAAATAGAATAAGGATAAATGTCTCAATAAAGACAATAAAAGCACCAACAATTGAACAAAATAAGAAAAGTAATTCCAGATATGATAGTAGAAATTAGTTAAAAAAGAAATAGCATCACTAAATAAAACCAAAACTGAAATAAAACTTGGAAAAAGCTCAGGGAATCAAATGAAAAGCACAGAAGTAAGTCTCACCAACAGTTTAAAAGACAAAGAAATAACAATTTGAGGTCTTGAAAACATGGTGAGAAGAAACTGATATCTCAGTCAAGGAAAATGTTAAATATAAAAACTTATAGGAAACAAATGTAATATAAATATAAAAACAAACTATCCAGGAAGTCTGGCACATATACACAAAAGCAAAACTTACAAATTATAGGTACAGAGGAAGGAGAAAAAATGTAGCTCAAAGGCATAGAAGAAAATTGACAAAACAGTGGAATGAAATTTCTCTCAGCTAAAGAAGGAGATGCCTATCAAGATGCCAGAGGCACACAGAACACCAAACAGACAGGACCAGAAGAGAAACTCCATATAACACATAATCATCAAAGTACAGCTATTTTAATATATGATAACATAGACTTCCAACCAAAACTAATCAGAAGTGACAAGGAAAGATACTACACACTCATTTTAGAAAAATATTAATTTTTACATTTATTACAATTTATTCACTTTGTATCCCAGCTGTAGCCCCCTCCCTTATCTCCTCCTAATCCCATCCTCCCTCCCTCTTCTCCCATTTTCCCCCCAAGTCCATTGATAGGGGAGGTCCTCCTCCCCTTCCATCTGACCCTAGTCTATTAGGTCTCATCAAGACTGGCTGCATTGTCTTCCTCTGTGGCCTAGTAAGTCTGCTCCCCCCTCAGGAGGAGGTGATCAAAGAGCTGCCCAATCAGTTCATGTCAGAGACAGTCCTTGTCCCCATTACTATGGAACCCACTTGGACACTGAACTTCCATGGGCTACATCTGTGCAGGGGTTCTAGATTATCTCCATGCAGTTATCTCTAGATTAACTTCCATGGTCCTTGGTTGGAGTATCAATCACAGAGAAGACCCTTGGGCCCAGATTTTTTTGGTTCTCTTATTCTCCTTGTGGAGCTCCTGTCCCTTCAACTGAGGAACGGATAAAGAAATTGTGGTACATTTACACAGTGGACTACTACTCAGCAATTAAAAACATGGAAATCATGAAATTTATAGCAAATGGTGGGAACTAGAAAAGATCATTCTGAGTGAGGTATCTCAGAAGCAGAAAGACACACATGGTATACACTAACTTACAAATGGATATTAGACATATAATATAGGATAACATACTAAAATCTGTACACTTAAAGAAGCTATGAAAGAAGGTGGACCCTGGGTAAGATGATCAATCCTCATTCAGAAAGGCAAATATTATTTATAGACATCAGAAGAGGGAGAAAACAGGGAACAGGACAGGAGCCTACCACGGAGGGCTTCTGAAAGACTCTACCCAGTAGTGTATCAAAGCAGATACTGAGACTCATAGCCAAACTTTGGGCAGAGTACAGGGAATCTTATGAAAGAAGGGGTAGATGAAAGACCACATACTCATTAAAGAAAAATTTCCCCAAGAGAATATCACAATTCTAAATATTTATCCAACAGACAAAAGGACACCCAATCTTATAAAAGAAGACTACTATGTCTAAAATCACATTTGACCTCAACACAGTGATAGTGAGAAACTTCAATTCTCCACTCTCCAACAGACAAGTAATCCATCAAAAATGAAGCAAAGAAATGCTAGAGTCAAATAACATCTTGAGCTAAATGTGCCTAAGAGACAGAATATTCCTTAGAGACACTAAGTGCTGCACTCTCTGCTCAGCAGCCTATGGAAATCCCTCCAGAACTGACCACCTATCAGGACACAAAGAAATTCTCAACAGATTCAAGAAAATTGATATAATGCCCTGCATTCCTGTCTCATTACCATGGATTAAAGTTTGATATAAGCAATAATAGAAATGGCATAAGATATACAAATTCATGGAAGCTAAACAACCCAATAGTGAATCAAAATTTGGCCCAGACACAACTCAAGAAGGAAATTTAAAGATTTTTAGAAATGAATGAAAATTAAAGAACAATGTACCCAAATATCTGGGATACAATGAAGGCTATTCTAAGAGGCAATTTTATAATATTAAGTACATATATAATAAAGATCAAAACCATTATGATCTCTCAAAAATTGTGTTGCCTATAAGAAGTGTAGGAATAAAGATGAATCAGAGAATTATAAAATGGTAAACCAAAGACTGGCCCAACTTGAGACCCATCCCATGGGAGAGAACCAACACCTGACACTATTAATGATGCCCAGCTATGCTTGCAGACAGGAGCCTAGCATAATTGTTTTCTGAGAGTTTTCATCCAGCTGTGAATGGAAACAGATACAGAGACCCATAGACACAACAGCCAGAGCTTGGGGAATTTCATGAAAGAATGGGAAGAAGGCTTGAGGGAGCTGGAGGCACCAAGGATACCACAGAAAACCTAAAGAGCAAACTAACCTCGGCCCATTGGGGCTCACAGAGACTGAACCACCAGCCAAAGAGCATGTAAGGGTTGGACCTAGATCCCCTACACACATATAGCAGATGTGCAGCTTGCTCATCATGAGAGTAGGGGCTCTGTCTGACTCTGTTGTCTGTCTTTGGATCTTTTTCCCCTTGCTGAGTTTCCTTCTCTGGCCTTAGTGGGAGAGGATGTGCTTAGTCCTGTTGTGACTTGAGGTGCTAGAATGTGTTGATACCCTTTCAGGGCCTCCTCCTCTCTGAGAAGGAGAGGAGGGAATGGAAGGAAGAGATGATGAAGGTGGGGATGGGAACAGAGGAGGGAAGGGGCTGGGATCAGGCTGCAAATTGATTAAATAAATAAATTGATTAAAAAACCCTTAGTGACCTTAATGACATAGTTGAAATCTCTAGAAAAAAAACAAGAAAAAGTAATACCCCAAAAGAGTAAATGGAGAAGTAATAATCAAATCCAGGATTTAAATCATTGAAATAGAAGCAAACAAACAACAATTAAAAAAAAATTAAAGAAATGAAGAGTTGATTCTTTGAGAAACTCAACAAGATTGACAAATCTTTAGCCAAATTAATCCAAAGAAAGGGAGACAGAATCCACATTAACAAGAGTATAGCTGAAAACAGAGGCATTATAGCAGATATCAAGGAAATTCAGGTACTCATAAGGATGTGCTTTAAAAATCTGTATTCCACAGACAGCAAGTGGCTAGGCAGCATTCCTCCATGAACTCTGCCTCAGTTCTTGCCTCCATGTTCCTGCCCTGTCTTCCTTCAAAGATCAACAGATACCTGCAAGTTTAAGATGAAATAAATCTTTCCTCCCCAAGATCCCTTTGCTCTTGGTGTTTACCAGAGTAATAGAGTAAAGTAGGGCAACAGGTCTCTAGTTTGACTACTTTTAATGTGAGTACTATCTTCCACTTGCATTTTATGTAAATGTGGATTTTTACCACTCGTGTGCCTGCAATGCACCTTTCCTTTAAAGGAAGTCAAGATATTTTCCAGAACCAAACATACAGTATTATATAACTTAAGAACATCAAAGTAACTTTACCCAAGACAATCAGTGAAGCGTTTCCTATGAAATCTAACTTCTATGTCCAGTCACTGATGCCATCCTCAGCTCTGTCTTTCTGATTTCACAAATTAAACTAAGAATACTCAAGAAATCAGATCCTATTACAAACTTGGTAGGTACAAGCCTGTTTTATATTTGTTTATTTTAAATAATGATTTCTGGGCTGTTTGAGATTCAGAAAATTTTAAATGTATTTTTTTTTGATTTGTAGAAAATACTGTTTCATGAGTACATTGATATGTTAAGGGATGCAAAATGTAATTTTATTATTGTTGATGTTTTGCTTCTTCACTTTTTGTATGTGTGAGTGTAGTATGCGCATATGTGTGTTTACCCATGCACACATGTAGAGGTGAGAGGAATATCACGTGTCTTATGCTATAACTGTTGTAAAAGACTATTAATATTTTCTATTGATATATCTTCTGGTAAAGCTGTTAGTCCTATTCAGCTGTATAACCAAATTACCACACAAAGACTGGGATTTTAGTTAACCTAGAACACAATGCTGAGCAATAGTTACTCCCTCCTAAACCTCCAAGCCCTCACAGTTTCCTAACGTTTAGATTTCCCACATTGTACTTGCCTTTTGTGATATATTAGGTCCAGTCCATCTCTCCACCTTTGTTCCATCATCTCTCCTCCAGCTCTGCCTTCTCAAGTTCTCTCTTGTCTTTTCTCCTTCCACTCATTTCCTGCCCTCTGGCTCCTCCCAGCTCAACATTGTGTCTAGTTGCTTTATTTTTTTTACATAAAGATGAGGCCGGATGCTTAGAATAAGTATCACAATGCAATCTCCGGATTGAAACCAAAGGGGTGGGTGGGGAGGGAGAAACCAGCATTTGAATGAACAAGGGTAAGTTGTATACATTCCAAAGGAACATTATACCAACATTTTTCCCTTAAAGTCCAATAAAAGGCTCCTTTTCCTTCAGTACAATAACAATTATGAAAACTGTTAGGTTAGCAACCTAGGAGAAAGTATATTATTATCCTATCTATCTTGACAAGTTTAAAGTTCTATATCTAAATTAACTTTTATCCTTATTGGTAGTACCTATATTAAAGTATTTCTTAACTTTTAAACTAGGTAAGCTTAATTATGGCACTATAACTATTTGGTCTTCAACCCCATCAGAGACTTGAGAAGGAATAAAATTAGTTATTAGAGTAAATAGGAAGTACATTGTCAGAGACAGTTTGCTGCCTGAACAGTCACCCATACTCTTTATGATATTGGAGCATCATCTTCAGCCTTCTGGCTCAGAATATTGACAGACATATAAGTGAAGCAGGAACTATTTAGGACTTGTTTACCCTGTCTTGGTAGAGTTCAGCAGTCGACTTGTTCTGCATTAGCTTGCCCATTTTTGGCAGAATTTGTCTGCTGTGAAGCAAGGGTAATTTCTTTACCCGAGTGATTTGTTTGCCACATTTGAAGCTATCTCCATATGGAAGTTCCTCGATGCTCATTATCTTCTTTCAGGTAGGGGGGGGGGTGCTGCCAGGAAATGACTTGTCTAATTGTAAAAGAATCTTTAAAATAATAAAAAAAACATTTTAAATGCCATATTCTGAAGGTCTCTGAAGTTTTGAAGATTACCTATTTTTATAATTGACCTGTCTACAAAATCATATCTATCTGTTAAACTTAGGATGTATACTCCTGTGATAGTGTTTGACATGGCTATGAATTCAATAACTAGCAATTAACTTGCATTACCTAATACTTTAACCCATTTTTAAATCTGTTTAAAAGTATTGGAAGTAACCTTGAACTTGTATTAATATCCTAAAGCTTATACCAATGTATCAAAATACTTATTTTTGCATCAATATGCAAATTCCTATACCAGAGTTAAAATTAACCTTATTTGAGGATAACAAATAAAACCCCAAGTTGAGTAGATTCAATAATCTATCTTTTTTCTATTCCTGTAAGCTATCCCTGTACATTCCTTATTTCACTTTGAATGAGAACATTAATAATAAACATCTCCCAATGACAATAAACATTTCTTAGCCATAGCAAACAACCAAAAACATACCCAACCCTCTTTTTTTATCTTGATTTCTTTTTTTTAATTAATTAATTTATTTTTATATCAATCACAGGTTAGGTACTTTGCATCCCAGGCATAGCCTCCTCCCTCATTCCCTCCCACTCTCCCACTCCCTCCCACCCTCCCACTCCCTCCCTCATCTCCCTCCTCCCCGCCCCCTCCAAGTCCACCAACAGGGGAGGACCTCCTCCCCTTCCATCCAAACCCAGCTCATCCTGTCTCCTCAGGGCTGGCTGCAATGTCCTCCCCTGGGATCTAGCCAGTCTGTCACTCCCAGGCTTGTATGGGGGAGGGTCAAAGAGTCAGCCATCAAGATCATGACTGAAACAGT
>CM053749.1:37829971-37861422 GCA_028658305.1 Pachyuromys duprasi
ATCCATTCCTCAACTGAGGGACATCTGGGTTGTTTCCAGGTTCTGGCTATTACAAATAAAGCAGCTACGAACATAGTTGAGCAAATGTCCTTGTTGTGTACTTGAGCATCTTTTGGATATATGCCTAAGAGTGGTATAGCTGGGTCTTGAGGAATCACTATTCCTAATTGTCTAAGAAAGCGCCAAATTGATTTCCAGAATGGTTGTACAAATTTGCATTCCCACCAGCAATGGAGGAGGGTTCCTCTTCCTCCACAACCTCTCCAGCATGCATTGTCACTAGAGTTTTTGATCTTAGCTATTCTGGTATACCCAACCCTCTTTAAGGAAAATTGGACGTTGTTCTCATGCATTTCTTTTAGCTGACATTTTGGACATGTAGAAATCCCGTAGGGAGCCCAAATAAAAGTGGAAAAAATGGTTAATTAAGCAAGCAATAACATTTATGGTCCAGTCTTTGAATGTTGAGAAATTTCAGGCTTAATGAAAGTCCTCTTTGGAACAGTCTAAAATGCTGGACCAATTAAAATTAGTAGTTTTCTTTAAAGTTCTTTTGGGAGCAGGCTTTGATGAAAAACAGCAATTGAAGCAGTTGAGGCAGGAACAAGCAGAATGCTGGAACATGCAAGATGCTGGAACAGATGTGTCAATGTCTCAGCATGCTGAAGAATGATCCTGTTAGGTTTGATCCAGCATCTCTGGTGTCCAGTTCTTTTGTTCTGCAAACATATAATTTCCCACAAGCATTATAGAGTTCTAAAATTAAAATGTATGAGATGTGCAGGATGAAACTAAACTGTAAGCCAATTTTATCTATGCAAATTAAAATTAATACATTTTGAGGATATTATAGCCAAGAATTTATTGGCCAAGTATTGTTGAAGTTCTGGCTAGAGACAATTTTTATGTCTCAGTTAATTTTAGAGTTGTTCCCAAGTAAAGGGATCAGCAATATAAGTTACCATTATTATTGAACATACAATCAGTATCATGTTGAAATCAAAACAAGGTTGGATAGATTAAATTACCTCTGCGAGCCTATTGTATTAGGCCAAGTTGCTACTTATTTTCCTAGAGAAGCCTCCCTTTAGAGAGACAAGATGGTTGCCTTGAGCAATAGAAAGCACATTTTAAGTAAACTTTACATAAACTTCTTTTTAATTTAGAATATAAGCATACCGTAGGTATCTTGTACTTGTTTAGAGGTTTAGCCCTAGATTTTTATATATATTGTAGCTATTTGTCCTATCCCTTTTTTGTACAGTATGGGCAGTTATGCTTTTATATCCAAACTTTATTTAAGTTTGGTTATAAACTCTCTTACCCTTAGCGTTAAGTATATCCTAGGCATCTTGTACCTGGATTTTACATTCATAGTGGCTATATTTTTGGCTTGCACTTTTTTATACAGAGTGGACAGTTATGCCTTTATAGCTGAACTTTATTTAAACTCTCTTAGCATTAGCATATAAACTCTCTTACCATTAGCATCCTAGGCATCTTGTACCTGGGTTTTTACACTGGTTTTGGCTATTCTTTGGCTTTCCCCTTATTGATACGGGATGGACAGTTTTGTTTTTTAAACATATGAATATAATTTTTGAGTTTTTAGGACGAAACTAAGTTGGTGTGTACTTTTCATCTTTAAACCTCTTGTGTCTTTTTTACATAGGCATAATCAACATTTTTCCCTCGTGAAAATGTCTCACGTTTAAAAGGATGAGGCAGTTTCCAGAACAGTGTGACATTATCTCTCTTTACAGAAACCTAAAAATGATGTGAATCCAACCTTTAGACCAGTAAGGATATAACATCTATTATTAAGAAAAAAGAATTTACATGGTAACCTTAAGGAAAATTTTGTCATTTTGAATAGAGTATCTTTGTAAGTGGCTAAACAGTAGGAGTTGCCATCCTGGCTTTTATTATGTAAATTAGCTTGATCCTAAACTCAGAGCCTGTTTCTCTTTACTTTGTGGTGGGAAGAAAGGCATGTGCCTTCACCAACTTGTTCAGTGTGTGTGTGTGTGTGTGTATATATGTATATACATATATATATATATATATTTTTTTTTCCAAATCAGTATCGTTGTAACTCAAAACCTTTAAATGAAAATCAAACAAAGAGACAAGAAAATTTTAAGTTTGGGGTCAGTTGTTCCAACTTACGCTGTAACAAACAAAACTAATTTTGGAAATTAGTTGATGTTTCAGTAAATTGGTGGACTCTTACCAGAAAAATCTGACGAATATCTTTCAGCCAGAGGACTTTGGATTTTAGCCATTATTAATCTAATTATTAGGAAGAATGCCCTTTTTCTTGTCTGTAACTCAATATTCCAATCCTTGGGGTTTTTTTCCCCCATTTTCTCCTTCAACTTTCTTGGAGAAGGTATGGAGAAGACCCAACATCATTAAACATATTGCAACTAGATCCATGACTATGACAGCCAAAATGAAGCCAAAAGGGATTAAAACACCCTCTGCCGTGGCAATTTTTAAAAATTTTAGGTGAAGTTTTAGGCCAAACTCTGTCTAGAGGTTTGTCTGCCTCCAGTTCCTTTCTTTCCTGCCATGGCTGTGGAGCTGAGCCAGTTGAGCCAGCCACAGTATAAAGGAGCCATGCTTGTTTACCCCTCAGATAAACTGCAGCAGCAGCCAGTTTTGTTAAGTCTCAGGTTTGCTCCTGGGCCAGTTTAAGAGTCTCTCTTAAAGAGACAGTAATTGCCCTGGGAGTTTTTAGGTTTTAAGTTTTTTTTGTTTTTGTTTTTTTGTTTTTGTTTTTTTTGTACTGGGAGCTCATTCCCCCCACCAAATTATGATAAAGTATGATTTAAGGGGTGTGGATTCTTAGTTTAGTTGGGTGCTATTTGTTCTAAATATTAATAGTTATTTACAACATATAACTCTCTGAACAGGGTCTGTCACTGAATCTGGAGTTACGCTGGCAAGCCCCAGTGATTCCCCTGTCCTCCTCCCTCTAAGTGCTTTGTATGTGGGTGCTGGTGAGGTGAATTCAGGTCGTTATGCTTTTTCAGCATTCATTCTTACACAGTGAGCTGTCTTTCCAGAATATATCATGCATATGTATCATGAGCCTCTCAGATCTTTGGAGAGAAGTGCTGGAATGAGCCATGTAGGCTTAGACCTTTCAAATATCTACTTTCTTTAAGGTTCATAAATGCCTCTACCTATCTTCCAACCTCCCAAAGTTAGACAGGAGATTAGTAGGGAAAAGGGGCTATAGACCTCTTTGAGGTACTTGCTGCTGATTAGGGTCGATGGGTTCTTTGGGGATTACCAAACTCAGTCATCAGAATACCAGCAGTCCAGTCCAACAGCAAGGCAGCAGCAGCAACACTTGTTAACAGCAGCAGAATGATTGAGTAGCAACACTTTGCCTAAATGGTCTGGGTCTACTGAAGCAGCAAAGCGCCTCCAAAGCAGCAAGAAAAGTTCGCTGGAATGTTTCTCTTTGTGAAGACCATTGAAGGATCTGAACTATATTGCAAACTGGAGCATAAACACTGTCTCACTGTCTGTGTGCTTCAATTTATCCCATCTCAGAGTTTACTTGAGGATGTTTTCCAGCTTACAAAAGCCATGCTGAGAAACATCACGTGTCTTTTCACAGGGCTTGTTTTCCTTTGGGGAAAAGCATTCCCACAATCCACACCTGGGACCAATACAAAAAAATCATGGTCACATGACACTATTGAGTTTCCAAAGAAATCATAAACTTCCACTCCATAGCCACTTGGATTATAACTGTCATTGAGTGATATTGTGGGAGTCTTGATGTTTCTTTGTGGACATATTTTGAGTAAGATTAAGTTTCATTGACAGAAATGTAAGTATTAAAATCTACTTTCTGGTAACCTTAAAAAAAGCCTCTACTTCAATTATGTGGTCAAATTTATGCTGGCCATAAATTCATGTAGCCCAAGCTCACCTGGAACTTTTGACTCTAGGGTTATACATATGTGCCATCTCATCTGCCTACAGTAGGGTACTAGGTAAGACTGATGACTCTTTCTTCAGATTGTACCTCTACAATAGTAGTATCAGACCCCAGACAATGTGAACATGTTAGAACTCTTCTCATTAGTGGCTGCCTGCTGTTCTTGTTTAATTCTACATGTCTCACATATTTTTATTCTTGTTTTTTTATCATACTAATTTAGTTTTCATTTATTTACATATTTCTTGTAGTAATTACTTTTTTTCTGAGGAATGGCATATTTGACAATTTTTCAGTCCTTAAATATTATGATTCCTATAATTTCCAATTTCTACTACTTTATCTAAGACAATTTTCAAAATTTTCTGTTATTTGAAGTCAAGTAACTTGGTTTGCTGTTTACTTGGTTATTGATTTTTAATGTATAGATGACTAATAAATTAAATTCCCAGGGTTACCTCTTTTGGAGTTGTTAGCTAGTGGGGTCCCATAGACTCCAAACCATTACAGACTATTGCCATTTTCCTTACTTTTCAGAACTTGATGGTAAGACCCTATTGCTGAAGACACCACATGCTTGAGTCATAGAACATTGAGAAATCAAGCTGAAACTGACCTAGAACCTTCATCCCTACTGGTTAGTTCTCATCGGGCTGGGAGATGCTAAACACTACCAGAAGAGAAAAGTAGTGATCAGTTTTACCCAGATGTGAGCTTTGTAAATTACATTAATGATTTACTGGCAAAGCAACCACTGATGCAATAATGGCATGAATACCGTGGGATTAACCAGCCACTTCTTGGTTGGATTTTAAGGTTCACTCCATAATATAGAATTCATACCTGTCACCATCAATGGGGCCAAGAGACTAGATGAGAACCTTCTATCCCTGTACTAAATGAGCAGTTTCACTAGCTCTTAATAACTTACCTCTCTACCCATAGATTAGTACATCAACCCTCATCAGCAAAGAAGTCATTTTTTTTTTGTAGGAGAAGAGGATTAATATAGAGGTTTAGAGAATAAGAGACTCTAGAGTTATCAACTCTAAGTGGAACATCTGTCTCACACATCTTTATTAAGCTGAGGGATCATTGGAGAAGAATGAGCCAAAAGATGGTAAGAGACACAGGCAGTGGGCGTTGACAACAAAGTATTTTCCGAACACAAAGGGCAGTTGCAAATATTAACTTATGGGAGTTGTAACAACATGAACAAGATCTGCATAAGCTCATGCCAGACAAAATCTTACCACGGAATAGGGGGGTAATCAAGAAGTCACACCACTAGCTGAAGAGCTTTTGGCAAATGAAGGGTTCTTGGAGGCAGCGAGTCTTTTTGTTTAAATGTTGCCCTGGGCAAGCTGACCAAGCTCCAGCAGATGCCTAAACACACAAGAGTATATGGGCAACAAACTAGACTTCATGGGTTAAAAAAAAAGGAAGATAATATTGGATGAGTAGGGAAAAGTGGTGGATCTGAGAAGACCTGGGTGTGTGTATGAATATGATCAAAATGAAACTCTCAAAGAATTAATAAAACTGATATAAAATGTCTGCCTTTTTCAATTATTGATGTCTTCCCTACAGTTTTATTGTGATGGACATATGGTGTCCTTATGTTCTATTCTGAATAATTGGAGTTTTCCACATTTTTTTTTTTAGTGTTCTTTGGTTATAGAATATTACATATGCAAACATTTCCATTGCCTTACTTGGTGTTTACACACATGTTGGGCTTCCCTACCGTGGACCATAATCATCTGAGTTATCCTCTGTCGTGCCCACCTCGCCAGCAAGGAAGACACCACAACAGGATTCTTCTGGAGCACGCTTTATTGG
Organism: Pachyuromys duprasi; assembly: GCA_028658305.1. Lineage (NCBI taxonomy): Eukaryota > Metazoa > Chordata > Mammalia > Rodentia > Muridae > Pachyuromys > Pachyuromys duprasi. Next base: position 37,835,775 of record CM053749.1, read on the forward strand.
GAATACTTCATGCTATTCAGCTGCTTAGCTAGCAGTAAAAGGCCAAAGACCCTGAGCTACGGACTGATGCTGCTTAAATAGGACTTAAGACGGCGTGTACTTCCATGATTGGTCCTTATCTCAAATCCTCATTAGCATAGCCCCTGGCGGGCTATGCACATGCGCACACGAGTTGTTTACCACTGCCCATGTCCACAAAGAACGCGGAAACCAGCACTATCTTGTAATGGCGAATGCCGGCTCCTGACAATCCTTTATCCTTTCTGACCCACAATTGCATCAGTTCAGTAGAACTGGCCATTCTTCATTTCTTCTCAGCTCAATGCATTTATCATTGAGTTAGGGAGTCCCATTGGACATTTTTAATTCCAGTTTTTTAAGCAAAACTATGTCCTTTTTCACTTTTCAACAAGTTAATCAAAGATATTTTAAAATATATGTCTGATAATCTAACATTCAATTTGTTTGGCTTTATTTTATTGTTTACTTTTTTTTTACTTGGCCTTCTTTTATGTGTTTGTGCTGGTTCTAAAATTTTATATCTGATTGTGTGTGTATATAATCACAGAAGCTATGGAGACCATTATTCCTAAGAGGATTAATTACAACTTCTGCCAGATAGTTAGAATAATGGGAGATCAATTTTGTACACAGATGGTGACAATTAAATTTTGGTTTTGCCCTTTATAAGGCCTCACATATTTATAGTTGGTATAAGCTTAAGATGTAGTCCTTCAGGATCTTAAATATAGTTTCTGAAGAATTTAATAGGATCCTGTACACCGTCTAGGAACTGGCATACACTGCTGGAGAAAGGAAGGACAGAATGCCAAGCAGGGCTATTTTTGTCTCCTTGGAAATTTTGAATTTAAATTTTCTTTCTGTGGTGCCTTGGACTGTTTTGGCCACTCAGCATTGTGAGACTGTGGGAAGCTCTCTTTTGCTCCTCAGATTTTAAGTAATTTTACTTAACAAAAGGAAATTTGTTCTCAACAAAGGAGGTTAGCAAGTCAGAGCTGTCTCAGTGCTTTTCCTATTTCCATGGACCTTGACCCTGAAAATCTTGGAGACTTCGCTATCTCAGAGATGACTTAGAACAGAAAATCTGGGCACAGGGGTCTTTTCTGAAAATGATACTCCAACCAAGGACCATGCATGGAAATAACTTAGAACCCCTGCACAGATGTAGCCCATGGCAGCTCAGTATCCAAGTGGGTTCCCTAGTAAGGGGAACAGGGACTGTCTCTGACATGAACTCAGTGGCTGGCTCTTTGATCACCTTCCCCTCAGAGGGGAGCAACCTTCCCCCGACCACAGAGGAAGACAATGCAGCCAATCCTTATGAGCCCTGATAAACCAGGATCAGATGAACGGGGAGGAGGACCTCCCTTATCAGTGGACTTGGGGAGGAGTATGAGAGGAGCCGAGGGAATAGGCTACAGGTGGGGTTCAAAATGAATAAACTGTAATTAAAAAAATATAAAAAAAATAATGAGAGGGAGAAAGAACAACAGAATGCCGTGAGTAAAAATGTTAGTGTGTGTGTATGTGTGTGTGTGTATGTATGTGTGTTCATGTCTCAAGGGTAGACTCAAACAATAACTTTTTAAAAAAGATTTATTTATTTATTATTTATACAGCATTCTGTCTGCATATAGGCCTACCAGAAGAGGAGGACAGCAGATCTCACTATGGATGGTTATGAGCCACCATGTATTGCTGGGAATTGAACTCAGGATCTTTGGAAGAATAACCAGTGCTCTTAACCTCTGAGCCATCCCTCCAGACCTAAACAACAACTTTTAAGAGTCAAATCTCACCTTGTTGAGCCAGGGTCTCTCTTGCTATGTCGTTTCTGTGTGTACTCCAGGATAGTTAGCTGGAGAACTTCTAGGCAATTCTGTTTCTGCCTTCCATCTTACCATAGAAGTGCTGGGATCACAAATGCCACCTAATCAGTTTTTATATGTGAGTTCTGGGGGTCAAACTTAAGGTCATTAAGCTTATGGGGCAAGAGTTTTTAACCATGAAGACAACTTTCTGGCCCTCCAGCTTATAATCTGGTCATTTGTGTTGAGTAGGTGAGTCTGCTACTAGAAAGTTCAATGGATAGGGAGAATCCTTCTTTGAAATGGATTTTAAGTTAAAACTTTTCTTGCCTCAGTTGTCCTGACACTTCCACTGGCCATGTATGAGCATCAGAGTCCTTTCCCCATCCTGTGTCAACTCCCTACCATCATCAGAATGGCAGTAAGGAATAAGAAGCATGTCACGTCTTGACAGTGTAATATGGTAATTTCATTCTCTTGGTATCTTCTAGGCATTTAAAAGTGATTTTCTACTGAGCATTTCTAGAATATTTGAGAATCCATTGAAAAACTGTGCCTGCCTCTTTGGTTTTAGCTGATGTGTTTCCTCCAATGGGTCACTCTCCTCATACCCTTGGTTTCCTGGTGGTCTCTTGGGTGATCTCTCTCTCTCAATCTGGAATCCTTTTTGCCTTTCCAGGAATTCATTTTGGCAAAGCCAAAAGTGGCTTTGGATTGGCGCTCTTTTTCATCCCACATTTAGTTCACAAGAGGCAATCATAATCTTTGCCTCTTCTGTCAATAAAAATGAGATTTTGTTTTGTTTTAGCATACCCTGATATGCTTGACTTAGGCTTATAATCACACACATTTGCTTTTCAAAGCCTTATGCATTTTCTTCTATCATATAGCAATAGTTTTGATGGCTCTGGATTCCAGGAACCATACATAAGCCCATTGATTGCACTTTCATATCTATGTGCCTCTGGGGAAAATCACATCCCAGATTTCTTACTGACAGGCTACATAGACAGCTCTCTTAATTTTTTTTTCTATTTCAAAAGACAAAAATAAAAACAAGAAATTAAAAACCTCTTGTAAATTGTTTTTATTGCTTTTTACACTTCCATTGTTTGTGGAGCTACCTTAGCAATATATCATAAACTTGGTAGCCAATCAACATGTTATTATCTTAGTTCTAGTGGCTAACGCCCAATAGTGGCTTTGGTAAAGCCACACATTCGTGCAGAGGAATCTTTCCCCTGTTGTTTCTGAATATTGGGTAGTTTTCTGGCAATCTTTAGCATTTATTGGTACCCTCTAATTCTCTTCTATCTCTCTGCCTTCTCATGGAGATCCTACAAGGACATCAGTTATATTGAATGTAGTAGCCTTCCTAATTATTCCTTAACTTAGTTACCTTTAATTGTTTTGGTTGTTTCATAATAAAATTAACTCTATTCTATATAAATATGTATTTTTAAAACTTTCTCCCAGTTTATTATGTTTAGACAGTATGTATTGACTGCCTTGTGGTCTATGTGGATTTAACTCTGCTGTAACATTCAGCATAGTGTTATCACACTTTGATTATTTTTTCGTCATGTTGGTAGAACATATTATTTTTACTCAGTCAATGGGGATGAGTATGTTCCTTTCTTTGCTATTGGAATAGATTAAATAATTGTCTCAATTATTTCATTTGTTCAGTTTTTTTAGAACTTGAAAATAAGTTAATTTATGCTGTCCAATTGCTGTGCACATTACCGGTCTTCATTTTCACATGATAAAACTGTTTATAATATTTACAAATATTTTTAGTTGTTATTTGAGAATTTCATACCTCACATTTTGATCATATTCATCTTGACACTCTTTTCAGATCCATTCTTACCTCTCTACCCACCCAAGTTTCTGCTCTTTCCTTCTTTCTTTTTTTTTAACCCATTAAAAAAATACTCCTGAAATACTCTTGGTTCAGAAGCCTATCCTGGGCGGGGTCAACCTACCAGTTGTCACACTCTTAAGGGAAACCAAGTGTTTCCTTTCCAGCAGCTACCAAGTATCAACAGTGAGCCAGATAGGGGTGGGACTTGGTGTCATTTTATCTATTCCATGCTGAGACTTGGAAAACTGGTTGTAATAACTGGTTAACACTATCTTGGTGTGTCTGTAAATTTCTACTCAACGTTCCTATTCCAGTTCAGATTTTTGTTGCAGAACGTGTGATAGCTGTTATTATTAGCTGTCCCTTTGATGAGGTTCTAGAATTTCTAGTTTTGTAAAACATAATGTCCTGCAAATCTCCAGAGACAGAATATGTTATATAGTCTCTCTGTCTGTCTATCTGTCTCTGTCTCTATGTCTCTCTCTCGTGTGTGTGTATTTGTGAACAAATGCATGTAAAGACTAGAGAACTACCTCAAGTACCATTTCTCAGGCACTGTACTCCTGTTTTGACAGCACATCTCTCACTGTCCTGGGACAGTAGGCTAGGCTGGCTGGCCAGTGAGTCCTAAGGATCTACCTGTCTTTACCTCCACAGCCCTGCTGGATGCCACCAACTACGGATTTATTTTTAATGGGTATTCTGGAGATCAAATTCACATTCGCATATTTGCAAGCTCAGGACTTTAGCAGATGAGGCTTCTCCCCAGTCCTGTGTGCTTCTTCCAAACTCCTGTGACTGCAGACCTGGATGGGAAAACTTAAAAAAAAACAGATCTATACTTTAAAAGCTTTAAAGGTTTATTTATATTTTATGTGTATGACTGTTTTGCTTGCATTTTTGCATGTGTACCGCATGGGTGTTTGATTGCCCAAAGAAGTCAGAAAAGGGCATTAGATCTCCTGGAACTGGAGTTACACATAGTTGTGAGCCACAATGTGTGTGCTGGAAAAGAAAACTAGGTCTTCTGCATCAAAAACAAATGTTCCTAACTACTAAGCCATTTTTCAGTCCTAGATCTACACATTTTGTTCAGACAACTTTAAAGTGTAACTCATGTAATAGGAAGCTGTACGTGTTTAAAGAATACAATTTGAGAAATTTTGATATACGCACATACTCAGAAAACCATTAGTTGAATGAAGAAATGAATGTTTTTGACATTTCTAGATGTTTTTTTTACAGCACAACAAAGAAGGCCTTGGTTGATACAGAGGACCAGAAGATGTTCAGGCTGGGAATTCCTCCTTTGTGTGACAGATGTATCAGCCTCTGATTTTTCCTACACAGCTCAGACCATGAGATGGAGCCCCAGCCAGAAAATACCAGACAGATGCAGCTAAATGTTTGGTTCTCTGCTAACATTGGAAGGCTGATTTTCTTTTTCCTTTTGCTTACTCCCTTAGTAGAGTGTGAACTTGTTTTTGGCAGCCAAAACAAACAAACTTGAAGAACACATATGTCATGCCCAGCCACAAAAGGATGGGGATGAAGGCAGAAGAAATAGCTTTGACATACTCTCTAGTTTCTGCCTGTGCAGCTCACCTGATTATCTATGAAGATAGTACTGTCAGCTACAGACTGCTTTTTCTCTCCCTTTCACCCTTTCTAGTATGAATTTGGGTGTGTACAATGTAATTGCAAAAGGAAAGCCTAAATGATGTGTTTGTATAATGGAAGATTGCAGGGGCCTGAACTCACATGCAAAGCCCGGGGTGTGAGGAACCACCCTGTCTATTGTAGACAGCATGGGTCCTGAGGGAAGTGAGTAATAGCTTACTTTGGCATGAATGTTAGCCACATCTATGTGAAATCAATGCTGATGATTCTCATTGACACTCATTGCTTTCTAAAGACAATCTATGTAGGCTGAGAGCACTCTTTCACAATTTTAATCAGAAAGATGATCATTTCTTGTCCTCTCCAATTTGGTGTTATCAAGATTAAAAGGATTTACAGCAAAATTTTAAGAAAAATCACAGTTTAGATGGCAGAAATATGAATACCTCAAGCAGGGACAAATCCTATGTTTGAAGATCTTACTTAAAGATCTTCAAAGGTGAAAAGTGTTTAAAGTAGAGATCAAGACAATTTAAAAAGGTGACTCATCATCTTGACTTATCAAGGGGACCAGGGAGCATGGCACAGGGGTTAGGAAGATCTCTGTGGAACCTCTGTTTGATGGCTTTCTGCGCCTGTCTATTCTTAATAACACCACTCTGCATTTTCATGTGCAATTTTTGAGTATATATTAGTTTTCTTTCTTTTTCAAACAAGATTTTTATTTTCTAATTATGTATATGTGTCTGAATCTGCATGTGGGTATGTGCATGTGATTGTAGCTGCCTACTGAGGCCCCTGGAGCTGGAGTTCCAGGCAGTTACTTGACCTGGTCCTGCTGCCTGAACTCTGGTCCTCTAGAAGAGCAGTAAGTACTCTTAGCTATTGGGGCATGTCTCCAGCTCCCAAATTAGCATTTCTGAGAAAATGTGTAGCTACAACCAGTGTTTATGTCTCACAGGTGTGCTTCTGCTCTGGTTTGGTAACTATATCCAATAGGTAAAGACATATTTTCCTTTTCTACTTTAGTCACTCCTTCGCTGCATATCCATATATCATCATGTAGAATCTTTTAATATTGCTTAAATAATTCTACTTATAATTTCTCCCCTAGGCTTTCAAACAAACAATTTATTTAGTTTTTTATTTAGTTGGGATGGATTTAGTTTTATTTATTTAGTGAGGGAGGGTCTTGATACATAGCATTGGGTGTCCCCGGACTGATAATCTTTACCTCCCAAATGCTGGGATTTAAAACATGGGCAACAATGTCTAGATCTGCTCAATCATAAAAGCTATCTTTGCTGGGTATAGAATTCTAGACAGTGTTTTAACGTTTTACAAAGTTCAGTGCATTGGCTTATAGTTCCCACCTGTGGTAGTTTGAATAGGAATTCCCCACTTAGACTCATGTGTTTGAGTGCTTGGGCCATTGAAGAGGCACTATCAGGAAGTGTGGCCTTGTTGAAGTAGGTGTGGCCTTGTTGGAGGAAGTGTGTCACTGTGGGGTGGGCTCTGAGATCTCAGATGCTCAAACTTGGCTTAGTGTGGCATCCTTTTCTTGCTGCCTGTGGATCTAGATGTAGAACTCTCAGCTCCTCCAGCAACATGTGTGCCTGCATATCTCCATGCCTCTCGCCATGACAATAATGGACTAGAATTCTGAAACTGTAAGTCAGCCCCAATGAAATGCTTTCCCTTATATAAGAGTTGCTGTGGTCATGGTGTCTCTTCACAGCAATAAACACCCAAGATAAGACACCATACTTTTTGCTCAGAAACAGGATACTGGTCAATATTAATATTGTACATTTTGATATAATATGTCTCTTTGTGGTATTTATTATAAGAAAATATTTTCATGGCTTTAAGCTGGAAAATGTATGCAAACATAGTTTTGTTTATGTTGTTTTGCTCTGGTAGTTTTGTATTTTGAATATATCACTTATATTTCGTTAATTTCTGAAAATTCTTGCTTGTCTCCTAATAACTTGCTTAAGAAGTTTCCACTCATCCTATACTCTGTGGAATCAGCCTAGAACTATTTATTCCATTTTAGTTTGGGATTTGGAAATTGAGGAAAAAAGGAAAATATGATATACCCTTAATTCTTCATTTTAGCAATATTTTTATTTACTCTTTGAAAATTACATATATGTATACACTGTATCTCAATCATATCCATGCCCAATTCCTGCAATTTTCTCCAAGAACATCCCAACACATCTTCTTCTCAATTTTATGTTCTATTAATATTATTATTATTACTTCCTATTTTCTTCAATTCTGATTATGGCATTCTATGAATTTGTCTATTTCATCAATCTAAACTGTTCAAAATAGAGTTGTCTAGAATGATTCCATGAAATCCTCTTTTTAACCCTGATGGTTTGTAAGAATACCTTCCTTAGGGGAACTTAGAACTCCTCTGGGAGGGGCATGGGAGAAGAGGGAGGGAGGATAGGATTGGGAGAGGACATGAATGGAGGCTACAGCTGGGCTACAAAGTGAATAAATTGTAATAAATAGAAAATTATATTAAAAAAGAATACCTTCATTAATTTTCAATTGTAGTAATTCAACTCTCCTCTCTTTTTATCCGGAAAATTTAGATAATTATCTTTACTTTTACAATAGTGCTGTTCTGTCTTCTCTTTCTTATTATCCAGGGTTCAAATCAGACAAACACACACACACAGACACACACACAAACATGCATAAACATGTAATCCATATCTGTACTGCAACCTATATGATTCAAATTCTATTTTGAGTTTGATTTTTTCCATATTTTAGTTTACAGATAAATTTTAAAAAATATATTTATTTTACATTCCCACTATCAGTGGAGGAGTGTTCCCCTTTCTCCACATCCTCTCCAGCATGTATTATCACTTGAGTTTTTTATCTTAGCCATTCTGATGGGTGTAAGGTGAAATCTCAGGGTCATTTTGATTTGTATTTCCCTGATGTCTAAGGATGCTGAGCATTTCTTTAAGTGTTTTTCTGCTATTTGATATTCCTCTGTTGAGAATTCTCTGTTTAGCTCTGTACCCCAGTTTTTAATTGGACTTCTTGATTTGTTGCTGTTTAACTTCTTGATTTCTTTAAATATTCTGGATATTAGCCCTCTGTCAGATATAGGGTTGGTGAAGATCCTTTCCCAGTCTGTATGTAGGCAGTCATTTGTTTGAAACAGAGCACATTTTAAAATTAATATACTACTAGGAAATGGACCTATGAAGGTTCTATTCCACTGTCTGTGGCTGTATAAAAACCAATACAAGGCTTGACTGGGACAATTGATAGAACCACTTACGCTCATGTTGTACCAGAGAGTTTAGTACTTGAATATGACATCCCTCAGTGAGATTGTATGTACCAGCCAGCATCTCATGGAGTGGATGTTAGCACGATTTGGTCAGTGAATTGGGCAGTAGCGGTATTTGTTTTGAGGACAACAGTATCTAATTTTCGGAATTGTTGTAAGTTTTCAAAACCAAACACCAATCAACCAAACAAAAAAAATCAATAAAGTAACTTTAAATGCATTTACTTTTATTACATATCATTGAATATCTTCTAGTTCTTAAAATTATTGATTACTGTCACTCATATTTCCTTTTGCTCCTCTTCTTTTTCTCCTGTGTATTGCTGCCAGCTTCCTTGTTGTTCAGCAGGGAACCACATCTTTATTTACTTAATTTCTCTATCCAACACATTCTGGTCATTTGACATTGCAATTGGACTATCCTACCCAATGTTTAGATTTTTAGATCACCATGACTATCTTATACATGCTTATGTGAACCATCTACTATATTACTTGAGAAGAATTTATAGGACATTTATGGGACATTGTGATCAGTGACATGGGCTTTAAAAATTTGGTCTGGAGCAGCCTTACTAGGCCACATAGGAAGACAATACGTCCAGTCTTGATGAAACCTGATAGGCTAGGGTCAGATGGAAGGGGAGGAGGATCTCCTCTATCAGTGGACTTGGAGAGGGCCGTGGGAGGAGAAGAGGGAAGAAGGGTAGGATTGGGAGGGAATGAGAGAAAGGGCTATAGCTGGGATATAAAGTGAATAAATTGTAATTAATATAAAAAATTAAAATTAAAAAATGGTCTGACTAATGTGCTAGATTGCAAACACAATGAAATGTTAGATGTGGTTCCAGGGTCTCTTGTGTTATAATAAGGTTGAGAGAGGATATTTTTTATTTATAACCTCATCTTTATAGGGATAAAGAATGTAATTTTTTTCTTTTAACAATGTCATGTATAGAATTATCTGTGCTCACAGACACTCCCTCTTACCCTCTCTGTCTCTCTTCTAATGCTGCTGACTACCTTACTGAAAGCCAGCTTCCTTCCCGTCCTCAATTATTGTTTTGTTTTTGTGCGTATCTCATGTGAGCAGCCACAGCTGCTGTGTGTTCAGGTGCAGATGATTCCAGGAGGCAGAGTTTTACAGCATTCCTCTTGATTCTCAGATTTCAGTCTTTCTACTCCCTCCTCTGTGATGCCCTTAGGCCTTGGAGGTAGTGACATAGATGTCTCATTTAGCACTGAATACTCGTAGAATTGAAGTATTAATACTGTTAAACGGCCATCCTGTCAAAAACAGTGTGTAAATTCCGTGCACTCCCCATCAAAATTCCAATGCAATTCTTTGCAGAGGAGAGGCTTAAATCCCGACATAGCACTAACAAATTCCCCTTAAGCCTTGGAGGGAGTGATATAGCTCTTTAACCGAGGGCTGAACACTCAATGGTCACTTATTCTTAGTTATGAACCTCTTCATTGATATTCACAGTCTGCAAAAAGAAACTTCTTTGTCTAAGTCAGGGACCAAAACTTGTCGGCAGGTGAACACAAATGTTTTGCAGACAGTGTGCCTCCTATATTTCTATTTAGCGAAACATCAGTAGTTCATTTTCCCTGTCGGGTTTGTGGTATCTACAATTGCAGGCTTTTAAACAGGCTTACAATACTAGGAAAGTATTATCTCCCAAAGAGCAGGCTGCAAACCCAACTGGGAAGTGTTTGGTTGACCTGCAACTATTGCATTGGGAAGGACATCTTGTCTGACAGGTTGGGACGGTAGTATGCAGGGTCCACAGTTGAGAAAGACCATGGATAGCTTTCCTCCCCCAGTAGACAAACTAATGCTTTGTCAATTCTTTTCTGAATGAAATAAAAAGAAGCTCATTGAATATAATCAATACCATTATGTTTTTATGTATTAATTTATGAGATTTGAGACCATTTATTGGAATTCCTTTGAATAGAGGACCCATAAACCTCCTGATATAGATAAGAATCTCAGTGTTAGTCTAACAAGCAGAGTAATTTTCAGGGTCAAGGAGTGCTAATGCTTTTGAATGGAAAACAACCTCATGGACTATGAATGCCTGTTTTCTTTATAAGAAAGCACTTTAGCAATTTACTAGAAAATGCTGACATTGTGATGGAAACACATGGTTAGTTAATGATATGTTTAGACTGGATTAATTTAATGGAAGATAATTGTTAAAGCACCAGCCAATGAAGTTGAGGGACTGAGTTGGGATGTGCAGCTTCCTGTTATCCAGAAAAGCAGTTGTGAGTGTTATGTTAGCAGTTAAGGAATGCCTTTTCCTCTATGAACTGGACTTTTGATGGGTATTGCTTTGAATCTGTAGACTGTTTTTGGAGGGATGGATGTTTTCATAATAGCAACACTACTAATCTTTGAGCACGGGCAGTCTTTCCATCTTATGGTATCTTCTCAATGTTTTTACTGTACAAGTTTTTTTACTTGGTTAGATTTATTACAGGATTTTTTTTGAGGCTATTGTGAATGGAAGTTCTTGCTTGTTTCATTTTTGGTGTGCTTGTCATTAGTATATAGGAAGACTATTGATTTTTGTATGTTAATTTTATATCTTGCTACTTTTTGTTTTTTTAATTTTTATTTATTATTTATTACAATTTATTCACTTTGTATCCTTCCTGTGGCCCCCTCCTTCCTCTCCTCCCAATCCTTGCCTCCCTCTTCTCCTCTGGTCCACTGATAGGGGAGGTCCTCCTCCCCTTCTCTCTGACCCTAGCCTATCAGGTCTTATAGGACTGGCTGCATTGTCTTCCTCTGTGGCCCTGCAAGGCTGCACCCTGCAGGGGGAAGTGATCAGAGAACCTGCCTCTGAGTTCATGTCAGAGAAAGTCCCTGTTCCCCTTACTAGGGAACCCACTTGGAAACTGAGTCTATGGACTACATCTGAGCAAGGGTTTTAGGTCCTCTCCATGTATGATCCTTGGTATGAGTATCAGTCTTGGCAGGGCCCTTGGGCCCAGTTTTTTTATTTTTATTTTTGGCCCTGTTGGTCTCCTTTTGGAGCTCCTGTCCCCTCCAAATCTTTCTATCTCTCTCTTATTTCATAAAATTCCATGTACTCTTCCCAAAGTTTGGCTATCTTAGTCTCTGCTTCGATACCTCAATCAGTAGAGTCTTTCAGAGGCCCTCTGTGGTAAGCTCCTGTCCAAAACTAAAGTCCAAGTGGATCAAAGATCTAAACATAACACAAGACACACTAAACCTGTTAGAAGAAAAAGTGGGGAAGATCCTCAAACTCATTAGCACAGGAAACAATTTCCTTAACAGAACACCAACAGCACAGGCCCTAAGATCAACAATCAATAAATGGGACCTTCTGAAACTGAGAAACAAAGGGCACTGCCATCAGAACAAAAGGACAGCCTACACATTGGGGAAGGATCTTCACCAACCCTGTATCTTGCCACTTTGATGAAAATGTTTATAGGTGTAGGAGGTTTCTGGTGAAGTCATTAGGGTCTTTTCCGTATAGAATCACATCATCTGCAAATAAGGAAACAATCCTCTTAGCTCAGCAAAAAGGACTAAGATGGAACAAAAACAAAACTACAAAATGCTGGTATGGATGTAGGGAAAGAGGAACTTTTATTTACTGTTGGCAGGAATGCAAACTGGTACAGGCATTAGGGAAACAGCGAGGAGGCTCTTCAAAACTATTGCATTTATAGGCCTATCTTGACTGGTAAGATGTAGTATACTGGATCCACAGAAATAAATCTATCATATGATTTGGCTATAATGCTTTTGGCCATATTCTCCATGGACCCTGTAGGGAATCTTGGATTCAGCGCAAGATACTCCAAGATCAAGTTCTCAATACAAAGCAGATTTATTTGCTCCAGAGGGACAAAGGGCAGGCATAAAGGACAAAGACAGAAGACAGAGGACAAGTGGGAAAGGGAAGAAAAGCGGTAAGGGAAAGAGGGAAGGTATATTTGTCTCTGATGGGAGGAAGGTGGGCAAAGGACTGCCTCTGGACAGAGAGGAGACAGACGTGGACCATAGAAAAGCAGCAGTTTATAAAGTAAAAGGAGAAAACCCCAAGTAAGAATGAGGTCCTCAATTTTAATTGGGCATGTTAGGTGAGCCAAAGGGGGATTTTGATTGCTGGGCTTCAATACTTAGATAGCTGGACTTTGGCAGTCAGCATCAGGAGGAGGAAGTGGCTAAATAAGGGAATAGACCTTGGTCAGACTATATTCTATGACTGAGATACGTGCTTATCCACATTGATTCTTTCCTTATTCACAATACCCAGGAAATGGAAACAGCTTGGATATCTATTAATTAATAACAAAAGTAGTATGTATGCATAAAGAAATATTTTCAAGTGCAAAGAAAAATGAAATTACATAGTTCATAGTTAGTGGGTAAAACTGGAAATAATCATTAAAAGTAAAGAAAATCATACCCAGAAAGATAAACTGTACATAATAAATGACTGATGTAAGCGGTCCTGCGCCATGGTAGGGAGTACCACTTCCGGGAAGATGGGCCTGGGGCATAGAAGTTTAGCTGAGCAAGCCAGAATGAGTAAATCTGTTGTCAGGGTTTCTTTCGAAGCAGGTTTCGATTCCTGCTTCCTGGTTTCCGCCTTGCGCTCCTGCCCTCGCTTCTCTCAGTGATGAACTGTAATTCATAAGCCCAATACACACTGACGTCTCACTTTGCTTTTGGTCATGTGTTTATCACAGCAGCAGGACATACCTGAAACACATACATAACAGGGCTCTAGGGATGCTGACATTGGGAGAGGTCAGGGAGTCCGCCCTTCCATAGGTCACATTGATTGCAGAAGTGTCAGCTGCTATTATTTTCTAGAAAGTGGTGCTCGACAATCCATGATGAGGAGCACTGTTTTTGCTATAATTCATCTGGGAATCTTTTCTTCAGAAATGACTCTGCTTATAGAAAAACGCTGTCAGACAAGAACTTTTTTACAGATATAGAGTGGTAAATATGCGGAAAATTTCTACGATTGTCCAACAAAAATTACATAGTCAAATAAGATAAACAAATTATGTGATGGTTACAAACTGCATTTTCATGGAGGGATCAAGAGCATGAAATAGTTCTTATGGGATGATGTTGAGTGAAAAGCAGGGACACAAAGTTCACATCGGGTATGATATCAGTTTGCTAAAGTTTGTGCATGTGTGTGCATACATGTGTGGGGAAAACCTGTTTGAATATGTTAGAGTAACATTAGTAACTTTTCTGGATATTTGGGAAACATAATTGTTGTTGCTAATACTGGAGAAATGTGTTTCTTGAGCTGGCCTCGAGCTCACTGTCTTCATCTGAATGTGCTGTGATGGCCAGCATGTGCCTTCAAGTCTGACAGACTTTATAATTTTTTATAATTTCTACATAAAGTGCTTTTTGTTTTTTGCTTTTAAAAAACATTAGAAAACACAACCTTACTTAAAAATGAACATTCCATACTTTCTTGAGTGACAAAATAGAATTTTTAATGCCTCATGATGAACTATGTAGGACTGACTAACATTGATGGGTATTTCTGACTCAGTGCACTCTTCACAAGTTTTAGCAAGTTGGGTTCATGACAACCTTTATTTTCTCCCACGTGTCTGTCTCCTCACCTATGGCAGGCATAGCAGAACAATGATTTCTTCAAATAGACAGAATCGAGCAACAACAACTAAAAAGTAGACATTCCTCAGGGGATGTTGACACCTTTTATGGTTTTGGCAAGACAGTGGTTGTTAGCAAATAAAGAAGCTGGCCCAAATTAGTAAGCATTCATTGTCCTAGTAAAGGCAACTATCTCCACAAAAGGAAGACAGTTTGACCAGGAAAAGAAAACCAGGGACATTCTCTTTTGCCCTGCCACTGCTTTCATGTACTTATTCCTTGGTCACTGTTCTATCTCTTGAAGAAGTGTTGTACACCTAGTCTTTCTCCAGGTCTCTGCAGCCTTTCTACAGAAGCAGAGTGAGTGTTGTTATTCTCATTCCTTGAAAGGGTCCCTGTCCTTGGAGAACCCTCAGGGAGACATTCAAATGACCTTACCTCTGTTTTCTGTCTATTGCTTCTGTGAAATTATGGACCACTCCCATATCCCTCAAAAGAGTCACTTCCTGTGCTCCAGGGTCTCTGTGTCACCACTGGTACCTATGAGATCTTTGGAAGATTACATTGGCTCTGCGAACTGCTGTTCTTGTAGTCTTGGGGAAAAAGTAAAGGCAGAATTATACTGTTGTTTTGCATCACATATAACACAAAGTCTGTTAGCTTACTAATTTCTTTCACAAACAGCGCATATCCTGTTCTCTTTAGGTAGTTAGGAACTGGACATATTTAGAAGAAATGATGATAGTGATGGATACAAAATATGAGTGCCTTAATTAATTCATTTGCATAATATTATGAGGAAACTACTGTAATTGTTATTATTTTTTATATTTTGCCAATGAGGAAATTTAGGCACCGGGCTTAAATAATAGCCTCAGGTCATGGAAATAGTAAAAGGCAGAATTAAGATTCAAATCTAGGAATCCATGCTCTTAACTCTACTGTAACAGTATCCACGCCCTTGAAAGTGAATCCTGCTGTGAGGAGGAGTGAGACAACCTAAAAAAATTAAGACACAATGACAACACTATGACTGTCACCATAAAATAAAGGAAAATAAAGGAAGGACACCTAAGCCATCCCTATCCGGCAGCTACGTAGTATTCCACCTGAGGTTGACTCTGCAAATCCAAGATATAGAAAAGGCAGAGATGACATGCATGGGAAAATATGTACAGGCAAGTACACCATGTGTGTTGAATCACACTTTTATTTTTCTGTAAATGGTGCTTTATCCAGAATTGTAGCTTACGAGACAAGGGAGTTGGTGGCCAAATCACTTAGAATATGGAAGTCTTTGTGCTTAAGTGTGAATGTGTTTTGTCCACAAAGGTTTATGGGTTGGAAGCTTGGTTCTCTGTGTGGGGATGTTAAGAGAGAGGCTCTAGAGGGGACCCGGATGTCACTAGGGCAGGCTTTTGGAGATTAGGTAACTTGTGGAACCCCAAGTTAGTTTGCATGAGTACACATTGTTATAAAAGCCTGTTTAGGCAGCATGTGGTTGAGACTTCATGGGTATAGCTTCTCTGCCATGTCTAGGAGACACCATCTGATGAATGAATATGAAATAATATGAATGACACATTAATGTGGAAGTGGCGAAGTTCATAAGCCTCAACTCTAGATAAAAACTACAGGCAACTAAGCAGGAAAAGTGGTCTCACACAGGAAGAGCACAGTACCAACCAAATGACCAGCCTTGAAAACATACATACGAGTAAAATTGTATGGACTGCGAAGGTTGTATGTTTAGAACACACACACACACCACTACCACCACTAATGACAACAACAAGAAAAGAAGGCCATGAATTTGAAAAAAAAAAAAAAAGCAAGGAAGGTTACTTGGGAGATGTTGGAGGGAGAAAAGACAATGGGTGAAATGACATATTTATAATTTCAAGCGTAATAAAAGAGGAAGCCTGGCCTCAAATCACCTTCTCTCCCTGGCTTCCTGTCTGGCATTGTGATCTCTTTCTCTTGTTTGCACTTTTGTCATGATGCCATTCACCAGAGGATGAAACATTAGTGATAACTTATCTTGGCATTCATTCTTCAAAGCTACAGACCAAAGAAATTTCCAGTCTTCGAAAGTACTCAGCTTCAGATTTTCAGGTTAGTGAGTGACCAGGGATTAAAAACTTGGGGAGCACAGGTTTGTGGAGAATGGTAAATGGTACATCTTAGGAAGTGAGAAGAGGAGCCAGGGGATACATTCCCCGGGAAATGACACGTGAGAGATGGAGCTGCTAATGAGCCAGGAAGAATTGCCAGAGAACGTTTCGTACAATTTTATGTCCCTTCAAGTTCATAGAGGGCTTACCAGTCTCTTTCTGCTTAAGTTTCAATTGCATGATCTCCTGGGAAAGTGTCAGGGAAGCAAAGTTGGAAATGACTAGGTTGACTTTCTTTCTTCCTCTTGTTTTCTGAGTGGCACAGAAAGGCCACTCAAGGGAAAAAAAAAACAAAAGTCTCTGCAATGCGGTGTACATGAATTCTGCTTGGCTGATCAGATGAAAATATGAAAATAAGCAAAGCCGTTCTCTGAATTGAGTGTGACATTTGAGACAAGGACCTGGCTGTGTTTTATATTTGATTCCATGTTCCCAAAACATCTTTCTTGTGGTCACTTTAAATTTAGATTTTATATTATAGAATGACATGACAACAATTATACCTAATTCCACCCAAGAAAAATAAAAAATATATAGCTGTGAAAAGGCCAAGAAATGGATGGTTCTAGCAATAGTATTCTCCAAGGCCTCAAACTGGAATGAATTCAAAAGACTATCTGCTAGTAGACACGGATAAACTTAAAAAAATTGTCATCAATAAGTGACAATGAAGTATTTGATATCTGTGTGGCATGGATAGACTTTAAAAACTATGTTTATCCAGCCAAGAAAGACTGCATATTTTATGAGTAGACTTATATTAACTTTCTGTCAAACAAAAATTTATAAACACAAATTTCAAGCAGTGGGCCCTTAGGGTAGGGAGGGAAGTAGGAACTTAATGGAAGAGGGTATATAGGAAGCTATGGGAAATGATGACAATATTCTAAGGGTCTACATATTTACTAAAGATGGATGATGAAATGAATTTTATGATGTATATTTATGTATCATATGCCAATGAAAATTACAGCAACAGCATCTTTTCCTGCTGACTTGAATATCTAATGCTGCCTCAAGTTCTTCTACTTTAGTATCTTCTCCCGTTTCTAGTTTCTCTTTTTTCTTTTGCACATGGCAATCTTTTTTTTCCTGTAGTTAACTTGAGAAGAGGCAGAAAGGGCCAGAGAGAAAGCAAAAAGTAGTTCCCTCCCCAAACAATTAGATCTCTGGGGTTTAGTAACCATAACCTCTCTAGCTATTTTTCCTAAGGAGTAAACAGATTCATTTCCACTTGAAGCAGAAAGTATTAGTTGGCAAGGGGGGAGGGGCAACAAAAACTAATGTTTCCTCTTAAGTTTTTTACTTCCTTTTTTTGTGAAAATGTCAATGTAGCT
The DNA here is from genome assembly GCA_028658305.1 of Pachyuromys duprasi. Classification (NCBI taxonomy): domain Eukaryota; kingdom Metazoa; phylum Chordata; class Mammalia; order Rodentia; family Muridae; genus Pachyuromys; species Pachyuromys duprasi. Next base: position 37,853,577 of record CM053749.1, read on the forward strand.
TCTGTCTTAGCAAGCTTTAAATATTCATTGTAGCTTTAAATGTGTTATACTTTGATTTTTTTAAATGAAAAAAACTAAATGTCTCTCATCCTCAAAATGCAGCATAATTCTACTGAATTTTGTAGAACATTCAAGGGAAGGTCCTTTAGAACACTGGATTGTCCAAATGCTCATCACAAGTCTCGTTGCTTATTAATGGTAGAGCTCATAGCAGAGGCCAGCCATTGATTTCAGATTTCTCAACTGTTTATGATAATCATCACAGCTTTCTTCCAAGTTCCTGTGTTCTCTCTCTTCAGGGCTGACTTGTTTTATCAGTTCCAATTAACAATGTCCCTTTGCTAGTCAACAGACATTTCCCTCCCCACAGGTCAAAAAAATTATTCATAATCAGAGTTCTACTTTGCTAGTTTGGATTCCTTATGCATATAATTTGGATTTTCTAATATTTAAATTGTCTATAACATAAATCTTAAAAATAGCATTCTTTTATTTGGTTTTCAGTAGATCCATTAGAAAATAAATGTATTTCTCATAGTTCTTTTGGCAGAAAAATTTGAAATAAGGGTACCAGAACAGAAAGGTTCGGGTTCAGACCCTCTTCTCAGTTACAGGCTACTGTGTGTGTGTGTGTGTGTGTGTGTGTTTGCATCACATAATTAAAACTGAGTGCAAGACATCTCTCATCACCAAATGAAGCTTAAATACTGGGAATGGATCTAATTGAGTTGATGGCCATAAGGATCCCAAAGAAAGCCCCACACAACCCAGGCTGATACCAAGACTAGTAGTTGTTCTCCCCAAACTAAAGGCAAGGCCCTATAGCTGGTGTGGCCAACTGGCCATTTGTTGTTGTTACAGGAAGGAACTCTGCAGGCTACTCAAGGAGATATGTAAATACCAACCCAGCTACGAATCCTTAGATCTACAGTGGTGACCTGCCTGCAAGATATGCTAGTGTAACAGTGGCACAAAGATATGGAAGTAACCAACCTATATCTTATATGAGTTAAGGTCCACTGGTGAGATGAGACCTATACATGACATTGCTTCCCAGGGACTTAGGGTAAAACCAAATACTACTATTCTACAAAAGGATCCCAGTAATAAAATGACTCACAGTGTCATTCTGCTACACTCATAGGTCAGTGTCTTGCTCAGCCATTATCGAAGAAACTTCCTATAGACATTATGCAGACAGACAGATAGACAGGGAGAGAGAGAGAGAGAGAGAGAGAGAGAGAGAGAGAGAGAGAGAGAGAGAGAGAGAGAGAGAGAGAGCTTGAGACACTCAGCCCTAAATAAGATGTCTACATCAAATTCTCTACCTGAGGACTCAGGAAAACCTGCAGAAGAGAAAGCAGAAAAGGTGTTTTGCACAAATATGTCTTCTGGTTTTGTATTTTCAGTGATAGTTCTGAGTCTGATAATGAGTGTGTCTATATCTGCTTCTTGTATCTTTTCTTGTGCTTTTTTTCTTCCTTTTGCTTGTTCTGTCCTATTTCATTTTGTTTATGTTTAATCTTTTTTTTGTTTCATCATTATCCATTAGATGCCTGTTTGTTTTCTAATGAGAGATAGAAAGGGTGTGAATCGAGATGGAGGAGAGATGGAGAGGAACTGGGAGGAGTAGACGGAGGGAAAATCATAATCAGAATGTATGGTATGAAAAATATATTTTTGATAAAAAATATACTGAAATGTTTCATTGGGGCCTCTTTTGTAAAAGACATTAATTCTGTTGATGATGGTTCCACTCCAATGACTATATCATCTTCATAGGGTCCTACTTCTTATTACCATCATATTGAGGGTTAAGATTTCAACAGAAATATTACAGATGGGAAGGTATTCTGCCTATCACAGATGCCATCATAAAAGTAATTCTGTGTTGTTTTGGGTAGAGCTTCCACATAGTTTTCTCCTGTTCCTAGCTTCTCAGCCATCCTAAAAAATAGTAAATTCCTTAAAAGTGTTTTTTTTTTTTCAAATAAGTTTCTATTGCTTAGAGTTATTAAGTCTCACTGGTAGAACCATAAACCATTCAAGAATTAATTATGCTTTTAAATTTGTGTTCCTGCTTGTGTGATCTCATGGATTGTGCGTGGCATGGTTCATGTGTGCAGGTCTGAGGACATAGTCCCAGAGTCTGCTCTCTCTTTCTGTTCTGTGGGTCAGGAGGATTGACCTCGGGACATCAGGCTTGGTCACAGCATCTTTACCTGCTGAGCTATCTGACTGTCCCCAGAACCACTTTTTAAAAACAAGGAACATTTATACAGACTATGGAAGTACGAAACCAATTGGTGTTTTTAAAGGTGAGAACACCCAAGGACAGGAGGCTCACTCGAAATGTTCTCACAGACTTGCAGCCAGCAGAGTTTTTTGTTTTGTTTTATTTTGGTTTTTCATTTATTTGTTTGTGTTTTAAACACAATGTTTGGGGTCTATCGTCTAACTCAGGGTTTCACATGCTTGACAAGTGATCTATTACTGAGCTACCCCTCAAGCTCTGAGCTGCTGTGAGCTTTATGATGATTTTAGAGGAAGAATCAGGGCATATCTCCAAATAATGAATGCTGTCTAGGTCCATTGGCTGTTACACTTTATCTGTGACAAAAGTTTGAGACAATGTTTACATTACATTAGAGGTAGAAAAAGATGAATTTTCCTTGTTTTTTGAGCTTTTGCAGAGAAAGCTTGCTAGCCTGTTATACAAAATTCACTATGGTATAGTGCAGGCTTCATGGGGAGACCTTTTCTTTGTGTTGAAGGGTGGGAGAGGTGAGGCACCGCTGAGCACTAGTAGTTTGCCTTCCCAACTGGGTCATACAAAGAAAACAGGAGTTCTCATGCTCTTAAAGATAGAAAGGCCCAGACTCCAGTATTTAATGAGACCATGCAAGTGCCAGGCCAGTCTCAGTCTTTGGAAAAAGAATATGGCCTATGCCTTCCACACAATAGCTCACTCTACAGTTATAGTGTGAATGGTCACACTCTTCGCCGCAGAGAAGTAGGATCCCTTTTTGCCAAATTGTCCAAAAGATTTCACCCGCATTCATGACAGGTGTTTTCATTTCGCTTACAAACTTCTTTGAAAAGCCTTTGGCATGCACAAGTTGTTGGCACAAGAGCTTAATCTAAGGGAAGCGCCAAGTAGCAGAGAGCCTTTTCTGTGGCTAATAAAATTCTTCTACCTCTTTCATTACAAATCTCCCTCTGCTTCCAGGAATTTCTTATTTTGAGAGGTCTAAAATGGCTCATGCTAACATCTGCCCGGTGAAAACAATTCTGTTCTTGCGAAGACTGTAGTGTAAAATGCCACATACGCTTACTCCCTGTTTTCACGTTGGTCCATATCTCTTTGTTGATCCGTTGTCATGCCTGGCCTTCGCCAGACCAAAGACATTTCTGTGAAGTGCAGACAGTAACACAGCAGTCCGGTTAAGTTCATTTTATAGTGTTCCACACATGTGTCTTGCTTAGCTGACTGCAACCCCTTTCCTGGTCAGTGGCTTGCTTCCTTTCCAGCTTCCTTCCTTTCTGTTTTCTCTGCACCATTGCCACTCTTTAGTGTAATGATGTTTCCACTTTCCATTACGATTTTTGCAGTTCCACTAAAGAAAGGTACAAATGCAAGACCAGATGCTTCAGTGGAATGTGGCTGGGAGCAGCACAATCCTTTTGTGTTCACGTATATCCAGGGACAGTTTAAGTCTCAGTTGGAAAGTGTCTCTGGCTGGAGGAGAATTTCTGAGGGCCAATCCGTGCCCCAAGACAGACTCTCGTGTACTGACTTTCATGTGGATTCTTTGCCAACGGGAATTTTGTAATCTCTCTAGTGTTGAATAGTGCCTTCTGTTTAAGCATACACATAGATGATACAAGTTAGACAAGATAGCAAGTCCTTTTTTCTCTTCTTTTCAGAAATGGCTTACTTCTTAATTAGGGTCCAGGGCATGTTGCGGAGGCTGTTGTATTTCTAACTCATCAACTCTACTCTCTCTTAGCTGGCTCTTAAAACCAACAAGGTCTGCTAACTGGGCATCTCACAGAGGTTACTATGGTGCTATATACATATTGAGAGTTGGTCTGTAACAGTTGGCTTCAGTAAGGGTTCCTAAAGCCTAGACAAAATTTTGGATAAATTCTAAAGGTGAAAAATGTTCCCTCCCCAAATCAGTTTGTGTATGTATATGTATGTATGTATGTATGTATAGATAGATAGATAGATAGATATGTATATATGTATAGGTTTAGGGAAAGGAGAAAAACTATCCAATATTCCCTGTTTAGTAGCTGTTGACATGCTTTGATTATGGAATCAAATTGTGAATACAGTTGGTTGGCTTGTAACACTTGTGATTGATGTGCTTAAAAGCTACTGATGGCTGGGCCAAATCAAGGGAAATTCTGTTGATTTTAAATTTCTCTATCTGAGCCTTCTCTCACCTTCCTTTGCACTCTGAAATGCTGTTTCTCACAACTGAGATTTGTTCAGCACTCTTACATGTCATGCTTTTCTCCCCTTAAAGGCCCTCCCTCAAGAAAAAGTGAAACATGCATTCACAATAGTCAAACAAATAAAGACTGGCCACATCAAAGGTAGTGGAATAAAATTCACTGTGGGAGGTATAGTTTGGGGCATTTCATTCTCCGCTGTGGAAATTATAGCACAGAGGAACTTGGATCATAGTTTTGGAGCTGAAACTAACTAATATATTTTGAAAAGTTTTTGAGTGATGTTTTTTTTACTGGCAAAGCTGTCCTGAAAAGTAGACAAGGCATAAGATTATCCCACACTGGTTCAACCATGTATCTTGTCTTCATAAATCCTGTATTCATTGTATTAAATTTGAGTGTAAATGTAACATAATCAGACTTTCTCATTTTAAGTCAGCTTTTAGTTAATAGTAGGTCTAGTCTATAAATATCAAGTAGGGAATTTGGTGAAACAAATTACATCATTGATGGGCAAACTAACACGTTATTAAAAGTTCTTAGAAGTCACTCGTATTTCAGCAATGCTTATAGTACAGGCTTTGTGTAAATGGGTTTTAGGATATAATTACTGAATTTATTTGAAAATCATATCCAACAAATATAAAATCCCATCAGTTCTCCATAATTGTTTAATGGGATTGCCTCCTGACATAGACGTACATGAAAAGGAAGAGGATGAAGTCATTATTCACTTTCGCCTGGAACAAAGTGCAGCTTTTCTCAAGTATTTAAATAAGTTACCGCTTACAAGACCTATTTTAGAAGAAATATGAAAAAATAAACCCATTTCAAATGAAGACTTTAAAATATTCTTTGAGGTAAGAATTTTTGATCTTAGCTTAACTAGTTTTTGTGTCATATTCTCAATCCATTCTCAGTTTTGTATGCTTGTGATATACTTGTATGCTTGTGGGGTATGCAACTATAGATGTGTAAACACAGGCCAGAGGAAGACAAAAGAAATGTCTTCCACTATTACTCTCCACCTTAACTTTTGAAGCAAGGTCTGTCACTGAACTTGATGGGTTATGAATCATTCTCTCCCTGAACCATTTGAATTATGCTGGCCTGGCCAACAAATTCACCGGTTTCACCTGCCTGTGTCCTAATGCTGGGATTATAGGGACATCAAGTCATGCCTGGCTGCTCACTTTCAGCTAGGTAGCACCTGTTTCTGTGTGTATGTGTGGGCGTGTGTGTGAATATGGAGGACAGACACAATCTTGGGTGTTATTCCTTAGGTTCTACCTTTTTTAAATTTTGAGACAGGACCTTTCATGTACTTGGAATTAGTTAAATATACCAGGCAAGATCTAGATATGATGAACAAATGCTCACGGTGGATTCTTCATGAAGGCCATGTGCGTGCAGCTGAGACTTTGTATTCATAGGTTCAAAAGGAAGACTGTCACGTATTCAACCTGCTGTGAACTCACCAGCTACAACACACCAGAAGTAGAAAAGCGTCAACTGTCTAGTGACCCTTTAAGGAAAGCCGAGACGATGGTCACTGCTATTTTTAGAACGCATTTGCTCTTCTCTGGCTGTCTAGTGCTTCTCTCTATTGCAGTACAACTTGCATCTGTGGGAAATAACCACCATATGTAACCTTGATGAGAAGTGGTTTCCAGAGTTTCCTTCAACTGTAGCAGACACTTCAGAATCCTTCACTTGCCCAGATGCATCCAGTGTGGCCATGTGACCCATGTCAGCCACCTGGATTCTGATCCCAGGATGGAGAAGATGTGTTGAGAAGTGGGAATTACGAGAGCTCAGATTTTCTCAGAATATCACTTTACTTCCCAAAGCTGCTAAAAATCCACCGACGAATCGTCACCACATTAGAAAACTGGGTGGGAATTAGCATTAGCGTGATTAAATTATTATTATTTTTTGAAATGGGGGTTGTATGCTGATGTCACTGGCACAAGTGGGAGAGCTGAGTGATTCTCACAATCCCTCTATATATTTTCTCTGTTCACAGAAGGATGACCTATCTGAAAAACAAAACAATTCAAGGTGGAAACAAAAACTTAAGTCACTGACTATCTTGCCCAAAGTGACTGTGGCATAAGGAACAATGGGCCCACCATCCTTTCCTCTGGGTCTGCCCTCTGCTATTTACATCCTTCCAGCCATCATTTCCTCATCCATTTCCTCTGAACATTCCTTCCCTTTCTTTCCTCCTTTCCTTCTGTCCCCATGAAAGAGTAAAGGTTTGTCTAGGTTAACCAAGGCTGTTCTACAACAACCCAAGATGTAAACTCGGAGGTACTGATGTCGGATTCAGGGTGTGTCCCCATTTCCTGAGAATGATGTGAAAGACTGCTGTGAAGATGGTCGCTGGTCTCTTGTGTGAAGCGAAGAGAGAGTGAAGACAATATTCACTGACCTGGCAGGATGCCGGGGACTTTCCAGAGAGGGCTGTACTAGGTCCTGTGAGTCACTGGGTCTCTGACTTTGGAGGTAAGGAAATCAACATGGAGGCGCATTTTTGGGAACTCTTTTATCTGTAAATTGATCTGTACCAAGGCTTAAAAAACAGTAGCATAGGCCTTGGGCTGTGGAGGGACAAGCCTGCTCTTAGCCCTCAGGTATTCAGGGGACTTGGTGACTGTTTGTGGAGCAGTGGTGGAAAGGGGGGGAAAGAGGGTATCTTTAAGAAACAGGCTCTCTAGCCAGATTTCTGATTTGTTATTCTTAGGTCTGTGACTCGGAGCGCCTTGCTTAACTCATGCCTAAATATCGTTCTTGTTAAATGAGGCTTACTTAAGTTTCTTCAAGTTGGACAGTGTGTCCCTATAACTCAGTGCTAACAAATCTAATAGAAATATTGGCTAAAAACTGAGGGAAAAAAGAACAAAAGTCACCTTCATATGGGAACAGTCTATTTGTTCTTTGAATATCTCCTCAGTGCACAGTAGGTGCCTAGTGTGGCTCCAAGTAGGTAAGCAATATTTGACTTGAATTTTCAAGAACTAAAGTATTACTGTCTTTAAATACATAATACCTGTGACTCCTTTATTTTTCCCTCTAAAACGCATACATGTATAGATAAATGAAAACGGAGATTTGTGCAACAAGAACCAAACCAAACCAAGAAAAAAATACTGGAAAAGTGTGAGAGCCAAGTCTTGGTAATGCTACAGGTACCTGAGGCTCCTTATGGGAAGCTTGGGATACATTTATCATTCCAAATTACTGCTTTATGCTCCAGCCAGAAATAATGAGCATGTGGCTTTAAGAATGTGTAAATTGTAGCTTTCATTACGCATACATAAATATGCCCTAGAGTCCATCTCCTTTTCTTGGTTAGTAGTCAGTAAATACTGAAAAAAACAAG
>CM053749.1:37861922-37881795 GCA_028658305.1 Pachyuromys duprasi
GTGCCACCATATGAGAAAGTGTCTCACAAAACCTGCATCTTTGGTTTTGTGTACAGATGTTTTGGAGAAATATCCCTCGGATCTCAGGTTATTCAGCTCAGCTGAAAATTTTTTTTTCAAGTTGAAGCTTGTTTCTTTAAACATTTTAAAATGTCCTTTAAACAAGCACCCTGGTAGACATTTTCGTAGGTAAAATAACAAGAAAAAATTGAGACGCATTTTCCTTGACTCCTGAAACCTCGCGGCAACTAAGAGCTTACAGGATCACAATCTTCAAGGATAGAAGCTGCAGTCATCAGGAGGGGAGGAAGTGCCTGTCTATTTACACTCACCTGGCCAGCTCTCAGGTCACGGACTCCTCTTCCTCTAGTTCATCCTCCCTTGCCAGGTGGAGGAGTGAGTCTTGTCCTTAGCATCCGAGAAGGGACTAGAATAGAACTAGCCCTAAATTCATCTGTTCAGCTAGATACATCCAGATGACCACAAATGCATCTTTGCTTAAAAAAAAGTCATTACCGTTATCACAAAAATCAATTTAGTTGATAGTGATTGTGTCTTCAGTTTGCTTGGGTTATTTTTTTTCTCTTATTTTCAAGGTGAAAGAGACGTTGTTTCTTCTATTTGTAAGACGATATGTGTTTTTCCCCCCAAAACCATATCCAGACATTAGAGGAAAAAAAATAAAAACAAAGTTAAAAATTGCATCATTCCCAGTATTTCGAGGTGGAATTTCTGGGTGACTGGACTTTCATGCTGTTTCTCAGGCTGTGCTCTGAGAGTCCTTGTCCAGATCATTTAATGAAAAGAGTGTAGCTTTGAATTACTTCTGATAGATGTTGGCTTAAACATGTTTCTCTCATCTAGACTGCTCAGGACATGGAACAGCTGGCGATTTTGTAAGGGCACAAGTGCGAGTACATTTCATACTTGCGAGATTGGAATCCTGTTTCGCAAAACAAAGCAAAACTCTTGAAAGTGCTGCCCAATGAGCATCCACCCATATATCAACACATTTCATACAAGCAGAATAATAAAATTGAATAAAGTCTTTATCTTATTTTAATATCAACAGTATGTGATAAACATTTTGTCATATTAAGGATTAGTGATCTGCATCGTCATTACAAAATGCCATTTGTATATTCACTGTGCATGCTATTTGTTACATAAAGACATTTTCATATAAGTTTATAATGTGCAGTGAGCATATTCAGCCCATACTTAGTTATCTTCCTTTCTTTTAACCTCTTCTTTCTGTCTCTCTTATTCCCTGGTCAGTTTGCTTCTGTTTTCATTTCTTATATACACATATGATTTTCATGTATTTACATAAAATTTAGGTGCCATATTTGAGAGAAAACAAAATATTTTCCTTTCTGAGATTGAGCTAACCTGCTGAATTAAACAACATAACTTTGTTTTGTTTGGGTTGAAAATTTTCTTTATGAATCCACATCACAGGCTATATCATACACAGTGGCTGTATTCTATGTAATAAAATAATCACAATATTTACTTGCAAGCCTAACTCCCCACAAATGAGAACTGATAATATCTAAACCAAAGGAATGGTTAATAAAGCCTATCAATAGCATATTCAAAACTATGACAAAATCAGTAAGCATACATACTTACATACATATATATATCTTTTAATGCATAAAAATGATTCATGAAAAGAGTAACAGGTACAAGTTACTATCAGTATTTACTCAACCTTACGCCAATGTAGGTATATAGAGACATCATATTACACTGTTAAATTCATCAGCCTGGTAGAAAATGGGGAGATTCACAAAGCCCAGCACTGGCAAGTCTTTAAAGAATTCATCAAGAAAAACGTGAATTGGAATCACACTTAAGGCTAGAGCATCTGCTCATTAAGTGTTCCAGTGAGCTTGCCCTAGGTGCTGGCAGGTCCATATTGCGTACTTTCACATCATTACTGAACTCCCTGTGCAGATTTGCAATGAAAATAAAACTCTGTTCTCTACTTTTGTTCACGAAACTGGCCACATTCATACTTTGAAAACTCAAGTTGACTGAGAAACCTTGAGGCTCTCCAAAACTTTTGAGTTACCAAAAAACAAAACAAAACAAAACAAAACAAAACAATGAATTTGAATAAAGTAATGATGAGAACACAAAGAATAACCTACCTCTTTCTAAACTGAACATTTCCACTTCCTGTAATGATTAGAAAAATTTTATATCCCCAGATTCTCCTGGCCTGTCTAGCTTGACACAACTGAAAATCTTTCTAGTGAATGTAAGCCAACCAAGGGCACACTTCAAAAATCAGGATTTCTACTCTGGGGAATGGTGGCTGTCTTCCTGCACATAAAACTTTTATTCCCATCATGTTTCCATAATCAGGGAAAGGTTTCTTCATAAGAATGACTTTGATTGTGAACAGAGAAGTTAGCTGGGAAACTAGAGATACCTATTCAGCTAGAAGAGCCTTGAGAGAATGGGCAGCCTTTCAGAGGTGCCCCTGTGCCTGTGGCCAGTCACGCACAGCAAACACCTGTTCCTCTTTCCAGTGACACATTACGCTATCAGGGCTATATGAGCAGGATGCTGTATCATGTATGGGTCATATGTGGACCTCAGAACTGTCATTTCTTCCAAGGTGGGGCAGCACAGAGAAACAGGTAAAGCAAAGGCCAAATCATTTCCAAATCAGTAGCATTTGGATTTGAAACAGAACGGTAGAATTCCACTAATAGATATAAGTAAAATAACAAAACTAGCGATGACAAGTTAAATATTGAAGACAAATCAGACACGGTCTGCTCTCACGCCTGGTCTAAATTGCTTTCAAATTTATTCTGTTGGGTAATTCTCTCATTTTGATGGTTTTGCAATAATGAAAACAAAAGAAAAAAGAGAGAAGAAAATCTATCCACCTCATAGATGATGAACATATGATACTGATTAAAATTTATAACATGATTTTTCTTTATTTAGAGAAGAGGAATTTGAGTTATTCTTTTAAAATTATTCCATTTGTCAAGTGGGTGTTTTTTTTCTTTTTAAAAAATTTTAATTTATTACAATTTCTTCACTTTGTACCACAGCTGTAGCCTCCTCCCTTGCCCTCTCCATATCCCACCATCCCTCCCTCAGCTCCTCCCATTCCCCTTTCCAGTCCACTGATAGGGGAGGTCCTCCTCCCCTTCCCTCTGACCCTAGCCTATCAGGTCTCATCAGGACTGTCTGCATTGTCTTCCTCTGTGGCCTGGTAAGGCTGCTCCCCCTCAGGAGGAGGTGATCAAAGAGCCAGCCACTGAGTTCATGTCAGAGACAGCCCCTGTTCAAGTGGGTGTTTTATCGATGGCTGTGTACCTAGACAAAAATAATTTGTACATGGATGGGTCAGATGACTTGAACTAATTTTAAAGTGAGCATGCCAGATAATATATTTTTCCTACTGTGAAAGAGCTAATTTCATTGCCTTGAATAAAGGAAATGCACATGACTTGCTAAGAGGAATGAAATGGTATTTCTGTTAGCTTTAAGGTAGGAGCAAGTGGTAATCTTGGAGGGTCCATAGATTAGCATGTAGCATGTCATATAACATCAGTGTTATTGACAAGGTGCTTGTGGTTGCTTCTCTAACTGTGGCTCTTGATTCCACTGGTACAGAAGCTGTTTCCAATGTAGGAATAAATGTGTTCACGACTAGGAAAAGGTTAGCAAATCACAGTCACACTGTAGCTTCACCTGAAGCCGGTAGGAGTCTTCACTGGAAGTGAGCAACACTTTTGTTTTCAATTTGTTGGAACTTCCCTTTTTCTGAGGCCATACAAGAAAGCAAAAGGACTTAAAGAGGCCACAGCAGAACTTTTAGCCTCAGGCCTTGTAAAGCATTGGCTGCTTCTGTCAGAACCTAGGTGTTCTCAGACACCCCTGTCTATGATGGTTTATCTCCTGAGCCAGAACGAATTCAGGGATATTGGCCTAGGTTGAGAGCTTTGATTTCTAGGGTGCCATCTTAGATTTTTCACCAACCCTACTTTATTTAGTGTTTTTAAGTACCTTTACCTCCCTTCCAACCTCTCTCCCCACCCACCGCAATGTTAGGTAGGAGATTAGTAGGGAAAGGGGCTGTAGTCCCCTTTTATCTACTGCCTGCTGATCAGGGTTGATGGGTCATTAGGGGATTACCAGACTCAGTTGTCAGGATAGCAGCAGTCCAGTCCAAAGGCCTACATGAAGCAGCGAAAGCTGAAAGACTCAGTTGAATTGCCTGGAGGAGCACTCTGGAATGTGTCTCTCAGCAAAACCAGTTGTTGAAGCATGAAGATCAGTGATCAGCATGGCCATGTAGATTCAAAAAGCAATGTCTCCCATGTATGTGCCTCTGTATATGTCCTCTCCCATGAATGTTCTCAGTTGGCCAAATTCACATCCCTTGCATGTGAGGGTCACAGCAAAACATCATAGGCCCTCTCACAAGCCAACCTGAGCAAAACATCACATGCCCCGCTTCCAGAAAAACATCACATGACAAAATTTAGTCTTAAAAAACCCCCAGAAATTTCTACTTCATTAACGTTTATCTTATAATGCATAGTCTTCCACTTTGGAATATTTCTGAGATGTGACACTCTATAGGGGAGATGTATACTTAATATTTTTGGGATTCTCTATATTTTTCTTTTCCATTCTCTTCTTTTATTCTTTTTCCCAAAGACCCCCTTTCCTCTATATTTTGGGATATCTAGAGCAATAAGTGCAGCCTCATGTCACAGATTACAAAGAGTGTTTTTAATCCATGAGAACACTAAACTTTGTATTTATTTGGAACAGGAAAAATTTTAGGTCAAATAATCATCAAACAATGTATTAGTATGTCACAAGCTTTCTATGTGGTTTCCTTAATCTGGAGATGCACCTGTGAGCTTGCTTGCTTCTCTGGTCTGGAGTCTTCATGAGTGTTTGGGGCTTTGGTGCCACACAGCTTGGAGTCCCATTTTTATCAGCATGTATGAAGTGTCTTCCCAGAAGCCAGGAAATACAGAGTTAGCACAGCAATACATGGTTGTGGCTGCAGAGCTGGGAAATAGAAGACCTTCATAAATGCTTAATGTTGCAGAGATGGTTCTGGCATCCTTGCCAGTTTCATTCAAAACCACTCAGCACTCCACTGCTCCTGACAGGCAAATTTTAATTTTGTTTTTGAGATAATAATATAATCACATCATCTCTCTCTTCCCTTTCCCCACCTCAAAATCTTCCAATATACTGATCCCCACTCTTGTTCAAATTCCTGACCTCTTTTCCCACTAATTGTTACTGTATGTATAAATATATACACATATAAATTCCTATTATTTATTTATTTATTTATTTATTTATTTATTTATTTATTTTACATCCTTCTCCCTCCTCTTCTCCCTGTCCTACTCTCTTTTCTTCTTCCTGTATTCTCCCTTCTCTCCCTCTCAGAAAAGGGAAGCCCTTCCCCTCCATCTCCTCATCCCAGCACATGAAGTTGTATCAGGATTGAATGTATCCTCTACCATGGTGGCCTGGCAAGGCAGCCCTATCAGGGGGAAGCGATTGAAAAGCATATTGAAAAGTCTTTGTCAGATTGAAAAGTCTTTGTCAGAGACAGCTCTTGATCCCTTTACTGTGGAACCCACATGAAGATTAAGCTGTGAGGATACATATGTGTCTGGGGCCTAGGTCCAGTCTACACATGGTCCTTGGTTGATGTTTCAGTCTCTTATTCAGTCTTATTCACCCTGGAATAAGAGCCCCACAAGAAGACCAACATAGCCAACTAACCTGGCCACAGGGGAGCTTGTACTCTGTCTTTCTAAAGATCTACTTTTAAATCTCCCTTTAAAGGAAATTTTCATTGGCATGGGAACACTTACCTTGTCCAGGTGGAAGACATGCTTTTATTTGTAGACATTTTGTAAGGTGATAACAGGGTAGGAAAATACTAATGCTACATTGTTAAGCTCATTCACGTTAAAAATACACCAAGAAATATCCCCCTTTTGATATTTAGAGAAAAGCTCCCTTAGGCAGAGTTTCTTTGATGTTTTTTCAGAGCATGTTCTGGGTCAGCTTCATCTTGGTGGAAATGTTTGCTAATCACATGTGACGATACCTCTGTGCAGAAAGAAACATTCATAATGTGAATGGTATGTTAGAGTTGTGCTTCAGACTAAAATCCCAAACAAAAGATGCATAAGACAGGGTCAAATTCCTGACTCAATTTAATAATCCTTTGTTTATTGGTTATATTATAAAGAAAGGAAATATTATCTCAAATGAAATCATCCACATTAAATTCCAAATAAACTAAACGGAATGATCAAAATTGAGTCAGTGACCAAGAATTTATATGAGGCTCTTCAATGTGCTTAATACTGTTGTAAATGCCAAAGGATTCATAAAAAACATAAGAATTGTGTCTGCCCATAAAGTTCTTTAAATATTTCTTAAAATTCTGTGTGTGTGCTCTTGTGCATATGCATGAGTGTATATGCATGTGCTTGTGTGCATGTAGCATGTGCACCTGTGTGTGAATGTGTGTGTGTATGTGTGAGTACACACTTGTGTGGTGTCCAGAAGAGAATTTTGGATGTCTTCATCTACCACTCTCCACCATTTTCTCTGAGCAGGGTATTTCCTTGCATTTTCTTGGCTAGGCTGGAAGCTGAGAAGCTCTAATGATTCCCCTGTCTTTGCTCCCTTCCGAGCTAACTCACAAATGTTTATAGGAACACTCAGCTTGGTAGGTGGGTACTTGGATCAGAACACTGGTAATCATAGTTACAGATCAGGTGTTCTAAACTTCTAAGTCCCCACTCCAGCCTGAAATCCTTTAAATATTGATTGAACAATTATGCTTAGGTAACATTCAAAAACATTGTAAGAAACAATGGATTTCTGCTTTAAAAATTATTTACATTGTGTGTGTCAGAGAGAGAGAGAGAGAGAGAGAGAGAGAGAGAGAGAGAGGCAGACAGACAGACAGACATATATCATGATGTTTGTGTAGAGGTCAGAAGACAACTTGCCAGAGTTGATTCTCTTCACCATGTACATTCTGGGATTGAACTCAGATCACCAGGCTTGCCAACAAATGCTCTAACACCCTGAGCCATCTTGCCAGCCCAATCTATTTCTTGTTACAGGTCTGAGGAGTAACTACAAAGGTCACCGAACTATAGTCTAATTATTTTGTCAGACAGGCAGAGCATAGAATAGAGGAACTCACACGGATGACAGTTTTAGTTTATAGACGTGTGAAGGCTTGCTGGAGATTGGACAAATGGGCACAGATTCCAAGTATGTCCATCAAGGTGCAGCTGCCACTGGCCGTGTTGGGCTACACTTGGTGCCCCACTCACTCCGAGTGCCCAGCAGGGAAATCATTCTGTCTCAGGAAGGGGATAAGGTGACAATGCAACAACCAGTGTTCCCAGGCTCAAGCAACATCTGTACAATCTGAGGAAGCCAGGGCGAATTACAGCAATAGAGAAAGGAAAACACACGATGTGTTTTCTCTGTGACTCGTGGGTGAGACTGTGATCTGAAGAGTGATTTGCTGATGAATTTTAAAGTGCCAAGTCCCATTTGGACCCTGGGCTGTCTTACTTAAGACCCCGTGTTCCCACCTTCTCCAGTCCCTGGAAGTGTTTCAAAAGGTGCTCAAGGCTCTTATGAGAGAAAGAAGGGATTATAGAACCGAAGGAAAGGCTGAGAGAATCAAGACCCAGTTAAGCAAAAACACTACCTGTGTAGGAGAGAGCTGGGCCGGTGTTGATGGTAGAGAGCATGCGCAGATCTCACAGGATTCCTGCCCCTCAGCTTCTGCCTCCTGTCGCGGCAAATGTGTGGACATGTGCAGTCTTTCCCGATTGCAAGAGAAACCAGATGTCCAGCAATTACAATTTTGCATTTGAAATATTAGTTTTGAGGTCAAACTTATTTTGAAAATAAAAATATTCTGTAGTCCATATAAAATATATTTCTAGTTCAAAACTGGCCTCTTCTGTGTCAAGCTTATGACTTTAATTTTTTTTTAAATCAAGGAATGCATTTAACCAGAAAAGGATTATCTTCATTATGCTATCGTTTTCTCAGAGAGGGATGGAACTATTTGGGAGAGAGAGTGACAATAGATTAATGTCTCCGAGACTGTGGGCTCCAGTTTTAGAAGTTCCGACAGTCATGTGGTCCCGCTCTCAACAATCGCGCTCTTTATCTCTACCCTAGAGCATTTGCCTTTGTGGTTGGAGGTGTGTTCCTCGTGCTTCAGGATATTATTGCAGCCAGTCTGGGTCCAGGGAGAAAGGGGATGCTCAAGAAACACCCGTATGTGGAAGAGAAAATGGAATATAGATTGAACCATACGGATTGGCCAATATGTTATTGTTTTTGATCTGAAAAGTTTCATAGTGCCCGTGTTAAAGACTAACCTTTCCTCAGATATGAATGCAGGTTAAGTATGCAGAGATTTGGGCTGATTTGTGTATCCCTCCAAATTTGCTTGGAGGTGGCTGGTTTTCAGTGTGTGTGGGAGATGACCAGGGTTGGAATACTTGCATTTTCTTTTTCCTGAAGACTTGCCGCTCCATCCATATGTGCACAATGGAGCTAAAGTAGAGCCAAGCCCTCTCACACTGCGGTCGTGAGCATCTAAGGAATCACTGGGTATAAAACTTCGGATGAAGTCGGGTACACGGTAAATTTAGTACGTTGAAGCCCTTATTTACATTTTCCTTTTCTTCCTTCCCAACAGCTGACAGCTTAGGAATCATGTGCTTCGCCTGACTCAGTATCGGTTTCCCTCAACGCTGCTTCTTAGTTACCTGTATTCACTTATTTTCTAAATTTCTTCACAGTATTTCTGAATACTGTGGTCAAAGTGTGTGTGATGCAAAATTATGAAGTAACTTATTCCCATGGGATTTGTGTTTTACTTGCAAAAGTAATCTTTTATTTTCATCTTCTAAGTCTGCCTGAGACTAAGAGCCTTCCATGCTGCTAAGTTCCCATCCTTTGGAAATTTAGCTTTAGTCCAGGCCAGTATCTGGGAATCTATATGTTTAATATCTATCTTAGATGAATTATTATTTCCAGACAAGTTTGGGAAAATTATCGGCCATTTAGGACAGGCATACTTCTTGACTTTCTTTGGGAGTGTTTGTTCGGGTACAGCTGATGACTTCCAAATCACCAAAGAGACCATACTCTTGCTGTCAGCATGGATAACCAAGATTCTTCACCCTGAAGTCAGCCATAAGAATTCATCTTCTGCCAAAAAATAATTGCTTTGCCATAAAGTCTGCAAGTAGAAGATCTTGTTTGTAAATCACGGTTCATGAAAATATTCTTCAAAGCTGTGCTCTTCAAAAGGGAACCAACCTATGGTTAACCAGAAAACAAAACACCCCACAAAAACAACAACAATAAAAAAAATCAACCCCCTTCCCACCCCCCAAATCCCCAAACCAAAATGCATTGAACATGTATACCAATGTTCAACAGATCAGACCTCAATGAGATCTAGTGAACTGGAAGCTGAGATTTTTTTTTTTTTTTTTGTGTGTGTGTGTGTTTTAGCTTCTTCTGGTAATTTGCACACACACTGGAAACTACTTTGCTGGCATTCCTGAGAAGCTTTACAGCAGGAGGAAAATCAACTGGTATACACACACACACACACATTTAATTTACTAAGATAGTCCAGTTGTTCTTGATGGTCTTAAGCAAGGTATTTTGGGTTTTATATATTGACAATGTTACTTTAGATGACATATGATATATATTTTTTCCCAACGAAAAGCTCTCCTAAAAGTTACAAACTAAACCATTTAATCCAAATTTTATGTCTATTGCCTAGACAGTATTATTCATTCCTGATATATAGATTTATTAAATAAATCTGATAATTTAGATTTAGTACCCCTAATGAAATGCTAACCATGTATTTTTAGATATAGCCGTTACTCATCCACTTCCAGATTCTTCCTCTCATGGAAAACACATCTCACTCACAGTGATTTTTCATTTAGTGTCTATTCTTGTAGCAGAGTGAAGTGTAGCTTTACCTTACTAGTAAAGAGGTCTCTATGTACTGTTGGTCTTAAAGAAGCCTATCTAGTCTTGCCTAAACACATGTGCTTGTGGTCCACTCAATAGAAAAATGTATTTAGCTTTCTATGGGTATTCTTTATATACTTACTGAAAACTGAGCTATTCTTACAGGGTATATTTGTTTAAGGAGAAACCTAGTAGGGGAAACCTACATGCATGGATTTTAACACTATTTAAAGTCTGCTTTGATGCACATCAAACTTTAAATGACTCAGATGAAAAGTATATAATTTCATGTAGGAAGAAGGTGCTTGTTCTGTATTCAGAGACTGTGTGCTTTTTATCAGAAAGTCAATCAGTTTCTATGAATCATCCCAGTCATCCAATACAACAACTACTGAGACAAGAAATATTTAGGACTCTCAGGACTTAATAAAGGCAGGAATAAATCATGCCTTACTTTTGATAGCCCTGATATTTCACCCACCTATATAAGAGCTTTATAAAGAATTGTATTCAAATAAGATTATTATATTTTGTATTATTTTTAAATCTCCTAAACTTAAACAAGCTTAAAATTGTAACTATCCGGTGAGACTTTTCTTGAACACTCATTGACTTCATGGTACTTAACTATAATTTTCAGAACATTATAAATGATAAACTCTAACTTGAAGAAAACAGTCTCCAATCTCCTTGGTGCAGAAACGGCCTGGTCAGCTGTTTTTTTACTTTTGGACAGTTAGCGTCTCAGAGTATAGAAAAGTACCAGAGAAAATGTTTAAATTGTAAGTTCTGGTAAGAAATATTGAATATTTTTTCCAGTTAGGAAGAAAGTGTAACATCATATCACCGTGAATTAAAATCGTAACCACCATTTTTAGGAGGAGAGAATGTTGCGATGGTGGTAAACAGGGCTGCAGCCGTCACCACTGATGCCTCCCTGCCTCCTGTAGGGGAGCAGGGGGCACTGAACACTCAGAACGTGACCACCGAGATCAAAAAAGGAAAATATTTTCCTTTAATGCTAATTAATTAAATTTTATTCATTAGAGGTGACTAGTAGCTACACTATTAATTAAGCGCAACTCTATACATATCAAAAAGAAAATTCTAGTTTCTATGAACTCATTTCTGACATTTCATGGTTACATTAAATTTTTTTTTTTTTTTTGCTTTTATGTGTATGAGTGTTTGCCTGCATGTATATAAGTCCACCATGGGGTGAAGAAGAGGTCGTCATCTCTTCTTGAACTGGGAGCAATTATGTGGGTACTGGGAAGCAAACCTGGGTGCTTTTATGAGCAACAGGTGCTCGCAAGTGCTGAGCCATCTCTCCAGCCCCTACGGTCATAGTTTCTGTCAGCGCAGTGCCATAGTCTAGCTTTAGGGAATGTATTTTCAGATTCGTTCAGTGAAGCAGTAAATTCATATCATGTTTTTAAGCACAGTTGGTGAACAGAGAAGTGCTAAACTTACTCAGTCACTTCCCTGCCAGAATTGTTAAGTATTAGCAAAGGAACATCTTCCTATATAAACAGGAGCACGTCTGGCCTACGTGATCAGCAAGCTTTCCAAGAAGTATATCTGCAGTCTGCACGTGAGACACAGCTTTGATGCCAGCTGATCATTCCGCTGCAGTGCTGTACGCACCCCTTCCAGGTAGTGCCAACTGAGTTACCAATTTGGGCAAGGGAAGAGATGGATGACTAGATTACTATCATGTGCCTTATCTTCCACCCAGAGCCTGCAAATGATAGGGTTTTGTGCACATACAATTTCTCTTAATGGTGACAGTGATGGTAAATAAAGCCACACACATGTTATAGAGTCTAAACACTGAAAGTTCCGCTAAAGACCAAGGACGTAATAGAAGCCTAAAAGGCTAACCAAATCCTGGAGCTGGAGAAAAGGCATGTTTAATATTCTAATGTAGGTCAGAAGACATGAAGGAAAGGAATTTGACAAGCAATGTGCAAATAAATCATATTTTAATGGTGCAATGGAGTTTTATAAAAGGACGTTTTAACAGCTGCTAACCAAGCTAGAACTGAAATGCTTCTTTTCTTTATTTTCTCCACAGAAGGGAAAATCCCCAACATGTCTTCAAATATGACTTTTTAACTATGCATAATGACCTGTAATTTCAAGCCTTTTAAGGTCATGCTGAGAGAGAGGTTTAAGATGAGAGAGTTCTTTTTCTTTTCCTCTTGAAAAAAGAAACCTCTGGTTTTCCAAACATTTCACAAACCTCTGGAACTCTTTGCTGTGAGCCACATGTGGAAAGTAACTGGAGCTATTTGGGAAAAATTCGCAGTCCCTGTTGAAAGGGGGCATTTATCAGCAATTCCAACAGCCGGGGAGTCTGGGCTTGCTGAAGAGAAACTGTGAGGCCAGGAGTGACCAGGCTCAGGTCAGCACTGGAAAGACAACCTGGTCTGGAAAGGGCTGGCAGCTTGAGACTCCCAGGATCACCACAGCAAAGCACCACAAGGGGAGTGGCTCCAAACAGTGGTCACTGCCTCTCTTACCATTCAGGAGGCAAAGATTAAGGGTCCGTTTGGGAGGGCCTCTTCTCTCTGAAGACTCAAGGGATCAGTCAGAGCTGGAGTTGATGTGACCTTTGATGTCACTCACTTTGGAACTCATAATTCTCACAAGACAGTCTCCCCTGAAGTGGCTTCTGCTCTATCTATCTATCTATCTATCTATCTATCTATCTATCTATCTATCTATCTATCTATCTATCTATCTATCTATCTATCTATCTATCTATCTATCTATCTACCTACCTTTCTTTCTATCTATCTATCTATCTATCTATCTATCTATCTATCTATCTATCTATCTATCTATCTATCTATCTATTTTTAGTATGTGCTTATCTTGTACAGATGCACTCCTATACAAAATCCTCTTGAATCGTGGAACCCCCTCATGGGACTGTCCTTACTCAGAGGACTACAAATCGGTACATCTCTAAGGGATTTTCTTATAATTGGATGGCTTGCAAGGCACAGCCACAAATTGCTTACACTCTCTTTGCAACATGTATGACCTTGTTTTTCATAAGAGATAGAGACTACCCTTCAATCCTAGAATGTCCGTACAGTATACATAGCTCCAGAGACTAACGGTGAATGGGAGTTACACAGGGTTAGAAGTGTTAGAAGTATTGGGCATTGTTCCATCGGACATATTATTTGAAACTTTAAGACCAGAGAGATATTAGAGCTGTTGTCCACCATTAAGGAATAGATCACCTGGTGTAGACAGAGGTCTAAGTACCAGAGCTCTCCTTAAACCAACCTACTCCCCAAGGATGGAGACTAAAAGTCAGAAGGAGAGCATTTTAGCTCCTATGAGCCTTGTTAACTTATGGAGACCATCAAGCCATGGATGATCAGAATCCTTTAGCTAACACACAGAGTCATGACAGATGGGTAACTTCATGGCTTTTTTTGTGGGAGGGCAGTTTGTTGCACAGCCCAGCTAATATGTAGGATTCTTTTATACTACAAATAATGAACATGCTTGGAAACATACTGCGCCATTTTCCTCCTGTGAGTCCATCATCTGCACTGAGCTTTGTTTGAAAATTTCACATTTAATTGATTGACATAAAACCTGAGGAATCCTGTTCCTCCTACTTAGGACATTTCAGCAGCAGGGGACATCGTTGGGGAAAAGGCCTTAGTCAGCTGGTACTAAACCAGTCTCATGACTTAGAATGTTTTCTTAGTTGAATTACTGGCTTTACAAATCAATGCTTTCTTTCTTTTCTTACCTTTAAGATTCATTTATATGGCAGCAGTTACACTGTATACCTGCAAATCTGAATTCCAGAGATATTAGTGTACAATTAGTTATGTCATTAATCTTATCATAAAATAATATGAATAAAACTTTAAGCTAATTAAGCCAGTCTGGATATAAAAATGCTGCTAGCTCAAAAGTAAACAAACAAACAAACAAAACCCCTGTAAGACATTAATGCTCCAAATTCCATTGAGTTTAATCATAACAGAATTTTTTAAAATAAGTCTACCAATGTAGATACTTTATATTTTATATTATGTGTAGGAGTTTTGCCTGCGTGTATATGCACCCTTGGAGGCCAGAAGAAGGCATACGATCTCCTGGAACTGGAGTTGCAGGGAGTTGTGAGCCACCATGTTATTGCTAAGAAATGAAGCCAGGTCCTCTGCCAGTGCTTTGGTGAGCAACCTTCCCAGCCACATAGATAGCAAATATTCTTCAGGATTTGTTCACTGAGACACTCTGGAAATGTCTTAACATCAATGTAGAGTTGTCTAGTCCCTTCCACTGAGCATAGTGAGAAAAGGCAGTCCCTTACAGCCTAGTAAAAGGGAGAAACAGGGTGTGTGTGTGTGTGTGTGTGTGTGTGTGTGTGTGTGTGTGTGTGTGTGTGATGCAAGCACATGCATATCAAACACACACACACCGAGTAGGCCTAATTAGAATGTTTGTCAAATATTACTGGGGAATTAACATAAAATCAGAATTGCTGGAATGAGTGAAGGAGAGCGACTAGAAAACAAAGCAGAACGAGTTGCTGACAAAAGCAGATGTTCTTGAATCTTTGTGTGTCAAGCTCAGTTTGTTATTTTTCTGCCTCCCTTCTCTTTTATGCTGTTTGATCTCACTGTTCCCCTTTCTTGCTAACATTAGAAAGCCTCTTGGTTTATTGCCATTAAGAAATCAATGATGACCCCAAGATTTTTAAAAAAATTTTTTATTAATCACACTTTATTCACTTTGTATCCCCCCTGTAGCGCCCTCCCTCCTCTCCTTCCATACCCTCCCTTCCTCCCCGTCCCCCACGCATGCCCCTCCCTAAGTCCACTGATAGGGGAGGTCTTCTTTTCCTTCCTTCTGATCCTAGTCTGTTAGGTCTCATCAGGAGTGGGTGCATTGTCTTCCTCTGTGGCCTGGTAAGGCTGCTCCCCCTTCAAGGGGAGGTGATTAAAGAGCAGGCCAATCAGTTCATGTCAGAGGCAATCCCTGTTCCCATTACTATGGAACCCACTTGGACACTGAACTGCCATGGGCTACATCTGTGCAGGGGTTCTAGGTTATCTCCATGCATGGTACTTGGTTGGAATATAAGTCTCAGGAAAGACCCCTGTGCTCAGATTTTTTAGTTCTGTTGCTCTCTTTGTGGAGCTTCTGTCCTCTCCAGATCGTACTATTTCCCACTTCTTTCATAAGATTCTTTGCATTCTGCCCAAAGGTTGGCCGTAAGTCTTAGCATCTGCTTTGGTAGTCTGCAGAGCAGAGCCTTTCAGAGGCCCTCTGTAGCAGGCTCCTAACTTGTTCTCTGTTTTCTCCTTCTTCTGATGTCCATCCTCTTTGCCTTTCTAGATGGGGATTGAGCATTTTAGCCAGAATCCTCCCTCTTGATTAGTTCCTTTAGGTGTACAGATTTTAATAGCTTTATCCTATATTATATGTCTATGTGAGTGAGTATATACTGTGTGTGTCTTTCTGCTTCTGGGATACCTCACTCAGGATGATCTTTTCCAGTTCCCACCATTTACCTGCAATTTTCATGATTTCCTTGTTTTTTATTGCTGAGTAATATTCCATTGTGTAGATGTACCACAATTTCTGTATCCATTCCTCAGCTGAGGGGTATCTGGGTTGTTTCCAGCTTCTGGCTATTACAAATAAAGCTGCTAAAAACATGGTTGAGCAAATGTCCTTGTTGTGTACTTGAGCATCTTTTGGATATATACCTAGGAGTGGTATAGCTGGATCTTGAGGAAGCGCTATTTCTAATTGTCTGAGAAAGTGCCAGATTGATTTCCAGAGTGGTTGTACAAGTTTGCATTCCCACCAGTAGTGGAGGAGGGTTCCTCTTTCTCCATAACCTCGCCAGCATTTGTTGTCACTTGAGTTTTTGATCTTCGCCATTCTGATGGGTATGAGGTGAAATCTCAGGGGTCTTTTGATTTGCATCTCCCTGATGGCTAATGACATTGAGCATTTCTTTAAGTGTTTCTCTGCCTTTCTATATTCCTCTATTGAGAGTTCTCTGTTTAGCTCTGTACTCCATTTTTTAATTGGATTACTTGATTTGTTGCTTTTTAACTTTTGCAGTTCTTTATGTATACTGGATATTAGCCCTCTGTCAGATATAGGGTTGGTGAAGATCCTTTCCCAGTCTGTAGGCTGTCGTTTTGTTCTGACAACAATATCCTTTGCTTTACGACCTCAAGATTTTATTTAAAGTGTATTTCATTGGTTATTCGGAGTTTTATATGTATATAATTGATCATACTCACCCCATTGGCTCTTCCCAGGTTCACTCATACTCTCTACTCACCCAATTTTGTGTCCCTAAAGAATAAAACCCATCAAAACAAATTTGTGCTACCCAAATTTCTTGGACATGTGGCCTTCCACTGGAGTGTGCTACACTTAACAGGGACTATGCTCTTAGAGAAAATTGACCATCCCTCTTGAAGCAGCTATCAATTGTCCATAGCTCCTCAGCTAGGGTTCAAACTTGTCCAACTCCCCTCTCCATGTTGGAATTCTGTTTGGCTTGTATTGTAAGATCATGCATGCGGTTGCTCTGCTGTGTTCAGAAAACACTGTTTCCTACTCCTCCTCTTCCACCTCTGTCTCACACACTCTTCCTCCTCCATCTTCTGAAATGATCTCTGAACCTTTGAAGGGGTGGGGATGTCATATAGATGTTTTGTTTAGGACAAAGTACTCTGTGGCCTCATATTTTCTCTCTCCTTTGGACTGTTGTGGGTCTCAGGTGTCAGTTACCATCTACTACAGATCAACTCTTCTTTGATGAGGATTGAGTATATACTAATCTATAGGAATAAAAATAAGTCATCAATAAATAAAATAATAAATAAAAATACGTTCTTTGAATACTATGCCTGTTCAACAGAATATAAGTAGTAGATTCTCCCCTAAAGCCAATGGTCTACTAAGTCACAGACTCTTGATCCCATAACTGCCAGGAATGGGTCTTGTTTTTTAGTTTGTTTTTGGAGTGGGAGTCAAGTCCAAGCAGAATGTGCTTGGTGACTCCTGTGATGTGGATGCTGCTTTTACACTGGAGGGCATGCTTTGCAAGGTAGCTCATTATTATAGTTCACAGGATTCACAGCTGGGTGAGACTGCTGACTAATTTTCTCCTCTGGGGATGTGATAGTACCTTATGGCACTATAAAAACTAGCTAGTAAAAAATTTTTAAAAAGTTGAGAAATCAGCTTGATTTCTTCATAGTTTATTACTTAAGCATGTGGTACCTTCAGCAATAGGGTCTTACCTCCAAGTTCTGGAGAATAACCAAGGGTATGACAATATCCTGTAATGTTTATTGCACTCTACCAACCACCATAGTTCTAAAGAAATAATGAATTTCTGACACTGGGATTTTTATTTGTTAGCTTGTGCTGTATAGTGGCAGGATTGTTTCATGGTTATATAGGGGAATTCCATTTTAATACTTTTATGGATCTGTCTGTCTATTGTCTATCTATCTGTCTACCGTCTATCTATACATCTATCTATCATCTATCTGTTCTATCTGTCTCTCTCTCTCTCTATGTATCTGTCTGTCTATCTCTATCTATCTATCTCTGTATATATCTGTCTGTATCTCTGTCTATTGTCTATCTAATCTATCTATCTATCATCTATCTCTCTCTGTGTCTATCTATCTCTATATATCAATCAATATATCTATCTATCTATCTATCTATCTATCTATCTATCTATCTATCTATCTTCTCTCTATATATCGTCTATCTATCTTTACCTGGAAGTTTCCCACAGCAGTAGGTTTCCACAACAGCTTTTTAGTATTTTTATCATTTCCTGAATCCTCCTTTTTTACCCTGCTCTGTCCTATTTCATTTTAACTCTTTTTATTCCATTATCCCTGTTTAACCCTTTATATCAGTATGTTCTACTCCCCCCCCCATAAAGCCCATGCCCTTCTATGTCCCCATAGTAATATCTGACCACTATAGCTATTTTAAATACAAGTATCTGAAGATTCAAAGCTAACACCCATAAATGAGAAAAAACATTCAATTTTTGTCTTTCTGAGCCTGGGTTACCTTACTCTGAATGATTATTTCCAGTTCCTTCTACTTATTTGTGAATTTCATTAATCCTAACAGCTGGATGATATTTTTTTTGAAAATGATGTTTTATTTGTTTGGTAAAGTGGTAGGGACATAAAATTTAGGCTCAAAAGTCTTTTGTCTCATACAAAGAACAGCTTCCTGTAATAAATAGGAATTTTTTCTCAACATATAAAAGACTATTTACCTATTGAAACTGAAGAGGCATAGATACTTCCCGAAGGAGTAAGAGCAAATAACTCTCCATAAGATACAATGTTCCACCTCACTCCTAATATAATAATCGGAAATTAAATCTACAGTAAAAGACTGTATTCCATGGTATCAGATTAGTAAATATGAAAAAGTCTTAGGAACTGCCATTGAGAAAGGTGTGCTAAAACAGGCCACTTCAGAATTGCTGGTGAGAGCACAAATAAGTACAGGCAACATGTGTATATACTTTCAAGTATATTCACCCTTTTACCTAGCACTGCCTTTAAGTTTATCCTGAAGATATATTTCCACACTGGTGAATGGTTTATGTTCAAGGGTTTTAAATTGCAACATATTTTAAAACCATGACACAAAATTCAAAACCATGTAGCTGTTCATTAGTAGGAGCTTATTTAGATAAAAAAATAATTCATACAAATTATGCAACACCATTTTGAACGAACATGAGATCTTTATGCACCTATATGGAATGACTTCCAGACAAAAGTAAGTGAAAGAGGGTACAGAGAACCTCCTATATAAAATTGGTAGAGGTGGGATTGTGTTTAAGACTAAACTGGAGATAATAACTCCTGGGTTAACAAAGCTAATACTATGCAAACAGACTTTCAGAAAGGAAAGGGAAGAGACGAGAGACAAATATCAGAGGCAGATTTGGAACCAGTGGCATATTGAACATGGAAGCACTTTTTCAACTATAAAGTAATATAAAATTAAAAAAAATGGATGTACATAGCAATATTGACTAGCCCTAGATCCTTGAAATGAAACATAAAGCTTTTATGCTGATTTCTTTTAAATTGAAACCTGATACTGAAGTCTAACAACTTAAGAATGCCATACAAACTCTTACCTATTTATTTGCCACTTATTACGGCTTCTATAAATAATGTTTAACCATAAACAAAGGAATCAAATTTGTGTTACATAATGAATTAGTAAACTGTCTTATTGCCACAACTGAATATTTAGCAGAAAGTAACTGAAGGGGAGTAAGATTTATTTTGGTTCACAGTTTAAAGTGATACAGTCCACCATCATAAGGAAGGTGCTCATCATTGTAGGTAGGTGTGGAAGTGGGCAAATCACCCATGGGCAAATCAGGATGTAGAGCAACAAAGCACCAGAACTTTCTTGGATCCATATTTTTACTCTCTACTGAAACCCAGCCCTGGGATGCTGCCACTCACATTCAGAGTAAGTCTTCTTTCTTTATACAAGCCTGTCTGGAGACAACCACACAGACACACCTAAAAGTGTGTCTCATTAATCCCCTGGGTATTTCTTAAGCTAATAAAGTTAACCAAATGAGCTGCCACACCTTCATAAATAACCTTCAAAGATAGCTAAATGTAATTCAAAACACACATTTAATTTATTAACAGAGTCATAATCTCCAAGAACTTTACTGTGTTGATCTGATGACAAAATGAGAGAACTTTTTTTT
>CM053749.1:37882295-37962363 GCA_028658305.1 Pachyuromys duprasi
GTCCATTTGATTTAGGGTGTCTGTGAGTGCCCTTGTTTCTCTGTTTTGCTTCTGACCGAGTGATCTGTCCCTTGGTGAGAGTGGAGTGTTGAAGTCTCCCACTATTAGGGTGTTGGGATCAATGTGTGATTTCAGTTTTAATAATGTTTAATTTACATATATAGGTGGTCTTTTTGGGGGGCATAAATGTTCAAAGTTGTGATGTCCTCCTGTTGGAATTTTCCTTTGATGAGAAGGAAGTGCCTTGCCTCATCTTTCTTGATGAACTTTGGTTGAAAGTCTATCTTATTAGATACTAGGATTGCTACCCCAGCTTGTTTTCTGGGTCCATTTGCTTGGAAAATAATTTTCTAGCCCTTTACTCTGAGGTAGTGTTTATCTTTCTTGCATAGGTGTGTCTCTTGGATGCGGCAGAATGTTGGATCCTGTTTCTGCAGCCATTCTGTTAGTCTGTGTCTTTTTATTGAAGAGTTGAGTCCATTGATGTTGATAGATAATAGTGACCAATGACTGTTATTTCCTTTTATTGTGGAGTTGGTGGTCTTACTGTGATTCATTGCTGTTTTTGTTGTTGTTGTCGTTGGGAAATTATCTTTATCCTATATTTTCTTTGCTGTAGTTGTTTCCATTGGTCTGTAGTTTTCCTTCTAGTACTTTCTGTAGGGCTCGGTTGCTGTGTAAGTATTGCATGAATTTTGTTTGTCATGGAAAATTTTGTTTTCTCCATCTATGTTGATTGAAAGCTTTGCTGGGTATAGTAGTCTTGGTTGGCATCTGTGTTCCCTTAATGACTGCATGACTTCTGCCCAGGCCCTTCTGGCTTTCATAGTTTCTGATGAGAAGTCTGGTGTGAGTCTGATCGGTCTACCTTCATATGTTACTTGACCCTTTCCTCTTGCTGCCTTTAACATTTTTTCTTTGTTTTGTAGGTTTAGTGTTTTGAGTATGATGTGACGAGAGGTATTTCTTTTCTGGTCTAGTCTATTTGGTGTTCTGTAGGCTTCTTGTATGCTGATGGACATTTCTTTTTTTAAGTTGGGAAAATTTTCTTCTATGATTTTCTTAAAAATATTTTCTTTGGAGCCTGGAGTCTTCTTTTTCATCTATTCCAATTATTCTTAAGTTTCGTCTTTTGATGGCATCCTTGATTTCTTGGAAGTTTTATGTTTGGGACTTTTCTGGTTTTATTTTTTCCTTGAGTGAGGAATCCATTTCAGCCAGTGTGTCCTCAGCTCCCAAGATTCTCTCTTCCATCTCTTGTATTGTATCGTTGATTCTTACCTTTTTGGTTCCTGATCTTTTCTCTAAGTTCTCCAGTTCCAGGTTTTTCTCTGTTTGTGTTTTCTTTATAGATTCCAATTCTGTTTTCATGCCTTGTACCATTTCCTTCATCTGATTGAATGTGGCTCCTATTTTTTCGTTTGTTTCCTCTCTGTATATCTTTCATTGTTCCTCCACCTGGGCAGTTATATTCTGTATTTCTTTGAGGGCCTTGTTCATTTCCTGTTTTTATTCCTCTGGTAACTGCATAAGCATAACTTTTATATTATTTTCCTGTGTCTCCGCTAAATTAAAATCTCCATTGCTTTTTGGTGTTTCTGGTGGTGCCATGGTGTCCTGATTTTTGTTGGGTGAGTTCTTACATCTACCTCTGGCCGTTTGTTTATATATATATATAATCAAGGAGCTGTTTGTTCCTTGAAGCTGAACTTCAGACTGGAACTGTCGGTCTCTGGTGTCTGGAGTATTCTTCAAGAAGATGAGGGATTTCAGGTGGTTCATTAGTGTGTGTTGTTGCCTCAGTTGTCCTTGTGGGAGGAAAGCCACTGGCACAGTTTCTTTGTTGGGGAGGGATAGTAAGTGTGTGTGTGTGCGCGCACATGCACTGGGAAGGTGTCTTAAACGGGAGTGCTAGGGGAGTGTATATGGTTGAGCTATGAGGTTTAGGAGCAAACACAGGAGGGGATGAGTGTGCTAGCGTGTTTAGCAAGAGCAGAATGCTGGCAAGAGCCTGAGCAGGTTTCCTGAATTCCCAGTGTTCTTCATTCTGTGGCAGGTTCTGCAGGCTCGACTCTGAGGTCAGTTGGTGGTGCTGTGGTTGGGACATATACTCTGTTGAGAGAGCTGTGTGTCTGGCTCTGTGCTCTGTGCTAGAGGCTCTGAGCACCGCAGGCTGGTCGCTACTCTGGTCTGGAGGCTTGGCACCTCACTCTGTGCCAGAGGCTGAATGTCCCGGTTTGAGATGGTGGCTGGGATGCTGCTCTGGTCTGGGGTGTCTGCATTCAGACCTGGGCTTGCTGCTAAGGGCTCCCCTCTGGTCTGGGGACTTGGCGCCTCCTTCTGAGCTAGGGGCTGTGCACCCCAGTCTGGGATGGTATCTGGGGACACTTTAGTGCCCTGTCCTGTTCCAGGGCAGCTGGCGGCACTGGTGCCATTGGAGGCACGTGTTCAGCTCAAGGCTATCAGATGTGTGCCTGCCATTTCTCCCTGGTCTGGACTGGTGTCTGGGGTGCCTCAGTCTGGACCAGAAACTATGTGTCCTGGTCAGAGATGGTGGCTGGCGGGATGGCGGGAGGCTGGCAGGGTGGTGGGAGGCTGTATGGTCAGATCAGGGCAAGCAGATGTGTGCTGCTGATGCACTTGGACTGGAATGGTATCTGATGTGCCTCAGCCTGGATGGGAGACTGTGTCCCGGTCCAGGCAGTTGGAGGCACCAAGGGAAGCTGTGCGTTCAGGTCAGGGCTGTGCACAGCTGGTCACCCAAAGTTTTTCCAGGGATTAACTGGGTGTCCCTAGGACTTTCCCACTTGATTTCCTCACTGTAGGAATTCTGCTCACCTGGCAATCACAATCGCTGGTGTTTTAGGTCCCAGATTTCAGTCTCCTGGTCACTGCTCCGACACTGCTGTCCTACTCCTCAGACACAGTGTCCTCCCGGGGCTGCCATCTTGGATCCTCGGATGATATTTTATTGTGTAAATATAACTCATTATCTTATCTATATATTTGTTGATGATATATAATGTGTTTCAACTTTCTGGTTATTATAAATAGAGCAAAGTGAACATGGATGTGTAACTATTCATATAGTAGACTGTAGAGTCCCTTGAGCATATGTCTGAGTCTGGTGTAGCTGGATCCTGTGGTATATCTATAGCTAGATATGTTTTGAGGAACCCCCACAATGATTTCCATAGTGACTGAACTAGTTTGGAATCCTATCAGCAGTGGATATTGTTCTCCTTCCCCACATCCATGCCAGTATTTGTTGTGCATTGTGTTGTTATTGTTTTGTTTTAGCCATTTTTCCAGGGGTAATGTGAGATCTTGAAGTAGCTTTAATTTACACTTTCTTTATGGATGAAGATGTTGAAAATTTTGTACATGTTTCTCAGCCATTCATATGTATTCTTTTGAGAACTCTGTTCAATTCTTTGCTCCATTTTAATTGGGTTGTTTATTAAGTATTTTGTATATTCTAGATATTAACCTTTGGTGAGATGTATAGATGGTAAATATTTTTCCCAGTCTGTAGTTTGCTTTTTCAGTCATGTGATGATGTCCTTTGCTATACAGAAGCATTTTGGTTTCATGATATACTATTTATTATTGGCAGATTTGGTGTTTGAGCCACCTGTTCAGAAAGTCTTTTTCTGTGCCAGTAAGTTCAAGCATATTCCTTCGTTCATCCTCTGTCAGATTCACGGCATCAGTTCTTGTATATATCTGTTCAGAGTTGAGTATTTCACAAAGTGAGTGATAAAGATGTATCTTTTACATGCAACTATGCAGTTTAACCATTGAGCACGCATATATAAGTTTTCACTTACTGAGGCAAATATTTAGAGACCTAATTTTCATTCTGTGTTCAAACAATAATTGGCCCAACCTGAGATCCATGCGACAGTAGGGAGTCAGACCCTGATACTGATAATAGTACTGTGCTCTGCTTTCAGACAGAAGCCTAAGTTGACTGTAGTCTGGGAGGCTCCAGCCAGAAGCAGATAGGAACAGATGCTGAGACTTGGAGTCAAGCATGGGACAGAGCCCTGGGCATCCTGTGTAGGTGCTGAGTTAAAGATGGAAGGACCTGGAGGTCTTCTCCAGGAAGAAGCTCACAGGAATACCAACAGAGACAACTAACCGAGTCCCATGGGGGCTTTCAGAGACTGAGACATCTACTAAGGAGCATGCATGATCTGGATCTAGGTCCCCTGTATACATGTAGCTGATGGGCATCTTGGTCTTAATATAGGGCACCTGGTAAGTGGAGGAGGGTGTTTCTAACATGGACTCTATTGTCTGCTTTTGGATCACTTCTCCCTGGCAAGGCTGCCTTGCCTTACCTCTGTGTATGAAAATATGCTCAGTCTAGTCCTGATGTGACTTGATGTACTTGGGAAAGTAGATAAGGGGAGGGGGGGCTCCCCTTTTCTGGGAGAAAAAAAGAAGAACAAGAAAGGGGAAAGGGGGAAAGGGCGACTGAGAGGAGAGGAGGGAAGGAGCACCTTTGGGATATAAAGTAAATAATAATAATAATAATAATGATAAAAATGATAAAAATACCTCTCCATAAGGTCTCTCATCATAGAAGATGGAGTAGGTGCCACTTTATGACCTGCTTCCGTTTATCTTACAATTTAAAACATGGAACTAAGGAATGAGAATTTTCTGCTAAATTTGCTTGCATGTAAGTTTTCTGGATACCCTCCATCCAAACTCTCTCCAGTGTGCTTCTTCTCCCCTGATATTTCTGGAACTCCAGACATTGCATCTGTTTTGCTGGTTGAACCTTTCACTGTTTAGAATATAGTGCTTGTACTCAGGGCTGCCTTTGCTCCTTTCAGTCATTGTGACACAATCAATAGCTTTTATGGAGAGAAGCGTGGAAATGAAAATTATGCACAAAGAAAAAATCTGCCTGCGGTTTTGAAACGTACACCATGTGCTTTTTGTTAAGACATGAAGAATTAATTTTGCCCTCTGTATGTGTGAAGGAATAACCTTATAAGCAGAATCCTATACTGAGACTCTTCCTAAAGTTCTCCTTGCCTCGACAGGACTAATATCTACTACTGTACTTGGGATTTTCATCAGTCCTCTACTTTAAAGCCAGATTAACACTTACCATACTTACAGCATTTGGGGGCTTGAAGTTTTAGCATTCATTTGTGTGTGTGTGTGTGTTCAAGCATCTCAAGTACAGACGAATATGTGTTCAACCCTGTGCTTCTGTATTTTATCTGTGGATATGGTGTCTATAATTAGCAAGAAAGTACACGTCTAAATACAGAGTGTACTTTACAGATGAAGCTGAGCAAAATGCGTCATAACCCCATTACTCTGGGGTTAATGTTTGGTAAAGTGAAATCTATATCTATGATTCAAACTCAGCCTCACTCAAGTATTCATGCTCCAGACATTCTTTCTTTAAAAAAAAAACAACACATTTTAATTGAACTAGAGGTTCTTCCCTCCCTCTTCTTTCTCTAGCACGTCCCAGCTAGACTCTCTCAAACACCTTCCATGTCCCATCCACTCTCCAATTGAAAGCTTGTTTTGCTTTGACTATGATTGCTACAAATAATACATATGAGTATGCATATATACATACATACTCATACACACACGCACACAGCCTGCCAAGTGTGTTCTTGTTGTTGGAGTCTATATGGTTTCAAGGTTAAGTACTCTGCATAGGACGCTGAATGGGATTGGAGTGGCGGTGGGGGCTCATGCCTAGGAAAGGCTAATTCTCTTTCTCCAAACAGTCATTAGTTGTTTTTAGTTCTTTGTGTAAAGGTAGGACTATGCAAAGATTTCTCCCTTCCACATTAAAATGTCCATTAATATTGGTGTTGTTACAAACTTGTTTACAGAGTTTTTTCTAGGAGAGATTGTTTCACAGCGGACTCGCTGGTATTCTGGCTCTTACATTCTCCCTCCACTTCACTCAATATCTATTGAAGGGCTGTTAATAACAGAAATTTTGGTATACAAATATATTGAAATGAGTAGGGGAAAGCACCCACGCACAATAAAAAATGAGCTCAAATAAAAATAAGTGTTTACCTTGCACAAAACTAAAGTCTAAGATGATCAAAGGCCTCAATATAAAACCAGACATACTAAGTCTGTTGGAGGAAAAAGTGGGGAAGAACCTTGACCTCATAGGCACAGGAGACAACTTCCTGAACAGAGCACCAACAGCATGGGCTCTAAGACCAACAATCAATAAATGGGACCTCATGAAACTGAAAAGCTGTAAAGCAAAGAACATTTTGCTTTATATATCGGATGGCAGAGAAACACTTAAAAAAATTCAACATCCTTAGTCATCAGGAAAATGCAACTCAAATGACCCTGAGATTTCACCTTAAACCCATCAGAATGGCTAAAATAAAAAACTCAAGTGACAACACGTGCTGGAGAGGATGTGGAGAAAGGGGAACCTTCCTCCACTGCTGGTGGCAGTGTAAACTTGTACAACCACTTTGGAAATCAATCTGGCACTTTCTCAGAAGATTAGGAATAGTGCTATCTCAAGATCCAGCTACACCGTTCCAAGGCATATATCCAAAATATGCTCAACCATAAAATAAGGACATTTGCTCAACCATGTTTGTATCAGCTTTATTCATAATAGTCAGAAGCTGGAAACATCCCAGATATCCCTCAGATGAGGAATGGATACAGAAATTGTGGTACATTTACACAATGGAATGCTACTCAGCAATTAAAAACAAGGAAATCATGAAATTTTCAGGCAAATGGTGGGAAGTGGAAAAGATCATGTTGAGGTAGGTAACCCAGAAGCAGAAAGACACACTTGGTATGTACTCACTCATAAGTGGATATTAGCCACATAATATAGGATAAACATACTAAAATCTATACTCCCAAAGAAGCTAAACAACAAGGAGGACCCTAGGAAAGAAGCTTAATCCTCATTCAGAAGGATGAATGCTATAGACCTCAGAAGCAGAAGACAGGGAACAGGACAGGAGCCTACCACAGAAGGCCTCTGAAAGACTCTACTGATTGAGGTATCAAAGCAGAGGCTGAGACTTATAGCCACACTTTGGGCAGAGTGCAGGGAATTTTTCTAATTAGTTAATTATTTTTTATATTAATTACAGTTTATTTACTTTGTATCACAGCTGTAGCCCCCTCCCTCATTCTCTCTCAGCCCTCCCCTCCCTCCCTTATCTCCTTCCTGCCCCTCTCTAAATCCACTGATGGGCGAGGTCTTCTTCCCCTTCCTTCTGATCCTAGCTTATCAGATCTCTTCAGGGCTGGCTACAATATCCTCTTGTCTGGTCTAGCAAAGCTGCTCCTCCCTTGAGAGAGGGGGAGGTCAAAGAGCCAGCCATTGAGTTCATGTCTGAGACAGTCCCTGTTCCCCTAACTAGGGAACCCACTTGGATACTGAACTGCTGTGGGCTATATCTGGGCAGGGGTTCTAGGTTATATCCATTCATGGTCCTTGGTTGGAGAAACAGTTTCAGAAAAGAGCATGCAGGGAATCTTATGAAAGAAGGGGGAGATAGAAAGCCATGGAGGGGACAGGAGCTCCAAAAGGAGACCAACAGAGTTCTAAAAACTGAGCCCTGGGGAACCTGAAGAGAATGATATCCCCAGCAAGGATAATGCAAGTAGAGGACCTAAAACTCAGGCTCAGATGTAGCCCATAGACTCAGCCTCCAAGTGGGGTCCTTAGTAACGGGAGCAGTGGCTGTCTCTGGCATGAATTCAGTGGCAGGCTCTCTGATCACTTCCCCCTGGGGTGGTACAGCCTTGCCAGTCCACAGAGGAAGAAAATGCAACCAGTCCTGATGATATCTGATAGGCTAGAGTCAAATAGAAGGGGAGGAAGACCTCCCCTATCAGTGGACTAGGGGAGGAACATAGAGGGAGAAAAGGGAGATGAGGTGGGATTGGGAAGAGATGAGGGAGGGGGCCACAGCTGGGATACAAATTGGATATATTGCAATAAATGATAATAATTAAAAAAGGAAAAAAGTGTTTAACAGTGTGATATATCTGGTATTAAAGGACAGGATCAGAGATCTAGAAGTGAACCTGTGCATGGAATAGTGAAACATGCCCTTTCTTATTTATATGTTACCCACTAGGCTTTCCTCTCCCACTCCTGTCGATCCCTTGCCAGATCTCTTGCTTTGCCCGAGTGAGGGGCAAAGTGAGGACCAGCTCTCCCGCTTGTGGTCGGAAGGAGGCAGGACTAGCTCTCCTGCACTCTTGGCACCAGGGCAAACCCTCCAGTACTGTCCTGGCTAGGAGTAGGGCCACATTTCCTGTTCTCATGCCCTTGCTGGCTCTCTAACATGA
Source organism: Pachyuromys duprasi (assembly GCA_028658305.1). Classification (NCBI taxonomy): domain Eukaryota; kingdom Metazoa; phylum Chordata; class Mammalia; order Rodentia; family Muridae; genus Pachyuromys; species Pachyuromys duprasi. Next base: position 37,890,645 of record CM053749.1, read on the forward strand.
TGCCCAGGTGAGATGCTGCCTGCTCTCCAGAGTGCTGCAGCTGGTGAGAGGCAGGGCCATCTTTCCCAAATCACCCTGGCGAGGGACAGTGGACCAGTTCCTTCATGCTTACATCCTTGGGGTTGACTCAACTCTGCCCATGCCACCAGGGCCTTTCTCCCACGTGCCCGACTGGCACAGCTGGTGAGGAGTGGAGCCAACACTGCACATCAAGATGGCAACAGGAGGCAGCCATCTGCATAAACTTGGGTCATGGACATTGACACAAACCTCTGCTGATTCAGGGCCATGGACCCAGACATTGCCCTCGGCAGCCACATGGGCTGGGACCTCACCATGGCTTCAGTGGCAGCACAAGCTACTCACGTCAGGCTGTTCCTCACCACCCTCACATTAGTCTTAGCTTTTCTTATTTTTTACTCGTTTTCATTTAGGAACTTAGTGTGCTGGCCACTGAAGATAGAAATTGTCAAGAAAAGAATGCAACACAGAATCTTTATCAACTAAAAGTATTTAGAGTCTTGTTGAAAATCAAAGCCCAAGAGTAACCAGTGAGTTATAGCACCCTTTGGTGCAGGACACATGGCATTGTGAAACCCACTGTAATCCTTGAGAACCAGTGACTTGCACAGCCAATTAGGGGCCTTAACACAGGCTAATTTCATTCACTGGAATGGCTTCCTCTGGGCTCCAGGCTCAGAGGGACATTGCATTGCACCAGGCTGGGCTTTTGCCCTAGCTGAAGTCGGGCCACTGTTTACTCAGTGTTTTATGAGACTGTTTGGAACATGATTCTATCAACTTGGGGGAAGTAAATCAGGTACTGGATGGAGAAGAGAGCTGAATGTATCTGTCGAGAGGTTTCAGTGGGCTTCACACCCAGGTTCCACCCTCATTTGAGAAAGAAGGAGGGAATGTAATATTGGCACGACCTGGCTTTTACACAACCCCGCATGCCAGCCACGTTCGCAGAGTGTAGGGACCTGCCCTCTGCTGATTTTAATCACCTTTTATATTAAACGCCATTTTGCCTGCGTTGTAGGAAAATGCCAACCAGTCAAAATCCTTAACAATAAACAATTAGTACAGAAAAAGAAAAAAAGAAAAGAGAAAAAGGAAAGGAAAGTGAGGGAGGGAAAGAGGAAGGTAGAGAAATTAAAGTTGTACAAATATTTAGGGTCAAGTTTATCTCTAAACGCTTCTCCTAACTTTGCTTTTAGGAGACACTTGACTTGATTTAAAAAGAAACAAGGCCCTGATTTAAAACTGCCAAGTAGTCAGTACAAAGAGGAGCTGCCATTCCAGGCACATTAACACCTTGGCATCTTGAAGAACTGCATGTATAGTTCATATAGAAGTCGAACAGAAGGCCAATAGTAGACATTTTTGAGACACTGTAAGACCAAACTCCTGAAATTTCTAAGTGTATCCATTTTAAGGATTGGAGGGTGTGCCTGCATGCATTTTTGGCAACAGCAGTTGTGGCTAGGTGAAATTATTCAGACTAACCATGAATGGGAAGGAGTTGCTAATTAGGGGCAGAACACAATCTGTTCAGTTTAGCTGCAGGCAGTAAAATAACCAGACAGGCTGCCAGCTGTGCCATGTGCTTTTGTGTACCTAGGATGTTAGGGAACTGGAAAAGTTATCTCCTCTTTGCATGAGCATGCTGCTCAGATTCCTCATCCCAAGATGCATTCCAACCATTTATAGTTCACGCTTCCTGGAAAACAAAATGTCAGCCTGCCTGGAAGGCTTTGCTACTTTCTGACATTATTGCCAGAGTTTCATTAGAGCAGTATTTACTTGAATGCCTTTGGAAAAATTTCATATATAAAAAAGAAAGAGCCCTTTATTATGTTGATACAATTTTGACAAATAATGACTGACTTGAAAGAGAACTAAAATTCTTTGGCGCTAACATTATTTTTTTGTTTGGGTATTGATCCACATAGCATACAGAAAAATAGCTGTGTTGCATGAACAGAAACAAAAAGTCTCAAGTTTTGCTTTAAATCATGCTGCAGAGATAAAATTTAAAGATGCAAGGGAATAACTGGCCAAGATGATATAAGGTCCACTTTCTTCTGCTGTCCAGACTTTGATTTGGGATTGAAGGCTTGGCTGCAGTGAGAATATTACATGGGTTTATGTTCTCTGTCTGTCTGCCTGCCTCTCTCTCTCTCTCTGACACACACACAGACACACACACATACACACACACAAACAAACACACACCTCCCTGACTTAATACTCCATTCTTTTTTTAATTAAAATTTTATTTTTTATATTAATTACAGTTTGTTCACTTTGTATCCCAGCTGTAGTCCCCTCCCTCCCTCATTTCCTCCCTGGCCCTCTCCCAGTCCACAGATAGGAGAGGTCCTCCTCTCCTTCCATCTGATCCTAGCTTATCCGGTCTCATTAGAATTATTATTTCATTCTTAATCTCTTTTCTCTCTACATCACTCTCACTTCTCTGTATAATCTGTACGGATAATCTATATTGTTTAATAATATTAGTAATTGTATTCTTATTATGAAGTGTTTTCAAGGCCGTTGGTGTATCATTAGAATCCTGATATGTTACTACACAACTACCAAAGCAGTTTTTAGAATCAGTGGGTGGAAACAAATCCACCAATTAAATAACTGACAACATATACAACTTTAACAATCAATATCCTGTTGAAGGCTAGATAGAAGTAATGTGTATAAGGAGCTCTGGATATGACCCAAAACTGTCAGCATCAACGTCCTGAATGCATCTCTTTGTGAAACAAAGTAGGTCTCCACATTTGATGGCTTCTGGCTGGGTATGCAGGGAGGGAAGGACTTAGTTTTCTTTAAATACTAGCTACTAGAAGTTTGCCCGTGCTCCAGTGAGTATATGGACAACTCAAATTGGACTCTCTTTTGTGGTTGTAGTAGTAGTAGTTGTTGTTTTTCTTTTTTGGGGGAGGGTGTGTCACAAGAGAGAAGAGGTAGACCTCAGAGGACTGGAGAGTGTTATGGGGTGTATAATGTAAAATTCTTAAATAATCAATAAAAATATTATCTTTGAATGAAAACTTAATCTGGAGGCATATTTAGATATAAGATAATTTTCTTAAACTCAAGTGCTTGCAGGGAGAATTTAACTGAATGTAGTATTTGAGGTTTGTATAGACTAACACACCCTTGTGTAATAAAAGAGAACTTTTTGAGGAAAAATTTAAAAGTTTTGTGAATTTAGTTTTTTTTTTAAGGTTTTGTCTTGTTGCATAACAAAGGCTGGCCTTAAATTCACTCCTCTTTCTTAAGTCTCCCACATGCTGGTATCACAGGAGTTGTGCCAACTTACCTGGCTATGAAATTTTCTTCCAGATACCCCTCTTTCATGGATAATATAAATGTAAATATTGCTTTATATTGGCTTGGTTTTTAAAAACATTTTATTTTATCTGTTATTACTATTATTATTATTTATTTTACACACACACACACACACGTTACTGTGTCCTTGTAGAGGTCAGAAGACAATTTGTGGAAGTCAGTTTTCTTCTTCCAGATGGATTCTAGGGATTAAACTAAGGTCCTCATAGTTCGATAGCAAACTCTTTCACCCACTGCACTGGTTGCCAGTCCTGGCTTAGATTTGTACTGTAGTTCTAAGTTTGAGAATCCAAATCAGTCCTTAAAGTTTGAGAATATGGATATAAGAAACAAGCTCACTTTAATTACCTTGGATGCTCTTGTGAGATGAATGGATCACATCATACTCACTGAGTCACTACCACATGCGTAAACAGGCACTATAATTTGTAGGCAAGTATAATTAATCTGTTTGGGGATTCTTCTCAAAATTGAATCTTTTTGAAATCCATTATATCATGTTTTGTTGTGTGGCAGGCTAAACATAAATGATCAGGATTACATTTTCCTCTGTGGTAGTCTGTGGTAATTTGAAACAGGCACGACTCGTCCATGCAGTGCCTCAGCTCCATGTACCAGCGTGTCTCAGTGACCACAGAACATGGCAGTCCTTGGCCCTCCAGTCACCGCCCTCTTCTATCTGGCAGTCCTGGAACTGTCCTCTCAGTATTTCCTCCTCATCTCTTTCATTGCCTCTTTTCCCCATTCCAACCTGCCCTCTGGTCTTTTATTATTTCCCATCTTTATCCTCTTCTTTCCCTTTTCCTGTGTGTATTTGTGCAAATGCGCACACAATCTATGGAGGACAAATTCCTTGTTAACATGAGAAAATAAAATGAATAATCATTGTGTTGCTACTAGCCATAGAATGTTCAGTTATGCCCTTATGTTTATGGCAAGCATGCCATTTTTCACATATGCCTTTTGTTTCTATGTCTCTATTTTGTGTTCTGTATATTTACAGCTACCTATGCACAGGCATGTTTGCATTTGGGTTATCTGTTATTTTAAAACCTGCTTTTTCAATTAGTCACTTCCATTCCACTTTTTTTTTTAACATTTCTCCTCTCACCCGTTACCCAAACCTTATTTGCATTTGTCCAGTGGATTCCAGAATGATCTGCTATTGCCTTGACAGAACTGCATCTATTTCACAGGCACAGTTTGCATTTTGTGATTGTGTTCTGTTGAGCCTCTTTAAACCTGGAGAACATGTTTTTCTCATGACGTGGACTTACTGAGAAGATACAGCCAGTTCCCCAAAAGAGTGGTCTCTTTTCCTGACTATGTTAACAGTCACAGGAGGGATGTCTTTATGTATTATCCTGGGACAAAACGGCATGCTTTATACATTCGTAACACACTCAGAACACACTGATATTCTATTCGCAGGTGGACAGCAAAGTGTAAGTTAACAGATAATTTGTCACAAATAGCTAAAGCTGTCAGATATTTTTCTTATTCACCAACACATGCCTATCTATAGGCACTAGATTTTCAAATGTACTGTATTTGGGGGTTCCTTAAAGATTATACCTCCCTTCTAAGCCTCCAGCTCCAGGTAGGGAAAAAACGAAGGTTGTAATGGAAAAGGAATGTAGTCCTCTTTACTTCTTCCTGCTGGGTAGAGTCGTAGGATTCTTTCGGGAGTCAATACTGATATTCACCAGTTGTCAGGAAATCCAGAAGTCTGTGTACCCAGCACGCCAGGAAGCCAGCAAGAGCAGCAAACAGTCCTCCTTTGCTACCACCCCTTCTTTCTCTGGGTATCATATTTTATACCCCTCAAAGTCCTCAGAATTCAACTAATTCCAGCTGGCAAAGAGCTCCTCTCAGAGCCTGCACGAGGCTAATAGCCTGCTGCCATGGACAATCTGAATCAGTCCCATATTCCACACCTGGGATTAAAACAGAAAAAAAAAACATGTTTACATCCACAACACCTATGTGCATACATTTGTATAAAAATAGACTAAGCTTTGGTGAGTTTGCACATTAGTGAGCAGATTTAAATTTTTCCCTAGCTCAGAGGTACTATTGTTCATGTGCCCATTCGCTCAGTGCCTTCCCACATACTCATTCATCACTTGCCAAACCTCTTGTAGCTCATTTTTCTTTCATTATATAATTTTGACTCCTTATTGTGATTTATTTGACAATTTGGCAGTGTGATTACTGTGCTTTAAGAATTAATGTCAAACTGATGATTCTGGTAGGGTAGCGCTCCATGTCTGCATTATTGTGTACTGATTGGTTGTAGTTTGAAAATAATGATCACGATTTCTAAATTTTTTTTGGTTGGTATTTTGTTTTGGATGTCTATTAGTATGAGTACTGACATTATTCAAGTAGTTTTCTGTCTTATATGGCAGTTCTCATAGGGTGCATTAAAATTGCCGAGCTTTTTCTTTTAGACTATAGTGTGAGTGGACAGTTTTTGTTTGTTTGTTTGTTTGTTTGTTTGTTTGTTTGTTTTCATTTTTTTCCCCAAAGCTTTGAGGAGCAGGAAGCTTCGTCATACCTCTGGACTTGAGTTTATGGAAGAAGTCTGTCTATTGTCTATCATTCCACAGTCTCTTAGGATTCTGAGGGTAAAGAGGCCTCTCTCTTGGAAATTAGAAGACAGATCACTGAAAGAAAGACTCAATGCACAAGAATCCCTTATACATCTGGTTTTGAACCCACATCAGGGTGAAACTGAGTGACTGCTGTCCAAGTTCCTCACAGGAGGGAAAAGCAAGAGAGAGATGATGACTAAGCAAGTCTATCCAAGCAGGTGCTTAGATCCAAACAAAGGCAGAAGTGCACAGCCACAGCAGTGAGGCAGGACTTCCAGAGGGTTAGGCACAGGCCCGGGCCGCCACATCTGGCTTCGGGTCCTGATGGTGTCTCACATTTGCTGCATAAAACTAGACCAGTATCTTAAATCCCTTTGCCTTAGTTTCTTCACCTGCTGAATAAAGAATGGGAATACTGTCGAGCTTATCCCACATTGTGGTTATAGCAAGACCAGACAATTACAAAGTAAAAAATATGCAGGAAAGAATGTGTTACGTAATATTTACTCAGTAAGTGCTATCTCATCATTTTAAAGGCGTTTTTAAATTTGAGAATTTCATATGAATACTATATTTATATCATTTCGCCCTCCCTTTCCCCTACAACTGCTCTCATGTCTCTTCCTCTCAAATTATGATCTTTAATTGTATATATGAGTGCATGTGCAAAATTGCAAACATATGTACAAATGTATTCTCATATGCCCAAAATGTATTATGAACAGATGAAATGTTGTGCTTTTGAACATGTGTTTAGAAACGACTGCTTGGGATTGGTTAACCTGTCTTTACAGGACTGATTCTCCCTCTCAGCATCCATCAATTGCCAGTAGATCATCATCTAGGATTAGGACCATGTTATGTCATTATTATGCTACATATTTATTTAAGAAAAAAATAAGAGTATGTGAGTCCCCATCTTGAAATAGAAGGCATTCATAAGGGAAGTGTTGACATGATAAACACTGAACTATATCAGCAAACCAGAGATATGTGGAGACACATAGGTAGAAAGTTTGGATGGAAGATGTACAACGTTTTTATGTCATTTTTATTTTGTGTAGGTATGGCAGCACATAGAATTAAAGCATTGTGGTGGTGGAAATTGGAATGTTGTTAATGCTTGTTTTCAGAACCATATACTGACATATGTGTCTGATTAAGACAGCAGGGAAAGAGATTGCAACTATTAAGGGATGGAAAATTATACCAGAACCTTTAAATTAACATGGGAAGAGAGGAATGAGCAGCAATCTAGTCACAGTAATGAGACCAAGGGGAAGAAAAGTAACAACAATGTAAATTAGTAGGAACAATGCAGCCAGAGCCAGATGAAAGGAGTAAAATCAATGGCATTGGACCCTGAGATACGCATGAAAGGCTGACTTTTTGTCAGAAAACAGTCCAGGGTTCAAAACAGATGTATGGGTTTGTTTAAAAAAATCATACAAGACTCAAATGATTTAAATGGTTCCCTGTGTTTTATTTTTTGTCCCAACAAAGAAAATGACAGTATAAGGGAAGGTAAACCAAACAAATACTGGAATCATAACACAGATTCAGACAAAATATTAAAGTTAAAGGTTGATGTTTTTTTTTTTTTACAGAATAATCAGGCATTTTATATAATGACGCAAACCTAAATTGTTGAAAATACAAGAAGCATAAAATTTCCCTGACACAACACAGTATAACATGCAGAATTGAAACCATTAGAAAAGCAGAGAAATCTTTATACAACAACAGTAATATGGGCTGGAGAGATGGCTTAGTGGTTAAGAGCCTTTGTTGTTCTTGCAGAAGACCTGGGTTCCCAGAACCCACACGGTAGCTTACAATCACTTGTAACTCCAGTTCCAGTGTTCTGCTGTGCTCTTCTGACCTCTGAAGACACTGTATACATGTGGTAATTCTTACATGAACAGAAACAGTGAATTTTTAGAATTAGATCAATTTACTAACCTGAAAAATAACGATTTCTTTAGAAACCTTGCTATATTTAAAGTATATTTTTCTATGTCATAAATATATATACATATATGTGCATATGCATATATGGTCTATCTATATGTATATTTCTTAAGCAAAGAATAGGTTTCTTTTCCACAAAATATGTACTTGGCCAGAAAGAAGTTCTTTTTAAAAAAGTTTATTTATTCTTTGCATCCTAACCACACCCCCTTCCCTGGACCCAACTTCCTGCCCTGTTCCCACCTCCTCCTCCCTTCTTTTCAGAAATAGAGAGCCCCACCCTCATGTCAACTCATCCCAGTACATCAGCAACCTCTTCCACTGATGCCAAGCAAGGCAGTCCCACTAGGCAGAAGTGATCCAATAGCAGGTAACAAAGTCGATGTCAGAAACATCCCCTCCCCACTCCACTCGCTAGGCAACCCTGATGAAGACCATGCTGGCCAGCTACATATATGATTGGGGCTTAGGTCCAGACCATGCAGGCTCTTTGGTTGCTGCTTCAGTCTCTGTGAGCCCACTGGGCTTCAGCTAGTTGGCACTTTTGGTCTTCTTGTGAAGTTCTTGTCCCCTCTAGGTCCCTCTACCCTTACCCCTATAATTCCACAAGGCTTCCCAAGCTCTGTCCCATGTTTGGTTCCGAGGCTCAGCATCTGTTTCCAAGTGTTGCAGGCTGAAACCTCTCAGAAAAAAGTTATGCTATGTTCCTGTCTGCAAGCATAGTAGAGTGTCATTAATAGTGTCAGGGGTTGGCTCTCTTACACTAATAGGTGTCAGGTTAGACCAGCCAGGTTGGATAGTCCCCCAAACTCTGCATTCTCTTTAAATTCAAACGAGAGAAAGAAACTGTATAAGGCATAAACAATGATAAATTTAGAAGTAAACAATAAAATGGAGACCTCATTAGAAACTTAAACTTAAAATTTAAGAACTAATGTTGTATACAATATGGAATGAACAGAGATAAATAACTTTCTAAAACAACAATGGAAAGGAAAATATTTGATTTAAGCCCAACAAAATCTAGCAACCATCAGTATTCACACACAAATGGTGCTAAAGAGCAGTAACAAGGAGCCAGAGAGACAGCTTAGTGGTTAAGAGAATTTGCTGTTTTTATACAAGACCTGGGTTGGATTCCAAACACCCACCTTGAGCAATTCACAACTGCCTGTAACTGTGGTTCCATGGGCTCTGTTGTCCTCTCTGGCCTTTTCAGACCCCTGTACACACATGGTGCACACACACACTCATGCACATACATAAAAGAAAAGCCCTTACAAAAAGAGCAATGATGACATAAAATAACCCCATATTTGTCTTAATGAATCTGAAGTTCAATAGTAACATAAACCTATAGACTTTATAGGAGAATAACTAATACACTCTGAACACAATGAGATAGGAAACACGTTTTTGAAAAGATAAACCCAAAGGCTGCTTCTTTGAGGAGTGCGTATCTACACTGAACTTTGCACAACGACCTGACAAGATATAAATAAAAAGGGTGCACTCAAATTAGGACAAATTCAGGATGGTTTTAAAATATTAACAAAGAGTAGAAAACAAACAAGCAAACAAACAAACAAACAAACCACACAGCGCTACAGATAGGCCCAGGGGAACTGATTCCACATGTCTTCCAAAGGGACAGAAAAGGGAAGCTGTAACAGGACCTCAGAGGGAAAGAGATGGAGATAGTATGTTTTGAGTGACTTTGTAAGTCACCGACAGCCTAAACAAAACTTTGTAGGACACAGGCAGAGAGTATATGCCACAGTCTTGTTGTAGTCCATTTTGTATACCTTGCTGGTCTTCCTCATTGGTGACTAAACTGGAGGTCACGGCATCCTGGGGTTCCACAATACTGTCTATTTAGTGCAACCTTCTTCAGAGAGAGGGGCATGCTCTCCCTGCAGCACACACCACACACAGAGGATGAGCTCTCAATATCAAGTAACACCAATGACACACTATAGATGGGTAATTGCGATTGTTGCCTGAAAGTCAGTATGTTACCATAGACGATGTTCAACCTCCTATTGTTTAAATAATACCCAGGATGCTATTTAATTTCTTGATAAAGAAAGGGAAAAAATGATTCATGAGCTTTCCTTTTTTCATTATTAAGTAGAGGACATTCCTTACTACAACTATAATTTGCTCCTGTCAAGACTCTAACTTGATCATAAGTTTTCAGGTCGTAGAGAAGCAATATCAAAGACTATTGAGAACCTATTTACAGAGACAGTAATCACATCCTATGCAGAGGAATTGGGCTTGTAAAGTTATTTTGATGGAAGAAAACCATCTCTAGTGAAAAAGGGAGGGCAGAGCCTTTTCTATGACTTACACCACTGAATTGGACTGTCTTCTGGCTTTAGTTACACTGGTGTGGCACTGAAGAAATCCAACTATGAAGCACCAATCAGACTCTAACCAATATTAATCAGCACCGTGGCTTGACATTTTAGGCTTCCATAGATATTGCAGAATGGCCTCTTTCCTTGGCAAATAAATGCAGTTCTTAACTGATGCAGAACATTGGGTCTTCTGGAACAGTGGATTGCAAGAAAAAAGAACAAACACGATATGGGTTTACGTCTTTTGCTGTTATTCATACACAACATTCTTCCAGATTTCATCATAGAAAACTGCATGAATGATTAACACTAAGAATATTTGACATTTGATATTTATTGATTGGAACACTCATATAAGCCTTTCAAGGTCAGTAGTAACACATTAAATACCAGGAGTGGGGGGAGGCAAGAGTCTGAACAACCCTTTAATTTTCTGGTCCATCTTTTCTTCACAGGTCTTAGAAGTTTCCAAGATTTACAAAGGTGGATTTAACAGGTGCTTGGTGACATCAAGTCATGTAAAATCATGAATAACAGAAAGTTTTAGCAAGGGTTTGCTAGCTAAAACTCCAATTTTAAGCATGAGAAAGATAAGACCTACACTTGCTCTTGTTATTTGTTGAGGCAGGCTCTTCTGTAGCACAGGCTGGCCTGGAACTCATGGCAGTCCTCCTGTTTCAGCCTTATACTCTGATTACATGTATGGACTACCAATCTTGGTGAGATCCAGACTTCTAAAATGAAGAGAGAATAGAGTAATTAGAGGCTAGAACTTGAGGTAGACCTTTTAGAATCTAATTAATTGATTTCTTACATTATTATTGCATAACTCTTAAATAAAAAAAGGTTAAAGAAAATTTTAGACTTGCATGAAAATATATTTAAGAAATTGTAAATAACATTCAAGAGATATATGAAGAGAACTCTTATGTACTAAAATTTTTATGTATTGCAACTATAATGTCTAAAATAAACTGTTTATAGACAGAAGTGATGTTTTTACTGTGAATTCAACTTAAGATGCTTATTTTTGTTTTTCCAGGGGTGTTTACTTAGTTACATGGCATTCTAGAATGGTAGACTACTAATCAGATCACTCCTTCTTTATATCCCGTATAGGAAGTCCTTCGGCAGACTCTCTGAGACACAACTTCTTGTCTCTGTCTGTATATTTCTAGTAAACAGAAGCACACTGTTTGCAACTCAGCATCTAGTTTGCCAAAACATAAAAAAAAAACTTCTATAGTCAGCCGAATTTAGTCCCCCATACCCTATAATTTCAATTCAGTATCTTCAAGTTCTTTTTGCTTCCACAGAGGAGTGGCTTTATTTTTATTTATTTACTTTTGGCTATTTGAGGGGCAGTTGTCACAGTTTTGAGGATTATTCTATGTATGCTGAATGGTCTCTTCTATTGTACATATCACCTTTTTATTCTTTTTATTTATTTAATTATTTTAATTAAGATTTTTTTACATTAACTACATTTTCTTCGCTTTGTATCCCAGCTGTAGCACCTTCCTTCTTCCCCTCCTAATTCCTCTCTCCCTCTCTCTTCTCCCCCCATGCTCCTTCCCAAGACCACTGATAGGGGAGGTCCCTCCCCCTCCATCTGACCCTAGCCTATCAGGTCTCATCAGGACTGGCTGCATTGTCCTCCTCTGTGGCCTGGTAAGTCTGCCCCCCTCCTGCCTCAGGAGGAGGTTATCAAAGAGCCAGCCACTGAGATCATATACAAGACAGCCCCTGTTCCCTTTACTAGGGAACCCACTCGGAGACTGAGCTGCTATAGGCTACATCTGTGCAGGGGTTCTAGGTTATCTCCATGTATGGTCCTTGGTTGGAGTATCAGTGTCAGAAAAGACCCATAGGCTCTGGATTTTTGGTTCTGTTGCTCTCCTTGTAGAGCTCCTGTCCCCTCCAGGTTTTTCTATCTCCCCCTTCTTTCATAAGATTCCTTGCAATCTGCCCAAAGTTTGGTTAAGAGTCTCAGCATTTGCTTTGATACCCTGCTGGGTAGAGTCTTCCAGAGGCCCTCTCTGATAGGCTCCTGTCCTGTTCCCTGTTTTCTCCCTCTTCTGATGTCCATCCCATTTGTCTTTATGAATGAGGCTTGAGCAGGGACCTCCTTCTTGTTTAGCTTCTTTAGGTATACAAAGTTTAGTATGATTATCTTATATTATATGTCTAATACACACTTATAAGAGAGTATATACCATATGTGTCTTTCTGCTTCTGGGATACCTCACTCAGGATAATCTTTTCTAGTTCCCACCATTTGCCTGCAAATTTCATGATTTCCTTGTTTTTAATTGCTGAGTAGTATTCCATTGTGTAAATGTAGCACAATTTCTGTATCTATTCCTCAGCTGAGGGACATCTAGGTTGTTTCCAGATTCTGGTTATTACAAATAAACCTGCTAAGAACATGGTTGAGCAAATGTCCTTGTTGTATACTTGAGCATATTTTGACATTTCATTTTTTAAAAATTGTTTCGTAGGAAACATGGTTTTGAAATTTCAAGCTACTCAATTGCTCCTGTGAAAATAGGATTTGTCAATGTATCTGTTAAAAAGGAGGAGATCCTCCCCCGTTGGTGAACTTGGAGGGGGCGGGGAGGAGATGAGGGAAAGGGTTGGGGAGGGTGGGAGGGAGTGAGGGAGGGGCTACGCATGGGATGCAAAAAAACCTAACCTGTGATTGATATAAAAATAAATAAATTTATTTAAAAAACAAAAAACAAAACAAAACAAAAAAACAAACAAACAAAATGACTGACTAACAACCACTCGGCATCCTGAACAGCTTTTCGGATATTTTTAAGTTTGTTCACCAGCTGAAGTAGGTTTTAGCTGTTTGGGATTGGAGCACATTGAAGTCGGAGAGAGGTTCAATAAGACTTTCCATTTCTTCAACTTGCACCTTGGATAGCTCACCCCCTGATCTCGTCCTGGTGAAATTTAAATGAATTGACCTCTCTCAGGATAAGGTCAATACAAAGTGGTCAATAACTATCAAAGAAAAAGGGAGCATCTATTTGATAATGGGAAGGATATTGGAGAATTGAAAAGTGTTATAATTATACTTTAATTAAAATATACTTACAAAGGAAGAAATTAAATGTAAAACTTTAGGGTTTTCCCTCTATAGCCTTTTCATGTTTTGCTCACAGCTTCCTCGTATTCTGAGCTTGCTGATGCTAATGACAAGGTGCATTGGACAATATTAGGCTGAGAGAAAATGAGGACAGAACCCAGAATTATATTCAGTGAAGACTGGGAAAGTGGATTGTGGGTCCAGTGGGGGATGTAGTGGTCTACATGGGCCTACAAAGACGGAAAGCAAGAAGGATGGAAAAGCAAGAGGGATGGAAAAGAGAGAGAGACACAAAGAAAAAGTTTAAGAGCAAGTTGAACCTGGCTGGCTGGGTCAGACTGCAACCCCAGCACTCCAGGGGATGAAGAAGGAAAATTGTGAGCCCTTCTAGAACAGCTTGTGCTATAAAACAAGAAACTGTCAAAAATAAGCAAACATCCAAGCAAGCAACCTCTCCTAAAACCTCAAGAACTTCTAAAATCCTCATAGCCCCTAACTCAGAGGAGGCTGGGATTATGTAACTAAGATAGAGCCCAATATTAATCCATCATGGGTGGGAAGGGTTCTTCAGGTCCCACATCTTTATGGGGAGTTAATGGTTGCTAGGGGAAGAGAAGGAATATTCTTCAGTGTTGTGACCATGGCTAAGTTGCCTGTGGTCCAGTCAATAAACCCCATTCATGCTCATGGAAGCATCTCTAACCAAACTCAGTGGGTCAAAAATCACACAAACAACAAACAAATAAACAAACAAACCAAAAAGGCATGAAGGTAGAAGGGATAGTTGTTGAGAAGAATGAGTTCAGCATGACTGAGAGGGAAGATGGGTGAAAATGACCAAAATATATTATATTTTTTCACGAATGATATTATCAGAGAAACATAATATAAAATTTATTTTTAGTAACAGGAAAGATTATGTTTATTAATTTGGAATGTTGTCCAGGAGGCCTAAGAATAGAGTTTCTTTAAAGGTATATTTTATAATTTTATAATATAGCTACCGTTTATGCAAAAAACATCATGGTATGAGTTAACAATTCTTTGGTATTTTAATCACAGCCTTCTCTGGGCAAAGAGTTTCAGGGTTGGCACTATTTAGGCTGTAAGACTCTTTGCCATGGGAGACTGCCCTGTGCATGATGTTTAACATTCCTGGAGTAGCAGAACCAAGTAGCTCTTAATCAGTCTATGGCATGCACCTCAGCTATGTGGGGAAACAATAGTGCTTAATGGAGAATGAGTAGTTGTAATAGAACATAACTAACCAGCTTTATATGTCATGGAAAAACACCGAAATTGAGGTTTTTCTTACCTAGCCATTAGTAAATATCTATCAACAAGCACTGCTGGCATAAACGTATTTCCATGCTCATATTTTTTTCATGGTTTATGTAAGGGATTATCTAAATTTTTACCCAGTGTTTTCATGCAGTTAGAAAAATCTTAACAGATATTTTTGCAAAATTTATAAAGTATTGTTCACCTATTAAGTAAGTATTTGTCGGCCTCCTACAGTATTGCTAGTAAAATTCTGCACAGTGGTTACATCAATAAATAAGAGACTGAAAATCCTACTTTCACAAAACAGGTGTGTGCATGCATTTGTGTATATGTGTGTCTGTGTCTCTGTGTGTGCAAGTAATTCTGTGCTGGATGTGGAATGAAAAAACAATGAAAACTTTAAAAAATGTACCTTAGATTGCTATAAATTGGTGAGTTGTTTGAAGGAGACTAAAGTAAGAGAAGACACAGAATGAAGAAATGTTTGCTGTTATGGATTGCTGGAGAAGTTAGGCTGTTTGAGGAGATGCCATCTTTGGACCACAAACAGGTTAAACCGTTAGTCTTTAGGAAATGACCATTCAAGAAGAGGAAAGTACACTGTTTTGGAATGGATTATGCCCTTTGAAATTCAGGTGTGTGAATTTGGGTACAAGGTCTTTGAAGGGGGTGGTTAAGACAAAGTACATGGGTATTGGTAGTTCCTAATTAAATATGAAGAGTGTTCTTGTTTTAAAACTATACCTGTTACATACATAGAAGCAGAAGACAACTTGAAGACACAAGAAAGCAGCCATCAGCAAACCAGAGTCTGTAGAATAAAGCAAAGCTTCAGTTATCTTGATTTTATAATTCTAACCCCACATCCTTATAAAACACATTTCTTCTAAATTAATCTGCAGATGTGTAGATATGGCAATCCCAGAGACTAACAGAAGCATATCAACTGGAAGGCTATTAAGGTACTTGGTGAACAGAAGGGCCAGAAATAAACAGGAGAGGACGATGGAGCTATTGCCTAGAAAGAAAGACGTAGCAGATCCTGTGGAGACAGAGCAGCTGGACTTTGCTCTTGGTGTGCTGTGAACAGGTTTTTTGGGGGCAGAAGCTGGTCATGGTTTTAGGAGCTCAACTGGAGAGCTGGAGCAAGGCCAGCTGGTGAGCAGTGCATGCAAAAGTCCATATGAGGGAAGAAGTATTTGAGCCAGACTGATAGCGACAAAAGATACCTGACATGACCAAGAATTCTGAGGGTCGGGCCAATGGCGCTGGCTGGTAAGTTGGAAAAACTGTATGAGGAAATGACTGAAATCTTAGGTTTTCTATTTACTCAAAATAACTAAAGATATTTCCATTTTCTGAACTTTGGAAATTTGAAGGATGAACACTGAATTGCAGGTTGTTGTGGGCTTATTTTTTAATGTTACATGCGCAGTGAGATATCTGACCTTCATTTAAAACATTATAAATGCAATTTAATGTGAAGATGGAATGAATGTAGAAAGTTATCATGACGAAAAAAACCTGCTCCTCATTTATACATTGTTTAGCTAATGGTTCATTTCTTAATGGCCCCCCTCCCTTTTCTTTACACATATATCCTTGTCCTAACAAACTCAGAAACTGATTGGGCTCTACGATAATGAAAATAATCGGAAGTATCAAAATTCACAGAACTTAATAAAATGCATCATCTCATGTCTCCCTTTCAGTTTTAAGAGAGCTTGCTGGACTTAGATGCATGAGGTCTGATAGTGGGTGGTGGAACCACCTCTCTGAGGGAGAAAAGTAGCATTCTCAAATGGCAGTAGCTGCTGTTATTCTGGGCTTCAGCATTGAGATCTTTGTTTTCAACTGGATTTGGTTTTTATTAGGGTGAGTTTTATTCAACTCATTCAAAGGTTATTTGTCTACAGTTTTATAAGTGGATCATTCTTTGAACTTGGTGAAAAGTATCATATACTGTCTAGTGGAGTGATTTTTTAATTTGATTAATTTTATTAGAGATATTAGGTGTTTTATGCAGCGATCTCTTTTACTCACTGACTTTTTATGTAATTAAATGAAACAAGAAGGAGATTCAAGAGACCAAATTTACTTGCTAAATTCACAAAACTCTACAAATGAGAAAACCAGAAACGAACAAATTCCACATAAAACATGCATCAGAAAGGGCAAAATATATTTAAATTCTTCATCTGAAATACTTTAGCAGATTAAATATTTTAACACTTAGAGGCACTGTAAATTGAGATGAAGTGAAATTCTCTGTGTGATTGCTATATTATTCTATTACATGGAAAACACCACGTATATTATGTTATGTAGAATTCTTGTTCCTTTTGGGTTCCTTTTTTTCTCAATGTTCATATAAAAATGCATTCTAGAATGAACTATGTGATGCTTCCAAAGAGAGCTAGCAATGTTAGATGACTACAGAAACCCAGGACAAATAAAGTATGATCTGCCTTGGCAACTTGAGAAAGACATGACACACATATTTTAGCACTGAGGTGCCTTTGGCTTTGAGCTCTCATGGAACCATGTATCAAAGCTGTTGATCATTGTAATTCCAGAGCAGCAGAGAAAAAGCAGTCCTGTAGACTTGGAGGACTGTAGATTCCATGTCTTCTGCTGTGTAGCTGAACTCTGAGCTAGCATGTCATAGAGATTACATATATATGTGTGTTTCTACATGCCAAGTAAAATTTAAGACCTTATCTTTTTACTGTATAATAAAATGTTATTACTTACTGTGCTTCCATCATCCTTATGTCTTCAGACCTTAGCACTAAGCTTCAGTCAGTGTCTTTTCAGTAGCCGTGATTGATAGATTTTATCATTCCAAAGGAGCGCACACACACACAAACACACACACACTTACTAAATGTAATAAGAATGACAACTATATATGTTTTCAATGGCTTTCAAAATACGGTTACTAAATGGGAATTGAGTTAATTTTATCTAGTTTTAAATTTTTTATAGTATATATTCATTCTATATACTGCTGTGCTACATAAAGACATTTTTATACAGTGAGTAGAATCCTCTATAAGCTCCTCACCTTCCGGTCTTCATGGCCATATGTTAGATATATTTTTAGTATTTTGAAGAGCCTCCAACTGGCTTTCACTGTGGCAGGACTGATTTACATTCCCACTGGCAATGTACAAAGGGTCCTTTGTTCACATCCTCACTAGAAGCTGTTCTTTTTCCGTTCTCAATGACTGCCTTCTGACTTGGGTTAGGTGAAACATTAGTGCATTTTGAACTTAACTTTATCTGGCAGTGAGGTTGAATTATTTTAATTTTTAAAAATCATTCGTGTGTTCTTTTTATGAGTCCTTTCGATTTCGTTACTTAATTTTGTGTTTACTGTTTTGAGCGTTTGTATGTTCCAGATATTAATCCTCATTTAGACCTATATTTAGCAGATTTCTCTCTAACAGAATATGGTCCAACCACAGCTGTCTCAATACAGAAAGGCCTAGGATTTAGTTACTGTTCAGTCTACAAGGCCGATCTCTCCACAGTCCCAGTCTGGTACCAGGGTCCTGGAGACTTCCGGAGAGATGCTGGTTTTCAATCTATGTTGGGATTCTGAAAAAGTTGGATTTAGTCCTGGCCATAGCAACAGGATAGATGAACTGGCCAGCAAGAGTGAGGGCAAGCAGGAAAAAAAAAATCAGTTTTCTTCTATCATGTCATTTTATACAGACTGGTACCAGAATGTGTAGCCCAGATGTAATATGGGTTTCTTGCTTCAAAAAGTCTTACTAAGAAAAACCCTTCCAAGAGTGCCCATAACTTGGGTTTTAGTTGATTCCAAGTGCAGTGAAGTTGACAACCAATATTAGTCATCACAAAAGGTTTGCCTACATTGAACAATGTAAGCAAGATAATCCCCCACAGACATTTTTAAAGACTGACCTTAATCTAGATAAGCCCTTATGGGAGTGTCCAGAGTTGTGTCTCAGGTTATTCTGGAGTCTGTCAGGTTGGCAACCAGCACTAACCATTCATGCATTCTTTCAGCTGGGAAATCAATTCCTGAGTTTCCTTTTTTTTTTTTTTCTGTTACTTTGATCAAAGAGGCTAGAAGCAACCATAGCATTGTTACACTCCTTAATTCTATGGCAATGTTCAAAAGCATTTTACACAGAATCCCTGAAATTTCTTGTCCCTGTTAAGTAGTGGCTGAGGACTCTCAAATGCATTTGTATTCCATAGTTTTCTGAACAATTCACACAGTAGGCCATTGGCATTGTCCAGATTATCAAGTGTTTTGACCAGCAGAGTACTACATAAACCATATAAGCATTTCAGATGGAATTGCAAATTGCTTTGGCTGGTGCAAAGGGATGAGAGGAGGATGGGAGAAGGTAAGGCTGGTTAAGCAACCTGAGAAACACCACAGTAAGACCATTTGGAATGGCCTTTGTGAGTTGCCTAGCAGTAGAACAGTTTCTGTGGGATCTGTTTTCTGTTATTGGCTTTATAATTCTTACACTCTTCTTGTATGCTGTTGAGAACAAACAATGTGAGCCTCAACCTCTATACTGTTTGCTCCTTTGTCAGCCAGTTCTCAGCCAGGTGAAAGGACAATATTGTGAACTAATCATGAGGGTAAGTTTTTCCAGAAAGTTGACAGGGAAAGTATTCTGAGCCACCAGAGCTTGCTAGACTGCAGCTTCTTTATTTGTGGGGGGAAAGCAAGCCTGCAGCAGCTGCCGAAGATCACACTGTGTATGGGGCGTGGATTGCTGGTGTTCTTTTGTCACTACATCAGCACTCCCAGAATGGGCTCTGAGGAACAGCAAGTGTTAACTGGGGCTTCTTGAATAAATGGTTCTAGGGAGAAAAATACTCTTGGAGGTTCTCTATCCTTTTATTGAAAGTCCAAAGTTCACATAACATCTGAAGACATTTCGTAAAGTGAAGGACACTGCCGTCAGAACAAAATGACAGCCTACAGACTGGGAAAAGATCTTCACCAACCTTACATGTGACACAGGGATAACATACAGAACATATAAAGAACTCAAGAAGTTAAGCACCAACAAATCAAATAATCCAATTAAAAATGGGATACAAAAGAAAAATGTAAATAAATAAATAAATAGATAAATAAATAAATAAATGGAGTACAGAGCTAAACAGAAAATTCTCAACAGAGGAATATCAAATGGCACAGAAATAGTTAAAGAAATGTTCAACATCCTTAGTCATTCTAGAAATGCAAATGAACATGACCCTGAGATTTCACCTTACATCAGTCAGAATGGCTAAGAGCAAAAACTCAAGTGACAACACATGTTGGAGAGGATGTGGAGAAAGCTGATCCCTCCTCCATTGCTGGTGGGAATGTAACATTGTACAATCACTTTGGAAATCAATCTGGCACTTTTCAGAAAATTGGGAATAGTGCTACCTCAAAATCCAGCTATACTACTCCAAGGCATATACCCAAAAGATGCCCCATCATTTAATAAGGACGTTTGCTCAAATTATGTTCATAGCAGCTTTATTCATAATAACAACCTAGATGTCTCTCAGTGGAGGAATGGATACAGAAAGCGTGGTGCATTTACACAATGGAATACTGCTCAGCAGTTAAAAACAAGGAAATCATGAAGTTTGCAGGTAAATGGTGGGAACTAGAAAAGATCATTCTGAGTGAGGTATCCCAGAAGCAGAAAGACAAATATGATATCTACTCACTCATAAGTGGATATTAGGATAAACATACCAAAATCTATAGTCCTAAAGAAGGTAAACAGCAAGGAGAACCCTAGGGAAGATGCTTAATCCTCATTCAGAAGGGCAAACAGGATAGACACCTGAAGTAGGAGAAGACAAGAAATAAGACAGGAGCCTTCCACAGAGGACCTCTGAAAGACTCTACTCACCAGGGTATCGAAGGAGATACTGAGACTCATAGCCAAACTTTGGGCAGAGTGCCAAAAACCTTATGGGAGAAGAGGGAGATAGAAAGTCCTGGAGGGTACAGGAACTCCACAAGGAGAACCACAGAGTCAAAATACCTGGGCCCAGAGTGGCTTGCAGAGATCAATACTCCAACTAAGGACCATGCATGGAGAGGACTTAGACCCCACCCCCATTCAAAGGAAGTGCATTGGCTGCTCAGTGTCCAAGTGGGTCCCTTAGTAAGGGGCACAGGGGATGTCTCTGACATGAACTCAGTGGCTGGCTCTTTGATCACTTCCCCATTGGGGCTTCAGAATAGCCAAGCCACAGAAGAAGATGATGCAGACAGTCTTGATGAAACCTGAAAGGGAAGAGGTCCTCCCCTATCAGCGCAAGGGCATAGGGGGAGAAGATGTAGGGTAGAGATGAGGGAGGGTACTGCAGCAGGGATATAAAGTAAATACATTGAAATAAATAAATTAAACTTAAAAAAAGTCAGACAAAAAAAGTACAGAAGAGTTGCAACTAGAAAAAGAAAACCTAACTAGAGAAAACAACTTATATGCAATGGAAAAGTTCAATGTTCACTTTGCTAAGGAACTGTTTTCAATATCAGTGGCATGATATCACTACCCTCATGCCGACTTCTTAACTTAAAGTAACATTGCAGGCTTTGCTGTAGGCATCTGAACTGAAGAGAATGTGGGATCCTTCTGAGAAGATAAGACCTTCACAGCAGGGTTTCAGGGCTGCAGGTGAGTGAGGGAATTATTGAAGCCCTCCATGCTATTTTGTTGTCACTCTTCAGGCAGATCAGGAACACTCTAGGCTCAAATATGAACAAAGTGCATCTTGCTTCACACTGAGAGCAGCATGGCTCATAGTTAAGAGCTTGAGTTTTGGTGCTTTCTAATGTCCTTTTTGTTAGCATCTCTACAAACTTGGGAGGGTATTTTAGCTCCTGAATTCTCCAAAATCTTGTTTTGTTAAATAAGTTTAATTATCCCTAAATCTCAGACATCTGTAAGGACAAAAAGTTACAGTTTGTGCTACATGTGTTGTTCACTTTTTTGCAGAATTGTTGGCATATATTATGTCTTATATTACACTTTATTCACTTTGTATCTCCCCATAAGCCCCTCCCTACTCCCTTCCCCATCTCTCCTTCCCTCCCCATCCCTCCTTCCCTCCCCTTTCTGCGCACATGCCCCTCCCCAAGTCCATTGATAGGGGAGGTCTTCCTCTCCTTCCTTCTGATCCTAATCTATCAGCTCTCATCAGGAGTGGCTGCATTGTCTTCCTCTGTGGCCTGGTAAGGCTGCTCCCCCCTCAGGGGATGGTGATCAAAGAGCAGGCCAATCAGTTCATGTCAGAGACAGTCCCTGTTCCCATTACTATGGAACCCACTTGGACACTGAACTGCCATGGGCTACATCTGTGCAGGGGTTCTAGGTTTTCTCCTTGCATGGTACTTGGTTGGAGTATCAGTCTCAGGAAAGACTTCCATGCTCAGATTTTTTGGTTCTGCTGCTCTCCCTGTAGAGCTCCTGTCTTCTCCAGATCTTACTATTTCCCACTTCTTTCATAAGATTCCTGCACTCGCAACAGTTGGCCATAAATCTCAGCATCTGCTTTGATACCCTGCAGGGCAGAGCCTTTTAGAGGCCCTCTGTGGCAGGCTCCTAACTTGTTTCCTGTTTTCTTCTTCTTCGGATGTCCATCTTCTTTGCCTTTTGGGATGGTGATTGAGCATTTTAGCCAGAGTCCTCCCTCTTGATTAGTTTCTTTAGGTGTACAGATTTTAGTAGGTTTATCCTACATTATGTGTCTGTATGAATGAGTATATACAGTGTGTCTCTTTCTGCTTCTGGGCAAAGTCATTAGTCATCATGGAAATGCAAATCAAAATGACCCTGAGATTTCACCTCACACCTATCACGATGGCGAAGATCAAAAACTAAAGGGACAACACATGCTGGAGACATTGTGGAGAAAGGCAGAACCCTCCTACACTGCTGGTGGGAATGTAAACTTGTATAACCACTCTGGAAATCAATCTGGCTCTTTCTCAGACAACTGGGAATAGCACTTCCTCAGGATCCAGCTATACCACTCCTAGGTATATATCCAAAAGTGGCTCAAGTACACAATAGGGACATTTGCTCAACCATGTTTGTAGCAGCTTTATTTGTAATAGCCAGAAGCTGGAAACAATGCAGATGCCCATCAACCAAAGAATGGATACAGGAATTGTGGTACATCTACACAATGGAATATTATTCAGCAATAAAAACAAGAAAATCATGAAATTTGCAGGTAAATGGTGGGAACTGGAAAAAAATTTTTAATCTGTAATTGAATCCACTTGAACTAAAATAAAAATTTCATCTTACTAACTGCCATCATCACTACAGGTTTGGGTAGAATGTGAGATATTTATACTCATTATAGTCACTGGGATTTTTCTGAGGTTATGGGATATGTACAGAAATTACATGGAAGCAATCCATTTTGCTACCTAACTTTTAGCCATGGAACAGGACAGAGTTATCTACTTTGGGGTCACAATCATATTAGGAATAAGAGCTTATGAGGTGTAAGAATTTCTCCTAGTTATTTCTTCCAAAGTGGGACATACCTTGGATTTGAAGTTAAAATATACCCCATCCCTGCACAGCTGTGTAGGATCTGCTTCACCTTTCACGCTATACTGAAAAATTAACATTTATATATCTTTCTTGGAGGGCCAAGCCTTGCTCATTTGCACAAGCTTAATATTTTTTTACATGGAATAAAAAAAATAAGCAATAACTCCCTCAATATCCCTTCAAAACAGCCAAGTTATGGAAAGCATTTTTCTAAAACCTTAAGCTTCATCACATATTTATATTAGAAACCCACTGTTTTCCTCGAGCCTTTGAGTCTTTATTTTAAGACCCTTATTTGTTCTAAAGTGGTATGGTTTCTGTAGAAGGACAGAATTTTAAAGGATGTGTTATGGTGCGGGTGGAGGGAACCATATGTTTTCACACTTGAAGTAGTTAGGGAAAAATGGTATTTGGGCCCAAATTGGCATTAGAAGTCAGGAAAGTCTTGGTTGGTTAGAAAAAAAAAACTACTTTGTTAAGCCACCAAGATGGAGCTCTTTAAAGCGATATTCATTTTTGTTATAGTTTATATTTTTTTCCGTTGCAAATCACATGAGGATCTTTTATTATAAATAATTACAAGCTGCAGCTTGGGCTCACAGTCCCCACCGCCGAAGTGGTAAAGAGCCAAGAGCCCCGTGCTCAGGTTAGCTGGGTAATTTAAGGATTCTGTTTCCTTCCAGCATGCCCAAGGCACGGGCAATTCCTGCCTGGCAAGTATCTATTTGTCAAAAACATTACATTTTGAATTGATTGGCTATAGGAAGGTCCCCAAACCATTAATCCCTCCCTAGGGGGATGGGCCAGTTTCCTAGCAACTGTATCTCTAGTATGTGGTTAAAGAATGTGGTAAGGCGAGTTCTTCCACTGGACCTCCCCACCCAACTATTTTAGGCCTCAAGCACTAAAAATAGCCACCTTTAATCTCTTGGTCTCTCATTTCCCCCTTCCCATGATCATTTGAGACCCAATCTTGGGTCTTCCAGATATGACCCCTTGTCAAAATAAGTAGGGGTCCCTTTATAGGGGTAGTAAGCCAAGAAGAACTATTATACCAAGATTTAAACCATCCTCTGGAATCTTTTTTTTTCTCTAGGCTTTTGGTCCAGTTGCTGCAATATTAGTTCTTATTTTAACCAATTAGGTCCCCAAGATAAGAGCTAATGTCAGGGAGCCCCCTTTTGACTTAGCATTTCAGCCTGCTAGGTGGGATTTCGGGCTGAGGGTCTCGTCTTCTGAAACTGCTTCAGCTCTGACAATAGGACCGTTGGCATCAGGGACTAGGGAGGCTGAAATGCCAGTCAAAGGCTGGGCAATGGGGCAGTCCTCAGAAGCATCTGGTTAGCTGATCCACCCAAAGAGGCAGGGAGCAATCATGTCAGCTTCCAGGAAGTTCGGATTTTAGCTTGCTGTCCATAGCTGATCCCAGAATAGAGTCAAACAGGTGAAAAATCTACTGAGACAAATTTAGACTGGAGACAGTAGTTAAAATTTGTCTATTAAATTGGAAAGACCAGGAAAAATCGCATCTGGGACTCTTTTGAGCTATGCCAGATCCAGGTCTCATGACTTTTTGATTCTATGAAACTCATGAACTTTAAACACAAAAGGAAATATATTAATAACTCAGAAAAGTAACATCAGCAAATCTAATAACAACATTTTGAGAGTAACAAGTAAAACTACATCCAACGGGATGGGCACCAGTTAGCTGTCTGTTTTGTAATTTTTTTTATAAACTTAACTGTGTCCAGTCTGGAACTCTAAGACTTTAACTGTGGGCCCTGTTCATTATCAGCCACCAATGGAGGTTGGCCGCTTTTTGTACACTTAATATCTACTTTTAGCTTGCATCTCCATGTCACACTGGAAAGTTAGGCAGAAATATATTAATGGCTTTACTGCTAAATCCAGGATGCTTGAACTTTCCTTAACAAAGCAACTAGAAGGAATAGGTTTAAGATATTCCTAAATCTTGTCTACCTCAGAAAGAGCAGATATTAAGAATACCATAGTAAAAGCTATGACTTTTGGGTCAGATACACATTTAACAGATATTTTTAACATGACAAGAAGCACCTTTAAATCTATCTTTAGAAAACAACCAAAGGAAATTAAAATCTCAAGTTGTGACTGAATAATAAGCAGTCAGTGCTTTTTAACTAAACTTATAGGAAAATATGGGGAAGGAAGGAGTTTTGAGATCCTTGTTAAATTTCCATAGATGTTTTCATCTTGAGTTGTGGTACAGTGTTGAGTCCAATTGAATAAGCTAAAGCTAGAATTTATCTTCAAAAATCACCGGGTACTTTTGCTCAAGCATCCCCCACCCCTAGGAACTAATTTACAGCAAATATCCATTTGTGCTGCCCTCTAAAACTGTCCCCTGTCTTGGATTTCTTTTGTTAATTTTATCATCATTTTCTTATCTTTCAGAATTGAAATATTTATGTCAAATGTGATTATTTTTGCTTTGCAGGCCAACGCGTCACAAATTCCTGTTGCTTTTACTGCAACTGCATCCTCCCTTCCCAGTGAGGCTACCCTCACTGCCTTTTCCTTCTTATGCACGGCTCAGGGGAAGCACATTTAAGAGCTATTTTCAGGTTTTACTTACACACCCTAGGCTTGTACTCCAGCTTTGTCATTTACCAGACTGTGCAAATAAAATAGTATTGGTACAACCACCTTATAAAATCGGTATAACTATGATAAATGCTATGCATAAAATGCAATAATGGTAGAAATCAGGCCCTATATGTAAAATTTAGGATTATTATTGCTCTCCAATCTTTGTTCCCTCTTTATCTCTGAACTTCTTGTAAGAAGGGTAATTTTTGGATCACAGGTTTTGTTGGTGGTTTGTTATTTTTTCCTCCTTCCACTAGTCTTGTCTGGCTAGGAGGTGGTCACTGCAGTCTTCATGTCCTCCTGCTCCTTTGGGAGCGTCAGCGAGAGTCACACCCATGCCCTCCCAGGAGCCTACCCTGTCACAGGCCTACAAAGAGATGTCCTCCCTCAGTTTCCCTTCTTGTTTCCAGCCCTCTTACCTCGCACCCCTGTTTTACCCACATCTGATCCTCAGCCTTGCTTCCTTCCCCATTCCATATGAGACCCACCCCACAGTAGAGAGCCAGCCCCTGACACTAATAATGACACTCTGCTATGCTTGCAGACAGGAGCCTTACTTGACAGTCCTCTAGCCAGCAGCAGATTGGGACAGATGCTGGGACTTGGGGCCAAGTATGGGGTAGAACTCTAGGGATCCTGTGGAAGTGTTGGGGGAAAGGTGGAAGGACCTGGAGGGGACAGGAACACCACAAGAAGACCAACAGAGACAAATATCCCAGTGCCTTGGGGGCTTACAGGGACTGAGACATCAATTAAAGAGCATGCATGATCTGGACCTAGGCCTTATGCACAATTAGCCAACGGGAGCTTGGTCTTCATATGGGCACCTGATGAGTGGTGGTAGTGGGGGCTGTTTCTTACATGGACTCTATTGCCTGCTTTTGGATCACTTCTCCCTGGCAGTGCTGCTTTGCCTGGCCTCAGGGTATGAGGATATGCTCAGTCCTGATCTGACTTGATGTGCTGGGGAAGGTTGATACAAGGGGAGGGAGCTCCCCTTTCTGGGGGAAAAGGGAGAGGGAAAGGAAGAAGGGGAAAGGGGAAACTGGGAGTAGAGTTGGGAAAGGGCACCCTTGGGATGTAAAGTAAATAATAAAGAAAATAAAAATTAAAAAATCTAGGATCATTAACTAGTTTCCTTCTTAGTGACCCTCCTCTCCTCTAGGGTCAAGAGCATTAGGTAATTCTAACCAAACTGTCTCTAGCAAGATCTCCATCTGGACTCCATAATAGTCACTGGCATTTTAAAGTCTGGTTCCAAATTTCCCAGTTAGCAATCACTTCCTGTGTGTGCCTAAATGTTTAAGCAACCAGAGATTTTCTTCTCCTCTTGCCCCTATCCTTAAGAGTGGGAGACTTCAACACTCCACTCTCACCAAGGGACAGATCAACAGAACAGAAGCTAAATGGAGAAATAATGGTACTAACAGATGTCATGAATCAAATAGACCTAACAGATATCTACAGAACTTTTTGCCCAAACCATTTATATGTACATACATACACACACATACCTTTTTCTCAATACCTCATAGAACCTTCTCCAAAAATGACCATATAGTAGATCATAAAACTAGCCTCAACAGATACAAAAACATTGAAATAATACCTTGTATCCTATCAGATAACAATGGACTAAAGCTGGACCTCAACAACAACAGAAATAACACATATGAAATCTGAACAACTCTCTACTCTGTGCCATCTGGGTCAGAGAAGAAATAAAGAACTTCCTAAAATTAAATGAAAATGAAGGCACAACATACATATGGGACACAATGAAAGCAGTGCCTTCATAAAGAGTTTGGAGACATCCCATACAAGCAACTTAATGGTACAACAGAAAGCCCTAGAAAAAAGAGAAGCAGACATGCCCAAGAGTAAACGGCTGGAAATAATCAAACTCAAGGCTGAAATCAATAACTTAGAACAAAGAGAAGAATTCAAAGAATGAACAGAACCAAGAGCTCGTTCTTTGAGAAAATCAAGGAGAGACACACCCTTAGCCAAACTAACTAAATAGCAGAGAGACACTATCCAAATCAACAAAATCAGAAATGAAAAGAGAGAAATAACAACAGACACCAAGGAAACCCAAAGAATAATTAGGTATTGCTTTGAAAGCCTATAAACCACAAAATTTGAACATGGACAATTTTCTTGATAGATTCCAGTTACCAAAGTTGAATAAAGATCAGGTAAACAAATTAAATAGTCTTATATCCCCTAAAGAAATAGAAGCAGGCATCAAAAATCTCCCAAGCAAAAAAAGCACAGGGCCAGATGGTTTCAAGGCAGTATTCTACCAGAACATCAAAGAAGAGTTAATACCAATACTCTTCAAACTGTTCTGCAAAATAGAAACAGAAGGAACATTACCAAACTCATTCTATGAGGCCATAGTCGCCATGATACCTAAACCACACACACACCAAATAAAGAGAGAGAACTTCAGACCAACGAATATTGGTGCAAAAATACTCAATAAAATAGTCGAAAACTGAATCCAAGAACACATCAAAGACATCATCCACCATGACCAAGCAGGCTTCATCCCAGGTATGCAGGGGTGGTTCAATATACATAAATCCATCAATGTGATCCACCATATAAAAAAACTGAAAGAAAAAATGCACATGATCATCTCCTTAGATGCTAAAAAAGCCTTTGACAAAATCCAGCATCCCTTCGTGTTAAAATTTTGGAGAGATCGGGTACAAGGTGCATATATAAACATAGTAAAGGCAACATACAGCAAGCCTATAGCCAACATCAAACTCAATGGAGAGAAACTTAAATCAATCCCACTGAAATCAGGGACAAGGCAAGGCTGCCCACTTTCTCCATATTGCTTCAACATAGTACTTGAAGTCTTAGCTAGAGTAATAAGACAATTAAAGGAGATCAAGGGGATACAAATCAGAAAGGAAGAAGTCAAAATATCACAATCCACAGATAATATGATAGTATACATAAGTGACCCCCAAAATTCTACCAGGCAACTCCTACAGCTGATAAACACCTTCAGCAAAGTGGCTGGATAAAAAATTAACTCAAAAAAAAATCAGTACCCTTCCTATATATAAAAGACAAAGAAAGAAATTAGGGAAACAAACTTTCACAATAGCCACAAACACATAAAGTATTTTGATGTGATCCTAACCAAATTAGTGAAAGACTAGTATGAAAAAAAACCTTCAAGTCTCTGAAGAAAGAAACTGAATGCAACCCCCATCAAAATACCAGCACAATTCTTTACAGACCTTGAAAGAACAGTCCTCAACTTCATATGGCAAAACAAAGAAACCCAGAATGGCTAAAATAATCTCCATTCCTGATCTCAAGTTAGACTATACACCAACAGTAATAAAACTGGCATGGAAACAGATTGGTGGATCAATGGAATTCAATTGAAGCCCACAAATAAATCCACAGATCCATGGACACTTGATTTTTTGACAAAGGAGCCAAAACTATACAATGGAAAAATATTAGCATCTTCAACAAATGGTGCTGGTTAAACTGGATGGGTACCTGTAGAAAAATACAAATAGATCAATATTTATCTTCTTGCACCAAAATCTAAGTGAATCAAAGACCTCTACATAAAACCAGAGAAACTAAATTTCTTAGAAGAAAAAGAGGGGAAGAGCCTTGATTTTATTTATTTACTAGCACAGAAGACAACATCCTGAACAGAACACCAACAGCTCAGGCTCAAAGATCAACAATTAATAAATGGGACCTCATGAAACTGAGAAGCTCTGTAAACCAAAGGACACTGTCAACTCAACAAAATGAAAGTTTGCAGACTGGGGAAAGATCTTCACCACTCCTACATCAGACAGAAGGCTAATATCCAAAATGTGTAAAGAACCCATGAAATTAAATTCCAACAAAGCAAATAATACAAATTAAAAATGGGGTACAGAACTAAACAGAGAATTCTCAACAGAGAAATAAAGAACGATGGAGAAATATTTAAGAATGCTCAGTATCCTTAGTTATTAGAGAAATGCAAAGCAAAATGACCCTGAGATTACATCTCACACCCATCAGAATGGCTAAGATCAAAAACTCAAGTGACAACACATGCTGGAGAGGATGTGGAGAAAGAGGAATCCTCCTCCATTGCTGGTGGGAATGCAAACGTGTACAACCACTTTGGAAATCAATCTGGTACTTTCTCAGACAATTTGAAATAGTGCTACCTCAAAACCCAGCTATACCATTCCTGGGCATATATCGAAAAGATGTTCAAGTACACAACAAGGATATTTGCTCATAGCAGCTTTATTCACAATAGTCAGAATCTGGAAACAACCTAGATGTCCCTTAACCAAAGAATGGATACAGAAATCATGCTATATGTACACAACGGAATACTAGTCAGCAATTAAAAACATGGAAATCATGAAATCAGTAGGCAAATGGATAGAATTAGAAATGATCATTCTGAGTGAGGTAACCCAGAGTCTGAAAGACATTTATGGAATATACTCACTTATAAGTGAATATTAGCCATGTAATAAAAGATAAGCATACTACAATCCCCAGACCTAAAGAAGCTAAATAACAAGAAGGACACTAGGGAGGTTGCTTGATTCTCATTCAGAAGCGCAAATAGAACAGACACTGGAAGCAAGTTGAAGGGAGGAAACAGGATGGGAGCCTATCATAAATGTTCTCTGAAAGACTCTACCCAGCAGGGAACCGAAACAGACAAACTTTGGGCAGAGTGCAGGGAATCTTATGAAAGAACAGGGGAATAGAAGAACCTGGAGGGGACAGGAGCTCCATAAGGGGCCCAACAGAGTCAACAAATCAAATCAGACTTTAAGTAGGTCTTTTGTTGTCCCATGTGTCCCTGCAATAGCCAAGGACCATGCAGGGAGAGGGCCTATAACCCCTCATATGTAGCCATCAGGCAGCTCAGTCTCCATGTGTTCTCCTAGTAAGGGGAACAGGGGGAGTCTCTGACATGGACTTTGTTGCCTGCTCTTTTATCACTTTCCCCTGGTGTGTGGACAGGGGAGGCATTGTCAGGTCATAGAAGGGAAAGGATGTGACTAGTCCTCATGAGACTTAATAGGCTGGGGTTAGATGGCAGGGGAGGGGGGCTACCCCTTTCTGAGAAATAGGGGAGGGAATGGGG
This sequence comes from Pachyuromys duprasi, assembly GCA_028658305.1. Classification (NCBI taxonomy): domain Eukaryota; kingdom Metazoa; phylum Chordata; class Mammalia; order Rodentia; family Muridae; genus Pachyuromys; species Pachyuromys duprasi. Next base: position 37,921,697 of record CM053749.1, read on the forward strand.
AAGAAGAGAGAGTGTGGAAATTGGACTGGGAGGAGACAAGGGAGGGGGCTACAATAGGGATGTAAAGTGAATAAATTATAAAAAAATTAACTTAAATTTAAAAAGATGCACACACACACACACACACACACACACACACACACACACCATAGAGTCTGTGTGTGTATGCTGACTAACTACTTCTGGGCACAGGTCCTGCCTGTAGTGTGACTGTACTGTGGTTGATACATCCAGGGACACTGTATTGTAAAAGTAAGATTTTCCATTTCCCAATGTTGCTATCCTATTTAATAAGTCCTTTTCTCTGATAATGAGTTTGAGACTAATCACCATTTTCTTTTAAGTCACATTTACGTTATCTAGTCTGACACTGAAGTCCTTGATCAATTTGGAGTTGAGGTTTTTTTTTTTTTTTTTTTAAATAGGAGAATATAGACCCATTTTCACTGTTTTGCATGCAACTATCCAATTTGCCTAGGACAATTTACTGAAGATGCTGTCTTTTTATTACTATGCATCCTGGGCTTCTTTCAGTCAAATATCAGGTGGCCAGAGTTATGTGATTTCATATCTGGAACTTCAATTCAATTCATTGTTCAGTGTGTTTGCTCTTATACCATGTCATGTTGTTTTTAGTGTGCCAGTTCTATAGCACAACTTCAAATCAGGGATGGTGATACCTTCAGAAGGTCTTTTTTTTTTTTGAAGGAATATTATCTATCCTGGTGTTATCATGATATCTTTCATGCTGTTCCAACTTTCCTATAGTTCTTTTCTCATCAGTTTGCTTGTTTTCTAAATTTTCATCTCCCTTGTTAATTTGTCTAACAAATTAACAAATTAACAATGTTATCTTCTCCTGGCCTTTTGAATTTTCTAGCTGGGTTACTGGGTTTCTTGATTTCAGTTTGAATCCTCTTCAATGTTTACATCTCTTTATTGAATTCCACATTCACGTCCTGGATTGTTTTCACCAGTTCATTAAGTTTTTGTTTATGTGTTGTTTTTTTTTGTTTTGTTTTTGCATCACGTAGGCATTTAGTCTCCTTAACTTCTTTTCTCCTTGATTTCACTGAGCTACTTCTTTGTGCCTTCTTTGAACTCACTGAAATCTTTGGTGAAATTTGTGATCTTTCTTTTAAATTCTGCATCCTGGGATTCATCTACATAGTTTTTAATGGAAAACATTTCTATAGGACTGATAGATACAGAACATAAGTTGCTTAATCTTTCCATTTGTTTGCATTTTATGACAAGATCAGAGCATGCGTTCATCTTTTGTTAGTTCTGTGTCTGATATAACAGAGTAGGGTGGGACAGAAAGGAGGATGTACAGAAACCTTGAGACGAGTTGAAAATGGCAGAATGTAGTCAGGAGAACACAGGAGACTGGACTGATATGCTGGAGGAATGGCTTGGTTCAAGCCTAGTGGTAGAGTAGGTGTGGGGGGCAGGGAAGCTGGTATGAGAGAGATGATGAGGCAGACTCACAAGACCGGACCCTGGTATAGGATGTGTAGGATAGGGCTGGATGTAGAGGGTGAATATGGCATGGGAGGGTTCTGTGATTTGGAGATAGGCAGATCAGTGCAGACAGGGGTGGTGAGAGTAGGCTAGGGTACTGTATATCATATCAGGGCTGGATCTATGGGTTGGGGACAGAATATGGAGGGAAGGGTGAGGCCAACTCATCTTACTGGACCCTGGAAAAGACAGGTAGCTTTTTTCCCCAATTAATTGTTTTAATTGAATTTTTAAATACAATACAAAAAACCCACAAAATTACCATTCCTAATATTAAACTGTACTATAGAACAATGACAATAAAAACCATGTGGTATTGGCGTCAAAAAAAAATAATTAGGTGAACAGCAATTGAGATAGATACTTAACATTGAACTCTGGCCTCCTACACGTGTAAACACCTTCAGACATATTTATATACAACATGTAAATGTAAATACACATACAAATTGGTGTCATATGGTTCTAAAATATATTTGAAACTAAAAAGAAAAAAACCGATGCTTCTCAAAGACACAAATAAGCCTGACTGGAAAGTCTGAAATATGAATGCTATTATTGTTTAAATTTCTGACAATCATTGTCAAAAATCATAACAAAAGAAAAAATAAAGAAACTGATTAACCTTAAATCTTTTTTAACTAAATTTTTTATATTAGTTACAGTTTATTAACTTTGTATCCCAGTTGTAGCCCACTCCCTCATTCCCTCCCAATCCCACCCTCTTTCCCTCATTTTCTCCCTACCCCTTTCCAAGTCCATTGATAAGGGAGGAACTCCTCCCCTTTCATCTGACCCTAGCTTATCAGGTATCTTCATGCCTGGCTTCAAAGTCCTCCTCTGTGGCCTAGCAGGGCTGCTCCTCCCTTGGGTGTTTGTGTGTGTGGGGGGGGGGCGCGGAGGTCAAAGAGGCAGCCATTGAGTACACATCAGAAATAGTCCCTGTTCCCCTAACTAGGGAAAACCTTCTTTGATACTGAGCTACCATGGGCTACATCTGAGCAGAGGTTCTAGGTTATATCCATACATGGTCCTTGGTTGGAGAAACAGTCTCATAAAAGACTAGATATATTTGGTCCTTGTGGAGCTCCTGTCCTCTCCAGGTCATGCTAACTCCCCCTTCTTTCATATGATTCCCTGCACTCTGCTGAAGGTTTGGTTATGAGTCTTAATATCTGCTTTTATACACTTCTAGGCAGAGTCTTCCAGAGACCCTCAGTGGTAGGCTCCTGTCTTGTTACTTGTTTTCTCCTACAGAGTAGCTTTTTTAAAGGACAAATTAAATTCCTTTCAGAAAAGTAATTGAATGGTACCTGTAAAAAGCCTAAAATATGGACTAGAAAAGAAGACTGGCAGACTCTATTATGTCAGAAAAACCAAAGACTTCCAGCCTCATGCCTAGGGGGTTCTTCTGAATTTCTTTCATACACAAAGTATAATTTCAATATGTTATAACCACATCTGCTTCAGCTGTATTCCCAACAGGCTCTTTTATCTGATTTTTCAGCTTGGTGGAACATGTTTTCAATGAAGACCTCCCACAGGAAAGCTTTCTGTTCACTACTTTTCCTCCTAAGGTCCTATGATCAATAAAAAGATTTGAAAAGTGACTGTGTGCTTTTCATCTTTAAATAGCTCACAGTTTCATGTGAATGACATACAGTGCCAATAGAAGGAGAAAGGGGTTGGTCTGGGAACACATTTAAAGCAATCTGAAAATCCAGAGGAGATAACATTCTTACCGGAAAGTCAAACCAATATTTACAAGAGAGAGAGGCTTTGTGGCTACGGATGATAAAAACAGTAGGGAATTAAAATGTTAATTTTAGATAAGAGAAACAGCACAAAGTTGAAATTTCTGCTAGTACAAATTTGAAACAGACTAATAATATTAGTAATACTGATAAGTGAAAAAAACAAAAATACAAGTATTATATGGGCTTGGGAAGATAATATGGAACAATATGGAATAATATGAGGGTCTTGTCATTCTTTAGTGTGGGTTTAATTTACAGTTATAGATGTCATTCAACCAGTACATGATTTAACCAGAGCAGATGGAAAAATGAGTCCACAAAAATCTCAGGAAGCAGTAGGCTGATAAATCAGAGCCCTTATCTAGAGCAACAGTCATTGAATGAAAACAGGGAATACGAAAGACATTAAGTATTTAATGGTTTGAGAGAGATGTATGGTTTTGCTATTATTCGTCTTGATTTGGAGTATTTGGGAAAAGAAATGAGTTTGGAAGAGTAATAAATTTTGTTTTGTTGGAAGTATGTCTCCCTTTCCAAAGCCATACCCAGAAAAAATGGGAATGATCATATAGCAGTGATATTGTATGTGAAAGAGCTTTACACTAGGAAATAGTTCCCAAACAAGGACAATATTGTCAAAATATTCACATGGTGAATAAACCACAAGAAAGAAAAGGTTAACCTAAAGATACTCTCCCTGCCAAGACCTTCATTAAAGAGCACATTTATTAGAGTCTCTGCCCTCAAGGGCTCACAGTCTGGACAAGAAGGCTGTATGTGAACAAAGAATCTAAATTTCAGAGGCTCAGCTGGTGTTTTTTTTTTTTTTTTTCTGTCATAGTCTGTGTTTCATAGGACCCACTGCTGCAGAAAGACACAGAATTATTTTAAAACAATGTCACAGAAAGCTCTGTAGAAGAAAGGTAAATGTGAAGGTAACATCCTTCAAAGTAGAGGAAGGAAAACTCATGAGGCCTCAACATTACATAAAGAACTACAGGTAGCCCAGGAAAGCTGGGAGTGGATGAGCTGGTTTTTCCCAGGGAAGAGCACACCAATTGGTTGTTCAGTGCCAAACTGTCAGCTCTAAAAAAAAAAATAATAATAAATAATAATAAAAAATATATATATACATACAAATAACATCATATGGACTCAACAGGTTATATTTAGGAATATATATGTATATAAAAATACATATATACATGCAATGACAATTAATAAAAAAAAGGTCATGAATTTGAAGGAGAGAAGGGAGGGATCTATGAGAGTCTGGCGGGAGGAAATGGAAGGGAAACTGTAATTAAATTACAATCTCAAAAGTACACAACAACAAAAAATGTAGGGGAAGAAAAAAATACCAAGATACAGATCTGTAGAACTCTGTGCCTGCAGAGTTTAGCAATGCTGGGCCACAGACCAGACCACAGAAGGAGTGGCTGGAAATGAGAGGACATGGACTTAGTTTTAATGTTTATTTATTTAAGGCCTTCACTTTTAAGTAATAATGATCTCAATTAAGTCAATATCAGCATAACAAAGTAGTGAGACAATGGATTCTTGTTCTGTTAGAGGCCGTTTTGTTCCTCTAGGATGTTCATTATCTGCCTTGGTTTTTACCCAAGCAGCAATGTCTCCAGAAGTTGTCAAGTTCATCCTACGAGGCAAATACCCTTGTTAAAATCTACTTGTTTGATGCTCAAGTCACATATATGTCAATCATTAAAAGGTCCATGTGTCTTTTCTATTTTGTAGGCATTCTATAGTATAGAATATAGCTTATCATTCTTTAATATAGAACATAGCTTATCATAATTGTATTAACATTTAAATCAGTAATTGATGGAATGATTTTATTATGCTGAGTCAGGTTAACTTATCTTTTTCCCTCTTCTCTGAGTATCACTACACAGTTATGTTAAACAAATCTCAAAGCCTGTTTTCTCCCTTTTATTTTTATTACTTCTGTAATTTATTCCTGTAAGATGGTTAACATTGCATTGCTACAATACTATGCAATGTTTACATTACTTTCACAAAGAGAAATTACACATGTTCAATGTATGCCAAAGAAGACAAGTTGGATGTTCGTTACTTATTGAAGGAGGAAAGGAGAAAGAAATAAAGATCATCTTAGTCACAGGGAAGCGGTTACACTATGTGTTAGTATTACTATTGTTGTGACAAAACATCACGACTGAAAGCAACTTGGGGAGGAAAAGGTTTATTTGGCTTACACATCCACATCATTGTTCATCATAGAATGAAGGCAGGGGCAGCAACTCAAACAGACTGGGAACCAGAAGGCAGGAGCTGTTGTTGTGGCCATAGAAGAATGCTGCTTACTGGCTTGCTCCTCATGGCTTGCTTAGCCTGCTTTTTCATAGAAGCCAGGACCAGTAGCCCAGGGATGGCACCACCCACAATTGATAGGGCTCTCCCTCATCAATCATCAATTTTTAAAAAATGATCTGTAGTCTTACCTATAGCCCCATCTCAATCTCTCCTTTCTGATTACTTAACTTGTGTCAAGTTGACATAAAACTAGCGAGACCACACTGGGAAACTGAAAAAAAAAAGGAAAAAAAAAGAAAGGACAGAGAGAAGTCATCTTGACTGCCACATTGCCTTTTTCTTCCTTTTCAGCTCATTAAGATTCTGGAACTGTGATTCCCATTTGCACTGCTGATCGTCCACCTTACAGTAGTTTCATTAGCAATGAAAATATCATGGAGAGTTCTGAACAGTGCTAAGGACTCCCAGGCTCAGTATGCTACAAATCACTTGCTATAGCACAGCCAGGTCACCACTAAATAGCTTCCCATTCCCATGTCTCAAAATTCTCAACACATTTAAACTTAGAAGTGCTGGTATTATTTCCTCTCGCAAATCCCTAAAGATACTTTATTCCAAGAAGAGCCAAAGAAAAAAAACTGCATTTCAAGTGCATCATTTAGAGGCTATTTAATAAACATTTTTATTTTTAAAATGATGAATCAACATGAAAAAATCTTATAAACACTCATGTGAGGAAACAGCGACCTTTAAATTTAAAGAGAGGAATTCTAGATGTTGCAAAGACCACTCCAAGGCAATTCTCTTTGCATCATAGTGTATTATTCACCTCTGGGTTGCAACAGGAAGGTCAAGTGTATGTATGGGTCATTATTATCAAAGACAGGAAAATACAACTACAGAGGAACAGGACCGGGGATAACTACATTCACAAGTGGACTACGCTGAAAGAAGCCTATGAATCAGACAGACCTCCTATCCAAGCAGAAGAAATGGAGGCATGCTGCAAAAGCATTTTTATGGGGATACATAGCTCTCCTGCAGAAAACTGCCTGAATCAACTGACTTCAGACTTTCCCTGCCACTGCTGCCTGTCCTTTCTACAGCCTGTGTCTAGCGCAACACTACAAGCTCAGACAAGATAGATATCTTTCTGTTGACCTTACAAGCTGTTGAAAGCACATAGTAATTTTGCACAGCAACGAAGGATTTATACCTTCCTCTTAATAATTTCAGTTTGTGTTCTTGGCATAAAGGCCAGATTTGAGACAGAGCATCACTGGCCACTGTCCCCAAAATTTGTTCTGTCTGTTCCTTTCTTTTCCCTTAAAGAAAACCCTGTCATCCCTAACAGAAAGTCATTCATTGCTAGTGCCTGGGGAAAATGTGTCCAGACTGGGAGGAGCATAAGGTCTCTGTGGGAAACCCTAGAGGAATTACAAAGGGTCAGAGAGGAAGAGAGGAAGGAAGAGAGGGATAGGGAACTCAAATTTGGGTGCCAAATGGCTAAGTGGCCTGTCTAGCATCTCTAAGATGTCTTTTCTGGATCTCAAAGATGACTTCCTAGATTTGCATTAGAAGGGCATAGTAAGTTAATTAGTTGCTTTCTTTTGAGCAAATGCTTGTAACTCTAATGCAGTACATGGTAAGATCAGTCAGTCTGGAAGATTGCCAGCAAGCACACACTGCTAAAGAACGTTAGAAGTGGGAAGTGGATACTACAGCCTGGCCTGCTGAGGAAGCTGGGGCCCTCCCAGCTGTGACCCCAGCACTGGATGAGGTGATTCTATTACAGTTAATTTATGATTACTAGATTGCTCCATCCTGATATTCGATTGCTACCTTGTGCATACCTGTTAAGAGCAAAGAGAGCAAAGTCTTCCTCGTAGTAAGGAACAAAACAAAATCTGCTCGTTGGTCTTTCTGCAAAATGTCCAGAATCTAGGTGCAACTGTCCACTGGTGAAACCAGACAGATGAATGACATCATCACGTCTTCACCAAACGCAGGGTATTTCAAAACATTTCAGGAAAAGAAAGTATTAAGAAAAAAATGTCTAACAAACTCCTGATGGGATTTTATTTGCTTTTATAGCTAATGATAGATTTTCTTTTAATCCAGTGTTTGATCTTTTTTTCTACAGCTGTAACTTGTCTCCACTTGTGAAACACCAGTCTAATAAGAGAACTGTATCTGCCAACATCATAGTTATAAAACTGTAACTACTCACCTGACCAAACTGTAAACTTTTGTATCATTAGAAGATTTTTTTCCTCCTATAGGCTTAGTAAACTATTCTACCATTTTTCTTTGCTTTGTTTTTGTTTTCCCCTTGAAAGATTGATTTGAAAGAGCTGTTCAAATCAAATTTGAAATAGCAAATAACTGAACCATGTGACTGGCTCATGACTTTGGAATTTTTTTCATGTTTCGTTTCTACTTTCTATGGTACATTTGTTTGCCATAAACATTTTAAAAGTATGCAATAGATTGCATGAAATTTAAGTAGGAAGAAATATGTAATTTTCCTGATTTCTTTCTCAGACCATTTGTTGTTTGTGTATAGAAGGGCTACTTTTTTGAGTTAATTTTGTATCAGCTACTCTTCTGAAAGTTTATATCAACTGTAGAATTTCCATGGTTAAAATTTCTAGGGTCACTTATGCCTAATATTATATTATCTGCAAATAAAGATACTTTGGCTTCTTTTCTAAATTGTACACTCTTGATCTCCTTCAGTTGACGTATTGTTCCATCTAAGACTTTAAGAACTATATTGAATAGATGTGGAGAGAGTGGACAAACTTTTCTTGTTCCTCACTATAGTGAAATTGCTTTGAGTTTTGTCCATTGAGTTGATGTTGGATATGGCCTTTATTATTTTTAGGTATGTTTCTTGTATGCCTAATCTCTCTGGAGCTTCTATTATGAAGAGGTGTTGGCTTTTGTCAAAGGCTTTATCTGCATCTATTGAGATGATCATGTAGTTTTTTTTTTCTTTTAGTTTTTTTTTTATAGTGGATTACATTTATTGATTTTCATCTACTGAACTATCCTTGTATCTCTGGGATGAAGCTTACTTAATCATGATGGTTGATCTTTTTGATGTGTTCTTCTACTCAGTGTGCAAGTATTTATTGGGTAGTTTTGCATTCTTTGTTAGATCGTTCCGTGGTTTGGGTATCAGGGTAACTGTGGCCTCATTTCTAAAATTCTGTATCATGTTCAGAAATTCTTCCTGTTCCAATTATCTATTTTAATGTTTGTATATTTTTTGAAGATTTACAAATGGTGTACATGTGTGTAAGATTTCTTTGGAATAAACTTCAACTTTACAAAGGACATAACTTCAAATTTCTATTATTTTGGTACCTAGGTGTAGTAAAACCTTTTCTTTCCTGATGTGAATTATGAAATGTGGGCTGGTGAGATGGTTTAGTGGATAAAGATACAAACTTGGTCACCTGAGTTTGATCCTCAGAATGCTAAGATGGAAGGACTGTAGAAAATTATCCTCAGCCCTCCATAGGTGCATAAACATCCTCCCCACAGGCATGTACACACACACAAACATGTACAAACACACACATCACATACATACATATATACATACATACATACATACAATAATTTGTCTTTTAAAAAGTACGAGACACCATGTTCACCATATAAAATTTCCCATATGAGCATTCAGTGTGGTTTCATAGCTCAGTCTTTTATGTGACAACATCATTCCAGTCACACATTTTATACCGTTTCTTGAGTACCTACTCTGTGGATACTTGCTGTTCTTCCACTTTAGGACCTGAAGATACATCAATGCAAACTGCCAGAAAGAACAAAGTGGAGTCTGGAATGGGTGGAGTCTGCAGAATCCAGGTTCAGCTGGGAGTGTGGGAGGGTGAAGGCCTTCTCTGGATGTTACAGCTCTTTCTGGTGCGTTATAGCCTCCAGGGAAAGGGACAAGAAGCTGAGCAGTCAGGTGGCCAAATAGGGCAAGAGCAGCACTAGCTGCAGAGCAAGGCAGGATCAGGTGATGGTGGGAGTTCAGTCCCATCAACAAGGCTGCTGGAGGGGCAGGTCCAAGGGTTCAGCCATGAATGTCCAGAGAAAGAAAGCCCTATCTGAAACAGCAATTCAAGTGTTACAGTCCAGTGAAACAGCAGTTCTTAGATGGTCTTCAGTGAAACAGCTTGTGCCTGTTTATTAGTCAAGCAGCTTATGTCTGTTTATTCCATGGTGAACAAGTACTATATGAACCTTGGGTGAGAAGGGACTTTTTGGGGTGAATGCATTTCACTGGCTGTGGCTGGGATGCTGGTAATGCTCTATTTGTATCAAGGTGTTGGCTACATGACTACCTGTGACTGTCTTGAGAGTTGGGGGTTCCATGGCAGGCAGGCACTGACGAAGGGAGGGAGGAGCAATCCTCCTCCTACTGTCCTCAGAATGATAATTTCACATGTTTGTGACCTCACTCTACACCCATGCCTGTTTTCCATGGTCACCCCATCCAAAGGGGAATCAGGAAAACAAACACTCAAAGAAAGCAAGGGAGCAAATCATTGGCTATTTGGGGGAAAAGCAGAATGTTTGAAGGAATGTAAAGAAACCAATGTGGCCAAAGAAAAGAGAACAAGGGGACAAAAGAGGAAAGGGGCTGAGGTTAGAAGGCTACGAAAGAAACTGACTCATATGTAACAGGAAGCCTCCAGAAGCTTTTAAGCAAGAGAATTAGACAAGAAAATCTCTACATTTAAGACTATACTGACCAATATGCTAAGAAAAATTGCACAGAATTAAGATAAAGCAACAGAAGCTATTTCTTTACAAATGTTTTTATTATGATCATTTATTACAATTTATTCAATTTGTATCCCAGCTGTGTCCCTCTCCTTCATCTCCTCCCAATCCCACTCTCCCTCCCTCAGCTCCTCCTATGCCCAAACCATAGTCCACTAATAGGCGAAGTCTTCCTCCCCTTCTATTTGGCCCTAGCCTATCAGGTCTCATCAGGACTGGTTGCATTGTCTTCCTCTGTGACCTGCAAAGACTGCACCCCACCCCACCCCACCAGGGGGAGGTGATCAGAAAACCTGCCAGAAAAAGCCCTTGCTCTCCTTATTAGGGATCCCACTTGGAGACTGAATCTCTGGGCTACATCTGAGCCTGGGTTTTAGGTCCTCTCCATGCATTGCCCTTGGCTGGGGTATCAGTCTCTGCAGGTCCCCCAGGGCTCAGGGTTTTTGGCTCTGTTGGTCTTCTTTTGGAGCTCCTGCCCCCTCCAGGTCTTTCTATCTCCCTCTTCTTTCATAAGATTCCCATTAATCTGCCCAAAGTTTAGCTATGAGTCTCAGCCTCTGGAATATTACTCAGTAATTACAAACAAGGAAATCATGAAAATTTCCAGCAAATTGTGGGAATTAGAAAATATCATCTTGAGTGAGGTAACCCAGAAACAGAAAGACACACATGATATATACTCACTCATAAGTGGATATTAGCCAAATAATATAGGATAAACATACTAAAATCTGTACACCTAAAGAAGGTAAGCAAGAAGGAGGACCCTAGGGAAGCAGCTTAATCCTCTTTCAGAAGGACAAATGCAATAGACATTTGAAAGCAGGAGAAGACAGGGAACAGGACAGGAGCCTACAAAGATGGCCTCTGAAAGACTACTGATCGAGGTATCGAAGAAGCTATTTCTGTACAGGTCTTATTTTAATATGTTAATTGCCTTCAAGAGCTCCTACCTTCCTGTGTGACCCAGAACCTTTCCTAAGTTTCTTCTAAATTCTTTTTCTTTTTAAAATAACAATGAAACTGGTCTTCTCTCCTACCTTTGACCTGGACAATAGAAACAAAGGCAGTAACAAGTGCTAGAAATATGAGTATATTTGAAAGCAAGATCACAGGGATCAAATATATGGATATGAAATGGGGTAAGGAGCATGGAGTGTTGTGCTATATTTAATCCAATGACTAAGAAAAAGGAATTGCTACTAAGTGGATTGAGATTAGGGAAAAGGCAGGCTTGGAGGAAAATGTCAAGATTTCTAAGAATGTTGTCTCTTCCACATCTGTACCACAAATGGACAAATTAAAATAAAAGCTAGAACTAATTACTCTTTTGCTGCAATGACTATGGTATTCATTAAGATTATTACAAACATTCAGTGTCCTTTCCAAGTATCTGGTAGGATGATGGTACCACATTCAGTTGAAGTTAGGCGTGGCCAAATTAGTCTCTGTAGCCAGTGTGTTAGTTACAAGTAACCTTTATTATTTCAAGCCCTGTCAACTGAATTCAGGAACAACTGGGAAGATTATGATTGATGCTGAGAACCAATGACACTTTGAAAAACTGTTTTCTAATGTGAGTTGGAAGGAAGATAATAAAGAATCTTTAGTTTTCATGCATTAAATCACTTAATGATCTTTTTTGTTTTTGGTTTGTCATTGGTTTAGTTTATTGCTGTATGACTCCAGTGACACTGACATATCCACTGGGGCCTTTGAGCCTGCGGGAGAGTCGGCCCTGTCCAGTAAGATACAATATAAGGAGTGGATGGCACACACATGATTCCACGCTGAGCTACAGTGACAGGGGCCTGGGGAGGTGCTCCCAAGAGGTCCTCTCACTAGACAGTTAATGCTGGTAGAGACTCAAGCCAGGCCAGGCCAGGGCTGACAGACAGACCTGTTTTCCTCTCCCTAAAAATGTGTGCAGTTCTCCAAGTCAGAAACAACATCCGGTGCTACCAATCACGGCTAACGGCTACTCCACATCAGCTGGGAAGCCTGCTTCTGGGTCAGGTCTCAGGAATGTCTGGTTCAGTCTTCCTCATTCATTCTTCTTGTGGCCACTTCCTGAGCTGTTGTATTCCTGTTCCTCCCCACTGTGGTCCATGTTCATGGCTGGCTTAGCCTGGGATCCCTGACTTGGTCACTGCCGGCCCATCTTGAATCAAACCTGGGCTTTCTCCTTGTGACTCAACTTGATCTTTATCTTGACAGGGTGGGACCCAGACTCAGAGCCTTTCTCCTCACCCTCTTCCTCCTCTTTGCTTTCCTTGCCTTCACTGTCTTCTTCTTTCTCAATTTTCTGCTGCACAATGGTGAAGACGGACTGAGGAACAATGGAGTCCTTATCGATCAAGGAACCCTGGATGTTGAACTTCTTAGAATTCTGACACAGCAGCATCACATCCTTCTCCAGGTTACTGAGGCTGCGGTACTTGTGGTTACGGATGCCTGCCTTGAAGCTCACAAGTTTTTGGATGAGCTCATAGTACTCTGGAAGTTCCTTGCATGAGGGAAGCTGGACAAACATCTCACTTAGTTGACATCCACTACTGCTGTCCTTGTCCTTGATTACAGCATCCACTATCTTCTTCATCTTCTTGGTGAGGTTGGATGGATTGCGGAAAGCTTCTCAGCAGGTGGCCGCCCACTCTTCTTCTGCTTCTTGCTTTCCTCGTCCTTGTCCTGGCTGCAGATGCTGGTGGGCTGGGTGGAATAGCCGGCCTAGCTGTCTCTCTTGCACTTGTGTGAGGATTTCTTCTGCCAAACCTCCTCTTCATTCTCCTCCACCATGCCCTCCCTGACAGCCTTGAGCCACTGTTTCTGTCAGTGAGTTGCTGTAGTCCACCTCTTTGGGGGTGGCGGGAACCACGGTGGAACATCTTCTCCTCTTCATCTTCACATGTCAGCGGCTCAATCTCTGCATTGTCCTTGATGATCCAGGATGGGAACTCATCCTTTTCGATCAGGAATGGCTTCTGTTTGGGGTTGGGGGCTTCTTCATACTGGTTGTCCAAGTCCACGCACATGAAGAGGTCAAACGTCAAAAGTGTTACGACTGTGTACTTGTTATTTGCTTAATTTATAGGATACTATGAGAATGAGGAGTTTAGAAAAATGTCTAAATTCGGCCAGATATAAAAGCAAGTAAAATAAAACTCAATGCTCCACTTCAAAATCCTACTAATTTTCTTTCTCTCATCCTGTAAAAGAAAAACCAAAGATGTCCTACAATGATAGAGGCCAATTTTAACTCAACAAGGATAAAATCAAGAGTATAATTTTCACCCTCAAATTCAATAGTTCCAATTGGATAAAAGGAGAGTAGAACAGACTAAAGCCTTAATGCCCATTTATGTCTTTCCACTGAGAAACAGTGATTTAGGAAAGACAAAAGATTGGCCAGCCCTAACCGATGCCAGGTGAAGACAGGTCAAACACAACAGTTTAATTAGTGTGTTTTAAAATGAACCATGTGTGGTTCTTGGGATATACAACTGAATGCAGTGTTGCAGATACTGTGTCTTTCTATTTTTTTTAACAACATCTGGTTGCTTCAGCAAGTATATATACCTGAAGTGAAAAAGGTCAATTGCTTGGACTTCTCTTAGTGATTTAACTTTCCACAGCTGTGAAGAACGATAAAATTGCTTAATACTCAGGAGTAAACCAACTTTCCAATTTCTGCCTGAAAGACAATAAATAATAATAAAGAATCTATAGGATTAGCTATAAGCACCTGTGTAACACTGGATAGAGTCTGTCCAGTGACCAGTGTTGGATTTAGTCAATTTGTCAGAGAAGCTGGGTTTTAGAGTTGATGTGTAGCTGGTTTGTGATTAGCACTCTAACCCTTTTCTAAATGTACACATCTGTTTGGTGGTCCTATCCTTCTTCCATCACTATGCTTGCTATGTAGGGGGTAGACCATTTGTCTTTTATATTATGAGACCTGTATTCTAACAAGAGCTATGCCCAGATATGAATACATGACTGTGGAATTTCCCTGGGACATCCTGGACTTGGGATTACATACAATGACTGAGTAGAACTTTTAACGAGAAGAACCCCCAAAGTGGAGATTAGAACGGATCAAGTTTGCTTTAGAGCTGTTTTCAAGTATTCCTATTGTCCTTCACAACACACAAAGGAACCAAACTTTCCCAAACCATTAGAAGACAATTGGATATGTTGCACATTTGGGTCAAGAAACAGGAACTTCAGGTGTCTGTATTTCTTAGACGAAAGTTTAGAAAATGTATTTCCCTAGACCACTTTGTTTGTCTCTCCATCATTATGAAACTATATGACAAAATGGATCCTCCACTGTCCTTGATTATCACTGATGTGCAGAGCTCACTTTCTAAGCTGTCGTGGATACATGAAAGTGAGCAACAATCAAATGATTCATGTTTCACTGAGATTGTATAGTTGTAATTTCCACATAACTTCTCCCATAATGATTCATGACACCATTATTATTTAGTGGAATTCACTTGAAAGCCTAAAAAGCTAGTGGGGCATGGCACTTGGCATGAAGAGACCCTAAGTATGAGACGTAGATCCTAAATCAAGTCACTGACAACTAGGGCAGCACACAGTCTTAACATGTAAGCAGACTTAGTATGCAGGAAGGCAGACTGTTGACAGATGACACTATGGAAATTTGCAAACATTTGGAAGTGCTCCAGCCAGATCACTCATGTCAGAGAATGTGAGACTGAAGAGAACCGGAGAGCCCTCTGGAGCACACACCTACCTCTCTATATCACCAGTGCTGCAAGATCTGCAAAGCCAAGTAACAGAAAAAATGATGATTGGCAATAGTAACTAGCTGCAAAGCTGAAGTGTTCTCCATCTTCTGCCCCGTGTCTCCTTTCCCTGAAGAAACAATAAGAGAGAGGGAAGTGGAGTGAACCCTGGAGGGCTGCAGTCTTAGGTGCCTCAGTGGGAGGAAAAGCAATACAAGAGCAGGTTTCACCCATTTCTCATTCCAGAGTCACTGGAAAGGGAAGGAAGGAACTAAGGCTTTCATCAGATAGAGTACAGTCTCAAAATGGAGTCACTTTAAATAATCAGAAATGAATAGAATTTTAATCTATGCAAGATGTTGTTAAGATACAAGAAATAGGGATTTATTTGAACATGGTTTCAACCCATAGCTGGGGAAAAACAGAATGGTTTTGTGTTTGTTCCCACTGAGTTCAGACTGTTCGAGAAACAAGTTACAGCTGTGACCCTGTTAGAGAACTGTTTACAGAGATAAATGCAAACTGCAAAGATAAATGTGAGAAATGCTATGAATATGTCAAAACTAGGTTTGAAAGAATACACAGTAGGTACTAAATATCTTGTGAAACTATAGAATAAGCTCAAATTGGGGAGGAAGAGGACGAAAACACATATAGTTTTAGTTTACCCAAGAGAAATATTTCTCTATCTTTACTAGAGCATAGCTATAAATGGAAGAGCACAGCAGTCGACTCTTAAATTTCCAACCCCTGAACTCAAATTTCCCAAAGGAAAACCTCTTTCTAAATAAGAAGCATGCACAGAGAGTAGGGTGCCAAAGTCCTGGAGTGTGGAAACACTTCACTGATCCAACACCTAAGCGCATGACTTGAGAAACCACGTAACACCACGGATCGGGCAGTGATAAAAGCTGTGCTCCTTTAGATATACAAATAAATATTCGTTGGAGTATCAGTCCCAGAAAGGACCCTTGAACTGGGATTTTTTGAATCTGTTGCTCTCTTAGTGGTGCTCATGTCCCAGGGTCTTTTCTGAGACTGATACTCCAACCAAGGACCATAAATGGAGATAACCTAGAACACCTAGAACCCCTGCACAGAGGTAGCCCATGGCAGCTCAGTCTCCAAGTTGGGTCCCTAGTAATGGGAACAGGGACTGTCTGTGACATGAACTCAGTGGCTGGTTCTTTGATCACCTCTTCCTGATGGGGGACCAGCCTTACCAGGCTACAGAAGAAGATAATGCAGCCAGTCCTGATGAGACCTGATAGGCTAGGGTCAGATAGAAAGGGAGAAGGACCTCCCCTATTAGTGGACCTGGGAAGGGGCATGAGAGGAGATCAGGGAGGGAGGGTTTTAAAAATAAAAAATAAATCTTTGATAAATGAGTTTATTTTCTAAGAATAACTTTTCTATCTTAAACAAGAGACTTTGGATTTGTGGCTTGGAGATACTACTAAATGGTTTAGGAAGGTGGGAAGCAATGATCAGCATGCCTCAGGACCAAATCAAAACAGTATTTTGATGTGGCCAAATACCAAAGAGCATGCCAGCTACCAGATTACCAGGAAGCTAAAAGAAAAGACATCTTCGTGTTTTGTTTTTGTTTGTTTGTTTTGTTTTTCTAGACACGGCTTCTCTGTGTAATAGTCCTGGGTGTCCTGGACTTGTTTTGTAGACCAGATCTGCCTGTTTCTGCCTCCCAAGTGCTGGGATTAAAGGCATGTGCCATCACGCCAGGCTGAAAAAACATTCTTGTGTTTGTATACTGTAACAATGGAACTCACATGGAGGGGTGGGGCAGACACATGACGTGCATAGAACACTCAGCATGTGTTGCAAGGGCATGATCTCATAAATTGGATCAATAAGAAGATAACAAGACCAGAGTTCTCTGTCTACCAGACGAGGACACATCATGAAGACAGCTGTTTGTGTACCAGGAAACATGACCTCATCAGATGCCGAATGTGCCAATGACTTGATCTTAGACTTCTCAGGCACCAGACTGTGAGAAACAAATTTCAGTTGTTTAAATTAAACCCAGTCAAGATTGTTGGTTATAGCAGCAAAACTGACTTTCATTATGCCTCTTTAAACGTGGGCAGCTGGTCAACTGGTTTTGTTCTCAGACCATCCAAGTAATAATGAGCTCCTCCCACATCTTTCAACCACTAATGCTAATAAAGGAAAGAACAGAGTGAGAAAGATGATGGTGTCCTTTGCATGTTGAAGGAAGCAGTGTCAAATGGATGGATGCACTATAAACCTGGGTGTCTGAAGTAGAATGGTCAAGACTTTGTTAGAGCAGCTGGAAGCAACAGGCACTTTGTCACCTTTTCACAGAGCTTCTTGGAAAAGCTTTCAGAAAGCCTGGTGTAGAGAGTCCTTTATAGAGGCCATAATCAATGCACAGTGCAAAGAGGAGAGCGAGAGTGATCATGTCCACAAAAAGGCATCTATCATGCGGCCTGAAGTGGATGAGAAACTTACTGTGACCCAGCAGATCAACCTCCCTTGGATAGAGAAACTGCCTTCAAGGCCCACAGTCTGGATGCTCTCAATAGGAGCTCTATAAATATAGAAATGAGGTAACACTATGAAATGATGTTTCGGTCAGATGAACTTGAGATTATGTGTCTATGGTGAGAGCAAACAAAATTAAAAGACTATGGTTAGAAGATCAGATCCAAATTTTGTACAGAATTACATCCTTTAAGGCTTCCTTTGGGATAAGGACAGCTTCCCACTATGTCAGGAAGCTAGAGATATTATGGACAAAAAATCTCAGAGGGGTCCACGTTTTCTGGCCAGTTAGCTCTTCAAAGCTTTTTCTCAAAGCTCATGGAAAGAGAGAGCCCTCTCAGAGAAGCATAACCAAGGTTGGATTTCCTACCGCTAGAGCCTGGAGGCTAGAAGGCAAGTTAAATTAGAGTAGAACAAAATATTAAGACGTGATGTCTCTGTATCTGAGTTTCAGAAAGCAAATTTTAGCCTGAATAGACATGTGTATTACATAAATATGTCTTCAATCAGAGGCAGCTCTTTGATATGAAAATACTTCTGTGGCATTTAGAAATGTATATATGAAAGAGCCAAAAAAATTTCAAAACGATTTGACTACTAAAAATTCTGGTCATCAACAATTAGCCTACTTGCCTTGTAATGCCAACCAAAAGAAGCCAACAACAGCAGACCTCTTTGAAAAACTAATATCAGGGCTGATCAATTTGCTAAAAATGGTCTTATTATTAATAATCCCATAATTTAACTATAATGTTTATATTTTCTGATGACTCTCATGTTTTTCAGCCTCAGCCTCAATTCTGACCTCCATTCATTGAATATTACCCCTCAAAGTTCACAAATCTTCCTCCTTACGTCTCTTCTCTACAGTTCCCAAATTTTCGAGTATGAATTCTGGGAATCACTGTTGGTAATATCTGACCACTCATTGTTCATTAAAAAATCCATCCAAGCACTGCCCCCTCTACAATATAATAGATTTCAAGTCTCCCCCCTACTTATCAGAAGTTCTATTGCCATCATCTTCAGACAGAGAGCAACAGCTTCCTTCCTTGATGGCATTTTCTCTTCAGCAACCCTCCAACATCATCCAGTATGCTCCCACGAAATCACCTCCTTTCCTTTTTTGTTGTTTTCCTTTCACACCGTCCATCATCTGCTTAGTTTGTACTTCATATAGCAGAAGGACCTCATATCCACAGAGATCATTGTTTCCTGTCCTAGACCAACTTCATCCATACTATCCCTTCTGCGGATTTCAACAATTCCCTCTGTAATACTTACCAGACCTGTCTGACCATTCATATTATCTTCCCATTTCATTCTGACTTCTGTGTGATCTACTTTACTGTAATGTTAACAGAGTTCTCAGCAAATACTCAGTATATGATATACTTTTCTTGTAGAAATTATGATGGAATAACACTACAAGGGAATTTAGCACTTGTATATTCCAATCTTTGCACTTAGGGGGAGGATGAATTAGCTTTTAGGTACTTCACTCTATGCCATGCAATGAGCCTATTAGCAGATGGATTTTATCCTTAGCCATTAAGTGATATTGTAATAATACTGCAGATATTGATCTAAAACTCATAAATTTCTTTGTGCTTTCCCCAAGGGCTGACCATAATGCGCTTGCTGTTGCAGATAAAAACAAGAGACACTGATTGCCTGGGTCTTTTAGCCAATGGAAATGGGCTCCAAAAGTGAAATATTAGATACTGAAAAGTTTTTATAAAATTTCTTAACAATGGGGAATTCAGGTGGTTGTTTCTTCAAGGAAAATAGTTTATTTTACTCTTATTAAGCTCATAAAACTATTTTCCTGAGTGTAACGACGTAGTCCTTCATGAAATGAAAGTATCTAGCAAGAAGAAATTAGGGCCGCTAGCCAATCTCACTGTTATGCCATTCTCAATGTTAATGACACATCGAGAGATGTTACATTCAGTGACACATTCAAGAGGAGATGCCCATCATTTACTCGAAAGTTCTCCTGAACACATGTTTAATATAATAGTAAAATATGCAGTTTTTAAGGATTTAAGTTTGGGATTCTGTAGTCATCCAATGACTATTTTTTTGGTATGCTCCCCATATTTCTTCTTGCTCGTCAGCTTCGTTTCAACTATCGGATTCCTGGTTACAAAGATAATTATAAAATTTCTTCTCACTTTGGTAAAGCTTGTTGTTTTTCTTAAACATTCATCTGTTTTCTTTTACTTTTCTATTTATTATTGTTGAGATGGGGTCTTTCCCTGAATGTGGAGCTTACCAGTTTGGCTGGGTGACTGGCAAGTGAGCCCCAAGGATACTCTTGCCTCCCTCCACATGGGCGGCCCTAAAATCACAGATGCCTGGCTTTTCACATGGCTACTGCTGATCCAGCTTAGGCTCTTTACTGAGCAAGCACTCTATGCACTGAGACATCCCCTGGCTTTTGACAATAGCCTTTGCTTTAAGCAAAAGTTACTTTATTGGCCTTGAAACACAACTCTTTTGTATCAAAAAACTAAGGAAACGTTAGTAAATTGTAAATATCAATTGCAATACATTTTGAAAAAAATTAATAATGCTAAAAGTCGATAGCTTACTTTAAAGCAAATTTATATACATTAGATGTGTTTAAGCAGGAGCACAAGGTTGCATTATGTTCTAAAAATGTTATATGTGTTACACTATTATATGCCAATATATGACATAATTGTTTACATATTTTTAACATGATATATACTTATATGCACTAACTCTACCTATTTGAACATTCACTAGACCAGGCTACATCTACAAATCCCTAAAAAAATAACATTTGTTCATGGAACACTTTGAAATTAGTCCAACAAATGTCAAAAGGGCAGCATTGGTGGGTGCTAGAGTGTCGTAACAAGAAAGGCATTACTTAACAGCTGAGAAAGAGTTGTGTAAAGAGGAGACTTGCCTGTTTTATAAGAGAGAAGCAATACGAACATTGGAAGTCGGGCAGAGGGCATAAGATACTATTTATTTCCTCAGGGTGCACTTCTGCACATGCCTTGCAAAATCCCCAGGCGGGAAACGCCTGTGGACCGCTGACCTAACATCCTGATACAATCACTGAGAGTAGAGAGATGCACAGAGATTCAAGACCATGCTGCTACTGGTGTCAGAACATCAAAGGAGCTAAAAAGGGAACCCAGCTGCTGGAGTTTGGACGGGGAGAGGAAGCCACGGCCATTTGTTTATGGAGCACAGATGGCTAAAGGGCAAAGAGCCTCCCAGGGCAGTCATGCCAAGAGAAACTCTGGCAGGACCCAGGTACACCTCCCCAACCTGTCCCTCCAGCTTGAAAGTGTCCTAATTTCACCACTGGACAGTATTTGATGCTTCTAGTTTATGATTTGTATACAGACTTTGGCAACAAAACTTTGAACAAGAAAACATCTGGAGAGAGCAAAAAGCAGTTCACCTAGCAGGAGGTCAGGCCACACGGTGACCTTCCAGAACCCTCAAAGGAATTACAGAAGCTTAGGAATGGCCAGACATGGGATAAACTGCCAAGCATGACAAACACATAATTCAAAAAGCATGATCAGATTTGAAGTTTAAGAAAAATAAAATCACATAAAAGAGATCCATCCACTCTTGAACTTGTATACTACAACTAGAATGAGTCTATGCAAAAGTCTTCCGGACAATTTGAACAAAATTGCGTGATTGTTCACAGAAGGACAAACAATTTAATACACAGTGTAATTTCTATAATTCTATTTTCAACTATAACTTCTTTAAAATTATAATTATAAAAACATTCTTTTTTAATCATGTTGTGGCTTAATAAGGAGATGCATACGTAAACTGAGGATAAAGAGAAAAAGTGGAGATAAACATTCTTTAGTTGTGCTGTATTTACTCAACTTTCCGATTAGAGCTAAGAATCCTACCAAATGGAGATGGCAATTCTTGCCTTCACATACATTACCAAACTCCTGAGAGGTAAAGACAAGTACAAGGAATCAAAAGGTGGCCATCAATCAACATCTCAAACACAGAGTATTTGATTTCTAAATGTGATTCTTTTCCCAGCTTCAATTTACATAAGCCCAGGAGGAATATGGAATTTAACATACTCCTGGGCCACCTTATGCTTTAGCTTTAACAAAAGACTCAATGAACTTTTGTTTAACTGTGTTAGAACAAATATTACTGAACGTGTTGATAATATATCTATCTGACAATTTGGAATACAAGACACTTAAAAATTATCCTTGGAAAAGTATATAATGATTAATAAGCATTAAGATATTAATTTTGAAGTGATTTCTGAAAATTCCTAATCCCCACTGTTCAGGCACTCCTCTAATGAATATGTGTGTGTGTGTGTGTGTAATTTTGTGACAGGGTCACACTGTATAGCCTTTGCTGGCCTGAAACTTTTTATGTAGACCAGGATGACTACAAAGTCAGAGATCTGCCTTCCTCTGCCTCCCAAGTGCTGGTGTTAAAGGAGTATACCAACATGACTAAGTTTTCTCTCTTGATATCATGTGAAAATAAACTTATTCATTCGTTAGTTTTACTTTGTGATGTCAAACATTCAGATAAAGACAGAATAATTCATTTTGTTTTCTGGACATTCCCCTATGTTCTTCAATCTTCCCACTACCCAGTTTTCATCTCTAATGGCTTCTTATCCCTTTCCACGTTCTGCCAGGAGCTGACAGGGCAAAGACTCTGAATGTGTGCCCCGGACTGCTGACATTAATACAAAGCCCTGACGTCTTCTGAGTGTATCAGTTTGATCCCTGTCTGGGAGAAAAGTAGAAAAAGAAATGTGAGATTCATTTGTGGTTAAAGGAAGGTACCAGTAACAAAGAGAGAGTGTGTGGCCTCCCCCACTCACCAAATGGCTGAATGTGGAAAAAGTTGTTTTCTCTGATAAGCCTCTAGTTTTGTATCTTAAGTAAAGCTGTGACGTCAGGTTAAATGAGCATTAATGTAGACTTTATGCAATAAGGATTATCACAGAGTCAGAATCACAGCACTTGATAAATCCTACAGGTTTTAAGAACAATGGCCTGATTAATTTCCAAAGTGGTTGTACAAGTTTACCTTCTCACCAATAATGGAGGAGGTTCCCCTTTCTTCTCCACATCCTCTCCAGCATGTGCTGTCGTATGAGTTTTTGATCTTGGCCATTGTTATGGGTGGAAGGTGAAATCTAAGGGTGTTTTGATTTGCATTTCCCTGATGACTAAGGATTTTGAGCATGTCTTTAAGTGTTTCTCTGTCATTCAATGTTCCTCTGTTGATAATTCTCTGTTCAGCTCTGTACCTCATTTTTAAATTGGATTTCTTGATTTGTTGCTGTTTAACTTCTTAAGTTCTTTATATATACTGGATATTAGTCCTCTGTCAGATATAGGGTTGGTGAGGATCCTTTCCCAATCTGTAGGTTGTCATTTTGTTCTGATAACAGAGTCCTTTGCTTTACAGAAGCTTTTCAGTTTCATGCTGAGATGCATAGCCAAATTTTGGGCAGAGTGCAGGGTAACTTATGAAAGAAGAGGGAGGTAGAAAGACCTGGAGGTAACAGAAACTCTACAAGGGGAGCAACAGAACCAAAAAATCTGGGCACAGGGGTCTTTTCTGAGACTGATACTCCAAACAAGGACCATTCCTGGAGATAACTTAGAACCCCTGCACAGAAGTAGCCCAAGGCAGCTCAGTATCCAAGAGCGTTCTCCAATAATAGGACCAGGGGCCATCTCTGATATGAACTCATGGGTTAGCTCTTTGATCACCCCATCTGAGGGGAGCAGCCTTACCAGTCCACAGAGGAAGACAAAGAAGCCAGTCCTGATGAGACCTGATACACTATGATCAGATAGAAGGGGAGGAGGACATCCTCTGTCATTGGACTTGGGGAGGGGCAGAGGAGAAGAAAAGGGAGTGAGGGTGGGGATTGAGAGGGGATGGGAGAGGAGGCTACAGCTGGGATACAAAGGGAATAAACTGTAATTAATGAAAAATAAATTAATTAAAAAGGAACTCTGGCCTTTCTTACTTTTATTGCCTTTCTGAGCCCTGTTGCTGAATATACCACATGCTTCAGACACAGGACATAGCGAAATGGAGCTGGTACTGTCCTGGAAGCATCTTCCCTAAAGACTGGCCCTTACAGCATCAAACGGTGTTATGTAAGCTTCCAAATGAGAAAAAAAAAAACAATTAAAAGTCCTAGTAAAACCTTTGAGCCACAACAATGACCATTTTGGTAAGATTTTCTTCAAGGGTGCAAAGGTGGCACATGTATCTAGGGGATAATCAATAGTCACTTAACTGGAATTAAGGTCCACTCAATAAGAGAAAATACATGTCTAGTACTATAGACCTAGAAAGCCACCTGTAGCTGGTTAGGTCATAAACCTAGAGAAGAACCTTCTACTGAAGGGAGTTGGGAGGTGGCCCATAAGCCCGCCAGACTCTAGTTCTCTGACACTCAGGTTTGTCTGGCCTTCCCTATCCTGAATCCAACATCAGTGTGCTTCCACTGTTTTTCTGATCTCCACGGGGTGACTAGCAGAATCATAGCTTACATGCTGGGAATGTTTCTCATGAACTCCTGATGCTGCTCTCAGTCAGGAGGGAGGGATTTGATGTCTGGGCTGCTAGAGAGGAAGGTCTCTGGACCTGGAGCTTTCCACTCACTGGTGTATACTTTCAGACCCAGGAAATGCCCCTGGTGTATGTGTGGGTCCTGGATATGATTGGCCCCAAATGTCCCTGGAAATCTGAAGCTGTTTACAGGCGAGGAGGAGACTGCTGGAGGGGGATCCCTGGACATGGGGTTCTTTGCTCACTGAACTGTGCAGAAAATTCTGGGGGTTCACAGGTTGTAGTTCCCAGTTCCAGAACAGGGTCACAGGGTCCTGTATCCTATAGGCCCCAACTTACGGGATGCCCCCACTAGTCCTGGGAATCCCAAGGTTGATGCCCTGGATCCAACTGCCTGTCCACTACCTGATTTCAGAGACTCAGACCCTCTGTCCTTCAGATAGGGTGCACACTGGTAGCTGCCATCTTGGAACTCGTGCTAGCTAATTTTATGTCAACTCGACACAAGCTATAGTTATGAGAGAGGAGGGAACCTCAGTGGAGAAAATGCCTCTATAAGATAAAGCTGTAGACAGGCCTACAGGTCATTTTTTAAATTAGTGAATGGTGCGGGAAGGGTCCCATCCATTGTTGGTGGTGACATCCTTGGGCAAGTGGTTCTGGGTTATATAAGAAAGCAGGCTTCACAAGCCATGAAGACACCATGAAAAGACCAAACCTTCTACTTATAGGCATAAATGAGGGAGATGAATCCCAAGTCAAAGGCATAGACCATCTCTTCAACAAGATCATTGAAGAAAACTTCCCAAAACTAACAGATATCACAGGTATATAGAACCCTAAGTGGACAACACAAGAAATGAAAATCTTTATAGCATATTGCAGTTAAACTACTAAGTATGAACAGCAAAGACAATATATTGAAAGCTGCAAAAGAAAAAAATAAGTCATATAAAGGAACAATCTAGCAAGAGAAGGAAATTAAAGGGATACAAATAAGGAAAGAAGAAGCCAAATTATTCTGTTTTGCAGATGATATGTAACTTCACATTAGAGATTCCAAAAATACTAACAGAAAACTACTAAAAATGACAAATTCAGCAATGTAAAAAAATTCAGAATCACTGTGCACAAATCAAAAGCTTTTATATACATTAACAAATATATAGAGAAAGAGATATGGACACACTCCCACTCACAGCAGACTCAAATAAATAAAATATCTAGGAATTCTCACTAACCAAGTGAAGAGTTTATACAATGAAAATTTAAACCTCTAAAGAGATAAAGGCACTAAAAAAACAGAAAAACATCCACTGATTACGGACTGGTAGATAATATTGTGAAAATGATTATTTTTGTTAAAATTATTTACAGATTAAATGCACTTTCAATCAAAGCCACGATCTCGTTCTTCACAGAAAAACTATCTTAAAATTCATTGGTAACCACAAAAGACCCCAGATAGCCTAAATAACTTTAAGCAAAAAAGGCAGAATGCTGGAGGGATTGCCATTACAAATACTAATATATATTACAGAACTATAGTAATAAAAACTGCTACAAGCAATGATACTGGCACAAAAACAGACATGTAGACCAATGAAACAAAACTGAAGACCCAAACATGAGTACGTATAACTTAAGCCATTTAATATAGTTCAGAGAAAAGAAAGCATCCTTAACAAATAGTGCTGGGAAAACTGAATGTCCATGTACAGAAGAATGAAACTAGACACCTGTTTATCACCTTGCAAAAAAAGTAAGTCAAAATAGATCACAGACTGAAGAAAACATAAGCAGTATCCAATGATCAAGGTTTAGGAAAGTACTTTCTGAATAGGATTCCATTTACCCAAGAATTAAGGCCAATAAGTTACAAGCAGGATTTCAGAAAACTTGAAATTCTACACAGCTAAAAAAAATCAATTAGGTAAAGAGGAAGCCTATAAAATGGGAAAGAATGTTTGTTAGTTATAAATCTGGCAGAGGGTTAATTTCTAGACTATATAAATATCTCAGAATAGAAGGAGTCAATAAAACAAATGACTAATTCAAAAAATGGACCTGGGACCTAAACAGAGAACTCTTGAAGGGGAAAAATGGCTAATAAATGTTTCAAAAAGTGTTCAGCATCGCCAGTATTAGGTAAAAGTTAATAAAAACAACTTTGAGATTTCATCTTATCTCAACAGAATGGTAAAGATAAAAAAATTGGCAACAAATGCTAGAGAGGATTTGTGGAAGAAGGAAGCCTCATTTGTTCTTGATGGGATTACCAACTGGTCTAGCCAACTACTCTCTAATTGGAACTCAGTATGGAGAATCCTCAAAAAACTAAAAAAAGACATCTATTATATGACTCTGCTCTACCATTCCTTGGCATATTCACAAAGGATTTCACATGCCACTCCACATGTTCATTGTTCACTGCTGATCTTTACACAAATGCTAGGAAATAGAAATAAATTAAATATCCTTCAACTGATGGATGAAAAATGAAAACGTAGCACATAGCACTTATACACTGTGAAACACCGGTCAGATGAAAAGAACCAAAGTCTACCTGATAAGTCAGATGAATGTGGACATGGAAAAAGACAGGGAGAAGATGAGGGAGGGAGGGTAGGATTGGGAGGGAATGAGGGAGTGGGATACAGCTGGGATACAAAGTTAATAAACTGTAACTAATAATAATAAAAAAGAACCTAAGTCATTACCCTTACAGGTAAATCGGTGGAATTAGGAAAGGTCATAGTGACCAAGGTAATCAAGACCCAGAACAACAAATGCTGCATGTTCTCTGTCATCTGATGGTTCATCCAAACTTCAGATGCAAGTACATAACCTAGAGCAATTTCAGAAACCAGAAAATTAAAAAAAATCATATCTTGGTAGGGGGAGGATTCGGGGTACAATAGAGGAAGAATAGCATGACAAAAATAATCATGGGACAGGTAGAAAACTCTGAGGATCGTTGCTTAAGTCTGAAGAGAGAGATAAATACAGAAGAAAGAAGGAAGAGGATAAAATAACAAATAAAGATGTCTGAAAAGACATAATGAATCACACTATTAACTTTATACATAATCATCCCTATTATACACAGAAGTTGCTATATATATATATATATTTGAATATATATTATATATATATATATATATTTGAATAATTTTTTTCCATCTGGGCTAACAGTGCTTCCTCCGAGAGCCAAAAACTATTTAATGAAACCCTGATATCAGGCATGAGATGACCTCTTTTATGTTGTTGGTTGGGGTTGTCCATAAAACTCCCTCAAACATTATAGGTTATTGGTATTTCTCTTGGTTGCTTCCCAAAGATGGACGGCAAATCTCTATTGCTGAAACATTATGTACTTCATACAAGGGCCCAGGAGTCTTCAAGCAAGCTGTGACTGACCCAAAAGCCTCTCCCTGAGGACTAGTCTTCATGATACCGGAAGGCAGCACTCAAGCTTACATAGGAGGAAAGCAACCAACAGTCCTACCCAGCTATGCGTGAACCACAGTAATGGTCAGTATGGTGTGATAACTCTAAGAATGCTGTGTGCTGTACGTAGTGATGCATATCTTTATAGTAACCAACTGTTCTCTAACTGAATTTAAAACCAGCTCAACAAGAGAAAAATCATGCCTGGTAGGGAAAACCTAGCCAACTAACTAGGGCTAGTGAAGTAATGGATCTTGGAGGAGAACCTACACCTGCCTCTTTATTATCCCATCATAATCCCTAACTACATTCTAAATATCTGTCCTCCTACCCACAAATTAAGTGTAGTCCTCACTTCTCATTAAGGAAACTTTTCTTTGCAATGGACAAAGACTATTATAGGAAGCCACAGTAAAATAAAATTCATATTTCTGGTGTTGAGTCCTAAAGGATACATCTATAATACAATACAACTTCCACACCTAAGGCTTAGGGATTCTTGTGGAAGAGAGGCAAAAAAGATTATAAAAAACAGGATCAGGGAGATTGCTCTGAGATTGTGTTTCCCGGACATGTCAGAAGCTACACCTATTAACTCTCACCAACATGACTGCTTAAACATGAGCTAAACAAATAAAGCAATAATAGAGATGCTAAAGTGGACAAGGAAAATCTCAGGAGGCCTCAGTCTTACACAAAGAACCAGGCAACCAAGGAATTGTGAGAGATGGAGAAATAGTCTTCTCTAGGGAAAAGCACACTAATTGGTTATCCAATACCAGACTAGCCACGAAAATACAAGTAACATTATTATTTAGGTTATCTGCATGTATCTAGGAATAAACATGCACACACACATATGTGTATGAATGTATGTAACAACAATCTTTAAAAAAATAAGCCATGGATTCGAAAGAGAGCAAGAGGAGGTGGGATGGTAGAATTTTGAGGGAGAAAATAGAAGGGAGAAGTAATGTAGTTGTATTACAATCTCATAAAATATATTTTTTTCAATTAGTAAAACCATTCTGCTTCCTTCCTGCTCCTGGGCTATCATTCAGTTCGGATTCTGCGTCTGTGGTTGAGGTATGAATGTGGAAGTGACAGTGGCCAAGGCAGTGTTCTAGGAGCAGTGTCCAAGAACACAACATGAGGGAGAGCATAATCGTTTTTAGGTGATGTCCAACACTGAGATAATTTAAGTTAGGTTTCCAGCTTTCAGCTACTACAAGAATTTGGAAGATTTAAAAATAGATATAATATGTTCTATGCTACATTCCCAGACATGGAAGGGCTCCTCTGTCACATTCTCAGACTCCGTGGGTCCTGCAAAGCATATAAAACAGAGTGGGGTGTTTAAGTCTGGACAAAACTGAGGCATAACCTAATGTTCCGCATTCCAAAAGGAAAAAAACAAAACCTTGAAAAAAAGTTATGTTATATCCTTGCAGACATAGCCGAGATTAATATGAAAAGTATTAGGTCTGTTTTTCCCCCTCCTTCTGAGAATAAAGCAGTGGGCAAAGGAGGAAATAGATTTTAGGAAGGAGGATATATTACTCATAGTTTATTAGAGTGTAGAAATATTTCTGAAAAAAATGCTTGAGCAAGTTAATTGAAGTTCTGAATACAGGCACATTTTGCCAAAATAGGAGTCAAGTAGTATGTTCACCTCCCAAAGAGCATCCACCAGAAGCACTAAGAGTAGTGACTAGAAACTTTAACAGAATTTAAAAAGAATGCAAATGTCATTTGGTTAATTTTTAATATTCCACTGCATCACATGTAAGAGTCAAACCACATAAACCTTTATCAACTCATTTTGAAAAACATTTCGTTTTATTTTTTTATACTTTTAACATTAAGCATTTTATTAAGGATTTTATTTCTTTATGTAATCATTGCATAGCAAAGTCTTTGATACCGAGAAATCACTCAGTGATCAGGAATCTTGTGCGGACTGCTAATCATTATTTTATTAGAATATGTTAGAGATATGTCGCTGAAGAAAAGCTATGAAAAGTTTCTTCAAGTTCAGAAGCACACAGCCTCTGTCCTCTGAAGAGAACAGAGCTTATCTGACTCACTTTAAAAGAGTTCCTTGAGAAAAATGAGGTGGGGAAGCTGTCAATCACACTGGCATAAACTGGCTTCAACATACCATCCAGTGGCCCTGAGCTTTGCCTATAGATAACTATATAAGATATCTCTACATTTTAAAATGTAATGATTCTGCTATATTTTAGATTAATCTAGAACAAAGGGTTATCATTCCAGGTTTTTATCAGGCATTCTATAGTATTTGAGGAGGGCCATCGTTAGCCCAATTGACATAATATGCCACTTTGGGGGTAAATGATAAATAACACAATCCCTTGAGGCTTCATCAAATATCCCTAGTGTTATCTGTCTCTTTTCCCACCTGCTTATTTGTAATATTTATTTACCTTACTTGCCATTTAATTTGCTGATTAGTGTTGCTTTTTTTTGGAATTTCCACAGGAGTTTGCAGAAGAAGCATCACATGTACTGCACTACCTGGCAAGTAGGCAAAAAATTGAATGTTGAAACACATGCAGCCCAAGAATTCCAAATGAAACTTTCCAGTTCCATTATGCTGTAAAAACTGGTTTTTAAAAGACATCCTCACCAATATTCTCAACGCCACACTCTGCTAGCAGCTTGCCACCCTGCCCTCAAGATGTAAGGCTTTGTTTGTTCCTTTCCCTTGTATGTGTTATATACTATCAGGATGCAACACGTTTGCTAACATTGACAAAATGTGACACGAAATTCTCTGCTTGTAGGACACTGGTTCTTAGATTCTAGCCATAGCGTATTACTGTGTTGCCAAGAAGTCTGAAAGCCCCATGGAAAGGCTGGCATGCAGACCCGAATTCACTGTTCTGAGTTGTCAGTCACATCCCACCCTAATATATCATCCATGGTCGCATCCACTTTAAAGGGAATTTCTCTGGGACCAAGATGAGAGACTTTAGCTAACATTTGGGTCAGCTCTGTTCAAGGTAAAGATCACACTATGTGAAATAAATCATGAACAAAAGAACAGTTTTCATTGTTAGAAGCCACTTGGGGAAGTTTGCTACATAGTCAGAGCATTAGAACAATAAATGTTCTATGAAGAGTTTAGCTCTCTTAGGACTGTGCAGCCAGAAAGCTCAAACTACCCAATGCAGACTCGTCAGGCAGAAACCTGGGACTGTGTTTTGAAACTACCTAGGCGTCGCCCAAACCAGGTCAGCCTGTGACCATATGTGAGTCTGGTTAAAGAACCTCAAATCCAAATTCTTCCTGAATTCCTGGTCCACAAAAAAGAAGGAAAAAAAGGAATGATTGTTGTTCTTTTTAGCCACTATTTCTTGGCATAATTGCTGACATACCAGGAGATAACCAGAACATCTGCATGTAATTTTCAAACACCAAAAAGAAGCAAGAATTATGAAGTCATAAAAATGGAAAGGCAGTGGCTTGAAAACCATTTATATTGGAGATGGGCTGTGTGTCTCTGTGGTCATGGGCCCTGAACCTCCTGCCCTCACCTCTCAGGACAGAGGTGTACAAATATATATCTGTAGGAGCAGGGGAGAGAAAGAGAGAAAGGGAGGGGGTGGATTCCTCACTGCTGCATTTGGGGCAGATCCTCCTCTGAGGCTTTGTCTTTGCCTGCTGTTTGTAAGGCTCTTTCAGGCGGACAAGGTGTTGCACAGTTTTCAAAGTGTGTGCTGTAGCTATCTCACTAGACAGAAAGAGACAGATACCATTATCATAGCTACTTAGAGCACTACTAGCTTAGTTCTTGGTGCCTGTGCTTGCTGATTCTCAAGTAAAATTAAGAAATATTGTTTGAGAAATGCTCATTAAAGTTGTCAAACGGCGGTTTTAATAAACGTACTCTGAAACTTACTGCTGAGAATGACTAGACAGCACACTTCCTTCTCGTTAGTGCCCTCTTCTACAATGCTCTCCATAGAGAGCCACCTCTCACTAATTCTTCCAACTGTTTCTAGTGCCCTCCACTTCATTTTTAAATAGGGAATTTGAAGCCCTGTAACATAGTCACAGCAGTAAGCTTGGTAGCCTGAATCCTGCATATTGAGTGTGTCCTTTTCTAGACAACGGCTCCTGTGCCTTTCTCTCTCTCTCTCTCTCTCTCTCTCTCTCTCTCTCTCTGTTGTCTATCTCTTGCATACTTAACATGTCAGCACTTTTATGTTTGGGTATGTACTATCACTACGTATTCAGAAGTGAAGATATTTCTCCTTTGCTTTGAAGCTTGCACTGTTCACTTTCTATGGTGAAGTCTCTATTAAAGTTTGGCGTAACTGATGAGGAAAAAGAATCAGAGGATGAAAGTTTTTGATCATCATTAGGATTTGTATGAGACATGGAGGCAGACCTGGCTCTTCTGTTTTTGTTTGTTTTGTTTTTGTTTGTTTTGCTTTTGTTTGTTTGCTTTTCCCTCTTGGGAGGGAGAAGAAAGCCATGGCTCCTTAATGTTTTGAGCTTCGCAGGGTAACTTCAAGGCTGGAGTTCTGGAAGGCTCTGTTGGAAAAGCTTTTATCTTTGTTTGAAAAGGGAAAAGATCATCCTGAGTGAAGTATCTCAGAAGCAGAAAGACACAAAGGCTATATACTCACTCATAAATGGATACTAGACATATAATATAGGATAAATATACTAAAATCTGTACACCTAAGGAAGCTAATCGGGAAAGAGGACTCTGGCTAAGATGCTCAATCCCCATTCAGAAAGGCAAAGAGAATGGATATTGGAGGAAGGAGAAAACAAGGAATAGGACAGGAGCCTACCATAGAGGGCCTCTGAAAGGCTCTACCCTGCATGGTATTGAGGCAGATGTTGAGACTCATAGCTAATCTTTGGGCAGAGTACAGGGAATCCTATGAAAGAAAGGGGAGATAGAAAGACCTGGAGAGGACAGGAGCTCCACAAGGACAGTGACAGAACCTAAAAGTCTGAGCACAGGGGTCTTTTTCTGAAACTGATACTCCAGCCAAGGACTATTCATGGAAATAAGCTAGAACCCCTATACAGAAGTAGCCGATGGCAGTTCAGTATCCAGGTGGCTTCCATAGTAATGGGGACAGGGACTGTCTCTGACATGAATTGATTGACCTGCTCTTTGATCACCTCCACCTGAGGAAGGAGCAGCCTTACCAGGTCACAGAAGAAGACAGTGCAGCCACTCCTGATGAGACCTGATAGACTAGGGTCAGAGGGAAGGGGAGGAGGACCTCCCCTATCAGTGGACTGGGAGAGGGGCAGGGGTGGGGAAGAGGGAAGGTAGGATTGGGAGGGGAGGAGGAAGGTACAGGAGGAGGGGAGGAGGGAGGTGCAAAGTGAATAAACTGTAATTAATAAAATAATTAAAAAATAAAAAAGCAAAATATACACTTGCAAACAATCCTTGAACTCTTCATACATGACTGATCAGTAGTATTTCTGTAAAATACTCTTGTTTTTGTATGGTAAGATTTTCTTTAAAACTTGCAAAATATTTTGTCCCTTCATTTGTATTGTTTTCATGTTGTTTAGATTTTTTTTTTTTGCCTCAAGTACTGTTTTGACTTTTAGTTTTCAAAAGAAAAGATTTTTAAAAGACATGAACGTTGGAGGGAGACTTGTTGGGTTAGGCAGAAGAGGGAGGGGTAGGATGTGGTAAGAGGGTGAATACATTCATAATATATTACATACAAAAATGGAACTGATGAAGAATAAATAAAATATGTAAAAATGAATCTGCTATTTAACCTTATTTGTCTCATTTGAAATAAAGATAGATAAATTAGATAATATGTCTTATTAAATGGTTTCTTTTTCTTTTTGCTGCTAGGGATCGAACTCCCATCTCTTGTGAATGTTAAACACATTTCTACCCATGACCTATACACAGCTATAATCCAGTTTAGAAATAAGGTCTGATGCTACGCTATCTCTCATCGAAGCTCTGAGAGTCACAAAACTCTGCAAGTTGGCCCACGGAATAGTAAACTTCAGTCCTTGACAAAGAAAAACCCAGTCTGTAGATTAAAGTCTGCACACAGGAAAACTCTCTCCAGTTCATCCACAGTGCCAGGTCAGGACCTGTGGACACTGTCTTCCTGCTCTCCTTATTGCTGTTGTTGCTATTGTTACAGTGTCTCGCTATGTAATTCAGGATGGCTCAGAACTCGCAGGGCCCCTGCCTAAGCCTCCTGAGTACTGGACTTACAGGTGTGCTCCACCACACTAGGTTTGAACCTTTTTATTTTATTTTTACAAATTAATTAAGCCAGAGAATAAGTTTCCACTTACTCTCCAAACAGAAGGAAAATACCTTAAAATAAAATGTTAAATACATGTAAGAGAAAATGATTTGTTTTTATAATACGCTTAGAAATTATACATATTTTGGAGTTACTGGAAGTGAATATAAAACACTATCACAACAAAGAAGAGGATATAGCTGTGGCCTGGTGGTTAAGAAAACATACTGCTCTTGCAAAGGACCAGCACCTAGAAGAGGTATCACACACATGTCTGTAACTTCAGTTCCAGGGTCATTGACTCCCTCTTCTGGCCTTTGTAGTTACCAGAAGGCTTATAGCAGCTATACATACACTCAGGCCCTCACACATGAAATAAAATAATAAAATAAATCTTTTAAAAAGCACAAAATATTTGTGCTTATGTATGTGTACTTATAATATAGATATGTAAACATGTCATATAAGTATATGTGCTTCAACAGTAGTAGATTTCCATATTTCTTTCTCAAAACGTCTTTAGGCTTATTTACCCCTTCAAATACTTTATCCTCTACCCTTCTTTAGCTTACCAAGACCATTTTAACCCTTCTTATTTCACGTTTTATCAATAGCCCTTATACCAGTATATTATAACTATT
Organism: Pachyuromys duprasi; assembly: GCA_028658305.1. Lineage (NCBI taxonomy): Eukaryota > Metazoa > Chordata > Mammalia > Rodentia > Muridae > Pachyuromys > Pachyuromys duprasi. Next base: position 37,956,328 of record CM053749.1, read on the forward strand.
GTTTTGAAAGTCCCTCTCCATGGCTCTTAATAGTTTCCTGACCTCTATAGATATTTCAAATAAAACATATGTATCAGAAGATTAAAAGTTAACATTCAAGGATGAAAGAAATGCCCAGTACCAGGAATAGATTACTTCTTTTGGAATTGTTGGCTAATGAGGTTTTATAGATTCCAAATATTATAGGCTCTTGTCATTGTTCTTGGATTATCCAGAATCAGACTCTGTTGCTGAAGATAACACATACTTGAGTCATTGAACATGAAGAAATCAAGTTAGTTGTGATCTGGAAAGTTTATTTCTACTGGCTAACTTTCAGAGTGCTAGATGGTGCTGTGCAAGCTACCAGAGAAGAAATATAAGTCGTCAATCCTACCTAGTTGTGAATCCTGAGGGCTATAATAATGACTTGCTTGGCAGGGCATACCCATTGGAGAGACTGATATCCCAACCAAGGACCATGCAAGGAGAGGACCTAAAATCCCCTTTCAGATGAAGCCCATAGACTTAGTATCCAAGTGGGTTTCCTAACGAGGGGAGCAGGGGCTTTCTCTGGCATGAACTCAGTGGCAAGCTTTCTGATTATCTCTCCCTCAGGGGTGAAGCCTTGCCAGGCCACAGAGGAAGACAATGCAACTAGTCCTCATCAGACCTGATAGGCTAGGGTTTAAATGGTGATCTGTTTCTAAGTGGTGATCATGTTTTGCTGTATTACTGCGGCTCGTTCCAACACTGTCAGTTACTGAGAATGCATCTTTCTGTTGGGAGTCTAGGTTTGTGTTTATTAGTGAACAATGCATACATGGCCATTCTCAGTAAAAACCCTAACCTATCCGTCTCAAGCAGGCGTCAGTTGAGTCAACCCTTCACATGCTGCTGCATTTTATGCAGGGGACATTTGTGCTCTGCATGCCAGGGGAGAGAGAGGGCATAGGAAACCCTCCACTTAAGAACTCCAGGACGCACAGGAACTTTTCTACTGTTAAACCTCATTCTGTTCCGGTGGTGAGTCTTTGCTGTAGCGGGATTGTGTGCTGCATCCCACAGTTCCTGCTGGTGGATCACTGGAGTGCATGCCTAGAACGTTCTGTATCATTTGCCTTCACCTTTTCATCCTGGACTCCTCTCAAATTACTTTGAAACATATGGACTACTACCTTTTTTTCAGCCCTGTGATAAAATGTTGATGCAGATTTGTAATGAAGATGATATAAGCAAATACAGCAAATCCGCATAATTACATTTATGATCCTCCACATTTTGGCAGTCATTCTAATATTTGTATGGCTGTTCATTTTTCATAGAATTATTTTGAACCTTCTTTTCTATAAATGCATTAGAGGATTCTGTATATTGATGGTTACAATAAATTACAAATAATTTGCTGGTTTTGTTTTTCTCCAGTATTTGATATGCAAAGCCCATATATTGTTTGACTTGTTTCATACTGTTAATATTTTCTCAACATTTGTATAAAGCATACAGATATACTAATTTTTTCTGCTTTATACAATTATTTATTCAAATTGCCATATAACATTACTGTTTCTCATATTTTTTGTATACCTATAGGTCTTGTCAAAGTGTTAGGTTACAATATTTTTCTCCCTATTCTTCTTGAGTGAATGATTTTCAAAACTGCAGAATGTTGTGATTACAGGTGTGTTTTACATTATTATATGCATATATGTATGATATAACAGATAGTCATAGGGCTTGAAGGATAGAAGTCGATGGTTTGCATTTTCTTCAGCAGTTAGCAGTGCTAATATGATTCCATGTTTAGGTTCAAGCTCAGTTTTTCTTAAGTCTGTTTTGATTCTTTGTCTGATTTTTCTCTAAATTGGTTGAAACTATTGTGCTAGGCTTCATCGTCAGCAAGTTGCTATTCTTCACTTGCGTCTTATTAAAAATATTGTTTATAGCTGGCCAGGCTAGGTGGCTTTGTTTGGTTTTTTGTTGGAAGTTCTGACAATTTGTGTTGAATCTACTGGACTCACTTGGAGAAAGAAGAAAACCGATTCTCATAAGTTGTCACCACATAAATGTAATAAAAAAATTTAAAAAGGAATACATTTATTAAAAAATTTTGCTTTTTATCATGTTTTTGTTTCTTTGTTCTATTTTGTTTTGTTTTACTCTCTTCTTTTTTATTTTAAATTTTATTAATTACACTTTATTCACTTTATATCCCCCCATAACCTCCCTCCTCCCCTCCCAACCTCACCTTCCCTCCCTCTTCTCCACACATGCCCCTCCCCAAGTCCACTGATAGGGGAGGTCTTCCTTTCCTTCCTTTGGATCCTAGTCTAATACTCTCTTCTTAAACCCATCTTTGACCTGAAATTGCAGAACTGGTTTGGGAAATTGATACTTTTCTATGGTTGTGATTATGCACCATGACCAAGACAAAACTTATAAAACAAACAGTTTATTTGGGGTGTCGGGTTTCACATGACCATTTTGGCAGGGATCACAGTAGCAGGAAGGCAGGCACGGCACTGCACCAATAGCTCAGAGCTTACATTGATTTCTAAATAGGAAGGTAGAATTGATAATGTGGGGAAGTCTTTGGAAGCCTCAAAGGCCATCCCCAATGTCACACCTCCTTCAATGAGACTACACCTTCTAATACTTCCCAAACAGTTTCACCAGCTAAGGACCAAGCATTCAAATATCTGAGCCAATGGGAGGTATTTTTATTTAAACAAACAAGGATATTCTTTTCTGCTTCCCCCCAAACCTACCCTCACATTTCAGTTAGAAGGAATAGCAGAAGAAAAGTGATGCTACGTACTCTTCTGGAATCTCATACAACCTCACCCTGGGTAATGATTTGTGAGTAGAAGAAATATTCTGTAGGTCATTAATATTCCATCCTTTAACCTCTATCTAGTCTCCAACGCTTGTGCCTAACAACTAAAAATCATTTGTGGGACATTTCAAAACTTCTTTCTTGGATTCTCAGATTCCAAGATCTTCCTGAGATACAAACCAAATTATCTTTCTCATATTCTTCAGCACATCTTATATGAATTGTGAAACCTTATTCAGCTTGAGTGTAAGTACACATTCCTATCTATATTTTCTTATTTTATTACTTGCCTCTAGTCTTGGGGCTTCATCACTACCACACAAATTAGAAAGAGTACCTAATTCTTATTGACAGATTAGAAAAATAGTCTGTCTTTGGATTGATACAATCTAAATTAAAGAGAAGTTGAGGGAGACAAAAAAGGTTTTGGTCATCACTCAAGTTTCTTGGCTGGGCATAAACCACACAACCACAGCAATCAGTCATGCATAAAAGTATGATAGATACATAGAAAATCAGTAGGTTTTAGTTTTCATGAAAAAGAAATCAATATTCTGTCATAGTAGATTTACTTATCTGTTTATTTAGTTATATTTCTTCATTATCTCATTGCTTCGTAAATGAACTAGAGCTAATAGAAAATACATTCCAGTGACCATTTTGTTTTTTTATTTTCCACACAAAAAGCGCTGTGGGCAAAACTAAAATTTGCTGATCTCAGGATTGTGATTCTATTTTGGGATAATTTCATCCAGATGCTAAACTTAAAACTTACAGATTTACAGGGTTTGACAAATGAAATGTTGGTTCTAGAATAGTTTAGTATATTATTTACCTAATAACAATTTGTACTTCCAAATTTTAAATATGTACTTTAAGTGTTAATTTTAATAACAGAGATACTTACTAGGTGAATTTACAGCAGACTGTCTTCTATACATCATTGCCCTGTGGACACAATTGTCTGGAGACAAATATATGCACAATATATGTTATAGAATTATGAGGCTTATTTATTATTACAGTGCTTACAATGTTTTCTGATTGCACACAATATTTAAAAACTTTATGCCTACTTTATGGCTGGCTCTTTGATCACCTCCTCCTGAAGAGGGAGCAGTCTTAACTGGCTACAGAGGAAAACAATGCAGCCAGTCCTGAAAGGGAGGGAAGGAGGGTGAGATTAGGAGGGAATGAGGGAGGAGGCTACAGCTGGGATACAAAGTGAAAAAACTCTAATTGATAAAAAAACCAAATAAAATAAATAAATAAAAATGTAACCAATAGATAAATCAAATGTTATTATTAGACATTCTATAAATACAAGATTTGAGATTCAAATAAAAGAATTGCAGATATTTAAAACATATAATAAAATAATATTTAAAAGCTTCAAAATGTATTTGCTATGTCTAGCTTTAACTCTGTCATAGTCCCCTCCTCCCTTTTTTGATGGTGGGTAAGTGAATAAAAATGTGACTGAAAGAGAAAATTTAAAGCTCTACTGCTTCAGTATGGCTATGCTAATGGTACAGAAGATCATTAAAATGTATAGAGTTCAGGACTGGTCAAAAAAGGTGTCTACTTGATTTTCTGAGCACATTAGTTCCAGAAGCATGAGAATTGAAATACTTTGTAGGAGCTACACACAAACAAGAGAGAAAGAGAGAAAGATAAAATAATATTAGCTGGAAAATAATATTAAATCACACTTTTTGTCAACACATTTATTGATATAAATTGTAGGATATACTTAAAATATAACTGTAGGTAACCTCATGCTTTTGGTTTAAAGATACTTGCTCCATAAAAAACCTTTATACACACACACACACACACACACACACACACACACATATATATATATATTGCAGCATATATTTATATATATGCTGCAATGGCATGGGTATTTAGAGTATTAACTACAGTAAGTACACAAATATATAATTATATATGACTATAATGAAACTATTGCATATGTGGACTAAGGTGTGGCATTTCCGTTTCTCAATCATAAAGTTCTTACAATCCTCACAAGATAATACTGAAGAAAATACAACATACTTAAGTTTAAATCTTTCACATATTTAATTCATAGGTATATGTTACTTTTTTCTGTATCTTTTGGCAGGAATCTGTTTGGTCTTGAAGTTATCTGAAGTTCACTAGTACATTTTACTTTATTAAAATCTATTATTATAATGGTATCTTCTTGTGAATGGTTTGGAAAAATATGTGACCCTATAACTTACAAAGCTGAAAATTTCAAACCTTAATTTGGAATTTTAGACTTTCCACTAAGACTTAGACTATGACTTACCTATTTTTAGAAAAGAACATTGTTGAACCCATATTGACTTTATTAATGTATTTTTGGTCAAAATATGAGTAACCTATCCCTGTGCACACCAATCAACCTAGTTTCCAGGCATCACAGCCTCATGGCTGGTTTCATTTGGATAGGGACTTCTAGGCTGTCCCAGGACAGTGGCAGATGATCAGTGAGGAGGAATCAAGCAGAGGTCTGGCACTGCATCATAACAGAAGAGGAGAACTACACACATCACAACTGAGGAATGCTGATGAGTTACCAAGAATGGCTGCATGAGCCTAGCAGACAGGAAGAGGTGGAGGGCAACTGGTGAGATGGGGAATTGTGTTGTGGGTATAATTAAGCTTAAGGAAAGACCCTGGATTTATGCCTTCACTAAGTAAAATTCTTAAGAGACAAGATAGAAAGTAGTAATTGGCTATACTTTTAGATGTCAAAATTGTGTCTGAATTGATAGTGAAAATAGAATGTTCCAGATCCCAAACATTTTCCTGAACAAAGTTAGGAGATGAAAGCTTACCTACGTGATGATTTAATATATGATTGATGGCCCATCAATGAGAAGCATATCTATATTCACATACTAACTACTTCAACTCTGAAATGAATGCATTCTGATATTTTTTTGAGAATTATGTGAGTTGGGTAAATTAGTGAATTTGTTCAAGTGTTATTCAACTAATGAATGCATACAAATAGATGCTGCTCAGTCTTAAATATTTATCAACTTCTTAAATAACATTTTTTAAATTTATTTATTTTTATATCAATCACAGGTTAGGTACTTTGCATCCCAGGCATAGCCTCCTCCCTCATTCCCTCCCACCCTTCCACTCCCTCCCTCATCTCCCTTCTCCCCGCCCCCTCCAAGTCCACCAACAGGGGAGGA